>CM053783.1:520816990-522016990 GCA_028749045.1 Cupressus sempervirens | reverse complement strand
TTCATGAGTGGATATGCTGAAGATGTTGACAGGGTGTAGAATAGACTAATGAATCTCTTAGAAATGGATGAAAAATGGATAGATACTTTAGAGCATAAGGTGAAAAATCAACCTAATTATGAGGTGGTTTGACAAGAGGGCCATGATTAAATCTTTTAGAAAATCAACCTTGTTCTTCTATGCGAAAAAGAAAAAGAAAATCCAAGTAGCCATACTAAGTTTCAATGCTTGTGGATTGGGCCTTATCAAATCATGAAAATTTTGGGAAAAATAATTTTAGGCTAAGTTCCTTACAACAGGAATTGGTTCCATTTCCCATCAATGGTCAATTCTTGAAACATTACTTTGAGGCCTAAAAAAAAAACTTGATCAGTTGTGTGTTTTTTCTATTCTTTTGCAAAGTGTGTTTCCCTTTCAATTGTTTATTAATTTTCTACAAGTGTGTTTCCCTTTCAATTGTTTATTAATTTTCTACAAGTGTGTTTCCCTTTCATCTGTATTTTTTACTTTTTTAGTTGCATGTTTGCTTTGTGAGTTGTTCATTTCTTTTCATGTTAGTCTAGGGGTTAGGTACAATCAAGGTTTTTCCATGATGCATTTCACAAATCAATCCTTGTGGTTTCAACTTGAAGGAAGAGGTATTTCTTTGCCAAAACATTTAGATAATATGTATCTTTTAATAGATGGACGATGATGCTACTTACAATCATAAAGGACTTACAGTCTTTAAATCAGGATTACATATTGATAATTCTTAGCACTTTGCAAATTTAAAGAATTGACTATCTCAGTGCTTTCAAATCAAGGTTGATAGTAGCAAGGGATAGTCTGAAGCTTACTAATTCAAACAAATGTTTTTTTCAAAGAATTACTAAGGTCGCTATTTGGTGTGAGAGTTGTCATAAAAATTCATAAAAGAGGAACACAAGTGGTTATCTTGCATATGCACACCTATGCATGCAGGTGTGCACATCTAAGAGGTGCACTCCATCCTGGGTCTATAAAAGCTTGGGATTCCCCTCATTTTCTTCACTTACCTACTCCACTCTAACATCAAGCACACCTCCATACCCTTTGAGGTGTTCTTTCATCTTCATTACCTTGCACACACATAAAACATTAAGATAATCATATAGGTGTGCACCTATCCAAGGTGCACACCTTTATTTCATTAATCAAGAAACAACCTAAAACACTTAACAGTTTATGTAAGGTGTGTATATGTGCACCTTACAAAAAGAGGACATATGATAAGGATGGTACGTAGGTGCACACCATTTTGTCCTAAGGCTAAACCTCTGAGGGATTAGGGTGCACACATTCCATACCCTACAATGTGCACAAGGTGTGCACCCTATTTTTAGTCCACCAAGGTGTCTTTGCAATGTAAGGGTGTGCACATTGCACACCCTACAAGGTGTGCAATGTGCATACCCTTTAGTGAAATCAATTGTTAAGTGTGAAGGGAACACCTAATGCACCTTCAAGGTGTGCAAGGTGCACCAAAATTTGCACAATAGTAGCTTAAAGTGGGTTTTAATGTGTTTTATGATGTTTTAAGGTTCTAGGTCAGTTTTATTAGTAGTTACAATTTTTTTTGGAATTGATTTTTCCACCTCTTCAACTAATATGCTTTTTTTTTTGTGCAGATATATTGGCTTCTTCTTCATCCTCTATCACCATAAAGATTGCTCGTAAGCTAGTGGTTTTTAAGTTTTAAGGTGTCCAACCAAAATCATGCTTCCAAGATGTGCATTCAGAGATATGAGACACACAAATAAGTCACATTGACTGGAATACATTCTTGGTTCTATGCAACAAATGAAATGAGAGGCTCCCAATGGTGTCTACACTTATAAGATTAGGGTTAGTAAATTCAACTTCAAACCTAGTTTCAGTACAATCTTCTGAGTTGATCATGGCTCTGGCTAAGAATTATGTTTTAGAAGAGAGGGTAGTCAAAAGCATAACTAGAGAGATCATTCTTGATCTAAGACCCAAGAATATAGAGAAAGTATTTCATCTTTCAAGGGTAGATTAGTATATAAGACATACATACCATCAAGTAGAAAGGTGGTATAGAGATCATGAACAACAAGCCACATAAATTATTCAATCTTCATATCTCATTGATAGAATACCTTTGGGAAGAAAAACTGGAAAATTAGATATGACAAGAGGTTACATGAAGGATGATATCAAACATTCCATAGTGCTCCTAAGTAGAATTATGGGATTACCAACAATGGGACACTTAAACATATGAAGGTACACTTCATTGGAACCATTGAAATGACAAAGATGCCAATTGATTAGGCCACAATTCTTAGTGAGAATTTAGATGAAGAACTAGTGGTAGTCAAAAATGATTTGAGTGAGAATTTAGATGAAGAACTAGTGGTAGTCAAAAATGATTTGACATTTTATATGACATCTTACTTGGTCTATCTATTAGCATCAAGCAATACAGATTAACCACGATTGTTTAAGAGGGGCAACATGCAAGATTTTGATGTGTGGCCTTATGTGGTATACCCCCAGCTAGTGAAGAAAAAGCTCTTAGATCACTAGAAAAAATACAAAATAGTGAATGATTCTTTCATTTTTGAAATTATCTAGTTTATTGAGGGAGACTATGTAAAAAGGACGTCAAAAGTGGCATCAACAAAAATTATAGAATAGGTGCCTACTATATCCAATTTAGGACATTCACTTACTTAAGGGTAGTGGGTACAACTATAAATCCTAAGAAGCTCCATAGTATCCATGTGATAGACTCATTTTGCTAGAGATTATACAACAACTCTTGTTTGCATATGATAGAGTAAGGAAGCAACATAAGAAGACCTGAGTATGACCCATCACCATAGGTTCATTCAGTGTCAAGTAGAAGTAGGATATCACAAATTTTGGGTCAGAATGGGATCAATATCCCTTAGAGAATTATACTCCCCTCGTCCATGTTTTGATAACATTGGTAGAGTCCAATTCTTGCCAGGAAAAAAATTTAAACATGAAGATGCTATAGAGGATCACTGGATGAATGCAACAGATGACTATGATATCCAGATAAGGGATTATTGTAGGATGACTCTTTATTTGGTAGGCAGTGCCTTGAAAATAAAGGTCCCATTGATATTTGTTCAACAAGTCACTTCAAATGTCTTAGATCCCCTATATAATTGAGATATGATATTCAATTGACTAATCATCAATGCAAAGTTTGATAGAGAAGAAAATCTAGATATCAATGATAGGGTGAGGCATATCATCCAATTGAGCAAGGAATGGATTAAGAGACCATTCAAGCTAGAGCCAGTTCCACAAGCAGTAGTTTTTCAAGCTACAACTTTCGCGGTAAAAGGTAGAGGGGTGATGGTTGTAGTACCAAGATTCATAGTCCAATCTCCAATTCGGCTAGAGATAGTGTATAAACATGATAGGTAAGTTGGATGCTTTAAGGAATAGAAGGTCAAGAGTAAAAGAAAAAGAGTTTCTCCATAGAGAGTAGAGAACGAGGTTAAAGGGAATCAAGTCCAAGAAGCAACTCAAGTCTAAGAGGCCACTCAAGCTCAAGATAATCCACAAGTGTCACCACCAGAATAGGGATAGGGATCTAAAGAGAAAGAACAAGAGGTGTCCCCATAGGTTCAAGAAGAAGAAGAAGCCTCTCCATCAGTTCCAAAGAAGAAAAAGCCTAAGACTCTAATTAAAAGGACTAGAAGATAGAGGGTGAAAAGAAAGGTTATTCCTATTCCTTTAGTCCCATAAACTATTCTTGAAGGAGATAAAGAGGATGAAGAAGATGAAGAGGATAACCTTCCCTTGAGTTAGAGGAATCATCTAGCAAGGTCTACTAAAGTAGAATGAAGAAGGAGCTCTATTGTAATGCCACCATCCTTTCCTACACAAACTATTTAGGTTACAACTTTGGAGGATGAGTTGCAATAGTGGATTGATGAACAAGAGGACCAAGGGGTTGATGTCTTTAAAATGTCAAATTTTGACTTCATGCTTGTAAGTACTAAAATCATAGGTGACAAGATAAGGGATACCCCAATGAATCAGCCTTTGGGAGAAAATTGGAGTCAATTTCCATCTTCTTTACAAGGACATGAGTCACAGACAATGGGACTCAAGCATGATGTAGAAGATCATGGTGAGGTAAGTGGAAAAAGCTCTAAATCCAAAGTACTTGTACTTGCAACATATGTGAGAGGGAACCATACACTTGAGAAAATCATTGGAGACAAGTTCAGAGGTACAATGACAAGGAAAAATTTGGAAGGTACATGTTTTCTTATTGAGTTTGAACCTATAAGAATAGCTAAAGATGCTTTGGACAATGAAAGTTGGATTGAAGAAATGAATTAAGAGATAGAATAGATTGAAAGGAATAAGACGTAGACTCTTATTCCTAGACCCAAGGATAAAAATGCAATTGGCACAAAATGAGTGTTCAAAAATAAGTTGGAGTGGCAAAGGGGTGATATCCTACTAAATCAAACTAAATCTTCAATTGCTCATGTTAGGGAACATTCTTGGGAAACAATCCTTACCTTATGATGATGCAGATCTTTTATTATTTTACTTCTCATTTTTTCCACAAAATTTTCATGGGTATTTGGAGAGACCTTTCTAGTGAAGCCAAGCATAGTGTTGTGCATCTCAAAAAATTCAAGGCTATTAGAAAGATTGTAAGCTCAGTGTTTGGGAAAGGAATTATTCATGAAAGGTAATAAGAACATATTAGATTCACTCACTTGTAAAGAGGTGAAGAAAATAAACATGATATGGAAAATTTTACACAAAGGCAAGGCTTTACCTTGCATGAAATGGCTCCATAGTTTTGAGCATAATTTATCAACAATCTTCATTCAAGGTTAAGGTTGGAAGGATAAGAAAGTCAAGTTGTATAGCAAGAAGTTAAAAATTATAGAGGATTTTGTTACAATTTTGGTTGAGCTTTCCATGGAAGGAAAGAAGTTGTTAAGGACAAAAAATCCTCTAATCTAGAGTTTAAAAATTTTACCAAAGGAAAAGAGTACAAGTGTCTAATGAAGTAGTCCAACAATGATAAAAGATGAATTCCATCAAACCTTTCTAGTTGATAGTCATCAAAGTGTACTCATTTAGTACTTTAACCTATATGGTCATTTCACTATTATTTATTTGGATCATTTTTCTCTTCTTAGACACTTTAGACATAAAGATAGAATATTGTTTTCATTCTATCTCATTTCTTCATTGAGAACTAGCATTAGAGATCATATAAAGAACTCTAAGGACTTTCTCTTGCATGAAGGGTTATTTATGTTGGTAGTAAAATATTTTAAGTATTTTAAGTAGAAGTCTAAGATACTCCATTTTTAAGATAATTCTAAAAAATATCTTTGAGTTGGGAAAAGGGGGCTCAAATATCCTCTATTATGAAGAGAACAAATGAAAAATAGATGATAAAGAGGATCCTAATTGTTTATTAGGAAGAAAACAAAGTGGAAAGAAAAAATAAGTTAAAAAATGGAAAGCTTCCCTAGTTTAATTTGTTTTTAGAAATAGTTAAAAAAAGTCAAGGTGTTTGAGAGTCTCCCTTCCTTCTATTTATAGAGAAATGAGACCTTCTTTTTAGAGAAAAATTGTCATTTCCTAAACTTTGATAAAGAAATTCCTAATGATGTCTTAGGAGTGGCTAGCAATACAATGATGAATGATTTTAGAATTCATAGGAATTTCTTCAATGAATTGAATAAGATGAATATTAAAATGTGATCTTTGTAAAATAATGTGTAGTTTATTTCAGCTTTGTAACTTCCCACCGAACTCTAATTTAGAATTTTGACTTGGCTTCCATGGCTTGTAAGGGTAGGCCATATTTTTATCTAGGTCCTTATGTCTATCTATATTTTCTCTTGGTGTTGACTTCTAACCAGGGGGCCCTTGGGGAGGTAGAATTTGAGGCTTTTGGGTCTATTTGTTTCGTGTGTCAGGTTGAATCTTCTCACCCTGAGCCTCTTATTGATTTTCTAAAATATGACTTGGCCTCCTATGCACTTCCTCCAAGATTATCAAGAATGCAAAGGATTTGAAAAAGGTGGTGTCAATACGTAGTGGGAATGGCTAGAAGAAGATTTTTGTGGGAAAATTGAGTTATCCCTTGCAACTTGAAGACCTAAAAATATGTCACAATTCAGATGGACCAGAGATTTTCCTATCGGATCATGTGGTGGATAGTATATCATCATATCTTCAACTATGCTTAGTTGGACGTTTTATTGCCTTTAGGGTATTTATTGACATGGTTAGAAAGTGGCTTTCTCAGAAATGGAAGTTGAAGAGAAGTGTGAGTGTTTTGGCTATGCCTAGTGGATTAGTCCTTTTCAAATTCACTATGGCTAAAGATTTGATTCTGATCCTCTTAGGATCTTGGTTTTATGAGAAACATAGTTTAGCGATAGCCAAATGGCATCCTAGTTTACATCCTACAACAAAAATTTGTGGTTTAGCTCTAGTTTGGGTAAGATTTCTTGGCATTCCATTAGAATTTTGGGATGAGAAATTTTTAGGTGGATTGGTAAATCCTTTGGCCATTTTTGGGGATTTCATACACTTTAAAGCTACATTTTATTCCTATTTTATCATTATAAATCTTGAGCAATTATCATCAACTCATAGATGTGGTGATATAGATTATGTTGGCTTTGTATGTTGTAAAAGAAAACCATTTATTATGAGGCCATTGTACTATGTTTGGGTATTGTCATGTATTTTAAGACTTTGATAGTTGTTGAGTTTCTTATGGATTATTGGTTGGAAATACTCCTATTAGAAGCTTTTATTGAAGATGTAAATCATATTAAATTTCTCCTATCCATAATATTCAACAAATTAAAAACCTAGGATTCATATCAAAAAATTCTAAAACTAGCACTTGCACCTTTAAATGGTGTAAAGATTACACTGATAATTTTGTGTGTATTAAATGATGTCATTGTGTTTCAAGTTTGGAAATTTTGGTCATAGTATTTATCCTCACCTTCCTCTCTCTCTCTCTCTCTATGTCAATTATTACTAAAAATTTGAAAAGCATGGGAATTGGGGTTCAATATAAAAAAAATAGTATGGAAATTTTTACCAATTTAGTGAGGAGATTTGATATAACACTTTCTTCTATCATTATTCTTTCACTATCTCTCTATCACATGCTTTTTTCATCACCAATATCTAGAACATCTACTTCTCCTCCCTCTCTACCTTTCTTTTTCTCACTTTCTCATGTCTCCCCAAGTTCTAGATTTATATCTCCTAGATAGTAAAATTTCAATAATCACCTCTCTCTCTCTCTCTCTCTCTCTCTCTCTCTCTCTCTCTCTCTCTCTCTCTCTCTCTCTCTATCTCTCTCTCTCTCTCTCTCTCTCTCTCTCTCTCTCTCTCTCTTCATTTATATCATCCTACCTATCTATATATATCTTTATATCTCTAAACCTATCCTTTATCCTTAAAATGTTTGTACATCTATAAAATTACATATACCTCCCTCCTTCCTTCCTCCTCTATGCCTAGCTCTGATTTAATTTCTTTCCTTGCCTCCTTCCACCCCCCTCTTTACTTATCTATTTCTATCTTCCCTTTTTCAAAATTTTCCACAATGTGGCACCCTATTTAATTGGTTGTAAATTTGGCAATACTAATTAGGGTTTGTGGTTAGAAATCTCAACCCTTGATCTTGAAATACCTAGGGGGTAGGGGCATTTTAAAGTATTATAAGCTTCCCTAGGCATTGAAAAGAGCACCTAAAATTGTGGATTCCCAAGCTGGCTGAATTTGGAAAATTAAGCATGAAAAAAGAAACTTTGGAGAGAGAGAGTTTTGGGGAGATCTAAAAATAAAAGTGGGGGTAATTTTGGGAAAGGGAAAAACAAGGAGAAGAAGACAACTTAGGAGAAGGATTGCTCGTAAAAGAGAGGGAGCTCAAACTATCTTGGAGATCAGGTTGGTAACCTTATGTACCAATGCTATGAAAGCTTGATGTCAAGTATATTATTCTTATTGTTTTTGTGCATGTGAGTTTGTCTAATGTAGTTGTAATATGGTGTGTTGTAATGTTGTGCGGTGTAAGGTTGAGGGATCATGTTTTAGTTTTGGTGTATGGGTGTATTGTGATTTACTTTATGTTGTGAATTCATGTGTTCTTGTTGCAGTTTTCTATTTTGGGTGTGACAAGGTGAGTCTCATCCCTTGGGAGGGAAAGAGAGCCTTGTGAGGGTAAGGGGTGCATAGAGAATGTGTTGGTTGAGAGTCTCTCCTTGTGTAGGAGAGGGATGCCATATGGGTGTTATGGGCCCCATATGCCACCTTGCTAGAGTTATAAGCACTGTAAGATGCCATGTGAGGGCAAGTATGTGATGTTGGGTTGCCTTGTGAAGGCATGTGTATAAAAAGGTATAGCCTAGTGAAGGCATAGTTGTAGGTGGAGTCTCCCCAACATTCATTTTCTACCCTTACCCCTTGAGATGGATCTACATGTAATCCTAAGTGGTCTACCTTGGTTGGGAATTTTTGTGGTTTCATTTATGAATTGTAAAATATGTGAATAGTTTTGTAATATGAGCATTGTGCTATAAAAAATTGTTAGTAATGTATGCCCACCTAGTTAAGGTTCTCCCTACTCGGGGGTGGTCTTGTAAAGGCCTAAGGTTGGGAGGAGAGTACTATGGGCTTGTTGGTGTGTGTTTTATTGTAGGTTGTTGTCTATGGATTTGAAGACTTGAAGAGAAGAAGGATGTTTTCTTATTTTCATGTGTAACAAAAACATACTTCCATGTGAATTCTTATTGTATTAGGGAGAGTCACCCTTGGGTAACCCCCAATCTTGTGTTCTATGAAAACTTGTAAGATGGAAATTGTATAAGTGGACTGTACTTGTTAATATGTTGCTACATTTAGTGATTAACTGATTAAAGAAATTTAAATGCCATGCACTATTCTATAGTAGATAGAAATGAGTAAAGTTGTTATGTTTTGTTTCTAAAACTATTTTGAAAGAAAGTGTGTGTATCTCCATTGAATTTGCTACATTTAGTTATTAAGACATTCTGTTATAATTTCAAATAATATTCTAGTTGGAAGGAATTAAAGTGGTTAGTGAAGTTAGTTAAATGTATTATAGTAATTTACATCAATATTGTGGATAAAGGAACAGAAAAAAAATGCTTTCATTTAAAAAAAAAAAGAAGAAAAAATTTACATTTGCTGGTTTCTTCAGTAATATAATGGTGCACTACACTTGGTATTAGAGCCTAGGTTTCCAAAACTAGGACCTAGGCTCATTATATTTCCAATTGTAAGTATTTTCTTTGTTTGAAAAAAAATAAAACTTTATAGGTTTTCAGTTTTGAGTATTTTGTTTGTTTGAAAAGGAAATTTAAGTTGATTTGAAACTTTTTTTCAACTGCATTCAAATACTAGACATTAGAAATATGAATTTTATTTTATTCTAAAAACTAGTAGGTAGCAGAAATCCAAATTTATGATTTATGAATTTATTTTTACTTACATATCAATGGTTAGATATGAAGAAATTTACAATAAAATGAAACAAAAAAAACTTGAGAACATTGCTCCATGTTTTGTTTCTACAAACCCTAGTTTTGAAATGAATGAAGATAATATGCTATAAAGTAAAGAAAATGATGCTTTTATTAAAGACTTTGTAACTCTGTGTGTGTTCAACTTTTGTAGAATTTTCTCACGTAAGACCTGAACAGGCCTGTTCTAGAGAAAACCCAGAAAGAGTTTAGAAATATTCAATTTCATTTCTCCAAAAATGCTGACACAATATGGCTGACTCTTAAATGAAAAAAAATGTTTTTCTCATGTGCTCATCAGTAAGTACAGGCAAGGCTAGGGCAAACCTCCTCTCACACAAGAAAATAATAATAATAAAATGCTCATCTTTAAATCCATGAAACAAAAACTTGCAAAAAATTATGGGCATAATAATGCCATACGATATATCAAAGAACTCATGCATGGCTGAGCATGGATCCCTCTACAAATATTGAGCTCTATGTATATATCCATCACAAAGTATATGTGTGTATATATCAAAGACAAACATATACACATCATTTACCCTCCATGGAAGCTTGCTTCCATCAAGTACCTGTAAAAACAAAAAAAACAAAAATAAAAATATACACACCCAATATTGCATTCTAATAACCAACAAGATAGAGAAGTCACAGCCATGAATCTCAAATAACACGAAAATATATATAACCATGAATCTGAAAACTACAGGTTATAATACAATAATGAAGCTGCGTATACATGCATATAGATGCAGACCATTGTATCAAGGGATCAATGCATGGCTGTGCATAGCCCTTGATCTTGCCTTCAAACCCCAGATTCAAAATCTAAGAGGGTATATACAACAACTAAAGAATTCCTACAACAAACCAAAAATATTAGCATGAGAAATGCCATGGAAATACCAAGAGAGTGCATGCATGGATAAGCATGAATCTCTATTCAAATGCTAAACCCCCCATTAGAGTTCCTTCAACCTGCAACAAGCAAGAAAATAGGGAAAAAAAAAGCAC
The DNA here is from genome assembly GCA_028749045.1 of Cupressus sempervirens. Classification (NCBI taxonomy): domain Eukaryota; kingdom Viridiplantae; phylum Streptophyta; class Pinopsida; order Cupressales; family Cupressaceae; genus Cupressus; species Cupressus sempervirens. The sequence goes on along the minus strand of CM053783.1, from coordinate 522,006,386 downwards.
TAAAATGCATGTGTGAGGGTTTCAAAACCCAAGAAGAAAAGACCAAGTGAACTGGTAAAAATGAAAAAAAAAGGAATGTTTTATGCTACCCCAAAACCCTAAATTTGAATTAGGGTTAGGGTTGGAGAGAACAAAAAATAAAATAAAATAAAATAAAATAAAGATTCACTTATAAGTTTAAATATCATGGGTTGACCCTTTGACCCAAATTTAGAAGGAGACCTCTTTATGAACAAGTTTTGAAATTTAAGTAAATGAAGTGAAAGAGGGAAAGTTGGCTAGTGGGGTGGGTGGACAAGTTCAAATTCAAGAGGTCATGTGTTCAAATCCCACTCCCACCATGCCATCTTCCTCTTTTACACAAATTTAAAATGCATTTATTTTATTTGCCCACATGAGTTTTATTTTTATTGAAACTAATTAAGAGATAATTATTTAAATGAGTTTGTGATAATGAAGCAACTAAGTGGTAATGCGTTATTAATCATGAATAAGCGCTATTATAATTTTATGTCCATGAAGTTACCTAAAAGGAAAAAATGAAAAATGACTTTGGGTGGTTTTGTAGGAATTACATCATTTCTAGTAGATTTTGATATATGAAAAATAAGAAAAAAAGAAGTTCAAATTTTAAAAAAAATGAAAAAAATGAAAAAATGAAAAAATAAGAAAATAATAATAATAACAATATCAATGATGGTGATGGTCATGATAATAAATAAGATTTAAAATAAATAAATAAATTAAAAAAAAAATAAAAAAAAATAATAATAATAAAATAATAATAATAATAATAATGAAAACAAATGAATAAATAAATAAATGAATATACATGCATATGCAATGGAAGATAACACCTTCATATATTTAACCAATGTGGGACGTTGGCTAAGCAACTACAGTGGAAGGACACCCACCCTAAGTTGACTTTGGCCATGATTCCTCACATAAAAAGGAACTACTTTCTTAGTTTATTGAGACTCCAATAATGAAATTTAAAACTTCTTGACCTTAACTCTTAAATTCTTCTTTTTGTAGGATGCCAGTGGTCACTCATAATGCCCATAGGCATGGATGAGGTGGTAGATGTGCACGAGATGCACAAGTAGAGTAGGATGATAGTGTAGAGCATGGTGCTAGTATGGCATGGGAAGCTAGGGTTGGGCTAGAGACAGAGATTGGATAGGCGGAACAGCCCCAGAACCCCAACCAAGACATTCTAGATGCTATCCAGAGTCTTATTGGTGTGGTACAACAGAGGTTGTCTGCAACAACAACAGTTCACCCTAGTCAACAGATGTCAGGGGAGCATAGGACTATTATTAGAGAGAGGACTAGGAGTCCTCCACCTAGTCGTAGTGGGAGTCATGCTAAGCATGAGGGGGAGTTTGTACATAGACCTGAGTCTCCACTAGGGTTAGAGCTTCGACCTATACCAAGAGCACTCTGAGATATAGGAGATGAGATAAGAGAATTGCTTTGTCTTTAGCCACCCACTTTTCAGGGGTCCACAGATGGTTCAAAGGTAGAATCCTTCTTGTTATGTTTGGAGAGATGTTATGGGTTGCGTCCTTATGGGAGCAATGTAAAGGCCTATTTTTCTATACACCTTTTGCGAGGATCAGCCTCGAAATGGTGGGATGAGGAGAAGGCTATGGGGGATATTGATATGGACACTCTTACTTGGGATACCTTCCTATAGAGGTTCAGAGAGAGATATTTACCAGAGCATTGTAGGCAGCAAAAGATTGATGAGTTCCATGACTTACATTAGAGGGGATTAACAATAACATAGTATGAGAATAAGGTTTTAGAGCTCCTCCCTTATGTTGACTATATGAGAGATGAGAAGTTCTAGATTAACCATTTCATTAGAGGTCTTAATCCCTCTATTGTAGGACAAGTTCGCATGGCAGCACCAGTAGGCTTCAGAGCTAGAGTAGAGAGGGCTCTTATTATAGAGGATATACGCAATAAGGCTTAGGATAACCATGATAGATCTTAGCATCGAGGTAATACTCCCTTTCCACCTATAGTGATTTCAGGCATTTAGAGAGCTATGTCCCTCCACATGATCTCTACTATGCATCTTAAGCGATGTATGAGGAAAGGGTGTTAGTTGTATGCTATTACCATTGATGATCTTGAGGGAGAGGAGAATGGGCCACATCTTGAGGATTAACTAGTGTTATAAGAATTTAGAGATGTATTTCCTTCTAAATTATCGAGTATTCCTCCACCCAGGATAGTGGATTTCCATATTGATTTGGTTCGAGGGGCCCAAACAGTATCTAGAGCTCCATATAAAATGACTACTAATGAGCTCAACGAGCTCAAGATTCAGCTAGAAGAACTCTTGGAGAAGGGGCACATTCATCCTAGCATCTCACCATGGGGAGCACTAGTTGTCTTTGTCAAGAAGAAGGATGGATCCTTGAGGTTGTGCATAGACTACCACTAGCTTAATAAGCTAACCATTAAGAACCATTATCCACTTCCTAGAATTGATGACTTATTTGACTAGCTTCAAGGCACTTGGGTGTTTTCAAAGATTGATCTAAAGTTAGGGTATCACCAATTGAGGATTGTGGAGAGTGACATCCATAAGACTACTTTTCGCATGAGATATGGGCATTATGAGTTTATAGTGGTTCCTTTCGGTCTCACTAATGCCCCATCTATATTCATGAGCCTTATGAACGAATTATTTTGTACATTCTTGGATAGATTTTTGGTGATATTCCTAGATGATATATTGGTCTATTCATGGAATGAGTAGGAGCATGAAGAACATTTGAGACAAGTCCTTCAACACTTGAGAGATAATCAATTGTATGCCAATTTGACGAAGTGTTCTTTCTTTAGCATATAGATAAGCTATCTAGGTCATGTGATATCAGGTGATGGGATCTCAGTTGACCCATTAAAGATTAGAGCCATTATAAACTAGCTAGCACTGATCATTGTTATAGAAGTCAGAAGCTTTATGGGGTTGGCTGGATACTACAGGCATTTTGTTGAGGGTTTCTCTAGGATAGCACATCCTATTATTTCTCTCCATAGGAAAAGGAAGAAACTTGAGTGGACAAAAAAATGTGAGAGTTTTTCAAGAGCCCAAGAGAGCCCTCACTAGTGCTCCTATTCTTGTAGTACCTGATCCCTCTACAAACTTTGTAGTGTGTATTGATGCATCATTGGATGGGTTAGGGGTAGTACTCATTCAGAATGGGCAAGTTATAGCCTATGAGTCTAGGAAACTTAAGACTCATGAACTCAATTATCCTACTCATGATCTTGAGCTCACAGTAGTAGTACATGCCTTGGTTAGATGGTGCCACTTCCTTTTGGGACACCATTTTGAAATCCACTCAAATCATCATAGCCTTTAGTATATTTTCTCTTAGCCAAACCTTAATTCTTGGCAAAGGAGATGGATGGAGTTTTTATGTGAGTATGACTTTGATGTACACTACATCAAGGGGAAGGAGAATGTGGTTGTAGATGCCTTAAGTCAGAGATGCCATGAGTTGTCATCCATGGTCACCAGCATAGATTTGAGGGGGAGAATATTGCAACACTTACCAGAGGATGATTTTTATAGGGATGTGTGTTAGATGATTAGATCTTAGAGGCCTCTTTAGGGGAGATTCTCCAACTATGTGTTAGAGTCAAATGGACTTCTATGTCACTGAGGGTGCATTTATGTACCTTTTACTAGAGGATTGCATGACTTTATTGTTCTTGAGGCTCATAGGGCACATTATGCAGAACATCCAGGGGTTAGGAAGTTGTATGCAGACTTGAGATGACTCTATCATTGGTCCGGCATGAGGATGCATATTGTAGGGATAGTTGCTAGATGCCTAGAGTGCCAGAGGGTTAAGGTAGAACATGGACATCCTGGCGAGTTACTTTATCCTCATGAGATTCCAGGGTGGAAGTGGGATTTTATTTCTATAGATTTTATTGTGGGTCTTCCTATGTCTTCTCATCATCACAATGCCATCATGGTGATAGTTGACACATTGACCAAGGTGGCCCACTTCTCACATGTACGTACCACTTTCACTACTACAATAGCACAAGTATTTATGCAAGACATTGTGAGACTCCATGGCATTTCTTGCAAGATTATTTCTGATAGAGACTCTATATTTACCTATCCTTTTGGAGAGAGTTATAGGGAACCTTGGGGACTAAGCTTAACTTGAGCACATCATACCACCCCCAAATAGATGGGCAGACAAAGAGAGTTAACCAAGTATTACAGGACATGTTGCACATCTATGTGATTGATAATCAAGTTAAATGGGAGGAGTATTTGCATCTAGTAGAGTTTTCCTATAATAATGGGCACCATTCTTATTTGGGCATGCAGCCTTATCAGACCCTATATGGAAGACCCTATAGGACACCATTAAGTTGGGATAAAATTGAGGACAGGGTAACAGTTGGGCCACAAATTGTCAAGGATATAGAGCAGCAAGTCATATTGATCAGGAAACATCTTACGAAAGCTCAAGATCAACATAAGAAGTATGCTAATTCCCATAGGATAGATTGATCCTTTATGCTGGGAGATAGAGTATTTTTGAGAGTGCATCTACACAAGAGTCCAATCCATTTTGGAAAGAGCTCTAAGCTTGCTCCTCAATATGTTGGGCCATTTGAGATTTTGGAGAGTATAGGACTAGTTGCTTATCACTCAGCCTTGCCACCTAGCCTATCATGCATGCACGATGTTTTTCATGTCTCTTCCTTGAGAAAGTATATTTATGATGCATCTCATGTTATAGATTGGGGTTCTATGTAGGTAGCACTAGATGGCCAGCTGTCCCTAGAGCCCATTCACATACTCACTCATAGGACCGTTCAACTTTGAGGCAAAGAAGTGGACTAGGTTAAGGTCCAATGGGATTTCTATGATGAGGTCACAACCACATGGGAGGACACGATGCATATGAGACGTGACTACCCCTATCTATTTGATGAGCTCTAGGAGGAAGTTCATGCCTAAGGGGGGAGGATGTCATGTCCCACCCTAACCATCATAACACTACTAAAATTTTATTTCTTTTGGACTATGATAGTTAGGCTCTAGATGACACATTATTACCTCCTATGGACATTGATATTTTGATCCTTAGACTATTTGATTTCATGTTATATTATTGGGACATTGATACCTATATCATTAGACTATATGATGATTCCTTATGATGTTATTAGGACACTAATATTCTAATTATTTTTCATGATGTTATTTAGATATGCTTAATTACCTTCTTGATGATCCATATGTCATGATTAAGGCTTATGTTATATTCAAGTAAATGTTTGATTTTTGAGTTGTGGTTTCCATATGGTGCTAGATTATCACGTCTTAGCATATTGAGAGTAACATTAAGAATTCATGTATCATTTGATTAAACTAGAATTGTATACTTATATTATATTTGATGCATTGCTTAATGTAGATTAATTCCATAATTTTCTTTAAGAATAAATGATCATAATGTTTTACTATCTAGACTAGAGAATTGCTACAAATGTGAAGTGTGTAATGTGATATGAATGGAAATACATATTTTTTATATTTTCTTCATGGATGGTAGAATATATGTGATTTATATTTATGTTATCATTTTATCACCTTATTTTTGGACTACTGATATTTGCCATAAGTGTGCAGGAAAGAAGCCCAAGGATTTATGGAGAACCTTGCTAGGTGTTTGAAAAAAAAACCAAGGTTAACCTTGAGGAGGGTATAACCTTTTTACCCTTGTAGTTTATTTGTAAAACCAATTTGTGTGTATTATTGTGATTCTATAAAATTAAATTTGTTCTTTCTCGATGGCTTGCCAAGTGTGTTGTGTGTATTGTGGTGTCACTTGACACATGTTCTCTTTTGTAGCATTCTTAGTGGGATGGTAGGTGGTTGAGTGAACCAAGGAGTGGTTTGGTAGGATTTCTTTTCCCTAGGTGTATTTATGGGTCCAAGAGGGATGCTTTCCATGCTAGGTCGAATGCACACCTTTTGTGAATTTCTAAGAGGTTTACACCATCCCTAGGGGTAGTTAGAGGCCTTATTTTAAAGCCCATATGATATACCTAGGGGGTGTATGCACCCAAAAATGGTCGCCTAGACTATGGGCCTCCATTATTCAATTTATCAATTTATCAAATTTTTTGAATCAATGGTTTGTAATATTTTATTAAATCAATTCAAATCAATTTCCTTGATCAAATTCGATTTATTTCATTTCTAAGATTGATCATTTTATTCCAAGTCTTATTTAATTAAAAAAAAATCTTCTCTTTTAATTAAATAAAATAAAATCCCCATTTAATTAAAAAAAAACCTCTCTTTTAATTAAATAGTTCATCCACATTTAATTAATTAAGAGAAAAACCTCTCTTTTAATTTAATTAAATAGCTTCTATTTAATTAAAAAGAACTTTCTCCCTTTTAATTAAATAAAAATCCCACTTAAATATCTCTTTTGATGAAAAAAAGAAATAAAATAAATTCTTTTTATTTAATTTCTCTACACTTAAAAATGTGATCTAAGTGGGATTTATCTTTCCACTTTCTCCTCAACCACTCCTCTTTTCTAATTGGTGGAATCTTGTCTCACATGGATCACCACTTTCTTCTCAACCACTCCTCTTTTCTCATTGGTGGAATTTTGTCTCACATGGATCAAGCTCTATTATCCCATATTGGTTGTGAGAAGCCTCTCACCTCTATAATTTCCTTTATAAGGGAGAGCCCTCTCCTCATGTTAGACACCCATGATTATGGTATCATTATGCTGGAGGTTTGAAGACCAATTTTTGAAGGAGTTTGAATACAAAAGCTTTTTGTGGAGAAATTCTATTTTCTTGTCTTTTTCTCTCTTGCACCCATCATGGGCTTTTAGCTTAGATCTTGCATTTATGGATTAGATTTTTCTTTCATAGATTAGATCTTATTTTCATAGCTTAGATTTTGCATTGATAGATTAGATCTTGCTTTCATGCATATTTGAAGATCATGGAGACTAGCATTCTTGCTTTTCCTCTTTGAATCTCTCATCTCATGGTCTACTTGCATGGGCACAAAAATAGGTCAAATTGAAGGCCTCCATTGCAAACCCTTGCACTCTATGAGTAGAGAGCTATGGATTGATTTGTGAGGGCTCATTCTTGAGTTTTCTTACATGTAATGATTCATAGAAGTGTGACAACATTTTAGCACACATTTTTGGCGCCCACCGTGGGGCTTGAATCAAGTTTCTAGCTCCATTTGCTTTTATTTTTCATCTCTGGTTTTTTATAGCAGCATATTGGATCTAATCAAGTGCTTTTGTAAATTTTTCACTTTGGTTTTAAGGCCAACCCATATATAGATTGGTTTGCAGGAAAAAAATCTAGTTGGTTTAAAGATTCAATCATATCTTTTAAACCACTTAGAGTTTGGTTCTAAAATATTTTTTTTGGGTTGAGTATGTGCCCAACATGTCCCTATTTTATTTTCAGAGCATTTTGACATGATTTTCATGAGTTATGAATTTCTCTTTATTTTTCATAAAAAGACATTTATGATCACAAATCAGCGTATTTTTTGGAAAAATTTACATTTTCAGAAATATTTTTGAATTCTAAGTGGGGTTCTTTCTTTGTGTTTTCAATTTTGAGACCGTATTAAGGATCAAAAACTCAATTTGATGAATCTAGCCTATTTTGAAAAATTGGGTCCCTAGGGCACAAATGAAGAGATTTTTTTGAATTTCTTACATTTTTGGAAAGCTCTTTAGTTTTTAGCAGGGGTATCTTCTTTTCATTTCTATTTTTGGGTCCGAAATCATAGCAAAAAAAAGGTCTAATTATGTTGAATAGGTTATTCGTATTTTTTTTGCAGGGATTTTCATGTTTTTCTAGTTTTTTCTGCTAACTGCTCACTATTTTGGGTTTTTTTGTATTTTTTGATTTTTTTGGAACAACATAGAAGTAAGTTGTGATTTCATTGGAAAAATGTGCTAAAGTTGTTAAAAATAGGTAAGATCTACTAAGCGCGTTGCGAGGACTTCAGGTATTCTTCTTTGGCTGATAACACTTTGATTTGGAACCTTAAAATGAACCTCTCATGTGTCTAGCTTGTGTGTTTTTCTTATGCTTTTATTTTTCAAACACATGCATAATTGATACTAGGTTGTAATCTCCATTGATATTTATTTAGCAAACTTGATTATTAGTGATAGATTTAGATAGCTATATTGGGTTATTGGACTCGCTGAATTCACCGGCCCCTCATTCCACCCCGTGGTTGCAAGATCATTGCCACATTAAAGGGGAGGGGTCTACAGGATGGAAGCATTAAGTGCTCCACTTGGAAACCCTCTTGTGCTTTCTAGAACTCACTAATCTTTGAGTTGTGGACTCGTTTTGGGCTTGTGTGAGGGGTTAAGTGTTCCACATCTTTGGACTCACCTTGCATTAGTTAAAGCGTTAAGTGTACCACCTTGTGCTTTTTGATTATTCTTGGATAGATTTACTTTTGGGGAATTAACATCTATACACACATAGTAATTAGGCCCCATGAATACTATTCATGGATCTTGAGGGAGTGAGTTCCTAGTGAAACTCCTCTCAAAGACGGATTCCTTGTAGGTGGGGAGGATACTTTGAGAATCTCTTAGATAGATGGATCTTCAACTTGGTGATTAAGGAATCCTTTCTCTAGAGAGTTTGATAGATCACTAGGGGTTGATATCATAGATCTTGAGATAATCTTAGTTAGTGTGTCGGATTAATCTGCTTGCTTTGATTGGGCTAAAAGTGAAAAGGTGTCAAAACCTTGGATCTAAAAGATAAGTCCCCTTGTGGTCCACTATTGTGAGTCGGTCACCTTTAGAGAGGGTTAACCATAGTAGACAATCCCTATATAGGGAAAATTGCGGACGAAACCTCAAGCGGTAATAGCCACTTCTTCCGTGGTTGCAACAATCACTATATAAATGTCCTCGTGGAAGAAATCTCCATGGGGTATGGTTCATTGTGGGTTATCGGATCTCCCTAGTAGCTCTTGAAGATTAAGTTCTCAGACTATGTCAAAACCTCAGTGTGCTGGGATTGGAGGTCACCCCTGTGAATCATAAAAGTTGTAGAGTCAAACCATTACTAAAAACCTTAGAGAGGCCAACTTTTATTTTCTAGGGATGTATGCAATGATTGTGAAACTCTTTGAGAACATACACAATTAGCTCTCCTAGGGATTAGCATAAACTAAGTCACTTGATTGCTCATGCACAAGGTTGCTTTGCCCCTTGTTCATTGTTTGAAGACTGTTTGCTTGAAATCCCTATTTTCTATCTTGCGTGCTTGGTTTATGATAAAGAATCTGTTGATACATCTAGTTGGATATTTAAAATGAACAAAATTTGAGTTCTTAAGTTGAGACTTTACGATCGAATAACTTTGTTATCCCATTATTTCTAGTCTCCCTAGGTTGGTCCTATTTGGATTAGGCTACTTTTCTCATTGTTAAAAGCCTTTTTGCACCATGGGTTATTGTGCTTTGACCTCTTAAATTAGTAATCATTGATTTCACAAGAGACCTTGTTTGGAGTTGGTAAGTTAGAAACCGTCCTTATTGAGAAAGATATACACTTGGATCCTTTGATATTACACTTGGAGAGTCTTAGTAATCTCTTGTCCATTCACTTTCATCAAAATTCAATTTTAATTAATTAAAATTTGGGTCAATCATCCTTCTGGTCCATATGTGCTAGAGTATTCACCCAAAGTTGTGAGCACGTCTGTGGCAGTGTTGGTTTACACCTATTGCAAAATTCTATCTTATCACATCTATTTTGGACAAGTGAGAGATTTTAATATCCTAGTTTGGTACCAACGTTTCTTAGGGTTATCCTATCAACTAGTACCTTTTCTTTCATGTTGATTACAAGTGCTATTACATGTTGTTCAACATTCAAATGATCTCAAATGGTATCAAATTTCTCAAAATGACTCTTGGTCTTCTTTCTTCTTCATCTTCCATTTCTTTCTAGTCTCTCATTTCCACTATTCCTCTTCTTCATGTCTTCTTGATTCTTTTCCTCCTATTATCATATAGTCTACCTTCTTCTATTCATTCTTTCTCTTCTTCCATACTTGATTCTTCTTCTTCTAGAACCATGGATCTTGGATATCTTTTTAAGGATCCTCATTTGAGCTTAGATGAAATCCACCTCCTTCTTGAATTTGAAAAGTGTTGTCACCCCAATAGATGCATGGATGCTAACGTTGCAACAAAAATGATTAAAAAAATGGATAAATTAGACACTTTTGCTAGGATCATGTGCAAGATTAAATCACAATATCTTTCTTCCAAATATTTTCCATCTTCCAAGTCTTATCATGATTCTTCTAAATATCATACAGATTCTTCATCCTCCAAGTCTTATCATGATTCTTCTAAATATCGTTCAAATTCTTTATCTTCCAAGTCTTATCATGATTCTTCTAAATATCCTTCATATTCTTCATCTTCTAAGTCTTACGATAATTCTTCTAAATATCATTCACATACTTCATCTTCTAAATCGTACCATGACTCTTCTAGATATCATCCATCTAGGTCTTCACCTACCTCTTTTTCACAATATCATTCTTCTTCTACTTCTACCAAGAGTCTTATTCCTCTTATTAAGACATATGATAATGAGCAACATGAAAAGTCTTGTGATATGCCTATCTATAATTCTTCTAGTGACAATGATTATGATGGTGATGATTATTACATTCCAACAGTTCCTAAAAGTCCTTCTAGTCCTATGCTTGTGCTTAAAGGGGATGAGTCACGAAAAGATATTGATGGTAATTTACATGAATCAAATCTTGAAAACAACATTGATTAATTTTGTGAACAATACCTAAATGATAAATCTGCATTTTTTGATGAAGAGAAAGCATTTTTTTGTGCTGAAATAAAACATCAATGGGATAAGAGTTCCTCTTCTAAGAACCCTCATGCTGAAAATAAAGATTACACTCTTGAGCAAGATCATGTTAATGTTGAACCTTTGTTTTCTAATGCTCCCCTTCCATCTTCTACTTCCTCCACTATCCATACATCTCTTAAAGATTCAGAGTCTTTCAAATCTCCTACCAATCCTTCATCCAACAAAGATCCTAATGCTTTTCATGTAGTTCCCTATAGTTATCCTCAAGGGCTACCTCTTAAAGAAACTCAAGCTAACCTTCACCTGGCTGCAAATACTTTTGATAATGCTAAATCTAAAGATCCTAAGCCTTCATGTGCTATAATGCCTACTTCAGCTAGTCCTTCATCATCTATTCCAAAGTCTTCCATACAATTCCAACATGCTTCCTTCTCCTTAGCACTAGCTTCATGTCAAGAGGACTCTAAAAATGATAAAGAAAAGAATATAAAAAAAGATCAAGATCAAGAACCTTCCATGTCATCCAATCCTTTTCACAATGTTTCTGATACATTTCATGGTTCTTTTGATCCCTTACACCCTTTCTCATTCATTCCACCATGTCTTAAGTCTTCTCCTAAGCAAGATCAAGATACTATTTGCAACACTGAGCTTATTGACAATAAAAATGGCCTTAGTACACTTTCTCCTTCCAAAGATGATACTTCCATTAAGGTTATTAAAAATGATGCTATTACTTCAAATGTTGAGCCTATTGAAAATCAAGAGAACAATTCTATGCTTATGTTATCCAAAGATCCTTGTCATGATCAAAGTCTTCCATCTTCTTGTTCTACCACTCCATGTTCCCTTCCACTTTCTACTCTTCCTAAGTCTTCTCAAGCTATAAGTTATCCTATCAAATAAGTTGCTCCTATTAAAGATGTTTATGTTCCTATTGAAAATCCTGATGCTCACTCTAAAGATGCTGATGTCCTTGATTGTGATATAGATGTTGATGAACTTATTGATTACCCTTTTGCATCTTCTACATCCATCCTTGGACCTCCCTCACCAATACTAAATGCTTCATATCTTCCTTCCATCTTGGGTCCTTATGTCCCTTCAATTTCCCCTCCCTCTCCTATCTTTCCTCAAGATCAACATAGATGCATATCCTTGAATCCTTTTCATCCACCCACTCACCTAAACCAGTCATATCATCCTTCTTCTTCCACAAGTCCCAAGTCTTTTGGAAGTAACTTGAATGGTCAATACAATAAAAAGAAACAATTCAAGAATCCATATAAAAAAGAAGACCACCATGTCTCCTCTAATCGACATGGGGGCATTAAGTCAAAAGAGATATCTAAGAAAAAAATTACAAGACAAGTATGGGTTCCAAAATCCATCATTGAAGATATTATCTCTAAATCATCAAAAATAAATGAAAAGAAGCCTAAGGCTATATGGATTCCAAAATCTCTCTTGAGAGAGTCTAATGTTGAACAACAATTAAATTTGACATTTAATCTTCCAAAGAATTCTGCTTCATCTTCTTCCAAAAGCATTCTTCCATTCCATGTGCCTAAACTGCAACCTTTTCTATCCACTCACCATATTCCTTCACATATTCCTTCATTCACATTTTCTCCATCCTTTCACCACCCTTCAAGGTGTGTGTTGACGTTGATCTTGTCTTCATTTCTATCTTCCAATCTCACTTGCTTTGCATAAAGCCATATCCTCCATTTTTTTGTCTTCCATCTTCCTTTCCCTATCGGTATCTTTGAGCATATCATTTCAACTCCTTTGCATGTCATGGTTTAAAATTTCAAGGAGCATTATCTATAAAGCTTGAATTCTTCCAAAAAAAAATTTAAAAAGATTAAAAAAAAAAAGAAAGAAAAAAAAAATGAAAAATTTGAAAATGTGCCTTGGTGAAAACTTGGTAATCAGGCACCTTGGTAGCAAAAGTAAAGAGAAATAAATTCATCCTATGGTGAAAACCATTCCCTTGTGGTGCCTTGGATAAGTACCATGATGAAAACCTAACAAATAGGCATCATGCGTAGTTCTTCTACATCTTTCATTCATTTCGTCTTCTCTCTTTGATCTTGACAATGTTGACCTATAGACAAACATTTGGCTATCTTGTGAGATATCTCATGATGATCTTGTTTTCATTCCTTTCATGTTTAGCCTTCATATCTATTTTCCTCCATTCATTCTAGTCTTTTGCTACCCTTTTCCCATTTACCCCTTTGGTCTTGATCTAATAAAATAGAGTAAAATATGATGCTATAAAGTCTCTTGACATGTCTACTTATTTGGATTGCATCTTTCCCACTTTTACATTATGCTTTCTTGAATTATCCTATACTGGCCTTTCATTTCTTGTCCAAATGTTCTTTACATGACAAATTTTCCCTAGCTTGGGTACTCTTGAGGAGTCAACCTTTGAAGATCACTTTCATTTGCTTCATACACTCCTTGCTTATCCATAATATCCATTAGCTTATTGCTTCATCATGTCCTCCACCTTGTTAGACATTGGGATTGCACGATGTGATCTTGCTTAAGAGTTTAATGCCCATTCTGTCTAGGGGTATCTTTGTACATATTTATTGATCCTGAAAAAAATTAAAAAAAATTGATATATTTCAAAAATCCAAAAAAATGGTATATTGTAAAAAATCTAAAAATTGAAAAATGTCCTGAAAAATGACCATCTTAGTGACAACCTAGCAAAAGGCACTTTGATGTATCTTCAAAAAAATTATATATTCCAAAAATACAAAAAAAATAAAAGATTCAAAAATTCAAAAAAATGGAAAAAGTACCTTGGTGAAAACCTGGAAACAGGCACCTTGGTAGCAAAAATACAAATTTTTTTATTTATAAAAAGTCCTGAAAAAAAAAAAAAAAAACAAAAGAGAATCCAAGTGGTGAAAACCTCAAAATGGGCACTACTTGAGGCCTTTGCACCCCTGTTTCTTAGCACATGTCCTCGACACTTAGCCTTTCTCCACCATGCCTTGTCCTTGTTACCTTGGTTTGGAATTGGTCTTTGTCTAGGGGGCATAACTATGTTAGCTTTGGTTTCTTAGATGTGTGAGTCTTTAGGACACCTTGCAAATGGTGTTTTTTTTCAACACCCATTGGCATCAATTTTTTTCAACACTTATTGGTTTGTTCTTACCCAGTATCATCATGTGATCTTACCTTCTTGCAAGCATTTGATCCTTGTCCTCAGAACTCAGTATCAGTTAACACACTTAAATTTTTAAGCACAACACTTAATGCTTGACTTATGTCATGATTTTTTTTCTCTGTGTACTAACTGTTATTGATTTTTGTTGAGTGTCTTTGTCTGATAAGTCTCTCCATGATGCATCGCTAGAAGACTTGGGGCATGAGACATGTTTTTATTTATTTATTTATTTTTGCTTGTGGGTGTGGTCTTGAACTCTAGAGTGTCTTTTTTTGTCCCCTTGAAACACTTAGGAGATTTGAGACATCATCCTTGATTGTTTTTGCACAACCATTCTTATAGTCATCTTGGCATCTATGCCTTGATGCGAGCATAGTTTTTCTATATTAAATTGGGTAAGCTAACATCGAAGTCATCTTGACCTTTATGTCTTTGATGCTTATGTTAGAATCTTTCCACATTTCGATCCAATATAAATCACATTCATATCTTCATAGTTGCATTTGTAACTAGTGATGATTGTGTAATTTTTTAATGTCCGTTAATAATGGCCCAATGATGAAAATAAGTTCTTTTACATTCTCTAATGAATGATGAACACAAAATCCTATGTTACAGTTGCTCTTTTGCAAGTACACCATTGCATTTCATGTAGCTTGCATTATTAGACTTCATGTTAGTTTGCATTTTTAGGCTGCATTATGAGTTTGAGAGGGTTCTCGTTTCATCTTTATTGTGGACATTTAATCAATTGTGGTCACATTTTGATCTTCATTTCCTTATTTTCTTTCGTGATCTCAATTGAAATTTCTATCTTAAATAGTTGATTGATTTTTGGAGCATTTTCTTTTCTTATTTCTATTTCTTTCCATATCTTTCAAACTTCTATCTTCCATTTTCTTTTTCCCCACTTCTTTTCTTCTAAATCACCTTTGGGGCATAATATTTCATGCTTGATGATCTACCTTGGTTCTATGATTCTTATATCTTTCATCTTACATCAAGAACCTTATCTTTTGTTCAATTTGATCAAATTTATCAATTTGTTGTTTCTCCTCTATCTCATTTCGATTTCAATCACGAGGGGGCAGTAATCATCTATTTCAGTCCTTGATTCAGTTTTATCAATTTTATCCTCAACTTTTTCAAGTTAAAATTTATTTGTATTCTTTGTCCTGATGTGTTCCCGAGTCGACCACACATCTGGGTTGTTTTGTGATCCCAAATTGACCTCACACTTCAATTTATTTCTTTGACTACATGTGTTCTCGAATCGATCACACATTAGTCAAAGAGGGGCAAATGTATGCACCCAAAAATGGTTGCCTAGACGATGGGCCCCCATTATTCAATTTATCAATTTATAAAATCTTCTGAATCAATGGTTTGTAATATTTTATTAAATCAATTCAAATCAATTTCCTTGACCAAATTTGATTTATTTCATTTCTAAGATTGATCATTTTATTCTAAGTCTTATTTAATTAAAAGAAAATCTTCTCTTTTAATAAAATAAAATAAAATCCCCATTTAATTAAAAGAAAATTTCTCTTTTAATTAAACAGTTCATCCACATTTAATTAATTAAGAGAAAAACCTCTCTTTTAATTTAATTAAATATCTTCTATTTAATTAAAAAGAACTTGCTACCTTTTAATTAAATAAAAATCCCACTTAAATATCTCTTTTGATGAAAAAAGAAAAGAAAAGAAATTCTTTTTATTTAATTTCTCTACACTTAAAATGTGATCTAAGTGGGATTTATCTTTCCACTTTCTCCTCAACCACTCCTCTTTTCTAATTGGTGGAATCTTGTCTCACATGGATCAAGCTCTATTATCCAATATTAGTTGTGAGAAGCCTCTCACCTCCATAATTTCCTTTATAAGGGAGAGCCCTCTCCTCATGTTAGACACCCATGATTATGCTATCGTTATGCTACAGGTTTGAAGACCAATTTTTGAAGGAGTTTGAATACAAAAGATTTTTGTGGAGAACTTCTATTTTCTTGTCTTTTTCTCTCTTGCACCCATCATGGGCTTTTAGCTTAGATCTTGCATTTATAGATTAGATCTTATTTTCATAGTTTAGATTTTGCATTGATAGATTAGATCTTGCTTTCATGTATATTTGAAGATCATGGAGACTAGAATTCTTGCTTTTCCTCTTTGAATCTCTCATCTCATGGTGTACTTGCATGGGCACAAAAATAGGTCAAACTGAGGGCCTCCATTGCAAACCCTTGCATTCTATGAGTAGAGAGCTATGGATCGATTTGTGAGGGCTCATTCTTGAGTTTTCTTACATGTAATGATTCATAGAAGTGTGACAACATTTTAGCACACACGGGGTAGGGGCATTTTAAAGTATTATAAGCTTCCCTAGGCATTGAAAAGAGCACCCGAAATTATGGATTCCCAAGTTGGCCAAATTTGGAAAATTAAGCATGAAAAAAGAAACATTGGAGAGAGAGAGAGAGAGTTTTGGGGAGATCTAAAAATCTAAGTGGGGATAATTTTGGGAAAGGGAAAAATAAGGAGAAGAAGACAATTTAGGAGAAGGATTGCTAGTAAAAGAGAGGGAGCTCAAATTAGCTTGGAAACCAGGTTGCTAACCTTATGTACCCATGCTATGAAAGCTTGCTGTCAAGTATATTATTCTTATTATTTTTATACATGTGAGTTTATGTAATGTAGTTGTAATATGGTGTGTTGTAATGTTGTGCAGTGTAAGGTTGAGGGATCATGTTTTAGTTTTGGTGTATGGGTGTATTGTGATTTACTTTATGTTGTGAATTCATGTTTTCTTGTTACAATTTTCTATTTTGGGTGTGAAAAGGTGAGTCTCATCCCTTGGGAGGGAAAGAGAGCCTTGTGAGGGTAAGGGGTGCATAGGGAATGTGTTGGGTGAGGGTCTCTCCTTGTGTAGGAGAGGGATGCCATATGGGTGTTATGGGCCCCATATGCCACCTTGCTGGAGTTATAAGTGCTGTAAGGATGCCATGTGAGGGTAAGTATGTGATTTTTGGTTGCCTTGTGAAGGCATGTGTATAAAAAGGTACAACCTAGTGAAGGAATAGTTGCAGGTGGAGTCTCCCCAGCATTCATTTTCCACCCTTACCCCTTGAGATGGATCTACATGTGACCCTAGGATAGCCAATTATCCTATGTATGATTCCTTTGGTTAATTTGATGGGAATATCTTCCAACCAAAGACTTCCACCATGAATTCTACTTAACACAAGTTTAACCCATTCTGTCTTGAATACGGTGGGAAAGCTCAAAACTTGGGTCAAACCCTTTCTTTCAACAATTTTGAATTCATCTTTTAAGACTCCATCCACGCACAATTTTTCATAGGCTTGCCTTATCTACATATATCCTAGGGCTCCTATCTTACAATTGTAGCATCTTCACACATCTTGAACCATTACAACTTTTTGGGGTATTTAGGAGAGAGCTCTGGTTGGGTCATTTTTGTATGAAACTTTAGGGATGGGATAAAACTTAGGTTGCTTGACCTTATTTGACACTAACTAAACTTCAAATGACTCTTTCTCCTCAGTTTTCTTGGAACTTGATGCCATTTATGCAAACTAGGGTTTCCTTTTTACGAAATATGAAACTGCATAGCTTAGCACAAATGAAAATACCTCAAGATTGATGAAAAGATGTTGAGAGATCTTGCAATCTACTTTAAATGCTAGATTCTCTACTATGAAGTCACTCTTCTCTCTTTCTCTTCTTTGCTTCTTGATCGCGTGAGTAAAACTAATTAGAATTGTGATAATATACCCTATTTTCATCACATTAAATGCTCAACTGGCAACTCAGCTTCTAATGGATTTTAACATTACTTGGCTTGTACTACACTTCCACTTTACTTGGCTTGCATTGGAGTTAACCAGCTTGGCATCAATTATCAACTCGGTCGCTATTAGGAACTCGACATGTGTTAGAGTTTAGCTCGACATCCAAAGATAGCTCAGCAACATCATTTAGATTTTGTCTTGACATCTTGTCTCATGTAGATTTATACTTTGGATTGCTTCTTTGTCTTGGGACTGATGTGTGATATAACTTTGTATATCAGTCCCATATACTTCTCATGCTTAGTTTGATGAAGTGTGATCACTTGACCCATTGGGTGAAGTGATCCCTCCACTTGATGTGTTGCATTCATCTTTCTTTTTCCAAGTCTTATTCATTTTTCCCCTTATCTTTTCAACATCAATCTTTTCTTTGCCCTTATTTTCTTCAGTCTTGGGTGCCTTTGACCTTGTAGGATAGTTTTTGCTAGTATGCCTAGTTTTCAGACAACTAAAACATGTAGTTTGGCTCAACCATCTTTTATAGTTTCCCTTGAAATGTGTTCTTATGCAATTCTAGGGTGTATGCCCATATTCTTGACAATAATGATAGCTATACCTGGTGTTGTAATTCCAATGATAGTGACTTTCATTTCCTTTTGATTTTGCTGGTTGATTTGATGTCCACATAGACTTTGATCTGCATTCAAATGCTCTATGTCCATACTTCTTGCAATTATGACCATGTCCATCAAATCTTTGAGTCCTTGTGGCATTGGATCTGCAATCTTGTGTTATATGTCCTTGCATGTTGCACTTGTAACAATAACTCTTGCTCTTGGGTGTATTTGTCTGATTGAATCTCCTACTCCTACAAATATTAGTAGTATGTCCCTTTTTATTAAAATAATGACTAGTGGTTTTAGAATCATTACCTTTTTCACTTCTTTGCTCAACACTCTTTGATGATTCTCCAACTTTAGTGCTATTGTATCCAAGTCCTGATGCATCATGGGCAAATTTTGGGGATTTCAACAACTGTTCAAAATACTTGATGGCTTCACTTGACTTGTTGAGATTTTCTGCTACCTCTTTTTCTCTGTTTAATTCATTCTTTAGTTGTTCATTCTACATTTTCAAAGTAGAGATCTCAATATATTTCATATTGAGTTCATGATGAAGGTTCATCATTTGGGCAAGTGTATCCATCTGTATGTTTGAGATCCTTGTTAATTCAGTACATTTTTCTTCAAGTCTGTTTGCAAGATTTCTTTTGTCATTTTACACCATGACTTTTTCCTCAACTGCTCTTTTCTTTTGTTCAGTGATTTCACATAACATTATGGCCTGTGATTCATGTTCCATCTTGAGAGATCTTATCTCTTCTACTTGAACTTTGTTTTTCTCCATTAGTTTGGCTATTTCTGCATCAAACTCTTTGGTGTCTCTATTGGCACACAGTTTTGTGGTATCAATCTCCTTGTAGTTTATATCATTTTCAGCTATGGCTATATCCTTCCTTTTCTTCAAGAATTTTCTCAATTCTTCCCTTGCTTCCTCTACTTTGTGTAGATCCAGTTGCACATCAATCACTTGATTATCAATAATCTTCCCAAGTTTGAAGACTTCCATCTTTAGATATTTTTCTCCAAGTTGTTAGACTTCTTGTGAGACCCTTAATCTGATACCAATTGTTGGAATATTCAAATAGGAAGAATGCTTCTGAGAGAGGGGGGGGGGGGGGTGTGAATTAGAAGTACTGTATTTTAACCATTAAAACTTTTAAACTAAAAGTAGATTGCATGCATATGAACATATTAGACAGTTATGAAAAACACATAAGCATCACCACATAACACTTGAGATTTTGGTAACCTAGAAACCCTCTAGAAATAAGAAGGTAAAATTGGGGTGGGGATGATACCCACAAAATCATTGCAATAATAATATTTAACCAATTCTAATAGTCTGCCTTGTTAAAGGCCTGCCCTATTAAAGGGTCTACACTGTATCAATAGTGACCTGATTAAAGGATTTACAAACACTTTACATGAAGTGTCACCCTGTTAAAGGATTTAATCACCTATTTAAAAGATCTACAAAATAGCTATTAAGCTAACTTATCACCATAGGGTTTTTCATTCTAATACAATTGCTAGAGAGTATTAGGTATAATAAACTTGATAGCTTACGATCCTTCATTTGCTGAATACAAGCACTTGATCTACTTTCTCCAATCTTGATCCTCTGAGATCTGATACTCTTTTCTTTGAAATAGTGTTCCTTCCACACCCTTGTACATCCCACTCCAATTTCTAACGAGATTTCATCTTCCTTATAAAGGCATTCAAAGACTTAGGGTTAGGTATGGATCTATGATCCATATTGAATCTTTGCTTCTCGCTCATTCCTTGCACTTTTCTTATTGGTTGCATGCCTTCTCCATTTTTCTTATTGGATGCACATAGATTGCATAGAAAATACAAAATATTTGATCTTATTATTTAATCCTTCAAGATTCATCATATGTCGGCCATGAAAATGGTTTACATATGAATCAATGAAGTTACAAACTCATATGTACATTATGTGTTACTTGGCACTTAGCTGATTTCAGATGCTTGGCACTAATAAAAAATTAGCTTACTCAGCTCCTGTTGCATTTCTATATTGCTTGGCATCATCTATAACTCAACACTTAAATATCACTTGGCACTTGTATCATGCTTGACACCTAATGTCATTCGACACTTCAACTTCACTCGGCACCTGATCTTTACTTGGCACTTGAAGGCTACTTGGCACCTAAAGATCACTCGGCACCTGAAGTCTTTCCTAACTCGGCTCATGTTGTGGCTCAGCATACATGGTGTACTCAGCTCCAATATAGAAAGTGGTTAAGTGTATTGGCACTCAATTTTCAAAAACCATTATGAGGTTAACACATAAGTTATCCTTTCCACCACCCAACTCAACAAATTTGTATTGTATTTCCTCATTTTTTTAGAAAGGGCACATTTCTTAAGGTTAAGGTTTTTAATTTCATGAAAAGCCCATCTATTCACCCAAAATAATTTAAGAGAGAGGGATTTCATTGTCTAAAGCAACCACAGAGGGGGTTTTTTTTTTTCCCAAAATTCTACAAACATAGATATCTCGACATCACTCTAGTCCCACTCCTCTTCTCATCTTCCTCACTTGACAAGAAGGGGAACTAAGAACATGATGGATAACATTATTTTTGTAATCCTTCACTAGTGGAAGCTCCATATTATCCTCATCTTCACTTTGGGCACTATCAACATTACCTTTAGGGGAAATACCAACATCAAATCTTTGTGTACCAATTCTAGAAATCAAAGGAGAGCAAATACAGGTCTCCCTTGGAACAAGACTAGTCTTATTGATCTTCCTTTTATCATAGAGATTTCTCCCTTTATCATCCTTCTGAAAGACCACACCAAACTTTCCATTAGAAGGGCCAACTATAGGGGACCCTTTATTATTTAGAAAATTCTTATCCTTATCACTATCCTCAGTATAATCACCATATTTTCTACAGTACTCCAATCTTCTTAGAAGGGATTCATTTTTAGTAGAGATTTTCTTCTTAGGAAAAGAATCATCCTTACTATTTTTTTATTATCTCCATCTTCCCCATAATAAACCCTTTTTAAAGTTTTCTTTGTCATTTTAGTTATGAAGGACATCTTCATTACCTCCAAAATTTCCTCCACCACCTCAAACTTGGGTTCAACTTCATTATATGTCTCAGTAGAAAAGGGATAAATATCTTGACCCTCCTCTTCAATTTTGACCATTGGGTTCTCTACATTCTTAACCCCCAAAAATTTATAAAGGAATAAAATCAACCCCTAATCGAGGACCACCTTGGAGGGCTTCTTCTTGTGATCATATCTATTGACATTACATCACATCTCTACCTAATGCTACAACTATTCAAGTGTTGCATGAATCTTCTTGATTCTAGTATCTACATAATGAGTGAGCTGGTTGTTGCACCAAAAGACCAATCTTTCAATGCCTAATACAACCACTCAACTTATAGTACATAGGAGGTAGTGAAGCCCTTGTCACAAATCCTAAGGGGAGTGCTGAACAAATTTCTAACAATCTCCCCCTCAGCATTACCCAAGGGTCTGAGGATTTGAACCTATGACCAAGCTCTGATATCTCTTGTTAGAGTAAGGTTGCTATTGCACTAAAAGAACAATCTTTCAATGCTTGATACAACCACTCAACTTATAGTACATAGGAGGTAATTATGCCCTTGTCATGAATTCCAAGGGGAGCATTGAACAAATTTCTAACACATAATACAACACACAATGTATCTATAATTAAAATAAATAATGAATATCACTTGACATTGGCACATAAATTCACCCAAGGTTTTGTAAAATTCTAACTCTAAAAACTAACCTAAATCTTTTTCCTATAAAGGCTTGCTTAGACTTGTATGCTAAAATGTGAGTGCACTTCTATAAACCATTATTCTCAATGAGTCCAATGAGAAGAAAGACTTTAGAGGTATCTTATATCTTTCTATCCATGATGTAAAAGAATAAAAATGATGTGGTTGTGGCTCTCAAATAAGCATAAAGATTAAGACCCTTGTAAGGTACATCACAAGATGAGAGATTCAAAGAGTACAAGAAATGAAGATGGTAGTATCCAAGAATCAAATGATTATGCAATGTAGGCTAACTAAAATTTTAATGCAAGTACAAATAAATTAAACTAAGCTATCAATATGAAGATTACTCCCTTCTTATTAAAAATGTGAGCTATGCTAAATAAAATGAAAGGAAATACTAAACTAGTATGCAAGAGTGAAAGTGGGTGCTCAAGTGATCAAGAAACCAAAATGGAAACATAACATTAGAATGAACTCTAAGGTTATGAGGGAGTGGGGAGAGAGCTTCATTTTAAAGAGCTTTGGATGGTCATGAATAAGAGGCAAAAGCAATGATGAAGATTTTTTCTTCAGTTGATCGATGTGCAAGAGATTCTCAAGAGGCAAAAGAGATGGATGATATTAAGAGAAAAAAATGATTGGTCGATATAAATAGGCAAAATATATTTCAATCACCTTGAAAAGTGTGCATTTAATGTGTAGACAATTTTTTTGAATTTTAGTTTTAGAAAATACATTTTTATGTGCACATAAAATAAAGGGGTCTTTAATTTAATTAAAAGGGATCACGATCTTCTAATTAATAAAAGTTATGATGAGCTGGTCAAACCATAGGATACGATTAAATATATGATTAACTGATTATTTTATCAAATATGAATGATTAATTAATTATGAAAAATTGATTAAGTGCATAATATGATTTATAGAGATTTAAAATGATGAAAATGGGGCTTATAGTTTACTAGAACAAAATTGGGTGATTATATTTCCTCCTCTTTGAATCATTGTGTGAGCAATTTGGTAGAGCACATTGAGTCAAAGAATGATGATGTCAAGCTAATAAGAGATATAACTCTAAAATAGAAATAAATGAAGTAAAGTGAGATAACTAACCCTAAACTAGCAGTGAATGAAGGTTCACAATGTTGATAGTCATAAATGCACAATTTGATGTGAAGTGATTAAACTGATCCTTAGGACGAGCTTGATAAGATAATACCATAACTAATATGATGCAATGATAAATGATATGTCCAAGAGAGAATAGATAGATCAAGCATCTGCCTCACATAAAGAAAATTATGAAGAATCCCAACTTGATGTGAAGACATGAAGCTAAGATGCCCCTAGCAATTGATATCACAACATAAACAATTTGCAGTACTGAAAGATCAATAATTGTTTATCCCTACCCCCTTGGGATCAAAATCAAAATGATATGGAGGAGATTCAAAAAAAAGATATATTTGATAAAGTTGAGATAAGATAAGGTCCATGATGATAGATATACACAATTTAGAAAGCATAAAACTAAGTTTGATCACCAAGGGATGAGAATTTACCTAGTTTGACTAAGTTTGACTAGAAGGATATAACATTAGAATTAGGTCAATGCAAGAGATTATGAAGAAAAGAGATTGATTTGCCTCAAAAGATATGAAATATTTTCCTCAAAAAGGTGAATCAAAAGTCTTCAAGAAGAATACAATTTAGATCATAATTTTAACTAGCAAGATGAATCTAGATATCGATTTTGATCCTAAAAATGAATCTAGGACATTGAAATTATGTAAGGTTAATGTATTTATCTTATGGTAGCATTGAGACATAAGGTTTGAGATGACCATAAGTATGGCCTTACAGAAAAATATTACGTAATAGTCAAGGACATAATTCCAACTCACCTATGTGTCTAAATGAATTAGGTACTTGAGGGATATGTGGCATTTCAATTGAGAGGAGACACTTATCATAGATACTTAAAGCACTATAATACATATGATAATCAAAAGTATACCCATAAGCCAAAAAAAAGGAAAATATGTCCCATGCCCCTATTCCTCTAGTTGAGTAATATCCTAGAGAAACTAAGGATGGAAAATCAATGAAAAATAATCGATAACAAGTAGCAAACAAAGAAATTATCAAGCATGTCTTAATCATTTTAGTTTAAGTGCAGTGTGAAAAAGAAAATGATCACTGACTCTTCGAGACTTATGTATACAAGTGAGATATATTTCATAATCTTAGATTGTTGACAAAGTGTTAGTTTAAGGTAAACTATTCGATAAGTGGTGAGAAACACTCGATGTCAACATGGGGTAGTTTCAAGATATAATAGTTGGAATGGTGTTGAGAAACACTTGCATTTATTAGAGACCAAAGATAACATAGAAAATGTCCCCTTGACCTAGACAATGACCAATTCCAAACCAAGGAGACAAGGATTTGTGGTTAATGTAAAGTTATTATGCACAAAGCTTCAAAGATGATAGATAAAAGTGCAAAAGGTCTCAATAGCTTATGTTACTAGGTTTTTACCACTTTATAGTTTTTTTTTTGTATTTTTTTCCTATTTTAATTTTTTGGTGTTACATCAAGGAACCTATTTCTAGTTTTTCATTAAGATGATCATTTTTTTTTGGACATTGATTTTTATGATATCTTTTTAGGATCATACTTAAATTTTTAGGACTTTTTAGGATCATAAGTTATGTACAAGAGCTCTAGATGCAAACAGTGTCAAGCATATAACTTCTTGAGATGTAGAATCGTAATAGGCTCAAGGAGATGGTCTCTCTTTGGGGTTGAGAAATGATATGAACCAAATCCAAAATTAGAAATAATGATATAAGGACCCACCTAGTTTGGTTCAAATTTCCCTTTCTATGATTGATTCTACTGATTCTTAGGGTTCTCTCTCAAGACCAAGTTACCAAACTCAAAATATCAATGATGCATCCTTTTTCTGTAGCTTTTAGACATTTAATTTTGGTAGAATCTCATGTGATTAAAGATAATCTATCTACATTCATTTAATAGTTCTAGTTCTCATGTGCAAGAAATGTGATAATCATCATCTATGATAATTCCTCTTAGGAAGACTTGAAGTGAAGGTATTTCAAATTCTATATGTAAAACAACACCAACCCCATAGACAAGGGAAAAAAGAGTAGCTCTTATAGGTGTATGAATACTTGCTCTATAAAACCACAAAGAAGGATTGATCTAAAGATTCCAATCTCCCAAATTTACCAATAGTCATGTGCAATAATTTGAGAAGAGTTTTATTTGAGGCCTCAACTTGTCCATTTCTTCAAGGATAGTAGATAGAGGACCAATGTTTCTTAATTTTGAACTTCTTACAAGGTTATTTTAGATCTTTAAAATAAAATAACCTTAATTATCAATAAATATGGAGGATAGTAAACCATATCTATAGATTATATAATTCAAGATGAACAATGAAACTTGTTTCCCTATAGCAACTAAACCTCAACCCATTTAGTAAATTACTCTATAGTAGTAATAATTGACATATGTCCTCTAGATGAGTTGAGATGTATTTGGCATACTAAATCAAAGGTCCCCTAATAAAAGGGCCAATGTTAGAAAAAAATTTATACAATCTCTTCTTGGAGTGTTAATTAGGTTACCATGCACTTAATACTTCTTACAAGTTTTAGAAAATCTAACAATATCTATCTGCAAAGTAGGCCAGTAGTAACCAACCATAAGTAGATTTTGAGCTAGTGCAAGACCATTAGAGTGAGACCCATATATTACCTCATGGACTTCAAATAATTTACATTTGGATTCATCTCTCTCTAAGCACTTAAGAAGCATTCTAGCTAGACCCTTTCTAAATAAATCATCAAAGATGAGATTATAGAGAGGCATTGTAGATGATTTGATAATGATGGTAGGAATAGATGTTAGTGTAGAAGGAAGAGTCATGAAAAATGATGTTGCAAATAACAGAATTACTAGGGGAGTCATATTTGGAATAGCCTAGCTATTCTATCTAAAATTCATATCTTCAATCATGTTTATATAATTGAAGGATAAAATCTAATGTAACCATAGTGCCAATTACTTTGTTACCAATTCTAGGAATCTATTGAAAACCCATCAAGTTCAAATAGTTTTTGAGATCATCAATAATCTCCTTATAATGTACCATTTTTAATCCTTAGTTTGATAGTCATTATTTTCTTTATTAATGACTAGATTAGAATATCCAAAGACATGTAGCTTAATAATCTTCCATTCAGTAGCTAATTCAATCTCATTAGTGAGAGCTTCATACTCAACTATATTATTAGTGTGAGGAAACAAAAACTTGTAGGATTTTTGTATAGTGTATGCTTGAGGAGTGATAAAAAGGACTATGGTACTATCACCTTTTTGTGTATATGATGCATCAAAGAACATCTTCTAGGTGCTCTTAGTCATGTACATAATAGAAGAATTAGGAAAGTTGATCTACATAGGAAAGATTTCCCTTAGACCCAAGATATTCCTACATCATTAGTTCTCATTTTAGGTCTTTATTTATAAAAAAAATATTCATATCTTAAACTATAATAAAATTACAAAAATTTCATAGTATATTTTCTCTTATTTTCTAGTCTTTTTATAATGCAAGTTATCTTTTCACATCAATTTTATTATAGATAGAGTATGGGATACTACATTTTATCTCTAGTAGATTCCTCTTAAACATCAATTAATACTTAAAAATAAAATTTTCTACTATATCCTAATCATCCTAAACATACTTTATATACTACTTGTCAAGCTAGTCTAACTTGGCTTCTTTCTCAATTCTAGTTGTGATCCTCTTTAAAATTAGTTTCAACTTTCTCCTTTCCACCTCAATTTTATTTCAGTGGTCTTAGGTGCTTCTTCTTTTTCAATTATTTTTTCATCCTTAGATTTCTTAGTTTCCTTATTTTTATCTATCTTCTTTTGTTGTGTGACCATGGATTTATTTGGGCTAGGGATTTGTTCATTTTCCTTTTGTCTTATAACTCTTATAGGTGTTTTTTCACTTGGTTTCATTGTCTTGACTATGGGAAAAATCCTTGTAGATCTCCTACTAGCCCTTTTAGGTTGTGGTGTAACCTCTTCTTCTATCATCTCAACAATAGGTATATTGAACACCTCCACATTATCTATGATGTTGTTTGTAACTAGTTTTGTGCTTGAGCTTCCCAACTATGCCTTTCAAGGAACTTTGCTTCTCTTTTTAATCATATTTAATTTTTCTTTACTTGTCCCTTCCTTCTTTTCTATATTTCAACAAATTTATCCACTTTTCTTTTTCTAGAGCCTCTATATAGTTCTTCTCTAACTTGAGTGAAATTTTCCTTGTAGGTTCTCCATCTTTCTACTTCCTCTTCCTTCAATGATGCTAATAAAAATTATGCACACTGTTCTAGAAATTCTCAACTAAATTCATATCCAATAGGATGGATGAATATCTCTCTTAGTTCAATATCCTCCATGCATGTAACATGAACTTCAACCATAAATTTTTTTTTATCTACATACTTATCTACAACTTAACTAGATATTATATACCTTTTCTTCATCTCTTTTTCAAATCCTTTAATGAGTACAAATAAATAACTTGTGATATCACCTCTATATTTTATGTTATAGTGTTCAACAATCAAAGCCATGGTAGGAACACCATTAATCCAAGCATGTGGGTGTACATTTGGAAACTTGTAAATGATACAGAATAATATGAGCAGTATTAAGGATCCAAACCTAAAATTTTGTGTCTTTTGATGTTTAATCCTTCTTATATTGTCAAGATATTGTTTTCTAAATATCTCACACATGTTAAATTATTCCTTCTTTACTACCAGCCTAT
The DNA here is from genome assembly GCA_028749045.1 of Cupressus sempervirens. Lineage (NCBI taxonomy): Eukaryota > Viridiplantae > Streptophyta > Pinopsida > Cupressales > Cupressaceae > Cupressus > Cupressus sempervirens. The sequence goes on along the minus strand of CM053783.1, from coordinate 521,978,114 downwards.
ATGTCATCTGAATTATGCCTCCAGACACTAAGATATGCATACCACAATAATGCATCTTGTAACCTAGAATTTTAGCAATTAATCTAACATCTTTTTGTTCAATATCATATAATGACATAAATATCCTATCCCATTTATTACTTATGTTAGCTTCCACTCCCTTCTTAACCATTTTGGTCACATTAGGGATTACACTTGCATTGTCTAGTCTAGTTACTAATTAGTTCTTTTATTATCATTACTAGTTTGTCTCCTATCCATAAAAACTTAACAAAAATCATTCTTAGTGCCATCTTGATCCACTTATTCTCATCAAATTCCTTAGAGTTCATGTACTTAAGAATTTTTAGGTTCTCTAGGTGCTTAAATTCACTCTTAAGGGTCTTATCTTCCTTATAAATCTTATTAAAATTCTCTTGCATGTCCTCGTTGCCTATGTTCACAAAAATTTGTAGTGAATATAGGCTTGGATGTCCTAACATGGAGTAGACCCTCTAGGTTCACAAGAATACACTCTTAGGTTCATCTTTCACTAACTTAAAATTAAGTTTCTTAAACTAATAATGAGGCCTTTCCTCAACATAAAAAATCTAGGATAGTTTGGGGCTTCCTCTAGGATAGTTCATATGTTTGTTCATTGTTCTTATTCCAGGATAGTTTGAGGCTTCCTCACCCAGGACTTAGGGCATAGTTGGTACTCTCCTTCTAACCTTCTGGACTTCTTTTGTCAATAGCATGACATGTTCAATGGGTCTGCCATGCAGGAAATTAGCTCTTGGATCCTGCCCCATTTTTGTCGGAGCATATGGAAGGAGAGAAACAAACAAATTTTCAGAGATAGGGAGGAGCCGACTTTAGTTGTTGGGAGGAAGATTTTCAGTAACATAAAGGAAAACTTTTCTATGAGGAAAGGGGGAGATTTTGAGATAGGAGGTAGGAAAAAGGAGAAGGAAAAAGACAGAGCAAGGAAAAGATAGGAAGCCAAGTGGCTTCTCCCCCTTAAAGGCTGGCACAAAGCCAACTTTGATAGAGCCTCCAAGGGCAACCCTAGATCCTCGGGTAGTGGAGGTGTGATAAGGAATGAAAATGGAGATAGTATTTTGGCTTTTTCTCTCCCACTAGGATTCCAAACAAATCATTTTGTGGAAGCCAACGTCACATGCAATGTAGTTAAACTACCTTTTGAAATTGGGGTTACCAATTTATGGCTCGAAGGGGACTCAAATAACATTATAAAGTGCATCAATGGCAACTCACATCCATCATGGATGATTGCAAATCTTATTGATTAGACTTGAGTGACCCTCGCCAAATTTAATAGAATCCACGTTACTCATATTTTTTGGGAAGAAAACTCGATTGCCGATAGGTTTGTGAATATAGGGGCCGGTACAGACCAAAAAATGACTTGGCTTCCTAGAACTTGTTTGCTGGCAGATGTTAAAAGTCTGATTGACTTGGATAAAATCCAAGGAAGTATGGAGGAAATCAAGATTTAATTATGAATATGAAGGTGTTAAGAAATAAGGGTACTTTTCATAATAGAAGCATGGGAAATCGTAAATGCAGTAATCCAATATTGATTAATCGACATGCTTTGTGGGTTGTTTTTCAAAATCTCTTTTGGAGCAACAACAAGGTTATTTTTCTCTGTTCTTTGCTAACTCTTAGAGGTCCATTTCAGTCACAGAGTGAAGAGCACATGAGTAAAGTGGGTGTGCAGTGTGCAAAAATGGTAGGCGAGAGATGTAGAAAGGAGCCAGTGGGAGATTTTGAGAAATGGAGAAGTAGGCCAAAAGTGTGGACAAGCTTGAAGAGGGTGGGGTTACCAATTATATCATGAAGCTGCATGGATTTGATTAGGAGGTGACCAAAAGTATGGTGGGGTCCTAGAAGGATGGCAGGGTGAAGGTGAATGGCATCTACTTTTGGATAACGGAGGAGGTGATTGCGACTGTCACTAAAATCCCTATCGAGGGTTTTAAATTCTTCAAGGATAAGAAGCTCTCGGCTAATGCAATTAGGGACTTTGTGGAGAGTGAGAAGGAATTGAAGGTGCTGAAAAAGATTGACACCTACTATGTCCCTAACTCCATGAAGAAGCGGTGGAGGTATGTTCTGAAAGCTGTTATCGAGTACATAACTTTGGACCCTAGGTTTGATAGAGCTCGTACCCACCACTTTGTTATTTTGAATCATTTTCAACATAATGCCAAAATTTCTTTTCCATATTATCTATTAAACTCAATGAGCAAGGTGGTGGATAGCTTCAAAAAGAAGCCCATCGCTAACCTGACTCTGCATGAGGGGTGACTGTTGCTTATCCACGAGCACTTCATGGCTCAAACTATAAGCATCGCCCCCCCTCAAGTAGAGAATGTAGAGTTTGGTAGTTCTAGTTACTCCTCTAACTTGGATGAAATATAGAGCCTCAGCTCTGAGAAAGGAGGGATCTCTTCATCGAGGAAAGTTGTGACTTACCAAGCTAAAAAATTGCCCTCCCCCATAACCCCTAGTAGAAAAAGCCCTAGGGATCTCAGGTAGAAGCCTCCAGAGAAGGCTGAGGAGGGAGAAAACGATGATGAGGAGGAGCCAGAGTCTAAGGAGGTGATTAAGGAGATGCAGGAGGAAATTAATAAGGAAAGTGGAAGGAAGCAACATAAGAGGGAGATTTTGGAGGAAGTGCGCTCTCAATTTGAGGAGGCATTTGTGCTGCCCCTTTCTCCTGTCCATCTCCATCTTGAGGAGTAGAAAGAAGAGAAAGCTGGGTATGCAGAAGGGGAAGTGTAGAACAATGATAGGAGGAAAGCGTGGATAAACTTCAATGTCAAGACTTCGAAGATGGGCATCTTTAGGGAGGTGATGAATCCCCAAATCCTCATGGAAAATCAAGAAGAAAAACAATTAGAAGAACTCATTGACTCGACAATTATGGCTATTTTAGATAGAGCCAAGGAGAAATGGATGAACCTCTTGAATAATTCTTGTAATAGTATGATTGACAATTCTAGATCTATCAAATGGCTTTTCCATGAGTTGGAGAAGGTCAAAGATTAGGTCAAACATATTGAGGCAATAAGAAAAGGGATGGATGCTAATAGGAGGATGGATTTGGTTGACAGGCTCAGTGTGGTAGAAAAAAAGGATATATAGCCTATAGAACTACAACCACAACCTTGCAAATCATATGTTCTCTTTGTTAAGCTCCATTAACAACAACATCATCTCTCTTATGGGCTGGATCAAAGGTAGAGAAATGCAGGAAGATGAGGAAGGAAAAGATAGGGTTGAAGCCAAAACAAAGGATGACTCTAAAAAGGACAACTCCATTCCTGATCATGACTAGGGGAACCAAAGAGAACATCAGCTAGAAGCAAAGGAGAATCAACTAGCCTTTAAGGCTGCTCAGGTTATGCAAGAGCTAGAGTGAAAGAATGAGGAATAACTCTCACCTATTCTTTTGTTTCTTGTTGTCTTTTGGCTTTTTGTTCTGGATTTAGGCCGTGGCTTTGCCTATCTTTTTTCTTGGTCTTTTCTCAGAACTCTACTTTTTGGCTGGGATTTATGCTTATTATTAGCCTTTGAACTTATACTTTTTTGGCTGGGCTTTCATGCTTATTATCAGCCTTTTATGTTTTTTAGCTATTGGGTTTCAGGCTCCCTGTAAAACTTGTTTATCTAATCAAAAACATAAAAAATCTAGGGATTTTCCACAATTACATAGTTCTATAACAACTAAAAAAACTTAAAATTAAGACTTCACAATGTGTAAATTCCTTGAAAATGATCACATTAAGGATTTCACAAATAACTTTGAAAAATTTGATGTTTCCTTCCAAACACATTGATCTAGCTCTCTAGTAGCTTTAATGGTCATAATAACCTTAGTATTGCCCTTTAGATCCTTTATTATTTATTTTTCCATTAATGCATTAGGTTAAAGTGCAAAAAGTTGATATCAGCTAACACATTATGCTGAAAACTATGGTGATCATCTAGAATTTTATGTAAACTTCCAAAAATAGATATATATGTTCCATAATACCTTACATACCTCATACTAAGTTCACATACCTTAGTACTTTGATTTTAGGGTATGATTATTTACTAGAAAAATTATCCCCCAATGGAAATGATATCCAATTATGTTGATGATGAGAGTTCAATGCTTGACATTGTCTCCCCTTTTTTCTCTATATTAATTTTCTCTTTTGTTTTCCACATTTTACCATTGTTGACATTTCTTTCCTTCAAAAAAGTCTTATTAAACTTTTTATACTAAGTGAAATTGTTGATCATATTTATTCTTTCAACATAATTGTACCTTCTGATACTAGGTTTTCTCATTCTATTTGAAAATACATTAAATATTTTATATCTAGTTGTGTGATCAAGTTATTTAAATTGTAACAATAAATAAAAGAGTCTCCATACCTTGGTCCATTCTCATTTATTTATAATTAAAAACCTATGGTTGTGTGTCCAAACCTATTACATTTATGTCATGTGACACCATTTTATGGCATTGTTGATTGCCGAAGGCCTTTTTTAGTCATGTTAGATCTTTCATTTTCTTTTCCATTTGATAACTTATTAGGTCTTTTGAATTCATATGATTTATGTCCATAAAGTTAAAATGTAAAATAATATCCATTAAATGGTTTGGAATTTTTATTACCTCTAGAATCTTTCTTCACATCTCCATATTTGTTGCAAGAATAGAATCTTCCTTTGAATAATTTCATCTATACCTTAGGTTCTTTATTATAATCTTTTATAAAATATGGATCTTGCTTAATTTTTTTTTTTATTCCTTAGAACATTATCCTTCTATCTACCTAATTCCTATCATATCTACCCTAGGATTCTACTATATTATTTTCTCATCAAGTTTGTCAATACTTGAATATAACTTCTAAAGATGTAAATTAGTCTAAAAAATCTTAGCTTTGATAACATTAGTATATTTCTCAAGTTTCTCATTCTTGAGATTTGAATCATGAAGTTTAGATTTTACCTATGCAAGGTGACTAGTGGCATCTTTGCATTCACAATATTGACCTTTTAGATCTATTTCAAAGTTTTCCTTTTTTGATTTCCCTTCTTTAGATATCTTGGACAACTTAAGTGACAAGACTTTAATTTCATGTTTGAGTGGTTGATTTTCTTCTTGATTTTTGCAACCATACTTGGTTCATTTTCTACTTCCGGTTCATTGATTTGTTGTGCTAACTCTTTCCTATTTTTTCTTCAAATATCAATATTATCCTTTGGTTTTTTAATGTGATATTGTACATCCTTGATTTTCATCTTTAGTCATTCTTTTTCTTAATTTAGTTAATCTAGATGTTCAAGTTCTACTTCAAATTTATTTTTCAAATCCTTAATATCCATTATGACCTTCCTCAAGCTATTAAACTTGTTTTGATTAACTATGCTCTTATACCAATTGTTATAAATAGACAATACTAAAAGAAAAAGTACATCATTATTGAAGAAATTTTACTCCAACTATACATTTTAAAACTTAACCATTTTCATACATAAATGAGTAAACTAAAAAAGTAAAATACACAAAATTAAGAAACTCATAACTCCATGGTTTGTTTTTGAGAAAACCCTAGCCAAAGGAAAACCTTAGCGATGATAATACCCTAAAAAATGAACTAATATGAAAGTTCTTTGTTAAGAGACTTTACTATAGGAGAAATCCAAATAGATTATGCTACAAGAATTAACAAGAATGAAAAAATACTTAAAAATTGTGTAACAAGAAGACATAACAAAGATGATGCTATAGGAAGTACAAAAACTCTGAAGAAAGTTTATGTCATGTTTTAAGTTATTTTAAATTTTGATTTTTATAATAAAGTCCTACGATGCAGTGGCATAAATGGATTAGCTATCTTATAAGCTCTCCAATAATAGCCACTTAGGACAAAGTTAATTTCATTTTAAGTTGAGTTAGTTTTCTTTTAGTGTGTTTGTGTGTGTTTTAAATAATTAAGTCAACTAGGAAATTGATGGCTATAGGAAACTAACTTCAAACAACTGGAAAAGGTTGGTGGTAGATTTTGATGTCTAACCAATCCTTTCATAATTCAAAAATGATTTTCATTTTATTATTTTAGTTTTTTATGTTTCACCTTCCCAATCTTAGAGATGAGAAAGTATTGAAAATGAAGATTGTGTAACTGAATGGGGATCCAATACAATAGAGGAGAATAGAAAGATTTTTGAGTTTTTTGATTTTAAGAGTGTGATTTGGATGTTTTTGCTTATTTTATTTTATAAATCAATACTTTGAATTCTAAGATCATATTGATGACCTTATCACAGAATAGAAATGTATTGATCTATTTGTGAATCTAAATTAAGTTTATTGGTTTTCAAAGTTTTTGTTATAGGGAACCCAATTTTCTGAATAGTTAAATGTAAAAACCCATTATTTTGATGGTTGTGATAGTTGATAGGAGTCTTTTAGACTTTCTATGATCTATTTTCTAGGATTATAGTGCATTGTGTATAATATATTTTTATTTCCTTTTATTTTTACTATTTTAGTTGTTTTTATCTGTGCCCACATGGAAGGAAGCTCTTGAACACAATGAATATCTTCATGTATTCACCGAAGTATTAGACTCACATACTTGATATGTGATATTGATAAGGGTTGGTTCGAATAATGAAATTATAGATTTGGTTAATGAAAGATAATATCATGTTCAACAGTCGATCTGTGATCATGTTCTAAAATTATTGATGCAAAAAGGTGGTTTGGTAGTCAGTTTGTATTTGGTTTGATATCTAGTTTTACATTCAAAGGTGACCAAGTTATCTATGTATTTAAATTTAAATAAAGAAGTGGTTGGTTAAAGTTATGCTTGTATAGGAAATTCAATGTTTCTATAGGAAATTGAATTGGTTTTAGTTGCACATCTACACATTAGTGGTATTTGAGAGGCTAAGATAGATACCAATCTAGTTGAAGTAGCATTTATCAATTTTGAAGGTGCACAAACTCCTTGATGTAGACTTAGTCAAGTGATCTATTTCTCCTTAGTTTTCCAAGGTGAGGCTCTGTATCATTTTTGGTGTTAGAGCAAGAGTCCTTAGATTGTGTGAAGTTAAATGTTGTATATAATTGATCAAGAGTCCTTAGTAGGGTTAAGCAAGATGGTGACCAATATAGAATTAGCTAAAAGGTTGAGGAGCAAGAAGAGCTCTACCAAAAAGAGAATAGAGAAGTGAAGGGGATATTAGCAGAATTAGCAAATAAGTTAGAACACATGAAAAATGTGGTTGAGAAGAAAGAAATGAAAGAAGAAGAAGAGGATGAAGAAGTCCCAGATGATGATGATGATGAGGTATCTGAAACTAAGAAGTCATTCATTAAAGCTTCAAAGGATTTGGGAGGAAAATCCACTAAGTTACCTATATATATTGGAAAGATGGATACTGAAGTAGTTTTGAAATGGATTGAAGCTTTAGAGAATTACTTTGTATGTGAAAAGATTTCAAAATTGCAGCAAGTCAAGTTGCCTAAGTCTAGGATGAAGGGAGCAACCGTTACATGGTACAATTTTCTACACGAAGAAAGATTAAAGGAAGACAAGAAGAATATTTGTTCATGGAAGAAGATGGTTTTTGTGGTGAAAGAGACTTATCTTCCTAAAGACTATGAAGTAAAGCTACACTAGAAGAGGTAGAATCTTAGATAATGAGATATGGATATTTCAACTTATATAAAGGAATTTCAAAAATTTAGTCTAAGATCAAAATTGGTAGAACTTGAGAGTGTCAAGGTAGAAAGATACCTAAATGGTCTGAGAATAAACATATAAGAGGAGTTGCGGTTGTTGAATCCCAACATAGTAGCTAAATGTTACCAACTAGTTTTGAAAGTGAGGGAGAAAATCAAGAGAAGAAAAGAGAATAGAAATAGATGTAGAGGAAGACAATCATTCAAAGGAAGATGCACATTTAGAGGGAGAGGCCCAAATTTTTAGCCACAAATTGAGACACATAATGAAATGACCAGGTTTGATACTTTTAGAGGAAGTTTTAGAGGTAGAAGACCAAATTTTAGAGGAAGAGCACCAAGAAGAATGAATGAAACAATAAAATTTTATAATTGTAACCAAGAAGGTTACATAGCACACAAATTTCTAGCAAAGGCAACCTCTTGTACTCATGAAGAAAGGAGAATACACCTTGCACAAGAAGCTGATTCACAAAATGATTTATACACTTATGATTATCCAAAGAGAGAAGAAGCCCTTATGAGGAGAAGAATACTCCTAAAGATTCCTATGAAAGTAGAACCACTATAGAGAAAATCTATTTTTAGAACTACTTATAAATCTAGAGGAAAAGTTTGCAAGGTATTGGTAGATTCTGGTTCCACAGAAATTTTTTTATCCCTTGAAATGGTGGAGAAGTTAAAATTACCAAGAACACCTCATTTGTATCCTTACAAAGTGTCTTGGCTAAATAAAGGACAAAAAACTATAGTAGAAGAACAAGCTTAGGTTGAATTTTAGATTGGAGCATACAAAGATAGATTGTTGTTTGACATTGTTAATATTGATGCATGACACATATTTTTTGGTAGACCATGGCAATATGATCTCAAGGAACATCATGATGGAGTAAATAAAACATGCACCATTCCAAAGAATGAAAAGGTGATTGAAATAATACCTCAAACTGAACCAAGCCAAGAAGGAAAAAAGCTACAAAAGCCAAGGTCATAGTAATGGGTAAGAAAGAATTCCTAAAGGAAGTTAAAGGAAAGAAGTGTCCACTTTTTGCATTTATTCCCATACTCAAAGATAAATTATAGAAGGATACTGAAAATTAGATTGAGGAAGAAAAATAAGAAATGGAAAATTCAAACTTGAAGGTGGAAGTGGTAGAAAAGAAGACACAAAAGGTAGTGGCAAAATTTAAATCAATTCTGGACAAGTATAAGGAAATCATATTGATGGAATACCGAGAAGTCTCTAACCTATGTGAGAAATTAGTCATTGCATTGAGCTCATACTAGGTTCAATGTTACCCAAAAAGGCTGCATACAAGCTGACTCCATAATAGAATGAAGAAATGACAAGGAAAATTGAAGAATTACTTGAAGCTAGTTTGATTGGAAAAATTCTAATTCCATGTGTAATACCTACAGTCCTATCACCTAAGAAAGAGGGAACATGGAGGCTTTGCATAGATTTGAGAGCATTGAACAAAATCACCATACGATATAGATTTCCAATGCCTAGGATATAAGATTTACTTGATTGTTCAGGTAAAGCAAGATACTTTTCAAAAATTGATTTAAAAAATGGATACCATCAAATAAGAATTAGGCCAAGAGATGAATGGAAAGAAAACATCCAAAACAAATGAGAGATTATACAAGTGGAAGGTAATTCCATTTAGATTGTCTAATTCTCCTAATACATTAATATACTTGTGAATGAAGTTCTGAAAGATTTTGTAGGAAAGTTTTGTTGATATGAGATTGTTTTGTAGTAAAGAATCTGAAATGGAAAAATCATTATTTTGTTAGTGATGTCAAACCTACAACTTTCTAGTGAGACAACTGCTTAGTTGATTTGAGTACTATCATTTGTTTGATCGATGAAGAGGATTTGTTCAAATGTGATAATAAGAGCACCTAGAGGAAATGTTGAGTTATGGTATGAAAAGGAGTATAAAGATTAGTTAAGATAGTGATGATATAGTGTATTGTTTATATAATTAAGGTTGCAAAGGTTGGACACACTAATTAAGTCTATAAGAACAAGTAAGAAGAATTGTGTCTGCCAAACTTGAGCAAGTGGATAGTAGGTGCTGAGAAAATTTAGTGCAAGCTAAGAAAAAAATTAATTGGAGCTAATAAAAATGAAGATTCAGTGTATGCTAAGTTGGATTAGTGTAAACTGAGTAAAGTTTAGTTGGTGTTGAGCATTAGTAGACTTTAGTGTTTTCCAAGTTAACTAGTTGAAGATGAGTGGAAGAATAGTATGGGAGTGGAGTGATAACATATTAATATTGAGTGCCAATATTCATATTAAATCATAGATTTGATGAATCTGGGATGACTATTTTATTTTCTTGAAAATTGTGAAGCATGTGGAAGATAACTATGATGAGATGGTGGTAGAAAATTCAAGGTAAACCATTTTGAGGCAAATTCAAGTAAGATTGAAGAAGAAATTTCTAGAGGAACCAAATAGAAAAGTGGGTAGATTCATTGTATCCTACCTAATCTTAGATGAACCTAAAATGGATGATTGAGGTTGAATGACAAAAGATCTTAAATCTCTATTTGTAGAGAGAGCTGGTTAGAAGCAAAGGTTGTCATGTGTGAGAACCTAAGACAAGGAGTCTAGGGTATTGCTTCATTCAGTGGCCGAATAGAAGAGACTATTATTGGCAAGAAAAGGAAGAAAGCTTAAGAGTATGAATTCTTGAAGGGTAAACATGCTATTAGAGATGAAGTGTGTGAAACTGAAGAAGAATGAAGGACTAAAATAGAGATCTGTAATATGCAATTGAGTTGTAATTTTCTATCAGATCAAGCCTTACTATTACTTTCTAATCAATGTATCAGTCTAGGGTAAATCCTTTAGATTAAGGTTGACCTAATAGTCATTTGTAAATCCTTTAATTAGGTGACATTCCAAGTGAATGGTCTAAAGTCCTCTAACAAGGCTCACTCCTAACAGAGTGATTGAAATCCTCTAACTAGGTCACATTTAATAGTGTGTATTGTAACAAGATTCTTTTTCATTAAGTAAATGGTGAGGAGAGTATACAGGGGAGAGGTTGGGGCATGCCTTTTCAAATTTTGAAACTTGTCTTAGGTGGGAATCCACAAGGAGGGGGAAATTAGAAACTAGTTATGAAGGAGAGGTCTGAGGGCAATCAAGCAGGCAATGGACATGTGATGCAGAATGGAGATGGGGACCCATGTGACAAGAATGGAGGATAGGATAGGCCAGTTCCACCACCTAAGATGGATAGGTCAGGGAATCTCCCAAAAAAATGGTCATCCCTTTTTGGAGTCAAACCATTTGGTAAGTCTTCATTCCCTTCAGTTAAGATCTTATCTAGTTTGGACAAGGGGTTGTGTGCAATTGCTATTCCAAATGAGTTAGTAGACCATAGTATTTCTTTGATGGCTTCCACTCTAGTGGGAAAGTTTATTGGGCAGAGACTACACATAGATGTGATGAGATCTTTTACATAGAAGAAATGGCATCTTAAAGGTCAGGTCAGTGTAATAGCTATGGTAAAAGGCTTTCTATCTTTTGATTTTACTTGCAAAGAGGACTTGGCTAACATTCTATGTGAAGGTCCTTGGAGTATAGGTTGATCCACCCTTGTGCTTCAAAAATGGTCTTCAAAATTGGATCTCAATGAATCTTTCTTTCAGAAAGCTCTAGTTTGGGCTAAACTTTTGGAGTTACCCTTGGATTTCTAGAACGATGATGCTTTTGTGGGAGTGGAAAACACATTCGGGGAACTTTTATCAATTGATCTAATTACAACTTCTAAGAGAAGATTAACTTATGCAAGGATATGTATCTCTATTAGGGAAGGGTAGATATGCCATAAGTGGTGTGTTTTCACTCTAAGCTTGGTACTCATACTTAGAAATTGGATAATGAAAGTATCCCTTTTGTTTCTTTTCACTATCTGAAGTTAGGGCACAAGGAAAATCAATGTTTGAAGGTTAAAAAGGATAAAAAGAAGTTTCCTTCTTCTTCTCAAGGGAGGGACAAAATGATCTAGAAGAAGAAGGACATCAAGATTGGCCAGAAGGAAGGGGTTTTAAATGAAAGACAACTTAAATCCATCAAATTTAAGGAAAGACAATGATGTTCTATCTGGACCAAAGTTATTGGAAAAACTAGTAAGAATGGAAAAAATAGATGATGGACGGATAGAGAAAACCCTAGAGCCTATAAAGTTAGTAGAAGGATCAATAAAATTAGTGGAGATCTTGATAGTTGAATGGAGGGAGTTAGTCCCCAAAACCAAGGATGATTAGCCTATTGTTTTGTCTATTCGAGGGGAGGAATAACTAATTAAGTGTTCTGAATTCTCAAAAGACAAAGAAGAATATACTAGAGAAGGAGTAGAATTAGTTCCAAATGAGAGTAAGGAAAATAGAATAGAAATGGAAAGTAGTCCATAGGAACTAGAGTTTGAGACTCATGCAAAGGAAGTGGGGGAACATGACTCTATCATTGAAGAGGAGTCTGTGAAGGAAAATTAGGCAGAGTTATTGGATAATTTGATGACCCTTAGGAAAACTCTAAATGCAACTTTATTTTTGGATTTTGAGTTGGAGAGGGAAGTCTCTTTATCTCCAAAGCCAAGAAAGAAAAGTAATAGGGAGCCTTCCATGGCTTTGCTAGTTGAGAGTAGAAGTAGCAGAAAACTAGAATTGGGAGTAAAGATAAGACCAAAAGGAAGAAGAATTGCAAGCCAAGTCAGAGAGGAGGAGACCAAGAGAAGCTTGGCGAATGGGCACCAAAAAAATATTTTGCAATTTTCTACTAGTGCAAAATGAAGATAATCTCATGGAATATAAGGGGCCTCAATGGATCCCATAATCAAGAAATTATTAAGAACATGATTAGAGATCAAAGACCTAATAGTTTGATGATTCAATAAACAAATATGAAGAAAGATAGTTTGGGGAAAATTAAGTTTAGCAATATCATGAGTGGGGAAGACTTAGATTCTAAAGGTGCTTCTGGAGATCTATTAACCTTGTACAAAAATAAGCAATTTAGATTCAATACTTCACATAATGATGGCAATATCCTTTTATGCAGAGTGTTTCATAGGTTCTCCAATGATAGTTGGTTCTTGTTGAATGTGTATGATCCTAAAAGTAAAAGAGAAAAGAAGAATTATTGGTTCAAAGTTTGTGATTTGGTGTAGACTTCTAATTTACAAGAAGGTATTATTATGGGGGATTTCAATACTTGTTAGTGGATGGGGAGAAGATGGGAGGATTGGCTCTAGACTGGGATAACAAACAATATCTCTCCAGTTTTATAAATAGCCTGGCTTATTTGGATTTGGACCTTTTGGGAGGAGTTTTACTTGGTCAAATAAAAGAATAGGAAAGGAATGTATTTAGGTAATATTGGACAGAGCTTTAATCTCTCCTAATTTGTTGTAGTCTTTCTCCTATAGGCTTTCTCTGCTCCCTAGAGTTGGCTCTGATCATTCTCCTATTTCCCTTTCGATTGTTCCTATTGAACCAAGAAGGAATTTTTCCTTTAGGTTTGAAAAGATGTGGACTTCTCATCCTAATTTATTAAAAAAAGTTAAATATTGGTGGGCGATTGAAGTGGAAGGTTCTACTATGTTTTGATTTGCCAAGAAGTTGAGTAATGTGAAGAGAATGATTAAAGTTTGGAACAAGACTAATTTCGGTCAAAATTTTCATGATAAAGAAGACCTATCTATTAAGCTTACTTCAATTTAGGAAATTATTCAACAGGAATGGTATAATGATGTAAATAGGGATATAGAGTTGTTTATTCTAACTGACTTGCACAATATCATAAGTAAGGAAGAGAAGTTTTGGAAGAAAAGATCTATAGTTAACTGGCTAAAGGAAGGGGATCAGAATACTAAGTTTTTCCACTTATCCACTCTAAAGAATAGAGATAATAAAAAAATTTCGAGGATTAAGAAGGGGTAGGATTTATTGACTAAAGAGAATGACATCTCTGCTAAAGTGGTTTCCTATTTTTCCTCTCTTTTGTCTTGGGATCCTTTGTTATCTAAGGTGGATCAGAATGAGATTGTTTCTTGTATTCCAAAGATTTTCCAACCTCATCACAAAAAAATGCTTCAGGGTATTCCTAATGCTTAGGAAGTTAGAGAAGCTCTTTTTTCTTTGCCTACAGATAAGTCCCTATGCTAGGATGGGTTTCCTACCTTCTTTTTCCAACTTTATTGGTAGGTGGGTATGGAAGATTTGGTGAAGGCTATTTAGGAATTCTTTGGAGCTAGAAGTATTCTAAAGGAGATAAATTCTACTTTTTTGGTCCTCATTCCTAAATCTCCTAGGGTTGATTCTTTGGATAAGTTTAGACCAATTAATTTGTACAACTCTTTTTACAAGATTATAGCTAAGGTGCTAACTTCTAGGATGCTGAAAATTCTCCCATTGATTATATCTCAGCAACAAACTAGTTTTGTTCTTGGAAGACAAATATTGGACTCGATCATGATGGTGCATGAAGTTAGACATTCTATGGAATATGGAAAGAGAGAAGGTATGCTTTTAAAACTAGATCTTTCAAAAGCTTATGATCGGGTTTATTGGACTTTTCTTGGTTTGGTGCTCTAGGCATTTGGTTTTGATCAAAAAGTTTGTAAGATTATCTCCCAACTTGTTTCTACTTCTTCCCTTGCTATTCTAGTTAATGGAGCTCCTTTAGATTTTTTTTAAACCTTTAAGAGGGCTTAGATAGGGGGATCCCCTCTCACCTATTCTATTCATTATTTTAGTAGAATGTATTGGAAGGTTAATTGAGAAGAATAAAAATGAAGGAAGGCTAAAAGGGATAAAACCATCCTATAGGTGTGATCATTTTTCCCATCAACAATTTGTGGATGATACTATTATGGGAGGGGAGGTATCTATTAAAGAAGCAAAGGTTATGAAGAAGATCCTAGATTTGTATACTAGAGGATTGGGGTAGCTCATTAATTGGGATAAAAGCTCAATCTTCTTCATTAGCACCCCAGAGGAAAGATAGAGAAAAATTGTGAAGATCTTTGGTTGTGGTGTAGGAAAGCTACCTTCTACTTATCTTGGCCTCCCTTTAGGCACAAAGCCTCTAGATTCCTTTTGAAATGGAATCATTGATAGGTTTGGAAAAAATATTGTGGGCTGGAAAGGAGCTTTGCTAAGCCACACAGGAAAATTCTTTTTAGTTAAATCTACTCTTCAGAACTTGCCAATGTATGCCTTGAGTCTTTTTGGGATCCCAGTTAAATTTTTAGAGAAAATGGAAAAAATTTAGAGGGACATTTTATGGATTGGTCTTGAAGGGAGAAAAAGATATCCTCTTGTTGCTTGGGATAAGGTCTATCTTCCTAAGTGCTATGGTGGTTTGGGTATTGGGAAACTTACTTATCTTAATAAGGCTCTCCTAGCTAAGCAGATCTAGTGCATCTTTAATAACACTAGAGAATGGAGAGATATATTTTTTAATAAGTATATCAGAAGACCTTCAATTTAGTACATGCTCAACAATGAGGATATTATGAATTGATCAATTATTTGGAATGGTATTCTAAAGGCTAGGGATCTAGCCAAGGCTAGGGTTATTTGGAAAGTGGGTAATGGGGAGGAAATTCATTTCTAGATAGATAACTGGCTTTTTCAAGGCCCCCTTATTAAAAATCCTACTTTTAAAATTTTAGCTAATGTATGTATAAGGAAATTTGGTTTGAAAGTAAGTAATTATAGAACTGATTGGCGATGGAGAGACCTTTCTCTCATTTCTAAGGATCTCAAGCCAATTATAACAGTGCTGAATTCTATGGTTACAAACAATAAAAGGGATGAAGTAATTTTAAGGGACAATCCAAATGGTTGTTATTCTATGGCTTTGGGCTGTAATTCTCTTTAGAGATTAAAGGAGAAACCTCCATGTGTGAAAGCTTGGTTACCTGGTCTTATTCCAAAGGTCAATATCTTTTATTGGTTGGCTCTTTAGAACAAAATTCTTACCTAGGATAACTTTAAAAAAGAGGTCATATTATGCCTAATAGATTTATTTTGTGTAAAATCTAGATGGAATTAGTTAATCACTTGTTCATACATTGTTCTTACTCAAGGGAGGTTTGGGATATCTTAACTAAGGATTTTGGGATTAACTAGTGCATGCCAAATAACCTTCTGAATTTTTTTTTATCAAATGGAGAAGCATGTTCAAATTTTTTGATTTGCAAGATTTTAGTACCTAGGCTTTGCCTCATTTTTGTTGGGGAATCTGGAAGGAAAGGAATAATAGAATTTTTAGAGAGAGGAGCTAGCTTTTGTTCTAGGGAAGAATATTTTAAAAAACATTAAGGAAAATTATCAGGTGAGGAAGGGGGGGGGGGGGGGAATTGTAAATGGTGGTATAAATAAGGAGAAAGAAAGGGACAAGAAGACCAAAAGATAGGATGTCAAATGGCTTCTTCCCCTTGAGGGATGGCATAAATAAAATTTTGATGGTGCTTCAAAAGGAAACCCTGGACCTTTGTGTTGTGGAGGAGTAATAAGGAATAATATTGGTGGAGGAGTGGAAAATTTTTCTCTTCCATTGGGTTTTCAAACTAATCATTTTACAGAAGCCAGTACAGCTTACCATACTATTAAGGTGGCCTTTGAAAAGGGTATTAAAAAAATTTGGTTAGAAGGGGACTCTAATAACATCATAAATTGTATTAAAAGTATTACTAAACCTTCTTGTTCTATTTCTAATATTATTGATGACACACATGCTATCCTTGAAAAAATTGAATGTGTCCACGTCACTCATGTTTTTAGGGAGGCTAACCCCGTGGCAGACTAGTTTGCCAATGAAGTAGTCAGACAAGACAAGTTGTTGACATAACAATTAGGAAGGAATATTTTGCCTAAAGCAAAGAGTCTTATCAAACTAGAAAAAATCCAAGGGTGCATGGTGGAGATCTAAATGCAATTATGTTTCTTTATAGGAATTGGGGATTGAGCTCATATAATAAAGGCATTTATAGTAAACAAAAGTAGCTGAGGATATCAGTGTCACATTGACATGTTTTGAGAGTCAAAAGTAACATTAGCTACTTTTTTTGGGGTAATGAAAAACAAATTGGTGCTTTTTAGAAGAGTAGAAACTAGTATATCCATATTTTGAGAAGGGTTTGTAGAGTTTGGATTTTATGAGAATTGTTGGGGAAGAGAGTGAAGAAATGTTTGGTGAATGTATCAAGAAGGAGCTTATGGGGGACATGGAAAAATGGAAAAAAATGGATAAAGTTTGGGGAAAATTGGAGAGGGGAGGTATTGCAAATTATATTGCAAAAATCCATGGTTTTGAACTAGATGTTACTAATAGTATAGTGAATTCATGGAAGGATGGGAAGGTGAAAGTGAATGGAGTTTCTTTTTAGGTAACTAAGGAAGTTGTTGCTATTGTGGCTAGAATTCTGGTAGAGGGTTTCAACTTCTTTAGAGACAAGAAGCTATCGGTGAATGTAGTTAAGGATTTTGCAAAGAGCTTGGACAAGACGAAAGATCTAGTAAAATGTGAGATGTACTATGATATGGAGTCCATAAAAAACTTTGGAGGTATGTTTTATATGTTGTTATGGAGTACATTATGCTGGACACTAGATTTGATCAAGTGAGAACTCATCATTTTATTCTTATTAGCCATTTCCATCATGGCATTAAAATCTCCTTTTCATTTTATTTATTAACTTCTATGAGTAAGGTTATTTCTAGTTTTAAGAAGAAACCCTTAGTGAATCCTACTCTGCATTAGGGATTATTGTTTTTAATTCATGAGTATTTCAAAACTTAGAAAATTAGCAATAATCTTTTACATGATGTAGATGCAACTAAGAATTCTAGTAGCTCTAGTTTTTCCTTTGATTCTAAAGATATCTAGAGTATTAGCTTAGAGGGGGAGGAAAAAAAATCCTCAGAAAAGAAAATCAAAGGCATGGAAAAGAAATCTCTTTCCTCCATTACCCCTAGTAGGAAGAGTCCTAGAGGACATGAACATAAAATTTTAGGGCAAGTTGATGAGGAATATAATGAGGAAGGGGAGGACATGGCCTCTGATGAAGAGGAAAAGGAGAAGAAGGAAAATAGAAATGAAGAACTAACTGCAAAAAAATGGAAGAGGGACAAAGATACAAAAGATGAAGAGGTTATGAGCCAAGGGCTAGATGTTCCCACTATTCCTCTTACCCCTGTCTATCTCCAAATTTATCCCCAAGAGTAGGAGAAGGATAATATAGGGGGAGAGGGTGGAGAAGTGGTCATGAAGGAGAGGCAAAAAACATGGAGAAACTTCAATGTTAGAACTACCAAAATGGGAATTGTAAGAGAGATAATGAATCCCCAGATTTTGGAAGAAAATCAGGGTAGTTTGAAGATCTTATCGATCCTGCTATGGTGGAAATAATGGAAAAAATTTCATTGCTCTAGGTTAAGTATCATAGAAGTCATTACAAATTTTTGGTGGAAAAAATTGTAGAAAAATCTTTACGCTTACCATTGGAGGCCTTAGAGTGCCTGGATAAGGTCTGAAAACTCAACAAAAGGGTGCTTGCATAGTCTCAAGCTTGTAGATCATGAGCTTTCATTTTCAAAAAGTGGTTATAATAGCCAATTAGAGCAATGGCTAGAGAGTTATGGCCTTTCAAAGCTGGGTTGCCAAAATTTCTAGAATAATTTGTCAAAAATGTATTTAGCTAACTCTATATATATTGTTAGGGTCTGTTAGACTTAGGTATTAAGTTTGAGCATCTAGAACCTTCTTGAGTGACATAAAATTTCCTATTTAATAAAGACCAAACATTGTTTAGGATAGCTTTGGGTGATAGTTCACAGCTTGTCTTGCATATTATTGTAATCAAGGTGCCTGTGTGGGTTAGCATATTATACTTGTGAACTCTATATTCCACATTTGCGAAGCAAATAAGAAGTCCATATTTGTTCTTGCATTTGCTATTATTTCTTTATTTTCTATTATGGTTTATGGTATTAAAGGGAGCACCTTTCATTAAGTGTTATTAGAGCTAGTTCTCGAGTGACTGTGAGGTAGTTCACACTAGGACCATGATTTTGGCTGTGTTTATAGATAGATTGTCGATTGTGAGACAGTTTGCACTAGGGTGTCAAAAAAAGCATGAAAAATGCCTCCACGATGAGAGCATTGTGTGTCTAATCAATATAACACCTTTTTAGTTATAGGATTGGACATCCCTTACTACCAAAGTACTATGCTAATTTTCATTATATGTCAATCCGGGAGCATGAATTTGAGATGATGTCTGCAAAGTATATGCTCTAGTTTTCACTAAAATTCATTACTACCTTGAATGCAATAACCATTAAGAAAATCTAGTTTATCCAAAGGAAAGACAACTATCAAATACTTGGAAGGAAATTCTAATTATTTAGCCATACATCTATGCACCTATTGTTGCAGGAACAATGATTGGTTCTGCTTCTAGTGGCTGCAGGAACAACAATTCTATCTTAACATAGAAAACTGAGTCTAACTCCTACTTACTAAAGTAAACTCCACCTTTTGCATGGGCCCCCATAGAAGAATGAAGGAAAGATAAACTTAGATAAAAGTGTAGAAACTCAGTAAAGGCATGTATTCATCAAATATGCAGTATTATAATAACTTGGGAAAAACAATAAGATGTCTATCAACTTTGTCTATCTACTCACTACTTAACCTCATAGATACAGATGAGGTCTTATTTAAGAGGAAGGAAGAATAAAAAACTCCTAAAACTATGAATTTCTCATGAAGGAAATTTAGTTACAACTTAAGACTGCAAACATGCAATCGAAAAGACATTAATTATCCCTTAAATTCCCCACAAATATAGATAATAGAAAATGCTAGATTTGCTCTTTTATTTGACTTCAAATAGCTTCCAGGAATCTAGGTATCGTGCATTGCATGTTTAACTGATTGCTTTGATGCTTGCTTCCTTGTTCAGCCACTTTATTAGGTCTCACTTTGTTATTCATTAAAACAGGTCCCTTTTGACTTTGCCACCAAGTCTTCTAGCTGCAACAGTGTCATAATGCTTCTCTTTAATGTCATCAATGCCTTAGCACTATTCCTTCATAGTTTGTTTAACTCCTACTCAGCTTGTATCCCTACGATCAATGTTTAATACACATAAGACTTCCTACAAAATTTTATTTTCATTTATTAGTTTATAAAGAAAAGGCATTAATTATTCAACTAACAATTTTTACAATCTCTTTAGCTATAGGAAGATCTACCCATATCAAACATTCATGAAGAAATATTTTTACCACAAAATGATCCCCTTTTTAGATATAATTTCGATTGTCATTTTTATGCCCTATGTCCATACTTTATACATCAAAAGTTCAAAAACATTTATACTAAAAGATGATAAAGTTTAGTATGTTATAGACAAATGTTCACAAAAAGGGCTAATAAGACTTCTATTTCTTCATGTCATCATTTTTCCCCCCAACCATCCTGAGGTTGGTCCCTTCAGCATCTATAGGTTTTTGATCCTCATTCGTAGCCTGAGATCATTGGTAATTTTCTCCCTTGATTCATGAGCTCTATAATTAAAATATCCATGATTTTGTTTCAACCTTTCCCATTTCTGTTCTTCGGCAATCATATTATATTCAGCAAATGAATCATACTTTCCAAGCATAGGATGTAAGAGTATTGGCGGATAGAAATGAAGAGGTACCCAATAATTTTTCTAACTTCTACCTAACATCATATACCTAGGCATCCTGCTAATGGCCAACTCTAGATTTTGGGGAGAGTGCAACTCCCTTGTTTTTAGATCTTCTAGCAATCAGATCCATCTTTGAAGGGAGGCTTGTATAGCATCAGGGGCATTTAAAAAACAATGCTGCTCCCAATCTAGAAATGCCTATTCGTGGATAGGGTTGATTTTGGTAGCAACACTTCAATTATTGTTAACGGAAAGCCAATTGAAGAATACTTTGTAAGTGTTTTGTACCTCTAGCCAAATGTACAATGGTTCAAACATTTCCTTTTCCCTATAAGGAGTAGCCTAGTTCTCTCGACTAATCTCATTCTACATCCATGACATAATGACCCTAAATTATACATCTCCCACATATAACAATGAATTCCAATCTTTATCATCTAGAATAGCAAGATTATGAACATATAACTCATAGAGGAGATTCTGCAGAGTCATCAAAATTGAATTGAATGTTGCATAAAATTCTTGGGGAGTGTGTAAGGAAGGGTTCAACCCCTGAGTAATTCTAGACAATTGAAAATTAATCATTTTCTCCTTTAGGAACAGTGTGTAAATTGGAGATGGGGACCTACAATTTACAAGCTCTAGAATGAGCTTTCTAATCTTCATGACATGTTGCTGTAGGACCATAATTTCACTATCCTTCTCTTCAATTTGTTGTGCTTGTTCCCTAATAGTTTTGAGCAACTGCTTCCTTTCTAGATCCTAGTTTGCTTTTTCCCATTGAAACTTTTGGTACAAATTAAAGTTGGCTATTAATGGTGTAGAAATGTTTGGTGGTGTATGACAACAAATAATAGGTCTATAATCTTCAAGGAGGTGCTTAGGATGATGGTAGTCATTAGTGTTATTGTACTAAGTATGCTAACATTCAACAAAGCTATTATTTTGACAAGCAACAATGTTATCAACTTTTTCTGAAGGGGCAATGGCTGAAGGATAGGATGCAATAGTCATTTTAACTTGAAATGTTTCAATAATTTCCTAAACCATATCTTGTGCAATAGATGGATATTCCTCTAGTGGTAGATTATCAATTTCCTCTGCTGGCTGTTCAACCCTAAACACTATTTCCTCTGAGGACTCCATGCCACTATCAACATTAATAGGGCTATTTGGTTTTGTGAGAATTTACTCAAGATCATTTTCATGTTTAGGAGTAGGTGTTGTGTGCTTTGGTGACCGTGCAGGTGTACGTACTGGAGTTTCAACATCAATAGGTGGTATAGGAGGCTTAGCGGGTGGCGTAGGAGGTTCAATTCTCAAATTTACCCTAGACATTTTGGTGACTTGTCGTGGAGTAGAAATTAGTTTCTTGCCCTTTTCGATAGATTTCCCTTTATTTGGGTTAAGTGCAGGTTGTGATACTAGAGATACTTCTTCTGAACCTTCCTCTATGACAACTGTGTATGATTTTCTCTTCCTAGAAGTTGAGGCTTCTACAACCAAAATTTTCCTTTTTGTAATTTTATGTATAGAAGCAGAAGCCGAAGCTTCTTGAGCCATTCTATATACTATTTTCGTGATTCTTACAACATTTTTCTCTCTTGTCCCTACTCCTTGCCATTTAGGTCCACCCCTTTTAGGTCCCTCTATCCTTAGTTTTACAAAATCCTCCCATGTTCCCAAGTGCTGCCTAGTCAATTCCTTTTCAATTATAGCCCTAATCAAGCAATGGTGGGATATTGATTGGGTTTTGCTTGCTGTACATAGGTAGCTTGCCTTTTGATAATATTATAAAGGAAACTCAAAAGATTTACATGAAAATCCCCATGCTGCAAACCACTCAAAATTTTGAAATGAACATCATGCAAGTAGGAATACCTTCCTTCATAGTTAAAATATCTTATGATAAATTTGGCAGGGTGGATGAATTGCAGAGGGAGAGATAATCGTAATGTACCTTGCTTTTTGTTTTCCTCCAGCCGAGGATCTCCAGGTACTAAGAATTTCTCTTTTGCTTGTCATGCATCCATGTCCTTTGTCCAATGTTCTCCATTTGTGGGTAAACTAGAAACTCCAAGCACCACTTCTTTGGTGAATTCTATTTGAATGCCCTTAACAGTTGCTTATCCATCCCTTAATGTATTATGAAATTGGAGTGCAATTTCCTGATCAAATTGCTTCAAACTAATACAATAAGCCAACCAACCTCATTGTTGAAACAAACTACATGTTGCTAGGTCTACTAGTAAGAATCTGTGGTCTACTAGTTCATGTTGTTGAGGTTCTCCACCCATGTTTTTCGAAAAAAATGTTAGTATAGGAAAATTCACTACAAGTGATTTTGAATGTATGGGCGATGATAGCTACAAGGGTTTCAACAAAGGGAAATTCAAATACTTCTATACTTTCCAAACATCACATCCTTTAGTACTTCATGATGACATTTTAATCACCAAACCATAATGAGGATAAAGATCGTGCTTAAAAACATATGCCATATTAATGAGGGGTTATATGAAATCATGATTTAATAGTTAGCCTTCTTTACATTATTTCACACATTTTAGAAGTACAAAGGGGTGCCAAATCCTTACTAAAGTGACCCTTCCCCATACATCCTACATGCCAACTTAAGATTTCCTTGATTTTGCATTCATAATTTCAATTTTCCCTCCCCCAACCTAGCAGAGACTGGGTCCCACCAGACTGTAAAGATTGCAAATTCCAAAAATTGAAATAACATGCTTTTCTAAATAAATAATAAATTAAATAAATGCAAAAAGGGTCGAATGTGAATGACCTGAGGTGCGATAGGAAGGATGGTCCAAATATTGCTGTACGAGAGAAAGTGAGATGGCATGATGATGGAAAGACAAGAAGATGGGATGGAATGAGGTAGAAAAGCAATGAATTTTTGCATGAGTGAAAAATTTTTATTATGAAGGCCTTGAAAATAAATTCAAGGGGCTGCAGGTGCTTGAGTGGGAGACTCAGAAGAAGTGATTGCAGGAAGAGATGTTTCTGTTGTGGTGAACCGTTGAAGAAATTCTTCCCTGGTTGTTGGTTTATGATATAACTTCAAGCGATGCCCATTAACCAAGAGTTTGAATTTGACCAGATCAATTGTTGATAGTTGAACTGCTCCATTGTTAAAAATTGTAATTATTTTATAGGGACCAAGCCATCATGTCTGAAATTTTCCTTAGTGATGCTAATATCGTGAATCATACACGAGCACCTAGTCACCAACAAAAAATTCTCTGTCTTTAATGAATTTATCATGCCATTTTTTTCTTTGAATATAAATTAATTCTATGTTATGAAGAGCTGATTTTTGCCATTCATCCAACTCATTGAGATCTAAAATGCGATCCTGTTGTGCTGCAGGAAGGGCAATATCAAGTTCCAAACTTGTCCATAGAGTTTTATGTTCAAATTCAATGGGCATAACAACCATCTTCCCATATAGGAGTTGAAAAGGCGTAAAACCAGTAGTATATTTCCATGTTGTTTTGTATGCCCATAAGGCTTTAGGAAGTCTAGTTGCCTAATCTTTTTGATGCAAAGAAATTGTTTTAGTGAGAATGTGTTCGAGCTCTCTATTTGTCACTTCTACCTATCCATTGGCTTGTGGATGATACATAGATGATTTTCCATGCCAAATTTTATACTCCTCCATGAGTGATGCTATGAGATCAGATGTGAATGGAGGCCCTTGATCTAATTGTAATTCTCTTGGAACACCAAATCTGGTAAAGATACATTCATACAAAAACTTGGCAACATTATTGTCATAAGGATGCTTCATGGGTTTTTCTTCAGCCCACTTAGTAACATAATCAATGCAAACCACAATATAACTTTTCCCTTTTGATGGTGGTTCTATAGGGCCAACAAAATTAATTCCCCATTTATCAAATGGATCTACTACTATCTGTGGCTCTAGGGGCATTTCACCTATTTTTGTCAGTTGTCCCATTCTTTGACATTTATCACATTTTTTGTATACTGAGCTGCACCTTTGTGAAGTGTAGGCCAATAATAACTGTATTCAAAATCTTTAATTTAGTCCATTTGTTAGCAAAGTGACCACACAGGCCTCACCATGATAAGCATGAAGAACATCATATGTTTCATCCTCTCTAAGACATCTTCATGTTACCTGGTCTAGTCTAGTATAAAACATGAATCCTAAGATCCATGAGAAATTAAAACTCTTTTCTACCAGCAATCATTTTTCTTTTGCAAAAAAATGTGGAGGAGTTTTTCCAGTAGTTAGATAGTTGGCAATGTCAGCATACCAAGGGTTTTGTGTTGAAAAAAGGAAGAGATGTTCATTAGGAAAGCTATCTTCTATGGCTACAGGATCATTAGGTGTTTGAAGTCGAGACAAGAAATCAGCTACAACATTTTGTTTTCCTGGCTTGTCAATAATGGTGATGTCAAATTCTTGCATTCGTAACAACCATCGAGCCAATCGTCCAGAGATTGCTGGCTTGTTCATTAGATATTTGATAGCAGAGTGATCTATATGTACAAATATTTGGTATCCTATAATGTAATGTTTGAATTTATTTAGAGCATAAATTACAACAAATAGTTCTTTCTCAGTCACAGAGTAGTTACACTCGACTCTTTGAAGATTTTTGCTAATATAGTAAATTGCATGTTCTATTGAATCTATCTTTTGGCCAAGTACCGCTCCAATGGCATGATCTAAAGAATTTGTGTGTATGTGAAAAGGTAACTCCCAATTTGGTCCTCAGAGTACTGGTGCTATTGAGAGGGCTTCCTTAAGCTATAGGAAAGCTTTTGTACACTCTAAATCCCATACAAACTCTACATCTTTTTGAAGCAATTTATATAAAGGTTTTGCAATTTGACTGAAATCTTTGATAAAATGCCGATAATATCTTGCATGTCCTAGAAAACTTTTGACTTCTTTCAATTTAGCTGGTACAACCAATGTTTGTATGACTTCTATTTTTGCTAGATCTACTTCAATTCCTTTAGGGGAAATAAAGTGTCCCAACACCACTCCTTCTTGCATCATCATAAAGCACTTTTCACTATTTAAAGACAAATTGTAGTCTTTGCATCTTTGTAAAACCTTGTCCAAGTTTTCCTTGGCTTCTTCAAATGTTTGTCCATATGTGGTGAAGTCATCCATATATACTTCCAAACAATCTATAGATATGTCAGAAAAAATGATAATGACAACTCTTTGAAAAGTTGTAGGTGCATTACACAAACCAAATGGTAGGATAGAATAAGAAAATGTTCCCCATGGACATGTGAATGTGGTCTTGTCCTAATCCTCTAGTGCTATCTAGATTTGATTGTAGCCACTGAATCCGTCTAAGAATGAAAAATATTTTTTTCCTGCAAGATTGTCAAGAAATTGATCAACAAAAGGCAATGGAAAATGATCCTTCTTGGTAGCAGAGTTAAATTCTCTATAATCTATGAAAACTCACTATTTCCCTCCCTTTTTGAGAACAATAATCAATGGTGACACCCATTGGCTATCTGAAATAGGATATATGAAGCCAACATTGAGTAGCTTTTGCAATTTATTTTTGACAATATCCCTTAATGTTGGGTTTATCCTACACTAAGGTTGTCTCACAGGTTTATAATCTGGACTGATATAAATTCTATGAGTATAGAGTGCAGGATCCAAAAATTTCATATCTATATACTCCCAACCAAAAGCATCCTGGTGCTTTTGTAACAACTACAGGGTATCATGATGTTGTGCCTGAGATAAGGACTTGCTTATATTTAATTCTCTTCTTGGAACGATTATTGTTTTGACTACTTTTTTAGTCATTGAAATTTGCACAATTGGTTGTGAATCTATCTCATGTGGCAGGAGTGAATACATAGGCTATGAAAACTCAGAATAATGTAGTTTAGTAGATAAAGGTAGAATGCTTTCTAAAACACACTTTTTCTTAGAAGATATCTCAGGTTGTGTTCCATACTCATTTAGTATGATAGAAGAAACGACATCATCTTCTTCTTTAATGTTTACAAATGAGTCCCGTGAGATCATCATCAATTGTTGAATAGAATATATGTCCATATTAGAGTCATCCATATTTGGCCAGACAACTTGATCATCCTGCAACAAAGGCTGAGCAGGCAAATATAAGGTTAAATTTTTCATGTTCGTTCCATCTGAAATAGTCATTTTCCCTAATCGACATGCAATATAAGCATCTTCTATGGCTAACCATGGTCATCCTAAAATGATAAGGTATCCCCCAGTACTAGTTTTTGGAGAGAGTACAACAAAATCAACTAGATACTCCCATGAATGTAATGTGACAGTGACGTCTTCTAGCATACCATCAAGAATGATGGTAGAACTATCTGCTAGTTGCAAGATTGTTGGTGTTTTCTTGAGACCAATGATGCTTAATTTGGACACTACTTCCTTGGTCATTACATTGATGGATGCTCCTAGGTCTATTAAGACATTTTTCACTTGTACTCCTTGAATGGTGAGGGTCACTACTGGGCTTCCAGGGTCTGTATACTTAGGCATTTTGCAGTTATCAAGCATAAGATCAGAAAGCTATCCAAGGACATGGATAGTCTTTGGTTCTTTCTTATTCCTTCTTGGATTTTTAACATAGGCTTCTCTGATAGCTTTTGAATGTATAGGTACTTCCTTTATTGCATTAAGCAAGGGAATTTTTACTGTCATTTTCTTGAGTTTCTCAAGTAAGTCTAGTGTATCTTGATTTTTGCTTGGCAAGGTTTTCCCTATTAACCTACAAGGAAATGGTGGTGTCTTAGCTGTAGGAGAAATAGTGGTGGCAGGTTCTTGAACTGACTTAGCATTTGTATCATCTATTTCCATTATAATGGGTTGCTAAGGTGAGGCAAGCATTGTTCTAGATCTTAGATGGATATCATTCAGGGTAATGGAATAACTTTGTTGTTGGGCTAAAGGTTTTGCACTATTAGGGTTAGGTGCAAGTTGTGCAGGTAACTTTGGTTGTTTTGGAGGGGCTATATTGGCTAAAAGAGGCATTAAGGCT
Source organism: Cupressus sempervirens (assembly GCA_028749045.1). Classification (NCBI taxonomy): domain Eukaryota; kingdom Viridiplantae; phylum Streptophyta; class Pinopsida; order Cupressales; family Cupressaceae; genus Cupressus; species Cupressus sempervirens. Next base: position 521,950,560 of record CM053783.1, on the reverse strand, counting down.
TGCTATTGAGGAGGTTGAGTCAATGCTGGTTGATGTTGGTGCTGCTGCCAATTTTGGGTTTCCTGCAACCTTGCTGAGGTTGTTGGCAACCCTGCTGAGGTTGGTGCCAACCTTGGTTAGGCTACTGCCATCCTTGGTTGGTCTGCGGCCATCCTTGATTAGGCTACTACCAACCTTGGTTAGGTTGCTACCAATGATTATAATTACCATGTTGTTGTTGCCATTGACTATTACCACCATAATTATGGAGTGGGTCTTGAGGAATACCTGATCTTGGAGCCCATAGCCTTCATTGAGAAACATAGGGGAATTATGCATCTTCATCAATTGCCTTGAACTCAATAGGCACATGTTGTGATTCCAAGCTAGCAATAGGCTTACATTGACAATTGCGTTTCTTTTCTCTGCACTGGGGGCAATATTCTGTCAACATACTATTTGCATCCTCCTTCTTCCTTCGCACTTGCATGGTATCCAATTGTGTAGCAACATCATTAATGATGTCTTTCTTGAAATATGAAAAGAGGTTTGACAGTTCTATTTTAGATACTCCCTCCCTAGGAGTGTTTTTGAGTAAGTCCCTCAAACTTCATCCTTTTTTTGTTGTTGCTCTGGAATGTTCAAACAAATATTCCAAATTTCAGCCCACATCTTCTATGTAATATCACCTCCAGCCATTAAGTCTAAAGCTTCCATACTCCTATCATGTACTTCTTTCAAAAAGAGATGCTTTTGAGACTCCTCATCCAGTTAATGTTGTGTGTTGCATTGTCGGTTAAACATGAACTGGGCAACATAGTCCTCCAAGGTCTCATCCTCCTTTTATGAAATTTTAAAAATGTCATCTCCTTTCAAATCATGGCCTCTGCAATATTCCTCATATTTATTAAGGAACATGTTACTCATAGTTGGCCAATCTGTCACAGCATTGGTACCTAGACTCAGAAACCATCTTAAAGCGGCTTCTTTGAGTGTTGATGGAAACAATTTTAGCTTATGGGCATTAATTGTGTAGTCATAACTTTGACAAAGGATGTCAAACTCAAAGAGAATTTTTTTTGGATCTTTAGTAATAAGGCCATAGAATTTAGGCAGGGCAGCTGAGGATATATTTTTTAGATTTTGATTACCTTGCCGAGGAGGAATTGGAAAGGGAAAGGTAGGCTGAGCTACTGCCATTTGTAGATTTCCTAGTGGTGGTTGATAAATGACTAGAGCTAATGGATTATCTTGATATTTTGGCTTAGCAAAAATATTATTCAAATGGAAGGATTCTTCAGATGTGGTCAGTGATTGTACTTGTTTCGATGATTCTTGTTCTTGCATTTGCTATTATTTCTTTGTTTTCTATTATGGTTTATGGTATTAAAGGGAGCACCTTTCACTAAGTGGTATTAGAGCTAGTTCTCGAGTATGTGGATAGATTGTTGACTATGAGGTAGTTCACACTAGGACCATGATTTTGGCTATGTCTATAGATAGATCACCGATTGTGAGATAGTTTGCACTAGGCTGTCGGCAGAAGCATGAAAAATGCCTCCGCGAAGAGAGCATTGTAGAAGAGCTATAGGGTGTTACACCTGAGGGTTTTTGAGCCCTCTAAAGAAAAATACAAGCATTGGAAGAGAAAATTCATAGAGAAGTAAATTTTCTTGTAAGAGATGAAAGTGAGGATGAGGATAAAGTAGAAGAAAATGCCAAAGCAGTTTTTAAGGCCATCTCCAAGATTAGAAAAAGACCTAAGTTTGAGGTTCCCACATTTTTGAAAAATCTTAACTCAAAGGAGCTGATCAATTGGATCAATGAACTAGAGGAGTACTTTGAGTATGAAGATGTTGAGGATCTAGATTGGGTTAAGATTGCAAAGGCAAAACTGAAGGGACATGCAAATATCTCGTGGCAAGAGGTTTAGTTGGAGCAAAAAAGAAAGGGAAAGGAAAAAATCACTAGATGGGATTAGATGATAGCTAAACTAAAGTGACAATTCATTCCCATGGATTATGATCTTGATATATTGAAGAATATGTATGGGATGAAGCAAGTGGGAAAATCTATTGAAGAGTATACAGAAGAATTCAACCAAGTTCTCATTAGAACTAGCCATGTAGAAGCTGATAAGGAGAAAATTTCCCATTATCTTAATGGATTAAGGCCTAACATTCAAGAAGAGTTTATTCTGGTTTGAATGAAAAATATTGAGGAGGCATACTAGTTTTCCCTAAGAGTTGAAGAAAAACTAAACAAGAAGTTTAACAACAAGAATAGCGAAAGAGGTCACAGTGGAAAATCTAGTGGACAATCTTATGGAGACCATAATGATGATTAAAAGAACAAGGATGAGTGATACAAGAGCATCTTGGGTTTTCTTGGTGACTACTTTGGAGTTCATGGGAGGAGGCCTAGTAATTGCATTGGAGGGTGCTTGGATTGGTACTTAGTCAAAGAAGGACTGGTGCTTGACATGGTTTGGGAGCTCAGCATGGTCTATAGGACTTGGCATGGTCTAGGAGCTTGGTATGGTCTTTGGAGCTGATCATGGTTAGGGATCTTGGCTTGGTCTTTTGAGCTTGGCATGGTCTTGGAGCTCAACATGGTCTATGGAGCTCAGCCTTGCTTAGAAATTTGGTATCTATTGTAGGCCATATAACTAATTTTCCACAATGAGTTAGAGGATGAAAATTTAAGAAGTTGTAGTGGAACTAGATTTCTACCCATGTTTCAAAGTGTGAGTTCTAACTCCATCAAAGTTAGGAGATATCACAATTTTACTTGCACATCAATTTTGGGCTATTAATTGTTGTTGTTGGCTAACTTGTGGCATTTAATTTATGTATTTGTATTTAATTTGTGTTTTGGGCTGACTTGTGGATTAGATTGGCATAAGTAGGGGTTGTGGGGAAGTCTTTAGGCATTATTCATCCATCATGGAGAATATGAGGAGCTTGAAGAGTGAATTTGGAGAAGAGCTAGTGGCTGCGGCTTGGGAAACAAGGAGATAGCTCGGTGGGCTTGCAAGCACAAGTTAAGATCTTCCTTGAGGGTTTCTACTAGAATGTGTATCTAGACTGGCTAGTGTTTGGATTGGATCTTGAGGGATCTTGTAGAACTATTTCTTGCTTTGTATTTGGCTATAACTAGGAACTCCTTACAACCTAACTTATTGCATGTAATCGATTATATTTTATGAATATATTATTGTAATTTGGTAATAGATCTTGCTTTGTTGTCTCTTGTTGTTGTGTTTCCACTATGTGGTTGTATAGCTAGGGGCTAGGACATATCCTTTGGGGATACTCCTACCTTGCACTATGTTAGGTGGTGTCAGAGCGAAGGTTTTTCTTGAGTATGCAAATAGATCGCTAAAGTTGTGGCAGTTTGCACTAGGACTTGGGTTGGAGAAGTAGATCTAAGTTGATCTTTATCTCGTGGTGGATTTTCTCTCTAGAGTCATAGATTTTTGGTTGCAAGGTGGAATATTGTAGTTCTAAGTTTAAATTTTAGAGGGCTTACAGATGGACTGATGGATGCAAAGTTGGAGGACTGATCTTGTTGAGGAATGATCATAGAGAGTTTTTGGATTGTAGATTCGTGGTCCTAGACTTGTGATTTGGTTCCTAATTGTTCATGCAATGTGGTAGGTTGCAATCTAACTTGCAAAAGAATTGGTTTTTTCACAAGGAGCATAGGAAGGATTTGTTGTAGAGGGTTTATAAAGATCTTGGAAGATGGCTTCAAGAGGATTGGACCCTAAGATGATTGCAAATCTTCATGATGTGGTGGAGAAGAGGTTTTTTGAGATGTCTATTCAGTTTGAAGCTAGCTTGGCTGATTGAGTTAAGGATGGGGTGAGGAAGGAATTACATGGATGTTTGTGGAGTTGGAGTCTATCGATCTAAAAGAGAGTTGTCTTTTTAGTTAAGATACTTGTTCATGAGAGAAGATGGCATAGCAAGGTCGATGTGGAAGAGGTTAGTTTTGTTGATCAGATTATAGAGTCTAATACAAAACTTGCAAAGTAGCTAGAGGTTGTTGCTGAAGATATTCCTAACCTTGTTGATGCTAGGATAGAGGTTGGTTTTCATGATTAGTTGGTTGGGTCTAACATGAAAATTGCAAAGTGCTTGGTCATGGATGATCTGATTACTATTGGTGGTGAGTTGTGTATTGTAGAGCATCTTATTGTGAGCAATGAGATTGTTGATGTGGTGAGTTTGGCATGTGTTGATGGATATCTACATATTTCTACTAACATGGAGTTTTTTGCTGTTGATATGGAGTTTGTTGTTGCTAGTGTGGATTCACTAGTTACTATTGTGGATGAGGATTTGATGTCAAAGCATTATGTTTAGTTTATTCTTTGGTGTGAGCACATTGATTAGATGATTGATATTCTGGTGTTTGATAGAATGATGTAGATGTGGATTATGAGTAGATTGGTTTTCTTGTCTCTTTTGAAGTGGAAGCCTTTGGAGAAGATGAAGATGGTTGTTGCTCTTTCTTTGGGCATCAAAGTGTGGGACACATTTTTCTATTTACCTAGGGAGTCTAATTTAGGAGAATCTTGGGTTTTCTTGATGACTACTTTGGAGTTCATGGGAGGAGGCTTAGTAGTTACTTTGGAGGGTGCTTGGATTGGTACTTGGTCAAAGAAGGACTAGTGCTTGGCATGCTCAAGGAGCTCAACATGGTCTAGGAGCTTGACATGGTCTATGGGACTTAGCATGGTCTAGGAGCTTGGCATGGTCTTTGGAGCTTAGCATGGTCTAGGAGCTTGGCATGGTCTATGGATCTCAACCTAGTCTTTTGATCTTGGAATGGTCTTGGAGCTCAGCATGGTCTTTGGTTGCTTGACATGGTCTATAGAGCTTGGCCTTGCTTAGGAATTTGGTACTTTTTATATGTTATATAACTAATTTTTCACTATGAGTTAGAGGATCTAAATTTAAGGGGTTGTAGAGGACCTAGATTTATACCTATGGTTTGAAGCACAAGTTCTAACTCCATCAGAGCTAGGAGATATTGTGATTTTTCTCAAACATCAGTTTTGGGTAGTTAATTGTTATTTTTGGCCGACTTATGGCATTTAATTTATGTATTTGTATTTAATTTGTGTTCAGGGCCAACTTGTAGCTTAGATTGGTATAAGTAGGGGTTGTGGGGAAGTCTTTAGGCATTATTCATCCATTGTGGATAAGAGGAGGAGCTTGAAGAGAAAATTTGGAGAAGAGCTAGTGGTTGCAACTTGGTAAACAAGGGGATAGCTTGGTGGGCTTGTGAGCACAAGTTAAGATCTTTCTTGAGGGTTTCTAACAGAATGTGGATCTGGACTAGCTAGTGTTTGAATTTGATCTCAAAGGATCTTGTATAACTATTACTTGCTTTGTATTTGGCCATAACCAAGAAGGCCTTATAGCCTGACACATTGCATGTAATCAATTATATTTTATGAATATATTATTGTAATTTGGTATCAGATCTTTCTTAGTTGTCTCTTGGTGTTGTGTTTCCATTGTGTGGTTGTATAGTTGTGGGCTAGGAAATCTTCTTTGGGGATATTTCTACCTTGTACTGCATTAATGAGGCTAGAATTAGTAGTCAAAACTAGAGGGGAAACAATTCCAATCATTTCCATGATCAGAACAATAGAGATCAGAGAGGAAGGGACATATGACAAGGATCTAGAAGAGGACGATTTTGTGGGAAATTCTTTCATTGTAGAGAAGAAGGGCATAGGCCATTTGAATGTTCCCAATACCAAAGAAGAAGAAATTAAAGAATATAAGGCTAGGCCAGGGTTACACATGTTGATGAAGATACCAAATCCTCACATTCTAAAGATGCTAAAAGAGGAGAAGTCCTAGTAGTTAACAAAAGAGTCTTGTTAAGTGGTGAGAATGAACCTAATCAATGAAGGAGCTTGTTTCACACAAGGTGTAGATGTGAAGATAAGTATTGTGATGTGATCATTGATGATGGAAGTACTAAGGTGTCAAAAATGATGGTCAGCAAGTTGAATTTGAAGAGAAAGAAATACTTGCATCCATGCCATATTGCTTGGGTGCAAGATGACCACAAGGTCATGGTCAATGAGAAATGCTTAGTGAAGTTCAAGATTGGAAGCTACCAGGATGAGGTACTTTGTGATATCATACCTATGGACATATATCATATGTTTTTAGGTAGGATGTGGTAGTTTGATAGGCATGTTGTACATGATGGGAAACAAAGCACCTACACTTTGACCAATAATGGAGTGAAACATAAGTTGAAGCCATTGAAGGAGAAAGAAGAAAAGGTATGTAGTGTTGCTAGAATATTCTTTGTTGATGGAAAATAGTTTCTTAAAGGTATGAAGCATGAACATATGTGTTTTTCTATAATTCTAAAAGATAGTAAAGAAGAAGTATATGTAGGGAGAGTTTTGTAATATTGTATTAGATAATTTACTTGATAGATTTCCCCTAATGAGGAAGATCAATCACTAGATGAGTTTTGTTCTAGGAGCTAGTTTTTCAAACAAGGCAATGCACAGAATGACACTAGAAGAAAGTGGAGAGTTGAACAAGCAAGTTCATGAGTTGTTGGGGAAAGGGTTGATTTGAGAGTCTAAATCCATGTGCTATACCAATTGTATTAGCACCAAAGAAGAATGAAGAATGGAGGATGTGCAAAAATTCTTGCACTATCAATAAGATCACAATAAATTACAAATTTCTATTGCCAAGGATGGATGATATTATGCATTATTTGAGTGGAGTTGAGTATTTCAAAAAGATAGATATGAAGAGTGGATACCATTAGATACGTATCAGAGAATGTGATGAGTGGAAGACTACTTTCAAGAAAAAAATGACTGTATGAATGGTTAGTCGTGCCTTTTGGGCTAATCAATGCACCAAGAACTTTCATGAGGCTCATAGATGAGGTACTAAAAGAGTTTCTAGGTAAATTTTTCATTCTTTAACTAGATGATACTTTGATCTTTAGTAAGACATTGGAGGAGAATTTGATCCATATTTGTAAGGTGTTTGATAAGTTGAGGGTGTTAGAAATAGATAATACTGAGAGGCGGGGGGGGGGTGTTGAATCAATATTTTCAATCTTTTTAACCACAACTATATATTATTAATCACTTTTCCACATGCATAAGAGAGAGAACCAATAGTGCTAAAAAATATGAACAAATACACAAGAAGAGAACTCATAGCACCATATTTTTTTAACTAGGGAAATCCTAGCCAAGGGAAAACCTCGGTGGGGATGGAACCCATATGATGATTCACTATATAAAGGATCCAGTTAAGGATATTGACCCTGTTAGGAGTCTATGAAGCATGTATAGTGTCTCGAGTTCCTATTAAGAGACTAGGCCTTGTTAGAAGCCTCAACCCTATTAGGAGTTGCTGGATCATATACAAATGTGTGCAAGAAGAGCCCACTACCCTAACATGCAACTATACAATAAGTTCTTCAAGAGAATAGATATACATAAAATACTAGATTATTTGTTGTACTTCACAAATCTTTTGATTATAAATTCTTCATAAGAAGAATGACTACACACATATTAATTCACATTAGATCTCACATAGTATTGCTTCACATCACAACTCATAACATCATATTCACTTGTTACTCGCATTTTACAAGATCATATTAACTTTGCAATTGCTAGTTTCATATCATCATCAGACTACTACACTTTAACTTCACAAATGAAGTTCTTTACTTATACCAAAAATATTGGTAAATTATTCCTTAGTTGGCTCACATAACATCCTTAGAGTTTGATCACAAAGGAATAATAATTAAAATAATTAATCAAGTCATTTAACAGATTCAGTTGATATGCTCTATTCTGTGCTGTAACATCACTGCATCACTAATTCCTTCATAACTCAAACTTGATTGGTCATACAGACATGCACACTAGTATACATCATCAATATGATGTCATGCATCTCTAGTTAATTGTGCAAGAGAATATTCCAAGGGAATATTCCACTATCACCAAATTTGTCATGCTGTTGTAATGTTGTCTAATAATTAAACAATTTTCCTTCACAAATAAACATGACTAATCTGCAAAACAAATATGTTGCCATAAATGACAACTATATCAATCACCTTGTTTTATTGATTGGACATATTGCTAACAATCTCCCCCTTGGGCATTGATGGAAACATTTTGGAAAAATTGGCTAAGTCCCAAACATGTTGCCATACCAAAAAAAGATAACCATAACACAATAGAACATTGTATTCATGTTTTGAAAAGATTACATCCCTTATGACTCTAATTACAAAGTTAGCAAAAACTTACTTACTACTATAATTTTCCTTATTTCTCCCATTTAAAATTATAACAATTATAATTAATCACTTAAAATTTTCCATACTTCTCCCCCTTTGACATCAATGGAAAAAGTGTCACAAAAAGAAAAGTCTATCAAAATCTGGTAGCTGCATCAAAACTTGGAAAAGAAATCACTGAAGTTCATTTTTCAATTGCACAAAGTGTTTCTTCCAGCTTTCTTTTAGTGCATTAGATACACTAATTAGCACACATAAAGCATATGTGGCTAACTTTTCTGTATTCAAATCTATAGCCACAAACTTGTCATATGAAAATTTTTCTGACAAGCATTCCTCCAAATGATTCTCTAGCAATGTTACCTATGGGAACAAGTGTTCTCTCAAAAGAGTGAATCTCTTTAGAGCTTTCTCTTTCTCTTATTGGATTTCCCTTATCCTACCATGAAGTGCATTGTATGCTCAATGGTATTTAACTTCTGATTCTACTTTGAAAAGTCATCAGTGAGCATCTGAACCTCAGTTACCTTTTCCTTGATTTGAAAATCAAATTCTTGAAGATGGATATATGACAAGTTACACTTAGCATAAGCCTATTTTCCTTCTTCTATATACTGTCTTAATTCCTTAGTGCATACATTCAAGGTTTCTATATCATTCCTCATATTAATACACATGGTATTAAGGAGTTTACCATCATGCTCTATTTGTGCTTGAATTGTAGCTACATTAGAGAGTGTTGAGAACTCATCATCAAAAGCTTTACATAGAATAGTTGTACGCTATTGAACATCTATAGAGGTGTCAAAAGGGCTTACTATATTTTCCATTCTATCCAAAATTAAAGTCAAAGTATTTTCAATGGACTTGACTAATTTCTTCTTCTCAAGAAATTTACTTAAAGAAGATATGAGATTTTGCACTTCATCTGATTGAATTGTTGCTATTGTGACCATTGTTGCTTGAGTAAGTGGTGTAGAGGGTGTTGTTGCTACTACCAAGGGTACACTTGAAGTAGCTACTTCAATTCTTGGCTCAATCTTCTTTGTAGAAGGTGCATCTTCTTCCTTAGGCTCTTGATCCTTTTCTTCATTAGATGAGCTGCAATAGTCAACAATATTGCCAACAATTCTTGTACCAAAATCTTTGAATGGGTCCTTAGTTTTATCAATTATCACATTGGTGTTATTTACTTGCATAGATTCACTACCAATAGTGATATGTGGTGAATCACTAGAAATTGGTGTTGCTGCATTGTTCAAAACTGTGAGGTGGACTTCCTGCTATAGGACTAGCTCCCTCTATCTGTACACACACCTTAGACTCTTTAGGCATAGGGCTTGCATTCTCTACACTCTTTTTTGATATGGTGCTTGCCTTTTCTATCTATGCACTCTTCTTTGGCATAGTAGACATATATGTAACTATAGCCTTTTTAGTTTCCTTTTTTAATTCTTCATAATTTCCTCCCATGAGGAGAATGGGTCTCTTTTTGTTTCTCAATAGAGGTGCTATACCTTTCAAAACTTATGTTATCTCTTTCTCATTATTTACAATGCATTTCTTTTTCACCATATTGATTCTTATTTTCTTATCTTCCTCTATTAATCTATGTTTTCTATTTCTCAATCTATTATTCAAGTCTTTAGGTATCTGTCCTCTTACACTATCAAACCTTTTATCTTTAAGAATCATATTTCTAACTACAACATTCTCTAGCTATCTTCTATCAATATTATTATACAAATTATAGTATCTATTTAAATGCAAAAAATTGTTTTCATTAATAGTTTTCATGTTGAGATTTTCTACCTTGGGTTTCCATGCTTTTCATCTAGCTAAGGTCTTAGCTTCTTGGTCAGCTAGCTCTATTGGTTTGTCACTAGTTTCTTCTTTAGATTCAGAAGAGCTAATCTACAAAGTTCTTCTCTTTTTTCTTGGACCACTTATTTTTTTCTTGAATTTTTTCTTATGAGGGGTTTTGGTCCTTTCAGTTCTTGTAGACTTCCTAGGTGTAGGTGTTTTTTTAGTCTTTACTGGCTTCCTTGGTGGTTATTGCTATGAAACTACTATATATGGTATAGTAGGTGCTTGTGCACTTTTTTGTGCAACTATGACCTCTTCAATATGTCCTACCACTACAATGGGTGTAGGGGTCAATAGTTTAGAATAACCACTAACCTTCATTTCCATGGCTATCCCTTTTACCTCATCAAATTATTTTCTTATCATTCCTAATTCTTTCAAAATAGAATCAATCACCTTTTCCACCTTCTTCTTGGAGTTCTTTATTATCTGACTATTTTTTACTTCTTTTTTTTTATCAACATATGTCCCTCATCTAGGACATTTAGAATCAACTTTTGAGTGAAGAATTATCTACTCATATCCTTCAATCAATTCCTCACTCATTTCATAGCCCATAGATTCAATGAATTTTACTCAAGGAACTACATCTTCCATACAAGTGAAATCTATCTCTACCATGAAACACAATTCATCCTTATGTTTTTCCACTAGCACAAAAGGTATCCTATACCTTTGCTTCATTTTTTCTTTGAAAGACTTCATCATTCTATCAATATCATTATCTCTAACTATTTTAGTTCTTGATCTACATGTGCAATTGATTTTTTGCATTGTGTACTCACTTCCATCCTAATTCATGATGCCAAAAAACTTCTTAGATGTGTAGATTAATATGTGTATTAGTAATGATTCAAACTTAAAGACTGCACTCCTAGACTTCTTGATTATTGATATATTATCCAATAATTGTGTTTGGATAATGTCACACAAATTAACATATTCACCTTTTACTAATAGGTAGGCTGCATGAAGAAATCTTGTAGGGATTGAATCTATCCTAGATCCATGATTGAATTTTTATCCCAAAATTTTTTAAGTTAATCTTACTCCATCATCCTAAATACTGTTGACCTTTATGTTTCTGCTATCAAAATATGTGTTGAGATTTATCTCAACTATCTTGTGCACATTCTTGATGTTTATTGGATTACTTCCTACATTATTTAGACCTATGACCTTGTGAATTAGGTCATTATCAATACATTTGATAGAGTCTCCCAACCATAAAAGATCATCATGTACTCTACTTAGAATTATCCATGTACATTCATGATTGTCAAAGTCTATGTAGAACATATGCTTAACTAGGTTAAGTTTCTCTAAATATGCCTATTTAGGTTTCAATGACAAGTCATTTTTGCACATCTTCTCCAATTCCTTATGAATTTTTGTGTCACCTATGCTTTCAATTTTGTAGTGGATATAACCTCTTATATCCTCGATGTGAAGAACATTTTTTTCTAGAACTTGTGAAAATGCTCCAATTGGGTCATCAAGCAAAGAAACAAATGGGTGTTTCTTTAAATTGTATCTAGGTCTATTGCTGATATTAAAAACCTATTGTCTTGCCATTTCTAAAAGATTATGCTCAAAAAATTTAGAAAATACCTTAATTTTTCATATTAGAGTTTCTGGTGAATTCACAATTGTAGATATCTTTAATTCTTCAAATCTTGCTTCAATGTTGCACTCAGACTTTGCACAAAAATATGATGTATGCAAATAAATTTGTGTCCTTTAAATCTTTTGCAATCTGCACTTTGCATTAAATGCATGTTTGCTACTTGCTTAGTATATAGTCTCTGTATAACATAAAGGTTATTCTTCTTATATATCCTTATCCTCATCATATTAATCAATGCACACTTCATTGTAGACTCCTTTCAATTTCTAGATCATACTATTAACTACACAACCTTTGATATTCTTCCTAGCATTAGTTATCAATAACTAACACTCTGTTTCACTAAGAATGCTTAATTTTGGTAGGATGAGTTGCAGACAATAAGTGACTTCATTGTCTTGTTAGGTACATCTTTTAGAGTTGTATGAGAGCTTTTAAGTTCATTTGTGTTGGTGTAAATAAGTATTTACTTATTACACTTACTTAAGTTTACTTAGGTTAATGCATTATATTAATATTTATTTATTAGTCACCTAGGAGTATGTGCACTCTTGTGAGTTGTCATGATGACATCATAGGGGTCCACACCTCTTTTAAGCACATGTTGTCTACATCACAAGAATATTATACACACATATGAAACTTTGTCATTCTTATCCATTCATCTAGAATGTTGGATAAGGTTCTTAGTTGTCTTATCTCCTAGTTGTTTCTAGAGACATTCTAGGTGCTTCCTGAGAGACCTTTATATACAGGCACCCCTAGTGTACTCTAAAGTTGTCATATTGAATGAATATCATCATTCTAATCACACTCTCTCTATTTTGGTCTAATGTGTGCTTGTGTTGAGTTCTTTAGTTCTTGGGTGAATTTTGGTCTAAGCCAAATTCTTACATGGTATCAGAGCATTGAGGGAGATTCTCATCACATAGCCATTTGAGACCGTTCATGCTTCAACACCTCAACATGAATCCAAAGGATCCACATAAATTGGAAGTGTCTAGAGCTAGATTTGACCTCACTATTGCATTTGGAGCATCAATTTGGTGAAGATCGACTATAAATTTTCCTATACTGGGTGAAAGTTGATTGTGAGGCAAATTTTTTTGCAAATCAGAACCTAGAGGCCCCGATTTGCAATTTGAGTATGGTTAATTAATTGATATGATTAATTCTTTTTTAGATTTGTATTTATTTTTATTCTCTGTATTTATCTGTATTTTTAGAATTTTTTGGAATTAATTTCTCTGTTCAGGTAGAGAAATTTTTTTGGCCAAACTAGGCAGTGACACCCTGGCTCGGCTTTATAATTTGGTGGATATTTTGTATTAATTTTGTAGGGTTTCATTATTATTTAGTAGGAATTTTATATTAAACCAGAACCATACTAAAATTTTTTTCCGCTGTTGAAACCACACATCCATCGGCATTAGGCTTCAACAATTATTCTACTCCTAGTCCGACAATCCATAGTCACAACCCTACGGTCACATCCCATGTGAACTATTTTATTTTCTACTGTGTGGTGAACATCTTTTAGAAATCTACCAAATCCATTAACCCATGAATGTGGGACTATTGCTAAGGTTTTTGGTACCGCACAGAGGATATACCAACAATGGCAAAACATTCTTTGGCATTGCAGAGTGCAGATCCCTCCAACACCACACAACATCATTTCCTTATGCCACTGCAGCACACATGGATAGGACCGGCACTCCACCATGGAAGGCCCAATCAACATGAGGCCACATGGACTTCCACATCCTTCGCCCACCTAAATAGAGTCACTACCCATGCAACCTAATAACAAATAGCCACATGGCTATACAGTCATCGCCAGCTGTCGTGTCCACCTCATCATTCCATACACCTATGCTATGATATCCCCATTTTAGTATATAAATTAATTATAAATAAAGGGTATAATATTAATAATCTATAATATATATAGAATAAATTATAATTATTTTAAGTTACAAATACAAATCGTTATATATTATATAATAAATATTAATTATATGAATATCATTATATATAATTATTATTATATATTTAATTGTCATGTTATAAATAATTAAAGTGATTCATATATAATATATAATAATAAATAATTAATATAATAACATATGATATATAATCATATATTATTGTAATCATATATAATTAATATTTATGAATAGACACACCTCTGTACAATATTGATATATATATATATATATATATATATGGTTGAGAGGGGGATCATAGGGATCATTATCAGGGGACTAAGCCTAATGTCCTAAAAGGGGATATTACATATGTGGATCTACCACATTTTCATTTTTTGTATGTCCATATAGTACGGTCAATGACATGTACCATCCATACTGCCACATCAGTAGAAGGCAACTTTTTTTGCTGACATCATCTATTTCATGAGCTTAAATTTGACACTTGTTTGGACATCATCTAAGGGAAAATTTTACCTACTATGATGTCCATATCACCATAAAATTTAACCCCATGATTTTTCTGTTGTAACCTCTCTCCAAATTGATTTTAGTTTTTGCAGTCTGACTTCGAGAGGCCATAACTTGGACATCCAGACTCCAATTTATGTGCAATTTTTTTTGAAATTGGTTAGAATTTTCTAAATTTTTTAATGGTGCAAATATTTTTTGGTTTTGGTGCATGGATTGTTCAAAAATTTCATTTTTTAGTGATTTTACCTGTATAATCCTACATTTTGCAACTTCAAACGCTATGTACGAGCAGATCTAGAGCCGAAAATAGGTTCTATTTTTTTTTAAAGTGTGTTATTTTTTGTCTAATTTCTAGATCTAGTATCATATTATAGGGTTGTGTGGACAAAAGTGTCACTTTAGCAATAGGGCCTTTCTTTGCTTTGTAATGCTTCAGAATTGTAGCACATTGTAAAGTTTCAGATTTGTGCTCCATTAAGAGGTTGTAACAAGAAAAATCAGAAGTGCATGAAGGCAAAAATTGGAAAGTGGCCCATTGTAATCCCACTATTGATAAAGTTCCCAAAGCATCTCTTTTGGGGGGTCTCTTGATTTAGTGAAAAAGGGGGGGAGGGGGGGGGAGGGGGGGTGTTCTTGGTGTTGCATTCTCTCTTTTCTACACATTTCTTTCATTTGCTACATTATGGGCAACTTTAAGTTTCCTAAATTAACTCCTCATAACTATGCTTCGTGGTCAATCAAAATGTGGTATCACTTAATGCATAATGAAGTTTCACAATTTGTAGATGGTACTCTTCCTAAACTAGTAGGTGATAATGTTTTAGCAAGTGATATTTCAATTTGGGTAGTAATGGATAGAAAAGCTCTAGGTGATATATGTTTGGGGGTAGATGATAAGATCATAAATCAAATCAATAAGTGTTCTACATCCAAGGAAGCTTGGGATACCCTCAAAAACCTTTATGGTAAAGTGTTTGAAGAGGATGTATTCAAAATTAAAGATGAGCTTGTTTCCTTAGATCCTAAGTCATATGATTCAATATAGGATTTCATCATCAAGGTGAATGAGCTAAGGACAAAGTTTACTGATTGTGGGAGTTCTATCAAAGATGATAGACTGATCTATCTCATACATAACAAGTTTCCATCAGAGTATTCCACATTTGTATCTTCTTTTAACAACTCAAAGATAACCTTAGGTTCTACCTACAAGAAAGTCACTTTTGATGAATATGCTAAACTGTTGGATGATGAACAAAAGAAGTTGAAATAAATGGAGATTCTCAAATCACCTTAGTCTAAAGCATTGGTGGCCACCAATGAGGGTTCTCAAAATTCAGCTAGACAACCTTCAAATAAAGGAAAGGGTAAGAATAAATGGAAGAACAAATATGAGGATTTAGAAAAGACAACACCACAATCCAATCAACAAGGAAAGTCCTCGAATTCAAGCAAAAAGGGGGATAACAATAAGGAGAAGAAGAAGTGCACTAATTGCAAAAAATTGGGTCATGAAGAGCATGAGTGTTATCTTAAAAAGATTGATGAATTGACCAACATCATGAAGAAACATAATGTTCCATTGCCTAATGCTTACAAGGAAAAAGGATCTTCTTTAGATTCAAAGGGCAAAGGACAAGCATTCATGTAAAATTCGTACTCTTTAAAGGAATGGATATTTGACTCAGGTGCCTCATATCACATGGGTTCTTCAAAGGAAGATTTTTCTTCAATGAAGTAGTCTAAGGTACCCCACATCTTTATGGGAGATGATAGAAAAATGGCAGTTGAAGGAAAAGGAAGCATGGAAATGGAAAATGGAGAGTTTCAAGATGTTCTCTATGTGCCTAACCTAAGTTCAAATCTCCTTTCAATCTACCAAATCACTGACCTCTAAGATGGACATAGAGTTGAGTTCCTTCTAGACTTAGTAAAAGTGCACAGTCTCAAAGATGATTCCTTGGTTGTAGTGGGGAAAGTGAATGATAACAAAAAGTTGTACTATTTCTCTCATTTTGTACCCAAGTCTCCTTCAAAGGCCTTGTTATCACAATCAAATTCAAATATGCAATTATAGCATGAGCGGTATGGTCATCTTGACTTCTGCTGCCTTCAACAACTTTGCACAAACTAAATTGTGAAAGGTCTACCTCAAATCAACTTTTCTAAGGGTGAATGTTTAACAAATTTAGTGGATATGCATCCAGAGAGGAAGTTACAAAGAGGGAAGACTTCAAGAGCACCAGGTGTTCTTCAGATGGTTCACATGGTATTAGCAGGTCCTTTTACATTCAACCAAGGTTGCTATATACTTACCTTTGTTGATGACTTTTCAAGGTTTGACACATTTCTAGACTTCAAGACTCATGTAGAACACAAATCTAGAAAGGCCATCAAAGTACTCCGAATGGACAATGGAAACATATATGTGAACAAAAGACTAAAAGACTTTTGTAGACATGAGGGCATTAATCTTCAAAGTCCACCAACATCCAGTCTGCATAAGATAGATGTTGCAGCTTTGAGGATCCAAACTCTTAAGTCTATGGCAAGTTGCATGATACATGCCAAGTCTCTTGATCCATCATTAGAAGTCAGAGAAATCTCAATTGCCACTCACATTCTTAATCATTCTCCCCATCCAGCCTTACATGGAAAAACTCTTTTTGAGGCATGGTGTGGCTGAAAACCTATTGTGACACACTTCAGAGTCTTCAGTTGTCCTACATGGGCAAAGATATCTTCCAGTGGATGCAAGGCATAGTCATCTTGGCCTTGTACTTTCATTAGTTATGAAGATAGTGCGAAGGTATACATGCTTCTAGATCCAGAGACACATCAAATTTTTGTGGAGAAGGATGCATACTTTGAGGAAAGTTCACCCAGCTTGTCCTCTACTCCTCTCCACACATCATACAGTGTGGAAACTGTTAGTGGTTTCAGCGATAGTGCTTCAATAGATTCAGACACATAGGGTTCTATTGATAGTTGTAGTGAGAGGTCACTCCATGCATACATAGCCACAGTGAAAGGTCTAGAATAGTAGGGTACATCTAGTCTTCTAGATATAGGTTCAATGATAGATTTGGGGGACAATATTGATGATCTACCTCTTCTTCTTGATGCATAATTACTTTCTTTAGTTGTCATGATGGTTTCATCTAACTCTCTTGTTCATTCTCTACATGATCGATCCTCACAAGTTGAAGTGATTATGGATACTTATGATTAGTAGTTGTAGTAGGGTTCTTCATCAGTTGTAGAGATAGACAATTCTTTGAGATAGGTTCTTCAATCAGTTGAGAAGGTTTCAGAGACATCACTTATCCATGGGATTCTTTTCACACACAGTGGAAGCATCTCATTTGTACCCTTGGCATTATCTCTTCCTATGGGGAGGAACACCATTTTGTAGTCTTGGACCAGATTCTTCATCAAAGTAGTCACTATTCAATATTCTTCTTTGGGAAGGGGGGGAGCCTATCTTGTCTCTCTTCCTCTTCTCATCATTCTCTTATATATATATATATATATATATATATATTGGATGTATGTAATAATGGGGGGTCTTTTTTACTCCATCCATCCATGCATCCCTTTATCTCTCTTTTTGGGGGAGGGTTTTTCCCATGAGGATTTCCCTCTTTCCCCACTTTATGAGAGATTTGCATATCATTATGTACATGGGTACCTAACATGGCCTAGTAGCCAGGACCCATTTTGCATATCATCTTAGTTTTCATAAGCTTAAGGGCATTCCCCTAAGTTGCACTTAAGGGGGAGTGTTGGTGTAAATAAGTATTTACTTATTACACTTACTTAAGTTTACTTAGGTTAATGCATTATATTAATATTTATTTATTAGTCACCTAGGAGTATGTGCACTTTTTTGAGTTGTCATGATGACATCACAAGGGTCCACACCTCTTTTAAGCACATGTTGTCTACAACACAGGAATCTTCTACACACATATGAAACTTTGTCATTCTTATCCATTCATCTAGAATTTTGTATAAGGTGCTTATTTATCTTATCTCCTAGTTGTTTCTAGAGACATTCTAGGTGCTTCTTGAGATGCCTTTATATACAGGCACTCCTAGTGTAATCTAAAGCTGTCATATTGAATGAATGTCTTCATTCTGATCATACTCTCTCTATTTTGGTCTATTGTGTACTTGTGTTGAGTTCTTTAGTTTTTGGGTGAATTTTTGCCTAAGCCAAATTCTTACACTTTTCCTTTACAAATATTTCCCTGAGTTCTTCTATCTGCTCCTTCATTTCTTCCTTCAAACTATCATCATTTCTTCTATTGTTGCTTTTGTAATTCTGATTCCTTTTTAGGTATCTTTTGTCTTTTCTGCAAAGCTTTGCTATGTGTCCAAAATTATTACATAATTGGCATATAGGTACATTTATCTTTTATTCACTTTGCTGGTCATTAGGTGCTCTACAAGTTCTTGCAATGTGTCCAAGATTGTTGCATCTGTAACAAACAATTTGTCTTCTTTCTCCACTTTCATTGCTATGTGATCTTCTTCTATTTCCTGCATGGTTAGTGTTCCTAAACATTCTACTATTTGCATTACTACCATTAAATTTAGGTTTCTTACAATCTACTACATAATGAACATATCCATGAGAGTTATGACAATAAAAATTAGAGATAGGTTTGAAAGACATACCTTTACAATCATCTTTAGGTTCATCACACCATGCATGAGATTACTTTCTTATGTTATCCTTATCTTGATTAGATTATTTAACTTTCTCAGATTGTGTAACATTCTCTTTGGATGTATCATCTAATTTTCTCAGATCCTTCTTGACTTCAGGAGTATCAAGTTCTTCTCTCTCAATAGGTTTCTTGGAAAACTATCCAAGAAAGAATCCAAGTCTAGTCTTGTCATAACTGGGTCTTTGTGGACACATTTGTTCTTCAATCTTTTCATTTCTAGTATATAATTTCTCAAGTTGTTGTTTAGTTTGGACCAACTCACCTTTCACAATAGTGTTGTATTTCTCTAGTTCTACATGCTCTAACTTGATAGATTCTAATTTAGATGTTACCCTTCTTAATTGAAATCTTAGATCTGCATTTTCAGCTTTGATTTCAGAGTCATTCTTTCCTCCATTTTTCTTAAGACTTAGTTTAAGTTAAACTATATTTAACTCATGTTTTAGGATCTCATTTTCTTTCTTTAGATCTTCAACATCATCATCACTAGTTTTCTTACTAGGTCCTTTTTGCTTCAGGTCATCTATCTTGTCCTTCAATTCAACAATGTAGGCTTTTGCATCTTTGTATCTATCTTTAAGACCATCTCTTTCATCTATAAGCACATCAATCTGTTCAAGAGCTTCTTCAAGATTCTTCTTCAATTGTTCCATATCCATAGGGATCTTTATTCAAGCTATTAAGATTCTTCTAAATAAGTAGGCTCTAATACCAATTGTTAGAAATAGATAAAAATAGGGGGGTGAATTGGTATTTTTAATCTCTTTACCCACAACCTTATATTATTAATTACTTTTCCACATGCATAAGAGAGAGAACAAATAATGCTAAACAATATGAAGAACCACACAAGAAGAGAACCCATAACACCATATTTGTTAACTAGGGAAATCCTAGCCAAGGGAAAATCCCAGTAGGGATGGAACCCATAAGATGATTCACTATATAAAGGATCTAGTTAAGGATATTGACCCTATTAGGAGTCTATGAAGCATGCATACTGTCTTGAGTACTTGTTAGGAGAATAGGCCTTGTTAGAAGCCTCAACCCTGTTAGGAGTTACTGGATCATATACAAATGTTTGCAAGAAGAGCCCACTACCCTAACATGCAACTATGTATAAGTTCTTCAAGAGAATAGACATACATACAATACTAGATAATTTGTTGTACTTCATAAATCTTTTGATTATCAATTCTTCATAAGAAGAATGACTGCACACATATCAATTTGCATAAGATCTCACATAGTATTGCTTCACATCACAACTCATAACATCACATTCACTTGTTACTTGTATTTCACAACATCATATCAATTTCACAATTGCTAGTTTCATATCATCATTAGACTACTGCACTTTAATTTTGCAAATGAAGTTCTTTACTTATACCAAAAATATTGGTAAATTCTTCCTTTAGCCAGCTCACATAACATCCTTAGAGTCAACTCACAAAGGAATAACAATTGAAACAATTAATCAAGTCATTTAACACATTTATATGCTTTGTTCTATGCTGTAACATTGATGCATCACTAATTCCTTCATAACTCAAACTTGGTTGGTTCTATGGACATGTGCACTAGTATATGCCATTAGTATGATGTCATGCATCTTTGGTTAACTATGCAAGAGAATATTCCAAGGGAATATTTTGCTATCATCAAATCTGTCATGCTGCTATAATGTTGTCTAGTACTTAGACAATTTTCCTTCACAAATAAACATAACTAATCTGCTAAAAAAATATGTTTCCATAAATGACAACCATATCACTTACCTTATTTGATTGATTGGATATATTGCCAATAGAAGGAAAAAAAGTTGTTGGTAAACCTGAAGAAGTGAGGTTTTGTAAAGGAGTTGGTGTACCTTGGATTTGTAGTCTCAACAAAAGGTTTGAAAATGGGCCCAAAGAAAGTGAAGGCTATCCTTGAATGGCCTACTCCAAGGAGTGTGATAGAGGTAAGATATTTTAATGGAGTAACTAGTTTTTATAAAAAGTTCATAAGAAGTTTTAGCAGTATTTGTGGACCCTTGACTAAAACAATGAGAGGGGATATGAAAGAATTTAAGTGGTTTGTAGGAGTAGATAAGAGTTTTAATCTATTTAAATAGAAGGTAACTGAGCAACCTATTTTAGCACTTCCTAATTTTAACAAGGTGTTTCAAGTAGACTATGATGCCAGTGCTATTGCAATAGGAGCTATTTTGAGCCAAGAAGGTAGATCTGTTGCTTATTTTAGTGAGAAATTGAATGATGGAAAAATAAAATATTCTATTTATGATAAGGAATTTATGCTATAGTTCAAGCATTAAATAAGTGGAGAAACTATCTTCTTCTTGAGGAGTTTGTTTTGTATATTGATCATCAAGCTTTGCAATATTTAAATCGTCAAGGAAAATTGAGCCAAAGGAATTTGAAGTGGGTTCAATTTTTGCAAAGTTATACATTTGTTTTGAAATACAGGAGTGGGAAGTCTAACAAAGTTGTAGATTCTCTTAGTAGAAGACAACTTTTGATGACAAAAATGCAAATAGAGATGGTTGTTTTCAAGAAACTTAGTACTTTGTATCTAGGTGATCCTGATTTTGGTGAAGTATGGAAGTCTTGTAGAGAAACTGTTACACTTGATAGCATAAAGTGGTTGGATTTCATGATCCAAGATAGTATGCTATTTTAGGGAAGCCAGTTGTGTATTCCTAGAAGTTCAATGAGACAGAATATCATCAAGGAGAAGCATAGTGGAGCATTTTTCGGACATTTTGGCAAAGATAAAACCATAGATTTGGTTGCTAAGAATTATTACTAGCCATAGTTGCAACAAAATGTGAAGAAATTTGTACAAAGTTGTAGAGTATGTTAGATCGAAAAAGGAATGAACAAAATATAGATTTGTATCAGCCATTACCTATACCAAAGAAGTCATGGGAGGATGTTAGCATGGATTTTATTCTTGGATTATCGAGGACACAGTGTAGGCATGATTCTATTTTTGTGGTGGTTGATAGGTTTTTAAAAATGACACATTTTATTCCTTGCAAGAAGACTAGCGATGCTATTCATGTGGCAGAGTTATTTTTCAAAGAAGTGGTGAGACTACACAGTCTATCGTAGAGTATAGTTTCAAACTGAGATACTAAATTTGTTGGGTATTTATGGTGTACATTATGGAAGAAATTAAAGATAGAGTTGAAGTTTAGTTCATCACATCATCCATAGACTGATGGAAAAATAGAAGTGGTGAATAGGAGTTTGGGAAATTTGCTAAGATGTTTGGTTGGGGACAAGCCAAAAGGATGGGATCTAATTTTACCATAGGAAAAATTTGCATATAATAATTCTATGAAAAGATGTACTAGTAAATCACCATTTCAAATTATATATGCAAGTAGTCCCAGAAATGCTTCTAAATTAAGGCAGTTGGATAAAAAAGAGATAAGTAGTGCTGAAGTAGAAGAATTTTCTGAACACTTGAAGAACATCCATGAGAAGGTGAGGAAGCACATCATAAAGATGAATACATAGTATAAAGCTATGGTAGATGTGAAAAGGAAGTATAAGGAGCTTTAGATTGGAGATGATGTCATAGTTCATTTGAGGAAGGAGCATTTTCTAGTGGGTACATACAATAAGTTGAAGATGAAGAAGTTTGGACCATGCAAGATAGTGAAAAGGCACAATTTTGGAAATGCTTATGAAGTGGAGTTTCCTACTGAATTGAATATTTCAAAAGTATTTAACATCTCAGATTTGAAAAATTATTATGAAGGAGGAGATGGAAATAAAGTTGTAGAAGTGTAGTGGAGTATTCCAATAGCTAGTTTGACTATAAAGGGGATTAACGATATACTAGACAGTCATGTTGGTAAAAGTACCAGGAACAAAAATTATGAGGAATATTTGGTCAAATAGAAAAGGATGCTAGTAGAGGATTGATCATGCTAACAAAGGAGGAGGTTAACCATCTTGGTTTTCCTCTCAACACTTGAGATGTGATGAGGTCACTTCTCAAAATTATCCCAGGTGTTTGATGCAAGAGCATCCTAGGTGTAAGAGCAATCTTGCATCACCCAAAAATATTTTCTTTTTAGTATTTTCTATTTTAATAAGGACTAGTAGATAGGGTGGTTACTATTTATGGGAATTTTCTATTTTTAGTAAGTTTTTCATATGAGCTCATAATATTCTCATTTTCTATAGGAAGGTTCATTTTGGAATTATAAGCCTACCATAAAAATTTCATTGCTCTAGCTTAAGTATCATAGAAGTCATTACAAATTTTTGGTGGAAAAAATTGTAGAAAAATCTTCAAGGTCACTATTAGAAGCCTTAGAGTGCCTAGATGAGGTCTAAAAACTTGACAAAAAGGGTTCTTGTGCCATTTCGAGCTTGCAGATTGGGAGCTGAAATTTTTGAAAAGTGGTTATAATAGCCAATCAGAGCAACAATTTGAGAGTTATGGCCTTTCAAAGTTGGGCTACCAAAACTTATAAAATAATTTGTCAAAATGTATTTAGCTAACTCTATATGTACTTTTAGGGTCTAGCAGCCCTAGGTATTAAGTTTGACCATCTAGAACCTTCTTGAGCAACATAAAATTGCTTATTTAAGAAAGGTCCAAACATTGTCTAGGATAGCTCTGGGTGATAGTTGACAGCTTGTCTTGCAGATTATTATAATGAAGACACCTGTATGGTTTAGAATATTGTACTTGTGAATTTTGTAATTCTGCATTTGTGATGTAAATAAGAAGTCCATATTTTTTTCTTGCATGTGGTATTGTTTCTTTATTTTTTTTGATGGTTTATGATATTAAGGGGAGCATCCTTCATGATTGTATATTTGGACCTTGGCTAACTTATTCACCCCCCTCTTAGTTATTCTAAATAATTCCAACAATTGGTATCAGAACCATTTTCTTAAGAGGACTAATTTGAAGGTCCTAGAAGCAAAAGATCAAGATGTCAAAAAGAGAGGTATCCAAGCTTAATAAGTGTAACTTCCTACATTGTAAAGTTTGGTGAAGAAACAGCTAGGAGATCTTGGAGATCATGCATAACCTACCATCATCACTGAGCATGTTGATAATGCTGGAGCTGCAACTGCTGATGATAAAAAAAAAGTAGAAGGAATTATTGAACTTCCAAGAGGAATTATCTCTAAGAATACGTTTTCATTTTCAACAACACCAAAGAGGAGCATTTGAAACATCTAGACTTGGTGTTAAGGCAACTACAAGGAGAAAAGTTGATGATTAATTTGGAGAAATGTAGTTTTATGTAAGAAGAGTTGATGTACCTTGGATTTGTAACATTAAAATGATTAATTAAAATGGATAAAGATAAGGTAAGTGTAATAATTTATTGGCCAATTCCTAAGACTCTTGCAATAGTTAGAAGCTTTCATGGTTTAGCCACTTTCTACAATTTAAAAAAAAGGAATTTTAGCTTCATTTGTGCACCAATTCTAAATACTATAAAAAGGAGGACATAAATGTAAATTTTTTTGGACAACAATAGCTAGTGAAGCCTTTAAACTTGTTAAGAAGAAAGTAGCTCAACAACCAGTCCTCACATTTCCTGATTTTAGTAAAGTTATTAAAATAGAATGTGATGCAAGCAACATAGCAATAGGAGGTGTACTTAGTCAAGAGGGTAGATCTATAGCCTTCTTTAGTGAGAAACTCAATGAAGCTAAACATAAATATTCTTCATATGATTTGAAAATGTATGCCCTTGTCCAATTTTTTAAGAAATGAAGCCACTATTTATTGCCCAAAGAATTTATTTTATACATAGATAACTAGGCCCTTAGTTTCATAAGTAGTCAAAAGAAACTAAATCATAGACATATGAAATGGGTAGAGATATTACCAACTTTTTCTTTTTCTTTAAATCATAAAAAAGGAGTTATGAATAGAGTTGCTGATTCTTTAAGTCGAAGAGCTTTGACTACATCACAAATTCAGTTGGAAACTCTAGGAGTTTGAAATTTGAGAGATATGTATGATAATGGTGCTGATTTCAAAGAGATTTATCAAGTGTGTACTAATCTGGATGATAGGTAAAATTATAAGTATCCAAATTTTGTGATTCAAGAAGGGTTACTATTCAAAGGAGGACAACTTTACATACCAAAATACTCAACGAGAGATAACATCATACAAGATAAACATAGTGGAGTATTATCCAATCACTTTGGAATAGATAAGACTTTAGAGATGGTTTGTAGATATTACTTTTGGCCAAAATTATAGAAAGTTGTGAGAAAAATTGTGGAAGAATTCACCATTTATTAGAAAAGAAAAGGAAAAAGCACAAATGTTGGATTATATCAGCCCCTACCTATTCCTTCAAGACCATTGAATATTGTATCAGATAGAGATGATAGACTTATAGGTCATTTTTGGGGGACCCTTTGGAAGAAACTTGGCACAAACCTATATTTCTAATCTATATATCATCCACAAACCGATGGCCATATGAAAGTTGTTAATAGATCTTTGGGAAACTTCTTAAGATGCCTTGCAAAACAACATGGAGAAAAATGGGATTCTATACTTGCTCAAGCTGAATTCTCATACAATGACATAGTGAATAGAAGTACAAGAAAATCTCCATTTTAGATTGTGTATGGTACACACCCAAGAGGAATTATTGAGCTTAGAGAAATTCCAAATACTTTTTTTAGTAGTACACATGGTGAAGAATTTGCTAAAGCTATTAAGGAGGTCCAAGATCAAGTCAAGTTGCAGCTATAGAATTCCAATTAGAAATACAAAAAATCTATTGATCAAAAAAGAAGAGAAGTATAGTTCAATGTTCATGATTTAGTGTGGGCATATCTAAAGAAAGAGAGACTACCTCAAAAAAGCATACTAAATTATTATCTAAAAAGGTTAGCCCTTGTCAAATCTCATAAAATATGGACACAATGCATATAAGATTTAGTTACTTCTAGAATTGGCATCTCACCCATATTTAATATTTGTGATCTCACACCATACAAAGGTTCAAAAATACAACCAACATATGAAGATTCTGTAATAACAAATTTACAAAAAATACCCAAACCAACACCACCTCAACTAGAGAAGATACTAGATACAAAGATAAAGAAGACTCAAAGGAGACAATACACTTAGTATTTAGTCAAATGAAAGAATAAACTAGCTATAGAAGCTATTTGGATGGATGAGAAACAAGTCAATGAACATGGTTCATCACTAAAACACCTCATCTCAAGTGGACTTGAAATTCATTCTACAAGGGAGTATGTTGCAGGAGAAAATTAGACAAATTATTCTATAGGAACTAACATGGTTAAATATGCTATAGGAACAAACAAGGATGAAAAAATACTTTAGAATTTTGTGATAGGAAGACATAAAAAAGATGATGCTATAGGAAGTACAAAAACTATGAAGAAATTTGATGTCATGTTTGTTAAATTTTGATGTTTGTAATAAAGTCCTATGATGTGGTGGCATAAATAGAATAGTGATTCTATAAGCTCTCCAACTATAGCCACTTAGGAAAAAGTTAATTTCATTAGAGTCAATTTTATTTTAGTGTGTTTGTGTGTGTTTTAAATAATTAAGCCAACTAGGAAATCGATGGCTACAGGAAACTTCAAATAGCTAGAAAAGGTTGACGAAAGATTATGATGTCTGACCGATCCCTTTGAAAATGGTTTTTATTTTCTTGTTTTTGTTGTTGATGTTTCATCTTCCCAATCTTAGAGTTGGGAAAGTATTGAAAAAGTAGATTGTGTAACTAAATGGGGATAAAATATAGTAGAGGAGAATAGAAAGAGTTTTGAGTTTTATTTTATTTTTTGAGTCTATAATTTATGGTTTTCCTTATTTTATTTCCTAAACTCATACTCTAAATTATAAGATCATATCAATGACCTTGTTACAAACTAGAAATGTATCAATCTATTTGTGAATCTAAATGAAGTTTGCTGGTTTTTGAAGTTTGTTATACATAACTCAATTTTTTGAATAGTTGAATGTAAAAACCCAGTGTTTTGAGGGTCATAGTAGTCAATATGAGTGTTTTAGACTCTATGTGGTCTATTTCTTGGATCACAGTGAATTGTGCATAATATGTTTTTATTTCCTTTTATTTTTATCATTTGAGTTGTTTCTATCTATGCCCATGTAGAAGGAATCTCTTAACCATAGTGAGTATCTTCATGTATTCACCAAAGTATTGGAATCACACACCTGATATGTGATATTGATAATGGTTGGTTTGAATAATAAAATTACAAATTTGGTTAATGATAGAGAATGCCATGTTTGATAGTCAGTCTATGATCATGTTCTAAAATCATGCATGCAGAAAGGTGGTTTGGTATTCAATTTGTATTTGGTTTGATATTTAGTTTTACATTCGAAGGTGACCAAGTTATCTACATATTTCAATTTAAATAAAGAAGTGGTTGGTTTAAGTTAAGCTTGTGTAGGAAAGTCAATGTTGCTATAGGAAGTTGAGTGGGTTTATAGAGCATGTCTGCACATTAGTTGTATTTGAGAGGCTAAGATAGATGTCACTCCGAGTTAAGTAGAATTTATGAATCCTAAAGTTGCACGAACCCATTGATGCATACTTAGTCAAGTGATTTATTTCCTCCTAACTTTTTCAAGGTGAGGCTCTACATCAAATTTTACCCTATTAGGAGTGATTACATATGTTTGGTACACTATTCCTTATGAGAGGACTAAACCTTATTGGAGGTCTCAAACCTTTGGATTTGTATTACAAAGGAGATCACTACTCTACAAAGATATTAGATTTAGACAACAAGAGATATATATAATACCAAAATGATTGTATTAATATATGCTATATTTGATTAGTCCTTTGTACATCTCAAATGCAACAAGTAATCACATCTAATCATCAAAATAACATCATAGTATCATCAGTAAAGTTTATGTCTAATGTATTTCCAATAGTAAATCTAAAAAATTAATGTATTTCAACATAAAATTAAGGTGAAATTTACCACAAATAGAAGGATAGAGGAGTTTTGGTGACTAGTCCAAGAAAGGAAAATAAAAAAACAATGCTATCCCATACAACATGTGGAAAGACCCACAATGACAATAAAATAAAGAACCAATTAAAATTATATTTATACTTTATAAATGAGAACAGTCACACAAGAGAGAGTAATCACACATAGTAAAGAGGAATACATCATCCTAACAATGTTAGAACATACCCACACGCATCAAAAAGTATTCCATCAATGACCTCATACATATGTATAACTATATTATTTTTTATGAATGTAAAAGTGAAGTTTCCTAATTGTTTTTTAAAAATTATTTTTCATGCAATGTAATAATTCATACTATGTAGGACTACAAGTTGCACAATTCTAGGCTCACATTATGCCATTGAGAAAATAGTTCTAACTAATGTCTTACAAAAATAGAGATTTTCCAAAATGATTAAAAACAAAAAATACAGGGACATGCCGTCAAGCCAAATGATCTATTAGAATATAAATTTCATTCTTTATTACCCACTTTACTATATATTTCAATCATTACCATATTATATAATCATTTCTCTATAAGGAGAAGCACAACAATGTAGGAAATAAGATTCCACTTCTACCTAACTTGAATTATTTTCTTTACTTTATAATTAAGAAATCAATGGAAGAATATAGTGTATTATATTCTACAAAGAGAAACACAATATGTACTCAAAGTTAAACATGAACACCAATCAATAGTTCCAACTATGGGGCCACTTAATGAATCAAGTCAAACCAAGGAATATCAATTCAAATAGAACTCTAAAGGATGAGACAATGCATCAAATATTACACTATACCAAAAGAAAACATTACCACCATTGTCAAGGAATTCTCACACACAAACTCCACAAGGGTTAACTAAATACTAAAAATTCAAGAGAAACATGTCAAACATATGGTCTAAAATACTATGAAAAGGTTCATAACAAGGAGTATCATCCATCCCCAATAGATGTACAAGAGTAGAAGATTTATTTCCTTCTCCTCTTATTATTTAGGTCAATTTCATTAGAACACTCTAAATGCCACACCTAGGCATAATCACCCATTTTTGGTCTAGTAAATGATAAGCCCCCTTTTGAGTATTTTGATCTATATGATAGACAACATTATGCACTAAATAAATTTTTATAATTAATTGAAATCAATAGTCCTTGATGAAATCGCCACATAATCATTTTCTAATTATATTATAAAATTTGACCACTCTATCCTAAGTTTATTCAATCAAAAGAACATGTCCCAATTCAATTAAATAATAAAAGACCCCTTTATCCTAAGTGCACATGAAAATTACTTTTCTAAAATAAAATAAATAAATTAAAAAAATAAATAAAGAAAAACCTTACCACTTTTTTGAACATTCCAATGACATAAAATTGTTAGCCCTAACTAATAATGTTCTTATTGCATGTAAATGAGTCATATCAGTTGTTATGTTGTCATTGATTTCAAGCCTTAGTTGGTTTGACATTTTGCTAATTCAAGAGAGTACCATATCATTTGATTGATGAAGAGGATTTGAAGAAAGTATGATAAAATAGTTGATAAGTGTTGGTATTCAATAGGTACTTGAATGAGTTGGACTATGACAATATAATGTTGGTTTGATTGTTTTGCAATCATGTAATGTTGTGATGAAGTTCATGTATTCCCCGAGCTACACAAGTTACATTGAACAACTAGGGGAAAGAAGAGACATGACATTAACTGAGTGATTATAGTTGTCACCTAGAGCCTAGCAAAGAAAAGTTGAAGTTTAGTTTTAACCAAGTGATGTATTGCTCGAGTAAAGTTACAATGTTCACCAAGTGAAGAACAAAAGAAAAGATTAATCTGAGGCCGAATTTTGATGAAAATTAAGAATGTTTGAGAAGTTCAAAGGATAAAGTCAAAGTTTTTTTTATGAGATCTATGGTTGGAGAAATGTAATTAAGACCTAATGAAGGAGATTTAAGAAAGATAGAAGATGAGTACAAAGTTCAAGGAAATTCTATTTTTTGAGTGGCTAAATTCATTGAATTTAAGATCTATGATGATGATTAAGTAGAACAATCTAGATGTATATGGAATGAAAAAGTTATCTATTTAAAGAGATGGTCGAGACTATTTTTGGTTGCTAATTATTCTCTAACGAAGTGTTGATTGTGGGAGAATTGTTGAAGAAGAAATAAGAACAAGGTGAACTAAGTAGAATAGAGATGAAATGATCAAGCAAAGGAAATGAAAAGTGAATGTGAAAATGTGTGAATCAACTAGTAAAGAGATCAAAATGAAGAAAATGAGTGAAGAAGGGATCTTAACAAATGAGGTAGTGCAAAACCTAGTAGGTTATTCTCATATTACTGTCTTACCATTGTAGTAGATAAAATCTCTTAATTAAGTGGACCTAACAAGTCTTTGAAATCCTATATGGTAACATAGATTAGTGATGTTTGTAAGTCCTTTAGATCAGACCACTCTTTAGTAATAGCAAGGAGTGATAAGCTCTAGATGATCTTTGGTTAAAATCCACTAATTAGATCACACTAAAAATATATATGTAAACCTTTAACAAGGTTGATTCCTAGAAGAGCTCACCTCAGAAGAGTGGATTTTTTGGGTTATTAGTTCCTAGGTGGTTTTTGCCCTTATAGGATTTCTATGTCAAACATCTATGTCAAAATATGTGAATGTTTATCTGTTAAAAAATTTATTTTCATGATATTTGTTCAATGTTGTAACTTGGTATAAGCTAAGTTGTTACTTTGATACTCTTTAAAGTAAGGAATAGTGAGTTAACAATTTGAAGTAAAAGTTGATATAAGATTTATTTGAGAAGTTGAATTGGTACTAAATTTCTCTAAAGCATTATAGCATAACTAGATATAATTGATTCACCCCCCTCTCATTTATCTAACAATTGGTATCAAAGCAAAGTTCTTGAAGGAACTTCAGAAAGATTTAAAAAAATTAAGAGAGAGGTATCAAATATGAACAAAGATAACTTATCCTCATTGAAAATCAAGTTGAGGATACATGTATTTAGAATTGGATACAATACATTACATAGGTTAGAAAATATAGATGTTGATCCTACCCCTCCTATGATTGTGAAGAGATGACACAAAAGAAAGATCATAATAGTCTAATGATTGAGATTATATCTACCCTAAATGATGTCAAGTTTGATGATTTCAAGAACTTAAATTTTTTTAAATAAATGTGGTACAAGTCAATACTTGTATGTGGTGGAGATGAGATCAATATACTAAGAGAAAGAGCAAATAATCTGAGAGGCAAATATGATGACATGAGGATGAAAGAAGGTGAGAATGTTGTAAAATATTTAAACCAAATAAAGGAAGTTGTGAGGGCAATGAAAGCTACTAGAGGAGTCATCGATGATACTAAAGTTTTAGGTAAGGTTCTTAGAACTCAGGAAGTGAGAGATATGCATGGTAATGTCCTTACTCTAAATGGTTTAGTTGGTTATTTTACTACATTTGAATTGAGTGATTTATATAATAGTATGGCTAAACTTGGGAATTATTTGAAGACTTCAGTAACCATTGGTAGTTCAAATAAAGATAAGAGCAATAAAGGTGAAAGTGAATCATAATTACAAGACGTGATAGATGATATAGAAACATTTCTTGTAGGAAGGTTATCAAGAGGTAAAGGTAATTTATCTCTTATATGTTTTAAATGAAATGAAGTAGGTCATATTTCTTCTAAATGTCCTAAAAAGAGAAAAAGTAAAATAAATGATAAAAAGGAAAAAGGTAATAAATATTGATATATTGTTGAGGAAGAGCATACTGAGTTTGACATTGAAGATGAGAAAGACAAAGTAGAAGTGGTGTATGTTACTATGTGATGTAGGAGCATCCAGAGGTATAAGGGCAATCCTGTGTCACCCAAAAAAATGTACTTAGACTTAGTTTCTATTTCATGTCTTTACATTTTTGGATACCCATTTGGCTCAAATAAAGGTTCCAACTCTCATAGTTCAACTATTAGTGCGTTTGAAAATCTTGAAAAAAATAGGAGCATGTATTTGGGCCATCATTTCGGTAAACTAGAAGGTGTGAATTGGCCAGATGAATGTAATCATGATTTAGAGCATTCTAGAAAAAGAATCAGGTCAATAGGCCCCATGGTTTGAAAGTTATTGCAGTTTTTCAAGTTTTGGAGACCTCCTAAGAATGCTTCAAAGTTAGGTTTGGGGCATTAAATGACCTCAAAAAGGGTCAAAAAATGGGGGATGA
This sequence comes from Cupressus sempervirens, assembly GCA_028749045.1. Taxonomy (NCBI): domain Eukaryota; kingdom Viridiplantae; phylum Streptophyta; class Pinopsida; order Cupressales; family Cupressaceae; genus Cupressus; species Cupressus sempervirens. The sequence continues at coordinate 521,918,238 of CM053783.1, read as the reverse complement.
GCTAAGCTTGTCCATAAGGCTATAGAGCGCTTTGAGAGCTTTCCAAAAATGTAAACGGTTCATCAATCGGAGCTACGGTTCAAAAGTTATGCCTCTCGAAAGTTCGGTTACCGTTTCTGGATTCTTCTAGAGTTGCACCGACTTCTAACGCAGCTTCCAGAACCTTCTATTTCATCGGTGGATGCCTACTAGCACTTTCTAGAATGTACTCCTAGTCCTTAATCCTTTGAGGTCTATTTAAGGAGATTTCTGGCATTGTAAAAGGCAGTTCAGAGTGGAGTTTGAGAGGAGGTACCATAAGGAGAAATTATCTCCAGATTTATGCTATTGTAAGCCCTTAGGGCATGTTTTGAAGTTTATTTTCCTGTACTGGTTGTACTAGCTTATTTTCTCAGTTAATATAATTTCCCTTTTCTATTGTTTCCATTCTGTTCTTGGGTCGTAGTGTCCCCATCACTATGAAACAAGACCCTAATGAGGAAAGGTATTAGGATGATAAAGATCTTATTTTACATATTAGTAAGAATGATAAATGGATCATTGATAGTGGATGCTCACATCATATGACTGGAGATCTTAGTAAGTTTTAAAACTTGAGGAGTGTGATGGTGGAACTTTTAAGTTAGGAAATGATATTCCATCTCTATTGAAAGGTGTTGGAAGTATATTGGGAAAGTAAGATACTGGAGGTGGGGGTGGGAGGTGAATCAAGATCTATAAAACTTTTAACCTTTTAAATAGCTATCAAACTAATATCTTTCACCACTAACCCTTATCTCAACAATATCACAAGTCACATAAATATATACTATAATGATTTATTAGATCTAATAGTTAATCACATCCATAAACATAAATGTAAAAGATCAAAACATAACAAAGATATTTGGTAACTAAAACCCCTACAAAGTGAATGTAAAATTAGGGTAGGGATGGCACCCAATAATCATCACTACTATAGCAATAAAGTTTTCATATTAGGGCTACAAGTTTGATCACTCTTGATGATCTATCCTATGAGGGGTCTACCTTGTTAAGATCTACAAGAATTATTTAGTCTTCCTTGATTAAAGGATTTAAAACTTACAAAAAAAGGTTTGCACTCTATTAGGAGATTTACATAGGCATATTAGGACCACACTATTAAGAGATTTACCCTAATTCACTTTCTATAATGTATCCATACTTGATCCTTTGGTTAGAAATCTAATTCTTGATACATATATCCTCTTTCCAAACATTGATCTTCTCTATGATATGATAAAAATATATTCTACAATTCATAGCTCTACTCCATTTCTTTGTCCAACTTTCTTTCATAACTTTGTTTCAAGCATCCAAACACACACATGCATACACCATCCTTACAAAAATAGGGTTTTTTTCCTCCTTTTATAACCAACTAGAAAAGGTTTTTAGATCAAGATAAATGATCCATATCTCTCCCTTTTTCCACTTAAACCTTCCATTTTTTTGATTGGTTAAACACCTTGTATATGGATTAATGATACATGCAAAAATGTATAATGATTTCCTTAAATTACTCCTTGATCATTAAAATATTCATTAAGTCATCCAAAAAATGGTTTACCTTAGTGTTTATCAAATTCCAAACAAATATGTTAACACTAGATTTCTCGATACATGAACACACTAATTGTTGGTCATGATTAATCCTCATATTGTCCCTCAACTTTTGAATGCTCAACACCCACTATATAGCTTGGAATGAATTGAATTTTTATAGCTTGGAGCATATTGTCTTCTATATTACTCATCATACATAGGATTTTATTTCACTTGATGTATATAGGAGTATTTGGGGACCATAGATTTCCTCGACAATAATAATTGATAAGCCTTTATTGCATGGCTTGGTTGTTATGATGACTGACCAACTCTAATATAGGAATGACTAAGTGTTTAACACTAATAGACAACAAAATTAAGCGATCAAAAATCTCCTCCTTTGACATTAGTGGAATTTTTTTTTTCCTAATTCAATTAGTACATCCAAAACTGTATATAGTACTCTCCCTTAGACTATGACCTAGTCTTCAAAATACTTCACTACAACATATATACATGACTTCTAACTTACATTATCTACCTTCAAAATAAGTATCCATTACACAATTTTCAAATAATCTCACCTTCAATATCCATCTACATACATTTCCCCTTTAAGTTTCCATCTTATGACATATTTCTCCCATATATATACACATTCCCCCTTGTTTTTGTCACTCATGGCTACTATGGTGAAGGGCGAAAACCATACTTGTCCAAAAATGGTTTGTGATTCTATATAAATATTACAAGTGCATTATCCCAAATTGATCTAGCAGATCCAAAAATTGAAATTTTAATTCTATTTGAGAAACTAGGTCAACTAGGCTTTCTATAGTAGACAGATGTGAATCTCTTTTAGCTATCTCTTTTGCAAGTGACAACTCTCTCTATATCACCCCCAAATGAGGTATTGATATTAACTCAATGGAAATCACTTTAGCTCTCATTCTTCCATCCATGGCTTATAATTAATGTTAGAGTAATTATTTTGTTTCACATATTAATTAGATCATCTTGATTTAGTTGATTAAGTGATTTATTACTCTAGTTCTTAAGCTTGCTTTTAGGTGCGTAATATTAATTATATTGTGCAACCTAGCTTTTTTAGGCTTTAGGGCTTTCGTTCACCTTTAAGGTTGAACTCTTGTAATTCTTTTTTTAAGCATTCATTCAATCAATTTGGGAATACAAATTTTCTCTCATCTTGTTGAGTTCTTCCAAGCTTCGCTTTTTCCTTCTTTTTTCAGTTTCTCTTCAGTAGGTTATTTTCATGTAGGTGATCTTAGCAATCTATGAAGTTAGTTTTCACAACTTCTACATGGTATCAGAGCCTCCCTGCTGCTTCCTAGTTTGAAGGATTTTTTAAGCTACGATTTGAAGTTAGAAACCCTAGCTTTTTTGAGGTTTTTTCTTCAATCCAAAGGAAGAGCAATTTTTTAGAGCACTTTGGGCCTAAACGGATGCTGCCATTGGATTTGGAAGGCTATTTACAGTTAGGATCCATATCAAATTTGTCTTTTTTGGCTTTCGTAGCATCAGGCAAATTTTTTTTACCCCTAGGGAGGCTGTACAGATGAGATTTTGCATTTATTGCAATAAAATAAAAAATAAAATTGGTTTTTGGTTGCAGCTAGGCAACCACCACCACGCCACCATGGGGCCACTGCCACATCATTGCCAGGAGCCACCGTAGCTGGCTGCGTGACCGCAGAACCACCATGGCCTAGCCTTCGCTGATAGGCCACCAGCCCACTGCCCCTGCTAGCGATGCCACCAGAGTCTTTTGCCCCTGTGGCCATCACTGCTAGTGTTTTCCACCCTCTTGCGGCCCCACCATCTTAGTAGCCAATGTGGCTTTGGCAGACACTTGAGACAGCTTGCGGGTGACACGTGGCAGGGGCGCCATGTTGGCACTTTGCCACATGGACCCTGCCACATTAGCTGTCGTACAACCAAGTGGGTGCCACATGGCAGTCTTTTTTTTTTTTGCCTCGACACCCTCCAAGCCATCAAATGTTTTCTCATGAAATGCTGATGTTAGCACTGCATCAGCACCCTTGCCAGCACTCTAGGTCCTTTTTTGACCTACTCATAATTTTTTGGCCATATCTTGAGCATACAGAGGTCTTTTTTCGGTCTGAAAGAAGTGTCAGAAAGCTAGTTCTGAGACAAAGATAGTGGTGTAGGAGTTTTTTGGTTTTGATGTATTTGAGCTTCCTATTTTGCAGTTGAAGTCTAAAGTTCTATTTTTGACTTCGACGAGCATTTCTTGTGCATCCCATCTCTATTTTTTGAAAATGTTATATTTTTGGAAAGCTGGTTCAGTCTAATTTTTAGAAATGGTGTAATTTCTTCTAGATTCTACCCCATTCTCTTTCTATCATATTTTTGGCATTTTTTCTCTATGATGGATATCTTGGGTATTTCAGGTCTAGGGATCATTTTCTTGGCATGGGATCTCTTCTTTTGGGTTGTACTATCTTTTGTATCAGCTTTTTTCTTATTTTGATCATTGTTGATATTTATTTTATGCATCTTTATGTAACACACTGAGATAAAGTGCCACTCTTGCATTTCGGGATCCTTTTCATCATTATGGTTTTTTGTACTTGCACAATTATAAAGTACCATGAGGGGGGATAGTTTTTTGCCAGTTTTGTGCCCTCTTTCTCTTTTTGCCTCATGTAGTGTCGGTGACAGATGCCTTTATAGGTGTCTGTACCTCACTCTCGATGTGTTTGGTTCCTGTGTTGTAGGAGATTTTTGGCCCACCTTTTCAGTTACCTATCACCTCACCCTGTTTGCATTAAGGGGGGGTTATATTGTTGATTCTAATGCTTCCTTGGTTCGATGGTTCATTGGAGTGAGCTATGTATTTAGTATTTGATCCTATATACTAGGTGATTGTAGTGGCTAGCTAACTATGCATTTAGGTGATATGGATCACCTACCATATAGACACTCTCAGTTCATGCCTTCTATTTCTGTGGAGGATCTTCAAATCAACAGTTTCTTTCTGACAGAGTTTGTAGCTTTTACTACTTTAGTGGTTTTCTTCATGATCTTCTCTTTGTTCCTATCTTCTGGAACATTCTTTCCTATCTCTTTTTGGAGAGGGATTTTTCCCACTGGGTTTTCTCCTTTTTCTTCGATTTACAGAGATTTCCTTGTATTAGGTACCTGATCAAGCCTTGTTGCCAGGACCCATTTTTTCCTGCTTTCATAGCTTTGCTAAGTTAGCTTCCTCCTGAGCTTCACTTAAGGGGGGAGTTAGAGTAATTATTTTTTTTCACTTAGTAATTAGATCATCTTGATTTAGTTGATTAAGTGATTTATTACTCTAGTTCTTAAGCTTGCTTTTAGGTGGATATAATTAATATTTAATATTAATTATATTGTGCAACCTAGATTTTTTAGGGTTTAGGGCTTTCGTTCACCTTTAAGGTTGAACTCTTGTAATTCATTTTTCAAGCATTCATTCAATCAATCTAGGAATACAGTTTTTCTCTCATCTTGTTGAGTTCTTCCAAGCTCCGCTTTTTCCTTCTTTTTTTGATTTCTCTTCAGTAGGTTATTTGCATGTAAGTGATCTTGGCAATCTATGAAGTTAGTTTTCACAACTTCTACAATTAAGCCAATATCCCTTGAGAAACAATCAATTTAAAAAAATGAATAGAGCATAAACTTGTATCTATGGTCAAAGAATGTCCTATAGACTTTAGATCTAACTGCAATCTCTCAATCTGATCTTCAATATCTTGTGCAAACCTTGGTACATCACACTATTTCTTATAAAAAAATTGAATATTCTTCATTACTTCTTCTACATTATTTACAAGATTAGAAAGTTCAACTTTACTTATAACAATTTCTATTGACACTTTCTCCAAAATTTTCTTCTCAAACTAATGCAATAACTTCTCATTGACATCTATATAATAATTATTGATCTTTTCAACAATATGCACTAGTTGGTCTATGATTGGGGCTTACCCATATGTATCTTTAATATCACATGCATCAACAAAAATATCTTTAATTTCTTGAAGTACCTATCTCTATTGATGTCCTCTTCTCATTTCTTCTTGTCTAGTCTTCCTGGCCAAAAGATCTTGCAATATTTGCATATGCTTATATGTCAAGTGATCAATATCATAATTGGAAATTACTATGACCTCATCTATCCTTGTAGGCTTGACATGTGACCTTTCCTTCTTCTTTAACATTTTCTTCTTTGGTGTGAAACTACTCAAAAATGCTAGATGAAGTGAGTGTGATGAAACATCAACACTCCATCTTTGTGGCTCTTGTGCTCCACTAGCATCAATACTTGTTAAAGCTAACTCCTTATGAGTTAAATCACCTATTATTTAGGTGTAATTCTTATCTTAGCTTAATATTATGTAGAAGGATCTACAATCAATTTTTTCTCAATTTCCTTATGCTTTTGACCCTATTCCTCAGTCACTACATAAGTTGGTGTCTTTGTCTCCTTGATTCCCTTTGTAAGAGGTTCTAATACTAATGCTTGAATCTCAACAATAATAGAATTATCTACTTGTGCATTCATAACATAAATTTGACCCTCTATGGTCTGATCTACCTTAGTAGGCTCTTCAACTCTCTTCTCTTCAATTGTCAATCCACTTTGTTCCTCAACATCTATGACCAATGTCTTCTATCACATTTGTTGCAATTTTTCATTAAAGTAAATAGTAATAATATGTGTTTCGATTATTGATACAATTACCTATTTCCCTATTCCTTTCTCTCTAATCTTTGAATATTCCATGATTTGAACAATAACTAGATTGGATATATCAATCAAAGTGTCTTTAGTAGATTTTGGAGCTTTCTCTCCTTGTTCTGAATCAAGAGACACTATCTTTTTTGGGTTACTTGATAGTGGAGTCATATTGGGCAATGTATTGTCATGGATTCCATCCTCAATGATGAATGTCTTTGTCTATTTTTTCTTGTCTTCAAACATCTTCTCCATCATCTCTACCAATAGTTAGGCATTATTATATATCCTTTTTTACTATCTAGTGCTACTTTCTCATCTTCCTTTTCATCTTCTACAGTTAGTGGAATCAATCCAAATGCTTTCTTTCATAGTAGCTTGTTCTCCCATACTACTTCCTCAATTTTGTTTCTCAAAATTTTATATGCTTTCATTTTTGGTATAAATTTATTTGCAAAATATCTTGAGGCTATAGACATATGAGTTTTTCCTAGATCTAGCATTTCTTGGGCTAAAGTTTTTTCCCTTATTTCCCTTTTTGTAATTAATGCCCATTTCCATTTCAAATCCATTTTATTATACAATTTTTTGATTAAATCTTTACCTAGTTCTATAGGTGTATACTTAAAGTTAACCATGATATCCAATATTTATTTTCAAAAATTTTAGTTATTTCCTTTATCTAATGAATCATATTTAACATGCTTAAATCTAGCAAGGCCTATTGAACTCCTAATATTTTCACATACCTTTTCTATGTCTCAAGTAGCTTGCCTTGGCACTATTTGAAATTTACTCAGATCATCAAATTATTTCCTCTTACCCTCATCATCCTCTTCTTCATCATTTTTGACAATGACTTTGCTCGTCGACCTCTTCTTTTGACCTTTCTTAGTCTCCTTAGTCTCCAATTTTCTCTTCTTGGAAGAATTTCCCTTTGCTAGCCTTGTAATCTTCACTATTCCTTTCTTAGGCTTGGTAGCTGCAAGGGTAGCCACATTTGATCCTTGTCTAGTAACTCTTATTTAAGGTGTAGAAGTAGGTGGTGTAACCACTTTCCTTAGACTCTTCTTGACCTTAGGATCAACAATTATAATGTTCTCTCCTTTAGGTGCCTGAGGCATGACAACCATTAACTCTTTTCCTCTAGATTCATCTTTTTCATCTTCTTCATCATCAGTATCTTAGTATTCCCCTTTTCCTTTAGTGATTCACAGGAGTGCTTCTCCAAGTTTCCTTTCTAGATCTTGTATCATCTTTTTTATTTTGTTGTCCATCTTTGGCACTTTTGTCTCCATTTTCATCTTAATATTTGTAGTTTCATATGTACCAAATGGCTCATCATTCTTATTGATGTCTTTTGATAATAATGTTATAACTTCTATAGAAACTTAATCAACATTAATTTCACAATGCATTGGCCTTAACCGTGCAACCCTCAGCATTACAACCAGACCATAGGCTTAGTCAATATCTACCACAAAGAATATGTGATCATAATAATGATCAATAACTAAATTAGGGATTCTCACCCCATTCTTTATTTTCCTCTTAAACTTATCAAAATACCCATCCAAAATCTTCTTAAAATTCTCTCCTAATTACTCAATGTAACCATTAATTTGCTCAGTTATTGGCCTAGTCTTATCCCATACTACTTCTCCAATGTTAGGACATGAATTTTGCACATTAAATAATATGCACAATATAAGTGAGACAAACTTACATCAAGCATTCTTTGATTTTTTGATAGCTCCCAAATTTTGTGCTAGTTGGATCAATTATAACTTGACCAAGTTGTAGCTATCTTCCTTCTTGAAAATTTTATAACCCAAGTCTAATACTATGCAAGGTACACTATTCAATTGGTTTGAATGATAGAGTTTATGAGAAGTCACTCAAACTAAAAACTCAATAAGAGGATCATCTATTGTATCAATTGACATCCCTCAACCATTCCATTCCACCTTGGTAAGTTCTTCAATCACATTCCTTGCTTGGAATCACATAGTCTTCACTCAGTCAAGGGTAGGATAACTAGTGACTAGATGGATGATCAATTTGGTAACCTTTACTAGCCCCATTTTCCAGCCACAACTTCATGTCATACACCCTACTCATTTTTAAAAAATCCACTTGACCTTGAAAACCTCAGGAAAGGCTGGGACATGGGTAAGCCCTTTCTCGAAAACTACTCTATTTTCTTCCTTCAAAAATCCATTCTCTCACAACTTTTCACATGCATTCCTCAGTTCAAAATCTCCAATTTATCCAATATTGCACATGTAACAAGATCTCACATCATGTATCATGATGACTCACATAGGGATAGATGAAAATGTTCTAGATCTATCTCCAACCATCAAAATCTCAGGATAAGTCTTGAATTTTGGCGAGGGGCATGTATCATTTCACACAATTTGGGAATTACTATCCTTTGATGCTTCCTTCTTTCCATTTATAGATGCATAAGATTCCATTATGAATTAGGGTTTCTAAACTTCAAATGATTTCACAAAAGTAACCATACTCAATTCCAATAAACTTCATAGACTTACTTTTTTCGATGGCACAAACAATTTCTCTCCAAACTTCACACAAATTACTCTAGAGTTTCCTCTAAATAGCTCTTTAATCTCTAAGTCACTGGGTGAATGAAGAAATAAATAAAAAATTGACTATATACCTTTAAATAGTCAAAATACCCTTGCATTTAATATTTTGTGCATATAATGGGTAGATTCAAAATGCATGACAACTATCTTGACTTCTATAAAACAAATCACTATTCATATTTTCATTCATTGGATTGGTCACAAAAATTTCTTAGTTGCAACAAAATTCAAAATCTTATTCACAACTTAGTCAAACATATCAACTTAGCCAATATAGTGACTCGGTCACAATTGATATCTATAGTAATACTCAACATCAATTATGTTACAAATTGTTTAAGTGCACTTTGCTTAGTTTATACTTCATAACTATCCTCATCTCATGTGGGAATCGACTATACTAAATCAAATGTTAGGAACTAATGTATTATAAATCATCTGGGTTACCATTCCTTACATACCTTCTCTACTTAGTTTGAGGTAGACTGATCACCTAATCCATTGGATTGGGTGATGATGGGGACACAACCCAACAACCAGAATAGAAACAATAGAAAGGAGGAATTATATTAACTGAGAAAATAAGCTGGTACAAATAGTGCAGAGAAAATAAACTCAAAACATGCCCTGCGGGCTTACAATAGCATAAATCTGGAGAATATTTCTCCTTTTAGCACCTCCTCTCAAGCTCCAATCCGAACTGCCTTTTACAATGCCAAAAATCTCCTTAAATAGACCCCAGAGGGTTAAGGACTAGGAGTACATTCTAGAAAGTGCTAGTAGGCATCCACCAACAAAATAGAAGGTTCCAGAAGCCGCGTTAGAAGTCGGTGCAAATCTAGAAGAATCCAGAAATGGTAGCCAAACTTCCGGGAGGCATAACTTTTGAACCGTAGCTCTGATTGACGAACCGTTTACATTTTTGGAAAGCTCTCGAAGCACTCTATAGCCCTATGAACAAGCTTTGCTCGTCCCCCATTTTTCAACCCTTTTCAAGGTCATTTAATGCCCCAAACCTGACTTTGAAGCATTCTTAGGAGGTCTCCAAAACCCAAAAAATTGCAATAACTTTCAAACCGTGGGGCCTTTTGACCTAATTCTTTTTCTAGAATGCTCTAAATCTCAATTACATTCATCTGGCCAAGTCACACCTTCTAGGTCACCAAAATGATGGTCAAATTGCATGCTCCTATTTTTTTCAGGATTTTCAAATGCACTGATAGTTGAACTATGAGAGTTGGAACCTTTATTTGAGCCAAATGGGTATCCAAAAATGTAAAGACATAAAATAGAAACTAAGTCTAAGTACATTTTTTTTTGGGTGACACAGGATTGCCCTTATACCTCTAGATGCTCCTGCATCAGGTGATCTCACCTTCACTAGTTCCACTGCTATTGACTTTATCCTTGTTTAACCATGTTTGATTCATCTCATTTATTGTCTATTCCACATTGATAGTGTCTTTTCCTTTTTTTCTTTTCATTTCTTGGTGCTAGTGCTTAGGTCCTATAGTTTCTCTTCAAATGTTGAATCTTATGACAATTATAAAAAACTATACTATTATTCATCCAACTATTGGATTTGCCTCAAAAATGTGTCCTAATATAATTTTTTACAATATGACCATATTCATTTTAGTAATTCCAATTGTACCATGTGTTGTAATCCTTATTGTATGATTTACCTTGGGTGCATTTCCTTGCTTCTTGGCTGCCCAGTTAGGTTTTTTTTTAAATCTACATTCTTGAGCTCTATGAAAATACTTCTAACAATTATAGCAATAACCTTAAAATATATGTGCAAGTAGTTTATTGTTGACTTTGGATTTGTACTCATGTGCTTGATGTCCTTTCTTATTTCAATTCAAACAATATCCATTGAATTTAGGCTTAAGGTTTTTCTTACCAGTCTTGCTCCTGTAGACATTTGTTCTATGAATTAGTTTCCCATAATTATAACATGAATGTTTATTGTTCTTTTGATTTTCATTCCTCTATTCTCCACTCTTTGATGATTCTCCTTCCTTGGTAGATGATAGGTTCTCAACATAACCTAGTCTAGATGTGTCATGGGTCTTCTATGTGATCTCATCAGCTCTTTATAGTACCTCATGAATTCTTTAGGTTGAGTCAATCTTTAAATGAGTTCCTTTTTAGATCTCAACTCATTTCTTAGACATTAATTCTCAAATTTTAGATTTGTAATATCCACATATTTCCTATTTAGTTCTAGATTAGAACTTAGAAATTGATTGAGCATATCAAATTTCTTGTGTGTGATTTTCTATACATAAGATATCCTTTTATCAAGTCTTGTGGCCATTTTTCTCTTGTCTTCACCAACCAAAATCTTATCTTCCTCAACTTTCTTTTTTTGTTCACTCACATCATGTAGTCTTATTGATTGAATTTCAATCTCTCACTTCAGTCCTTTGATCTCATTATTCAATGTATTGTTCCTTTCCAATAGATCTTATATTATTTCTTCAATTTTACTAGAATTTCCATCATCAAGTAGTCCTAAAGTATCTCTTTCTTGATATTGAGTGTCATTCTACTAGATTTCCAAATCCTTCCTTTTCTTTAAGGATTTCTTCAATTCCTCTTGTGCCACTTCAAGCTACTGCATGTAAGCTATATATCAATCTTTTGATTTTCAATGATCTTACCAAACTTATATGCCTCCATCATTAAGATCTTGACTCTTAATTGGCTAGACTTCTACTAAGAGAATAAATATCTAATACCAATTGTTGGAACTCTATTGGGAAATAAGATACTTGGGGGAGGGGGGTGAATTGGGATCTATAAATTTTTTAACCTTCTAAACAATTATCAAACTAATATCTTTCACCACTAACCCTTATCTAAATAATATCACAAGTCACATAAACATAAATTACAATGATGTATAAGATCTAATAGCTAATCACATCCATAAACATGAAACTAAAAGATCAACACATAACACAAAGATTTGGTAATCTATAAACCTTCCAAGGTGAAGGTAAAAATGGGGTAGGAATGACACCTACAATTTGTCACTACTGCAAAAAAAAGTTCTCCTATTAGGGATATAAGTTTGATTACTTCTGATGAACTACCCTATGAGGGGTCTTCCCTATTAAGAGCTACAAGAATTATTTATTCTACCTTGATTAAAGGATTTAAAAATCACAACAAAGTAAGTACTCTATTAGGATATTTACATAGGCTTGGTAGGACCACTCTATTAAGAGTTTCACCTTGGTTCACTTGCTAGAATGCATTAGTACTTGATCCTTTAGTTAGGACTCTAATGCTTGATTAAAAATCTCCTCTTTCCAAACTTTTACCCTCTATCTAATGTGATAAAACTCTATTCTACACTTCACTACTCTACTCAGTCACTTTATCTAACTCTCATTCATTACTATTCTTCAAGCATTCAAACACACACACACACACACACACACACACACACGCACACACACACACACACACACACACACACACACACACACACACACACACACACACACACACACACACACACACACACACACACACACACACACACACCATCCTTATGAAAATAAGGGTTGGATCATCCTTTTATAACCAACTTGAGAAGGTTCTAGATCAAGCTCAATGATCCATATATCTCTCTTTTGTGACTTAAACCTTCCATTTTGTTTTTTGGCTAAACACCTTGCATAGGGATTAATGATCCATGCCAAAATGTGTAATCATCTCCTTAAATTTTTTATTGATCATAAAAATATGCATTAAGTTGGCCAAAAATGGTTTACCTCAATGTTTTTGCAATTCCAAACAAATATGTCAATATTGGCTTTCTTGAAACATGAATACTCTGATGCTCGGTCATTACTAATCCTCAAGTTGTCCCTCAGCTTCTGAATGCTTGACACTCACTATATATCTCAGTATGAATTGACTCTATAGAGATTGGTGCATATTGTCTTGTGTCTTACTCAACATACATATGCTTCTGTTTCACTCAACATATAGGAGTATTCAATGACCATAAACTTGCTTGACCTTTATTGAATGGCTTGGTCAAAGTGATGACCTACCAACTCTACCATAAGAATGACTAAGTGTTTGAGACTAATAGACAAAACAATATAGGGATCAATTAAAGGTAGAGGTTCATTGATGTTGAATGAAAAAATTAGAAGTGATGATGCATATTAGGTGCAAGGACTAAAATATAAATTGTTGAATTTTTTCTCAGTTGAATGATATAGGTCACAAGCTAGTATTTTGGAATGGGAAAGTCAAGATCTATGTTGATGATGGTAATTTTATTGACACTAATTAAAAAGCTAAAGGTAATTTATTTTATCTTGATCCTTATGTTTGTTTGCAAAAGTTGAAGATGTGCAGTTGTGGTACAAAGGTTGTTTCATCTCAATTTTGAGAATATGTCTAAGGTCAATAGAAATAGAAGAAGTAGAGGCTTACCAAATTTTCATAAACCTGAGAATGCTATGTATAAAGAATTCCATCTCAATAAAATGACTAAGTCAAGTTTCTCAAGTAACAGACAACTAATGACATTCTAGAATTAGTGCATAATGATTTGTGTGGAAAGTTATTATTGTGACATATATTTTATACCATTTTTTTAATGATTATTCTAGGATGATGAAAATTATCCTCATGAAGTTAAAATCACATGATTTTGATATGTTTAAAAGGTATGAAACTAGATTTGAAAAAGGGATTGATAAATAATTTAAATGTTTGAGATTTGATAGAGGTGACGAATTTACATCTGTTGAATTTATCAAATTTTGTGCTTAGGATGATATTAAGAGATAATTGTTAGCACTAAGGATACCACAACATAATGGGATTGTTGAATGAAGGAATAGATCAATTATTGACTATGCAAGAATACAATTGATTGAAAATGGAATTTCTCAATTTTTTTGGAGAGAAGCTATTAGCATTGCAATTTACACTCTCAATTGAGTTCAACTAAAGAAAGGAACAAAAAAGACACCTTATAAACTGTAGTATGGTCATACACCTAATGTGAGGTATTTCAAGATATTTGGAGGTAGATGCTACATTCATAAAGATGCAAGGAATGGAAAATTTGATCCAAAAGCTGTTGAAGGTATTTTCCTTGGTTACTCTTCTAAGATAAGGGACTATAAATTTTTGAACAAGGCTACTAGAACAATGATTGAAAGTGAAAATGTAAGAATTGATGAGGCTACAAACAATAATGATTAAGAAACAAAAAAGGAATCATACTATTATAATTAATTTGTCTATGCCTATGAAGATGTTCCTAGCTTAGTGCATAGGAAACAACAAAGAGCCATCAACATTAGCTTGTAGTACTTGAGTCAAAGACAAAACAACTTGAGTAGGATTTTGAGCTCCAATCAAGTGAAGATAATGCATGAAATCAAAGAATATAGCCTTTACTAGAAAAACATGTTAGGATTCATTCACTTGAATAAATGATTGGAGATAAAAGTGTTGGAGTCATGACAAGAAGTAAGTTGAAGGACAATACATGTTTAATTGTTGATTTTGAACCAACAACTATAAAATTTTCACTTGACAATGAAGACTAGATTAATGCTATGAATGAAGAGATTGACTAGATTGAGAAAAAAAAAATGGACATTAGTACCGAGAATAACTAATAAGAATGTGATTGGAACAAACTACATGTTTAGAAGCAAGATGAATGAAAATGGTATGAGGAACAAGGTGATATTAGTTTGCAAAGGTTATGCGCAAGAAGAAGGAATTGACTACATTGATACTTTTTCCCCTGTTACAAGATTGGAATGAGTCATAACTTTGTTGGCTTATTCTACTTACAACAAATTGAAAGTATATGAAATGGATGTTAAGTCAATATTTTTGAATGGAATACTTGAAGAGGAAGTCTACATAGAACAACCTGAAGGATTTGTTGAACTAGATTAGAGGCACCTGATTTGCAAATTAAACAAAGCATTATATGGATTGAACAAAGAAATAAGAGCATTGTATGAAAGGTTACATTAATATTTGATAAAGATTGTATTTGTTAGAACAAGTGAAAACAATATTCTATATTTGAAAAGTGAAACTAAAAACATGGTGTTGATTGCTGAAATTTTTGAGTGTATATGTTTGGTGAGATCAAAATTTTCATTAGCTTACAAGTTCATAAAAAAAAATGGTACAAGTCTAAATAGGTTAAGGAAATTTTGAACTTTTTTTGGGATGAAAGGGTCAAGACTAGGCGGTACACCAATGGTGTTTGTATGAAAATTATTTAAGGAGGATACTATTGTTGAGGTAAATGAGACACAATTTAGATCAATGATTGGAAATCTACAATATGTTGTGCATCATAGACATGATATTGCACGTGTAGTTGGAATAGTTGCATGGTTTTCTTCTTATCCTGAGGAAACAAATATGACTCTTGTTAAAAGGATATTTAGATACCTGAAAGGAACTTAATATTTTGGACTATGGTACAAACTAGATGGTGACTTTACACTTAAAATCTACACTGATATTTATTGGTTGTAATGTGGATGGCATAAAGACTACAAGTTGTGGATCTTTCTTGTTAGGAGAAAGATTGATTACATCATTAAGCAAGAAACATAGTTGCATATTACAATCCACTGCTGAAGATTAGTAAGTTGGTACTAAAATTAAATTTTTATAATATAATTTGGAGTAATAAATTGATGGAATGAATGCAATAAGAATTTAATGATCCTATTACTATCTACTACTATAACACTAGTGCAATAAACATATCAAAGAATCCAATGATGCATACAAAAGCCAAGCATATATCTATCAAGTATCACTACTTGATAGAGCTAGTAGAAGAGAAGAATGCGAGGCTTGAATATGTGAAATCCAAATAAAAAATTGTACACATATTTACCAAGTCATTTCCTAAAGATTATTTTGAGTATTTAAGAGGTAAGTTATGGGTCCTTCCCCTATCCAAGATTCATTATGGAAAGATGCATTTTTCGTTAATTCATGGATGAGAAGATATATCTTTTTCGAGTTGATGCAAGAGTTCATTCTTTAGGAATTGTTTTTCCAAAATATTTTCAAGTGATTGTAATCAAACTAATGTAAATAGTACATTCAAGGTACAAGGTATTACTACAAGGTTTTATAAGTTTTAACCTTATTTTGACCTTTGATGTTGTTGTCAAAGGGGGAAAGAAGTAATAAGGGGAGAAGAACTAAAAATGAGAGATGTACAAAAGAAAGAAATCACTAAAGTGATTGGGAGTAAGATGGATGAGAATAATGATGCTTTTTTTCAAAAGGGCAGACATAATGCTGCCAAAAGGAAAATTATACCCAAAGGAGGAGAAATTGTGAAGCTAAAGATATAGATCGTGTGAACCTAATGCTGGAATATGTTGTAGAAAACAAGAATAAAGTTAGAGAGCTGAAAATTTACATTTTTGTCAATGCATACATTTGATTATCTTATGTGTAATGTTTCTTAATGTAAAATATTATGCTTATGTATTCCCCACAATGCCAAAGGGGGAGATTGTTAGCCCCAACCAATAATAGTATTATTATATGTAAAAGATTCATATCAGTTGTTATGTTGTCATTGATGTCAAGCCTTAGTTGGTTAGACATTGTGCTAATGTAGTAGAGCAACACATCATTTTATTGATGGAGATGATTTATTTGATGAAGAGGATTTGAAGAAAGTATGATGAAAGAGTTGAAAAGTGTTGGTATTTAATGGGTACTTGAATTAGTTGGACTATTACAGTCTAGTGTTGGTTTGATTATTTTGGAATCATGTAATGTTGTGATGAAGTTCATGTGTTCACTAGGCTGTATAAGTTACACCAAAAAAACTAGGAGAAAGAAGAGACACACTATCAATTGAGTGATTGCAATTGTCACCAAGTGCCTAACAAAGAAAAGTTAAGGTTTAGTGTTTAACCAAGTGAAGTATTTCTCAAGTAAAATTGAAATGTTCACCACATGAATAGAAAAGAAAACATTAATCTAAGACCAAATTTTGATGAAAATTAAGAATTTTTGAGAAGTTCAAAGGATAAAGTGAAATATTTCTATGATATCTACAACTAGAGAAATGTAATGAAGAGCTAATGAAGGAAATTTAAGAAAGAATGAAGATGAGTACAAACTTCAAGGAAGTTATATTTTTTGAGTGACTAAATTCATTGAATCTAAGATCTATGATCATGATGAAGAGGAAAAATATGGATGGATATGGAATGGAAAAGTTATCTATTTAAGGTGATGATCAAGACTATATTTGGTTTTAAATTCTTCATTGATGAAGTGTCTACTGTGCGATTTTTTTTAAAGAAGATTAAGCTGAATCGAGAAAAATAGAAGTGAAAAGATCAAGAAAAGGAAGTAAAAAGTGAATGTGAAAGTGTGTGAATCAGTTAGTAAAGAGATTAAAAGGAAGAAAACAAGAAAATTAGAGATCTAAACAAGAAAGGTAGTGTTAAACCTAGTAGATCATTTGATTTTTAATTTCTTACTATTATAGTAGAATAATTTCTTAACTGAATAGACCTAACAAGTCTTTGAAATCCTATATGGTAACATTGATTAGTAATGTTTGTAAGTCCTTTAAAGTTAGCTACTCTTTAGTAAAGACAAGAAGTGATAAGGTCTAGATGACCTTTGGTTAAAATCCTCTAATTAGGTCACACTAAAAATGTGCATGTAAATCTTTAACAAGGTTGGCTCCTAGTAGAGCTCACTTTAGAAGAGTGAATTTTTGGGTTCCTAGCTCCTAGGTGCCTTTTTCCCTTTATAGGGTTTCCACATTAAACATCCATGTCAAAATGTGTGAATTCTTATGTGTTGCAAAGTTTATTTTCATGATATTTATTTAATGCTACAACTCACTATAAGATAAGTTATTAGTCAGATACTCAGTAAAGTAAGGAGTAGTGAGTTAACTATTTGAAGTAAAAGTTGATATAAGTTTGATTTGAGAATTTTAATTAGTACTAAATTTTTTTAAAGGCATATAGAATAAGTGGATATAAAAAATTCAATCCCCCTCTTAGTTACCTAACAAAAAATTTTGATTTTTCAAATAGGTTGTTTCCTCTTTATTTCAACGACTCATTATTTGTCTCTTAATCTTAGCCTTTTCCTTTTCCTTTTAAAGACATGATCACATCAATCAACCAAGACTAAACCTCCACCATTAATAATTATTTTCCCTCTTCATCTCAACCATCCACTCATTTCCAAATTCTTTAAAAGGAGGTATTCTCCTCATTCTCTCATCTTGGAATTTTGCATATAGAAGTTTTTGTCTTACATATCCATGATAAACCATTTTAATTTGTGCTAAGGTGATATTGCCACTTCAAAACTTGACACCTTGTGAATTAGCTAAGATATTTCACTATCATTTAGCTTATCTTTTTATTTACTTTCTTTCATTTATCTTACATAATTTAGTATAATTAGCATGGAATAGTAATATTTTCATCTTGTTAACTTAGCTTTCTTTATCATGCATCTCTTTTGTATCACCTTAGATTACTTTGAATTTGCATTCATTGTGGAGATCTTGAATACTTGCACTCTCATCAATTGATATCTACTTGAATCTATTGATTTATGGAGGAGTAAACTAGATACCAAGAGGGGGGAGGGGGGTAAATCTGAATCTATAACAATTCATACCTTTTCACAGATTCATCCATATCCAATTATAACTTATGCATACAAATCTATAAATGTAAACTTGCTATAGCATGTAAATCAATTCAATCACATATATGAAACTAATAACACATAACATGGTATTTGTTCTCCAAAATCCCTCCAAGGTGAAGGTAAAACTGGGGTGGTGATGACACCCACAAATCTCCACCACCACAATAATAAATTTAACTAGTTAGGATTATAATGTTTGACCATAATATATGATCTACTCTATGAGGAGTCTATCTTGTTAAAGACTTAAGAAATAGTTAGGTTTCACCTTGTTAGAGGATTTTCCACTTACAACTAATTAAGGACTATGTTAGGAGATTTACAAAGATCTATTAAGACCACTCTATTAAGAGATTTACCTTGATTCAAGTCTGTTAAAACTAACTCAGTACTTGACTCTTAGTTTCCTTTGCAAGCTAATTTTGAGTCTTCTCCTTTCTAACTGATCCTCTCCTCTGATCTGATACTCTTATCTTTCCCTTCCACTTTCACTACTTATGAATAGGTCACTTGTTCTATTAGATGATAACATAACCCTTGAATGACTTATCATCTTCTCCTCTTTGATCTTCACATGCACACACACAATCTCTTATGATCTAGCTTACGATCATCTCTATATAAAGATTCTATGAAGAGTCTTCTAGATGGTTACATGTTTTGCCTTTTCATCCTGATCATTGAACATACACATGGGGATATGTGATCGACACCATGTAAATTTTATGTAACAACCTCTTCAAAACTAAAATAATCCTTCCAAGTCATCCTAATAATCATTTTGCATAAAACTCTATTCCATTACTAGCTTTTATGTAAACTCTATATTGCTCAACCTCTACTATTTTGGATGTTCAACATTATTGTTGCTCAACCTTTATTAACTTCCTAATGCTTGACATATATTGTGCTTGACACATACTATATCACTTGGTACTTATATACTTGTAATTTCACTTGGTCACTGATGAATTTCTTAGTTGTTGAATGAGCTCATTCCATATAGAAAATTTCTCTATGACCAAACTTACTTAGCTTCAATAGAATTACTTAGTACATACTATCTTATGTACATGAATTGGCCTATGTATAGTAGCTTGATTACAATGATGATTGTTTGACTCTGCCTTGTAAATTACTAAGTGATTGACACTAATAGAGAACACTCATTAGAGATACCAACAATCTCCCCCTTTGACATTAGCAGAAAAAACACTTTGTCATATCAATACAAAAATGATGTCATGCCCATAATTCAACAAGGCAAAAACATAACTATTTTTCTTTTTTTGAAAAGCAGGGACTGAAGGCAAGAAATATAATCTACCCTTAAACTTGGAGGTGAAGGAGCATGATAATGGAATGAAGTATTGATTTACTTGGAGTTTTCTTACAAGATCTCTAGGGGTGGTTACTTGGTAGCTAGTCACTGAATGCAAAGCTATGTAATGGTGTGATGGATGTGAACCCTTAATCTTCTGTACCCTATATGAGACACCCTAATTATATAAGTCAGATTCAATTTGTGTCATTGTAGTAGTAAAATTTCTGAGGTTGTAACGAGAAGATGCTTTATCAATTTATCATTTAATTTCTATTAATATTAGGTCTACCTTTTTAAAAAAAATAATATTTTCATTATTATTATTATTCAACTTTTATTATAATTATTATTTGAAACCTATATACTTTTACTTAATATACATTTTTCTTTTGTTTCTAATATTATTAATATTTCATACTAAACTGAAAACTACTACATTTATGAATAATGCCCAATTAATTATTAAGTAAGAAAAACTATCATCTTAACCTAAACTAACTTTAACAAATAATCTAAACTATATATGTATCTATTACTCTCCTAAAATATCTATAATCAAATTATAATGAAAACAAATATATTAAGGTAATATATATATTATCCTTTGAATTTATCTAATACACTATAATCAACTTATAATCAAGTATACTACTACCATAACTTGCAACTCCTATATCAAAATATAATAAAATAAAATAAAATCCAATTTACAATCCCTTTATTATATACAATTTAATAAAAAATGCCCCTAAATTTATTTTACCCATCAACTAATACTTTAATATCACATACTCTACCCCTTTCCCCATTTACCTAAGGATTCCTACATTCTACACAGTTCCTATACTACCTATGCAACTTTTAATAATGATTTAAAAACTATATTTTAAAAACTATAAAAATATACTATCATCTACAAACAACCAATGAATAATTACAACCCATAAAAAAGTTATTATCAAACCATATTTAAAATATACTCCAAATAAACTAGAACATAAAAATACCTTTACCTACAATCCTAGAATAATCCACATAACATTAGCAAATATTTATACAATCTAGTTACATATGCTTAGCTCCTTATTTTCCTTGCTGCACATGTATTCCTCCTCTACTAGGCATGAGTGGTCAAGGATTCCAAATTAACACCTTCTCCCATGCTCAAGGATAGGTGCCTAGGAGGAAGGTGGTCATATCAAATTTGTTTTTATTTAAACTTTCCACTTGCTCCCCACTTGGCCGCCTACCCCATTCCTTGCTGCCCACAAATTACTATAGCATGGTGGTATGAGATATGGGATGGTGATTATACAAGACTCCCACCCATCTTATTTAATAAGCCTCCCTAGTTTGGGTGGCTAGTAGAAGGAGGAGTCCTACCTAGGACTTAGGAAAAAATTAATTCAGTTTGACTTTAAACAAATCATGTCTCCTTTTTACAAATTGACAAGTAGGGGTGGGTGAGGATGTGACCCATCCCCTCCTTAGATATATATATATATATATATATATATATATATATATATATATATATATATATATATATATATATAAAATACTTATGAGCTTGTAAACTCATAAATGCCCCTGGTCGCCTTCTAAAGAGGGATTTCTTAAATAATATATATATTTTCTTGTTACTTCTTAAGATATCTTTTATAGTTATGAATGTGACGTTATGCTTTTTAAATTGTATTTGGAGAAATAATGTTATCATGTACTGATTTTTTCTAATATTTTAATGTCTGTAACTTGGGAGGGATTATTATTTTTTGTTGTCCATACATTTTCCAGAGAGATTTTATGCTTCTATAGGTCTTTATTTGAACTTAACTTCATGCCTAGATTCATTCATGAAATCTCTCACATTGTTTAGTTTGAGTTGATATTGTTCCAACATCGCATTTTGCATTATAAATTTCTATTCGAATAAGAAAAACTATTATAAAACAACTATTATATTCCAACAAGTCTACTTACAAAATACATTAACATGGATCTTGTGTGAAATCCATTGATTCTAATTTCAGGGACATCACAATTTCAAATACATTATTGACATTCAATTTAAATCTAAACTATCTACAAACCATAAGCAATCAATTGTATATTTTACCACAAGATCAAAAGAACAATACTAAACTCCAATGCAACTAATTATCATTATGGAATATGAGGAGATAAGTATACCAATATGCTAATTTCCTATTCATTCCTCCAAGAAATATCATATTACAATCTCCTTTCCGCATCACATTCTAATTCAAGGTATTGCTAAGGCAACAACATCACAAGAGTAATGGAATGAGAGAATCATCATATCAAATACACAATGGAAGGACCATTTGAATACATATATTATTCAAATATCTCTCTCTCTCTCTCTCTCTCTCTCTCTCTCTCTCTCTCTCTCTCTCTCTCTCTCTCAATGGACAAATGAATTGAAAACAATAACTATACTCTTATAATAAAAATTCCTTCACATAAAAAGTAGAGTTTATCTCTCCATTTCCAACACAATAATAAAGAGTCTTCTCCTATGCAAAGAATAAACTACATGAACATCAAGCTTCCAAGCTCTTCAAGTGAATACCTACAAAGGAGAGACAAAATGATAAACAATGGAGGCTCACTTCCCAACCTAGGCCTCAAGGAGGCCACCCATTGAGCTTGGGGAAACAAGGCATAGATGGTTGCATACTACACATTCACATGCCATGCATGATCACAACAATATGACAATATTTAACACAATACATTACAACACGTCCCATCCCAAGGCTTTGCATAATAATTCAAAAATTTAATTAAGTATAGGGCGAAGGTGGTCTCTCACCATGAGGAGGATTTCCAAAGCTATGATTCACAATATACATATCTTCTCATTTTCAGCATGCCCTTTTGAGGCTTACAATAACTTTCCCTCCACATACCTCCTTATACCTCCCATAATGATGGTACCAAGAGGATCACATTCCATTGAACACATAAAAATCATCTCCACACATGGGAGAGTTCCTCAACTACATGTGTGAGCCCAACTAACCCCTTCACCCAAGCATCTCTTCCCACCCAAGGGTGAGTGATGCTTCACACCCATTACACAAAACACACATAAATAGAAGAAAAGCAAGATTCAGGGAAGGATTCACACAAAACTTGTCACATGCAACACTCAACAAGCTCTTTTCCCATAAACCACATCTATAATACACCAAAAATTCATCACAAAATGAAGAACACCATATCTATTCTATATGCAAAATGATGAACACCATGGATCATAGGTACAAACCTTACTCCAAGCAATGGCAATGGATATTTGTTGTAGAGCTCCTTATCCTCTTCCTCCAAACCCTATTTGTCTCTAAAGATAGAGAGTGGCCAAGTGAGTTTCCACTTTAGCCATGCCTCTATATATCCCTCTCATTTTCTGATTCAATAAAGAATGCAAATTTTTTGGGGTCTCCTAGTTCTACTAGGCACCCTAGAGGTCATTATTAGCCCCCTAACTTAAGGTACTAACATGAGTGGGGTTTATTTTTGTCACAAACTCACCTTAGAGTTACTTTATGGCCCTCCCAATGCTAGGTAATTTAAATTTTAAATTTTTCCATGGTGATAACCTTGTTCTCTTTACTAATTTAGGGCAATAAATCAAATTCTTAATTAAGGCATTTAACTTAGAATAAGGTAGCCACATGATCCATCATCAAGAACATGTCATTTCATCTAATGAGTACAAGTGTAAAGTGACACACACAAATGTTGAATACAATTGTTCAATTGTGTGTTGTCTTTGATGTTACACAAATGTCATATCAAGTATTAGACAAAGTCTACCAAGCTTAGTTGGTTAGAAAATAAAATTTAAGAGTCTACTAAGCTCAGTTGGTCAGCAAAGAAAATTCTAGAGTCTACTCAGTGTTCCTAAAAATACTTTGTAGAAATAGTTTCTACCGAGCTCACTTGAGCGTTGAAGGATTCTGTGGTAGAAGTTAGTTTCTATCAAGCTCACAAGGTCAGTGAAGGAAATTCAGTGTTTATCAAGTTCACCCAGTCTCCAAAGGATTTTGTAGAGTTCATAGTGTTCATCGAGCTTTAGTTGGTCAACACTAGAAATCATTTCTGGAGCAATGTTTACCAAGAAGGGTTGGCCAATGAAGGATTTCATTATTTTGGAAAATAAATTTTAATTGTTTCATGTAATTTTTGTAGTCAACTGATGTAATGATTATTGATAATTGTAACTTGTAAATGAGCTAACTTGACAATTTGTAAGGTATAACTAAAAGGTCAAGTTGTGAATTCTAAAGAATGGATAAATGAATGAGCGAGCATGCAAGTGAGTTGATTGTGTGAAGAGGAAAGTGTGAGTGAATTTTGAAGAAGGATTAGATATCCTTAAGGAGCAAAAAAATTTTATTTGATTAGAGAGGATCTAGTGAAGCAAAATAGAGACTTGTATCAACAAAGTTTAGTTGCATCTCATTCAGATCACTTCATTGTTACTTTCTCACAATTGTAGCAGTGATTTGTAAATCTCTTAATAGAGTTGGTTTAATAGCCATTTTGTAAATCTTCTAATAAGGTGGATAGTTCTACTTTAATTTTTCTAAAGTCCTCTAGCAAGGCCACTCCTAGTAGGGTGATTAAATCCTCTAATAGGGTCACACCTAACAGTGTGTTTTGTAACCTTTAACAAGGTTGGCTCCTAATAGGGCTCACTTTAGAAGAGTGAAAATTAGTAGCTAGTTACTTGGTGGTTTTTCCCATATTGGGTTTCCACATTAATTCTAGTGTTTCTTGTGTTCATGTTATTTCTTTTATGCATGCATGTTAAATATTTGTGAATGCTTAAAGTTCTATTAAAGATAACATACATTACATCTACTGAGTTACAACATTTTTTGTGTGGCTACTAAGTGACAATAGTAACTAGTTTTTAAGACATCTAAGGGATCTGCACATTTTTTTTTGTGGTAACTGATTCACCCCCTCCCCTCTTAGTTACTCCATCTATATTTCCAACAATTGGTATCAGAGCTTTTGGTAGTTGTAGGAAGGATTTCAAGGATCTAAGCTAAAGATTAGGATGTCTTACAAGAGGGAAATTCCAAGGCTTAATAGGGATAACTTTTTAGCATGGCAAGGTCTCATGAGACTTCATCTAGCTTCCATTGGAGATATAGGATTGAAATATATTGATGAAGCATATGTAACTCCTTCTGGTACATTATTTATTAATGACATTGCTAAGAAGAAGACTCATAACACCATGATGATAGACATTGCATCTTCCCTAAGCTATGAAGAATTTGATGATATCAAGGACTACAAAATTGCCTTTGAAATGTGGAACAAGTTGAAGGAAATCTATGGAGGTGATGATAATGTGAGAAGAGCTAAAGTAGAAAGTCTAAGAGAAAAATTTGATCAAATGAGGATGAGAGAGGATGAAAACATTGCCAAATATATCAAAAGAGTCAAAGCAAGTGTCAGTGGAATCAAGGCTTTAGGAGGAGATATCAAAGAGGAAACAGTTGTAAGTAAAGTTCTTAGAACATTGCTTCCTATTTATGCAATTCAAGAAAGAAGATGTGAGGCAAATCATAAGATAAATTTAGAAGCCATAGTAGGAAGACTGACTACATTTGAGCTAGATAACTATGACAACTATGTTCTAGCTTCCAAGAACATTGAATCAACATTTGAAGCCAAGCTTTCACTCAAAGAAAAAGGAAAAGAGATAAAGGATTCTCAGTTAGAAAATGAAGAAGAATCAGAATAGAGTTTTGATAGTGATCTTGAGGTGTTTGAAGCTCTACTAGCAAGGAAATATTCTAGAGGCAAAGGAAAATACAAAGGTAAGGTTCCTTTGATCTATTTTTCATGTAAGGAAAATGGTCATATTGCTGCTAGGTGTCCGAGCAAGCATAACAAGGATGAGAAGAAAGGTAACAAGTGCAATGGAAAGAAAGACTTCAAATAATTGAAGGAAAAAGGTAAGAAAACATGTTTCATGGCTAAAGATTCTAAGGATTTTGACAATAGTGAGGATGAAATTGTTTACATTGTTGTGAAAGATAAATATGATAATGATGAGGAAGATAAGATGGCACTTATCTCTCATGTAAGAAAAAATGATACATGGATCATAGACAGTGGTTGTTCACATCATATGACTAGTGATAAAATTAAGTTTGAACATTTTGAAGACTATGATGGTGGTAGTGTGAGGTTTGGAAATAATGAACCTTGTTGCATAAAAGGAAGAGGAAGAATCTCACTAACCAAAGAGCTTGTATGTGATAATGCCTATTGGGTTGAAGGACTAAAACACAATCTGTTGAGTGTGGCACAACTACTCAATAATGGATTCAAGGTGGAATTCATGCATGGTAAAGTAAGACTATTGGATGACAAAGGAAAGCTGATTGAATAAAGAATACAAACAAAAGGTAACTTGTTCTATATTGAACTTGGTGAATGTTCATATTTTATTGCTCAAGTTGAAGAAAGTTGGTTATGGCACATAAGGTTATGTCATGTGAACTTTGATAATCTAGTGAAAATAAGAACATTCAGGAAAGTAAGAGGCATTTCTAGTATAAAGAAACCTAAGGTTGGTCTATGCAAGAATTTTTAGATTGGTAAGATGGGAAAGACTAGCTTTAAAAGTAAGAACTATCAGTCTGAAGAAGTTTTGGAAATTGTGCATACTGATTTGTGTGGATCTATTGAAATTGAGAGCTATATTGGTGAAAAGTTCTTCATTCCTTTTGTTGATGATTACTCTAGAATGATGATTGTCATGTATTTTAGAGAGAAATTAGAAGCATTTGAGAAGTTTAAATGGTATTTGGCCAGAGTGAGAAGGAAATAGGGAAAAGATTGAAATGCTCGAGGTCAGATAGAGGTGGTGAATTCATCTCCCATGAAGTCAATAACTTTTGCATTGAAAGAGGAATACAAAAATAGGTATTAGCACCTGGTACTCCCAAGCAGAATGGAATAGCTAAAAGGAAGAATAGATCTATCATGGATTGTGCAAGAACCTTGATGATTAAAAAGAACATTGCTATCAAATACTGGAAGAAAGCTATTAGCACTCTAGTTCATACCTTGAACTGAGTATAGCTAAAGAAGGACTCATTCAAAACTCCCTATGAGTTATGGTATGGCTATAAACCCAATGTAAGTTACCTAAAAGTATTTGGAAGTAAATGTTACATTTTGAAAGAATCTAGAAAAGGAAAATTTGATGTGAAGGGTGATGAAGGCATATTTTTGGGATATTCTTGCAAGAGTAAAGCATATAGATGTTTGAATTTGTCTACTCACAAAGTCATAGAAAGTGCACATGTGAAAGTTGATGAGTTTGCAAAAAAATATTAAAGAAGAAAGAAAAACGGAACAAGAAGATTACAAGAGATTTTTTTCATTGAACCTAATACAGTGTCAGACACATCTGTTAATCAGGAAACTTCTACTCCTGAGTCTTTAGTCATTGAGTTGCAATAAGTTCAAACCGAGTTGTAGGAACTTGAGTCACATTCTAATGCTATCAAGCCAATGCCTACCAAGTCTGAAGAACTCGAGAAATAGTCAAATTAGTTAGAGCTAGAAGTTGAAACTCAAAATAAGGACAATGAAACTCAGTCAAAAGGCAAGGAACCTATACTAACCACATATGTAAGGAGACATCATGCACCAGATCAGATTATTGGAGACAAATGTAAAGGTACTATGACAAGAAGTATGCTAAAAGATACTTTTTTACTTGCTAATTTTGAACCTAGAAATTTCAAAGATGCATTATATAATGAAAGTTGGATTGAGGCTATGAATGAAGAGATAGAGAAAATGGAGAAGAAAAAAAAATATGGAGTCTTGTACCTAGGCCTAAATATAAAAACGTGATTGGAACTAAGTGGGTATTCAAAAATAAGTTGAATGAAGATGGTAAGGTATCAAGAAAGAAAACTACAATGGTATGTAAAGGCTACTCTGAAGAAGAAGGAATAAACTATGGAGAGGCTTTTTCTCCTATTCCAAGACTAGAAGGTGTCAGGACCTTACTTGCATATGCTGCATACAAAGGATTTAAGGTATATCAGATGGATGTCAAATCTATATTGATGAAGACGTTTACATTGAGTAGCCTAAAATTTTTGTTGATCTAGAAAAGAAGGACATGGTCTGCAAATTACACAAAGTATTGTATGGTCTAAAATAAGCCCCTAGAGCATGGTATGAAAGATTGCATAACTATCTTCTTTAGATTGGTTTTCAGAGAACTAATGATAATAGTAGCTTGTATATCAAGGAAGGACTAGATAATAAGATTTTTTTGGCAGAAATATTTGTGGATGATACTTTTTTTTACAGGAAATTATGATCTATGCAAAGAATTCTCAAAGAAAATGAACAAGGAATTTGAGATGTTAATGTTTAGTGAGATTAAATTTTTCGTTGGTCCTCAAATTTAGTAGAGAAAGAATGGCATCTACATCACTCAGTCTAAATACATCAAGGAGATACTCAAAAAGTTTGGTATGGAAGATTGTAAACTAGTTGGGACTCCCATGTGTACTAGACTAAAGCTTACCAAAGATGATGCATCAAAAAAGGTAGATTAAACCTTATATAGATCAATGATTGGAAAGTTGTAGTATGTAGTTCATACAAGACCAGATATTGCTCTTGCAGTTGGTATTGTAGCAAGATTTTTAGAATAACCAAGAGAAAATCACATGATGGCAATCAAAAGGATCATGAGATACTTAAAAGGCACTGAAGATTATGGATTATGGTAAAAATTTGGAGGTAACATAGATTTGAAAGTGTTTATTGATACTAATTGGGTAGGAAACATTGATGACAGAAAAAGAACAAGTGAGGAGTTTTATTTCTTGGAAAAAAGTTGGTTTCTTGGACAAGTAAAAAGAAAAATTGTACATCCCAATCTATAGAAAAAGTAGAGTATGTTGCTGCAGTAGTAAACTATTCTAATATTTTTGGTTCAAGCAGTTATAGGAAGGCATGAAAGTGGAGATCAAAGAAATTATTGTTATGTTTTGTAAAAATAAAAGTGCAATCAACATATCTAAAAATATAGTGATGCATTCAAAAACCAAGCACATTGCAATAAAATATCACATTGTCATAGAATTAGGGCAAGATAAGGAGATCAAATTGGAATATGTCCATACAAAGGAGCAAATTGCTGACATATTCACCAAGCCATTACCTAAGGATGCATTCTTGTATCTAAGAGGTAAGTTAGGGGTCATTCCCCTATCTAAAGCTCACAAAAATGAAGTTTTAATAATGCATCAATAGGTACCAAGTTGAAGATCTATCAATTGATGTAGCATAGTCATGAGAACATTGCATATGAATCAGTACTTAAGGTACATTGCTACACATTTGGCATGTGTTGTTAAAGAGGGAGAGTATACTATCATATCTCTCTAAAATTTGAATCTATTTATTGAAAAGTTTTCTATTTGAAAAGAAGCTATGTAATTCCTTCACAAAGGGAGATTACTATATTAGAAGAGTTTGTGGCATAAAATCTAAGAGGGAGAAATATTCTGTTAGGAAAAGACTTGTTCTCAAATTTTATTTTCTATGACATGTTGTGTTTCCATCAATTTGAAAGAGGGATATTGTTGGATATAATTGTTCAATTGTGTGTTGTCTTTGATGTTACACAAATGTCATATCAGTTATCAGACAGAGTCTACTGAGCTCAGTTGGTCAGCAAAGAAAATTCTAGAGTCTACCAAGCTTAGTTGGTCAACAAAGCAAATTCCAGAGTCTACTGAGCATTCCTAAAAATACTCTATGAAAATAGTTTCTACCGAGCTCACTTAGGCATCGAAGGATTCTATAGCAAAAGTCAATTTCTACCGAGCTCACAAGGTCAACAAAAGAAATTTAGTGTTTACCAAGTTCACTTGGTCTCCAAAGGATTTTGCAGAGTTCGCAGTGTTCATAAACCTTCAGTTGGTCAACACTAGAAATCATTTCTAGAGTAGTGTTTACCGAGTAGGGTCAACCAATGAAGGATTTCATTATTTTGGGAAATAAAGTTTAATTGTTTCATGTAATGTTTGTAGCCGACTGATGTAATGATTATTGATAATTGTAACTTGTAAATGAGCCAACTTGACAATTTGTAAGGTATAAATAAAAGTTCAAGTTGTGAATTCTAAAGAATGGACAAATGAATGAGCAAGCATGCAAGTGAGTTGATTATGTGAAGATAAAAGTGTGAGAAAATATTGAAGAAGGATCATATATCCTTGAGGAGTAGCAAAGTTGTATTCGATCAGAGAGGATCTAGTGAAGCAAAATATAGATTTGTATCAACAAAGTTCAGTTTCATCTCATTCAGGTCACTTCATTGTTACTTTCTCACAATTGTAGCAGTGATTTCTAAGTCTCCTAACAAAGTTGGTTTAACAACCATTCTGTAAATCCTCTAGCAAAGTCAACAACTCTATTTAAATTTTTCTAAAGTAATCTAGCAAGGCTACTCCTAGCAAGGTGATTAAATCCTCTAATAGGGTCACACCTAATAGTGTATTTTGTAACTTTTAACAGGGTTAGCTCTTAATAGGGCTCACTTCAAAAAAGTGAAAATTAGTATCTGGTTACTTGGTGGTTTTTCCCATATTGGGTTTCCATGTTAAATCTAGTATTTCTTGTGTTCATGTTATTTCTTTTATGCATGCATGTTAAATCTTTGTGAATGCTTAAAGTTTTGTTAAAGATAACATACAGTACATCTACCGAGTTACAACATTTTTTGTGTGGCTACCAAGTAATAGTAGTAACTAGTTTTTAAGATATCTAAGGGATCTATGGATTTGTTTTTGTGGTAACTAATTCACCCCACCTCCCCCCTCCCCGCCCCCACCCCTGCCCTCTTTGTTACTCCATCTATATTTCCAACAACAAAAATGCCCTATACATCACACATGACACGTTCAAAATCTACAAATGAAGTACATACTACACACATACATCTCACATTTACAAAATAAACACATCACGATGAGGTTTACAAATCTTACAAAGATACACCTTGGTAGAGTCATTTAAATGTGTGTCTATACCTTGTTTCCTTGTTAAATTTACATGGTTCCTCTTCTTGCACATCAAACTCAAGCATCAGTAGTCAAAGGGGTGAAATAAACATATACTACATAAGTGTACATAATAATAATATCCACATTAACATAATTTGAATTAGATTTTCTTTCCTAGTCTTTTTCAATTATTCCATTTGTAATGTTAAGATATCAAAATTTGCATATCAAAAGTCATCATTATCAAATTAACATCTATCTGCATATCCTAACCATTCATTTGCATGTCGTAAAGCATCCTAATCAAATTAACATTTATCTATAAATAAAAAATCATCAAAATCAAATTAACATTTTCCATTGCATCAAAATCTGATAATATCATGTCATAAAGTTGCATCCATATATGTTTGAACATTTCTTACACAACAACAAGTTCTTAGTGCATATAACACTATAAAACACTATTGAAGTATCAAAATCAATAGAAAAATAAATGCATCGTCCATCTAAGTCTTGAATAACTATCAAAATATCAAGGTCTAGAATATCAAAATATAAATAAAATATCCATGTTATGATGGGTCAAGGTGAGGCCTCACAAATGAGCTCTCCCCCTAAGTCTTATGACTTGTAAAAAATGAATATAAAAATTCATTACAACCTTTATTCATTGCCTGTACATGATACTCCTTCTATTTACATTTCTCCCTTTTATACATTTCCCACTTGGTTTTTAACACTTGATGTCACCATTGTTGGGGTTGAAAGAGTTGAAGTAATCAATATGTTTCAATGAATTCACTGTGAGCTCTGGTAATCATGGCTAGTACATGATTCAATGTGGTTCTTGCTTCCTCCAAAATTTTATTATGCAATTTTACTCTTGCAATTAAATCAATTAGATTCTCAACCACTAATAAGTTATGATCTTCAGTGATAAGATCCTAGGCTAGTCTCAGTTCTCTTTGCATGAACTCCAAATGAGGTATCTGTAATCACCTAAAAATGTACCTTTTGAGTGTATATTTGTGGCTTCTATTTTATTTTACATAATGTGTACCTAGATCAATCACACATTATTCAAAGAGGGGCAAATTTAATCACCAAAAAATGGTCATCTTGACTATTAGCCCCCTTCTCAACATTTTGGTTAAATTAATTAATCATTTACCTAGACCAAATTGCTAAAAATAAATTAATTTGATTATAACCTATAGTTTTGACTATGCTATCCTAAGTTCATTATTTGATTAAAAGAACATGTTCCATTTAATTTAATAAAAGCCCCCTTTCTTCTAACCCACTCAATGTGGACACATAAAGTATTATTTCTATTTTGCAAATTAAAGGAAACGACTCTTTATGTCTCACATGTAAAGTCAACTCTTTGTTTATTGGTTTACTTGTGCATGCACATGGATCAATCTCATTTTTAAACTCCACCCTTGATCTTCCATCATCTGATTCTAATCTCTATTGTCCATATGATTTTAAAGGAAAGAGCTTTTCTCCTCTCAAAGGATTCAAACTCTTGAGTATATTATGCTACAGGTTCACCATTCTAATCCTTGAGAGCTTTTGTGGGGAACATCCATTTTCTTGTCTACATTCTCTCATATCATGGTATTTTAGTGTAATTTCATGTAGCTTAGTTTCTTTTTTTCTATAATCTAGCTCACATAGCATAACTAGGCTAGTTTGTAATACTCTCAATCTTGGTTACTATAGATGCATTTTGCATTTCGTATTAGCTTACTTCACATTTGTATTTCATATTTGAGGAATCATTGTAGATAGTTTCATTATTTCTCTACTCTCAAAGAACCTCCCACCTCATGGTTTACTAGCAAGACAAGTATCTCTAAGGCTCAACTGAGAGCCCTCATATACTTGAAACATACTTTCTTGCACTCCATGGATAGGAAACTCTAAGTCAACAACCAAACATTTCAAACTCATGTAATCACTTAGATAGAAGGGTTTAGAGTGTGATACCTTTTTAGTGTACATTTTTTGGTGCCCACCATGGGGAAAAATGTCCTAGGTCTTCTATTTATCTTGTTGGATTTCTTTCAATTTTTGCATTTTGTTTGCATTTTTCTTTTTTTACCATCGTAACTTTCGGGAAATACTTTGCTAGTATATGTGATATTTTTTTGTACTATCATTTGATACTTTTCTAGTAAAAGTATTGCATGATCTTATTGAACTTTATCACCTCAACATTAAAAGTTTTATTGCCCAACTTAAGCAGAAATATTACATAAAGGAAAATTGTCACATGAGTATATTGAGAAGTATTGTATGGCATTCTTCCAGCAAAATCTATTGTCTGGCTTGAATTTTCTTGTTGTTTTGGTGGTTAGGTCAATTTATTAGTTTTTTCTTGCTATTTTTTAGATTTTATATGTCTGTAACTATTTGATAGAGGTTCATATAAAGATTTTATGCTATTTTGGGATTGACTTGTGGGACAAATAGTTGTGTTTGTAAGTTATTGCCTTGGAATGCTTACATAATTTTCATGAAAAGAATGCATGTCAAAGCTTAAAATGTCCAAAGCTACTAACACTTGGTTGCAAGGCTTCCAAAAGCATAGAAAACAAACTTGCTTGTTTTTCTTTTATTCCATGTGTGACATTTCAGAAGTCATGTGCACTTTGTAGGAACATTAAACTTGTGATTGGGATTCCTTGGTGATAGGAGAGTATGCTCTTCACCCTTGTGATGGATTGGAAATCTTTACTTGCCTTGGGATTTTAAAAGAAAGGGGATAATTGAAGCTTCTTGGAGTGTTTGGGGAAAATTATCAAGATAGGAGAGTATGCTCTTCACCCCACGGTGAATCAAAAATCTTGACTCTTGAAAGTGGATCCAATCTATTTCAGTTAGAATCTTTTAGAGGGTCTACTCTTGGGAAACCAAGATGAATGACCCAAGTGGGGACAAGTGAACCTGGCTATTTCAAACCACTATAAAATCAAGGCTATCAAGGACAAAAAACCTTTGTAGATGTATTTTTTGTCTTCACTGAGTATAATTACTTGTGGGATTGGGACCATGAGAAAAATGCTAATAAAGAATACTTAAGCTGCTCTTGTGGCTGCTAGGTTTGTTAC
The DNA here is from genome assembly GCA_028749045.1 of Cupressus sempervirens. Taxonomy (NCBI): domain Eukaryota; kingdom Viridiplantae; phylum Streptophyta; class Pinopsida; order Cupressales; family Cupressaceae; genus Cupressus; species Cupressus sempervirens. The sequence continues at coordinate 521,884,012 of CM053783.1, read as the reverse complement.
CCACTACAAGGTGGGTTGTCCCTTCATTGGGTGCAAGAGAAAAATTATGAATGGAAGCCTTTTCTCTAAGTTAGTAGCTACCCTTTTCTGCTACTCAACTTTTTACCACTCAACTTCTTGGTGTAAGGATCAATCCTAGTGGACTACTAGGATCACCCCAAGATTTTACACTCACCATCTTTGTTCCATTGGTTGTGCTTATGGAACTTCCATGAAAAAGCCAATATCTCTTGTGGGAAACCACTTGGTGTGAGGTGAAGGAGCACTTAGTGTGAGCCAAGTTGTTGAGTAATGAACTGTGAATTTAAGGTAGATTTGTTGGCAAGTGTTATTGAATGTGTTGACGTATGTAAACATTCTCACAAATCAAACATCTTGGTAAAATTGGTAGGAAGGTTATTTTGATATGAAAAATGTTTAATGGAGAGGTTATTTTGACCCTTGTTCAATTGTTTGAGACATACTAAAATACCTTTACTATTTACAAAACTTGTTGTTCTTTGACATGAACTGAGGTCCTGAACTATTTGATTTGAAAACTACTTGATTGACCAACTGAAATGTAAATTTTTGAGTCAAAATTGTGCCTTTTTTAGAATTCACTGGCAAACTATCACACAATCTCTAGAAAAATATCATGTGACACTTTTTATCCAAAAAAGTATTGCCTAGCTACTTCAAGGTCTATTGCATGGTTATACTATGTTATATTGCCCTGCTTAAGATGAACTATTGCCCAAGAGAAAAGTATCACCTACTTACTATAAACGTTGTCTTATGATACAAATTGTTGTCCTACTATTGCTTGCTTTCTAGAAGAATATTGCTTGGATCATTTTGCTATCAAAATAGAGTCTATAGTGCATTTTAACTAATCTAGGGTCTTGTTGCTTCATTCCTTCATAGGCCTTGTCTCAAATCTATATGTTAGGTGCTATCCTAAGTTGAAAAGGTGGGTTTTGTCCATCATATGTATGTCTCAAAATGTCACTGATGATCACTTGTAGAAATCTGGTTACTATTCTATGCTAGCTATTTTATTTTGAGCTTCTTGCTCAATCTCTTGACTCAAGTCACTAGTGTTGTTAATTCTTGAACACTCTTGACAAGCCATCTATTTTTCTTTAACAAGTGATTATCATTAATTATATGAACTTCAAATCTAAAACACTTCTCTAATCCTATTAAGAAAAGACATGTTCTAAATGCCAACCACAACTAGGTTCCAAGTTGGTAATAATAGCCATCCCTCTTTCATTTTTGTACAATTAGAGACTACAACTAGGCACCCTTGTGGACAGCCTTGTGTGGAAGATACCAATTCTAATCAAACACAAATAGCCAACATACAACACAATTTTCTTTATAGTTTTGAAAACCCGTTTGGAACACCCTTTGATACACCCATGAGTGAAAACATTTTGAGCAACGTGCATCATGAAGAAATCAAATACATCTTAGAAGAGAAAATGCCTGGAAATGAAAGACTTATGGGGGCTATTTTCACTAGAGAAAGAGTGTATCAACAAGCTGAGCCTAACATTCATACACATAATAAGGAAACTAGAAGAGGCTAGTATCACAATCCATTTGAACATATTCCCCACAGTGGAAATAAAGGAAATTACACACCTCTAATGACTCCTAGAGTCAATTTGGGAGCATGCTCATCACCATCCAAGAAAGCACAATTACATCATGAAAGTGATGATGAGATTACTAGTTAAGATGTTATAAGATTTCAAGAAGAAGAGCTCACTCAAAAATTGATGCTCAAGGATTTGGAGCAAAAGGAGGACCAATACTTCTAGTATATGACAAAAAAAGGATGGAAAATCCCCCAAGATTTTGATGTACAATGAATAATTAAAAAATGAGAGCCCACCAAGGCTAAAATATTGAGAGAAGAATGCAAGAATTGAGGAAACAACTTGCACAATTAAAAACTTCCAAAGAGCGACCTAAAAATTTATTTGTTGAATCAATATGTGCTCTCCCATTTGATAGGAGTCTATACATGCTTCCAGTTCTTAAGGACATAGAGGTTCCTAAGTATGACAAATAAGAAGGAAATGGTGACCCTCAAAATCATGTGAGGCATTTTTATGCTATTATCATGTATTTCATGCATGAAGACACCTATCTTATGCAATTATATCTTAGGAGTCTAAGAGGGAAAGCTATGGAGTGGTTCACAAAGTTGGCTCCCCCTATCAAAGAGTTTGATGAACTCACACAACATTTTATCCAAAAATACTCTTATAACATTCAACATCCTATAACTATGTTAGACTTGTGTTAGATCAAACAAAAATAGGGAGAATATTTTGCAACATAGCTTCAAAGACGGAGATCCCTATACTCTAGGTACCCTCAGCAAGTTCCTAAAGCTGAGAAAATTGACATCTTTGTTAACACACTTGTACATACCATAATTATAATTTGATTTAAGAAAATAGTTGTTCATGTCTTTTAATGCAATGGTTGAGAGTGCATATCATATTGAGGATGTTGCTATCAAGAAGGGTGATATTGTTGTAAATAAAGAGAAAAATGGCAATGGAAATGGTAAGGACAAAAATAAACCTTGGAACAAAAAAAAATATGTTGTCAATGATGGAGTAGTAGATGCTTCTAAGACCAAGGAGTCTATGTTCAACCCTTTTAATGGTATTTGTGCTACAAAATAGAAAGAGGGTTTTAAACCACAAACATTTGATAGGAATCCCAAGTTTACTAAGAAACAACATGTTTACAGCCAATGGTTGAACCTTGTGATGTCCAGTCTTGAAGACTCTAATTGCTAACAAACTAGTCATACTTTTAGATAGCTCCTACCCCTATGACACACCCATTAGGCTTGATTGGTGGAAAGAGGATCATTTTTGTAACTATCATAGAAGCAAAGGCCACAATATTGATCACTATTTTAAACTCAAAGATGTAATCAAGATCTTATCAATGCTAGTAAAGTTATCATGGATGGCCTTGTTAAAAATTTTGACTACAAAGATTTTAAGCTACCCTTGCTAGAATATGAGAAAGGAAAATCTTCTAAGGCTCCTAAGAAAAATTATGATACCAAGATCAACTATGCCTATGCTAACATTGATAAAATTATAAACATGATTGAACCTGTTGAGTATCTTTGAATGATGAATTCTAAATTTGAAAATCAACCCAACTATGATACTAAGGAAGAAAGACCCAAGGTGATCCTCAAAACATGAAATGCTCCCCAACACCATAAGGACACCAGACCTAAGGTGGTCCTTTGAGTGACATAATCTTCCTCTTCATAGAGTGAACCACTTAATGCCGTCACTAGGGGGCAATATAAAGTTGTTCTAAAAGTTGATAATGATCCTAAGAATGTGTCATCATCATAACAAGAAAATACCTCAAGGATCTCCAATTATGACCTTTTCAACAAACTACAATGAACCCTAACTCAAATAACCATCTTTGAGTTGTTAGAATTATCCCCTTTTCACAAGGATATCCTTAAAAAAGCTTTACATTCTACCAACATCTCCATAGATATTGACACAAAATAATTCCAAGCTATGATGAATAATATCTCTTCACCTCACTATCTCACCTTTTCTGAAGAACATTATAGAGCTCTTAGTCATCCCCACAACCTTTCACTCCATGTCAAAGTCCAAATTTTCCATACTTGTGTTCATTAAGTCCTAATAGACAATGGTATAGGGTTGAACATCATCCCATGCAATGTTATCCAATAGCTAGGCATGTCCAAATATTCCATTAACCCTAGGTTCAGGATCACTATCAAAGTCTATCATGAGGTCAAAAGACCTTCCAAAGGTCTAATTGTGCTTCCAACCAAAGTTGGTCTAGTTGAGAAAGATGTCATTTTCCAAGTCCTAGACATACCACTTGCATACAATTTGTTGTTGGGACAACCATGGATTTATGAAATACAAGAAACACCTTACATGTATCATCAATGTATGAAGCTTCCTTTCAATGGTACTGAGATAGTTGTCTCTAGAGATAACTCAATGTCTATCAATACACTATCTATTGCTAAAACATTAGTTCCACATAATCTCTCTTCTCATGAGCTGACACCATCCTTTACAAAGTTTGAGCAGAAACTAAAAATGATGAGCCTAGGCATGGGCAAATACACTATGGACTCTATTAACACTTTACCTATTTACCCTCAGTCTTATGGGAGACCATCTGCCAAAAATAACATTTAGCATCTACAATGACCATTTTTGGCACCTTTGTTCAATCCTTATTCCTCATAGAAGTAGAAAAGGAAGAACAAGCAATCAAAGATTGGATATATAGGGAAGAGGAAGATGAAAAAGAAGTCATAATTACTACTCCTATCTCTCCTAAATGCTATGAAAAAGGATATAAACTTCTTGGAAACATGGGCTATCAAGGCCAGAGGTCCTTAACTAGTAACAAAAAATCTCTAGTTGAAACTTTAAGTTATACTATTGGTCATGACACTCAAGATATAGCTGGCCTAGGTTTTGGGTTAGAAGATGAAATACCAACATTTGATAGAAGAGCTCCCATGTCCAGTGAATCAAAGGACAATGATCCTCCCTTTTTTGCTACCACTTTGCAAGATGAGGATTTCATGCCTCTTACTTGTCTCTTTTGGGGAGAAGAAACACTAACTACTTACAATGATGCTAAAGTTTCCACTTTGAGATAGTAGGAACAAGATGAACCCAACCATGAAGACTTAAATAGGGGATAGACTAGATAAAATATTGCTTGCTTAATTTCTAGGGATCATAGTATAGATGTTTAAGAGTATGAATGGGAAAGCCTATTAGATGCATTTTTTGAATTGGGGTTAGATTTCATTCACACTATGCAACCTAACTAAAACTAGTTGAAGTCTACTATAGGGTTAGATGAGTTTGGTTCACAAACTATTCTAGTGGACCACACTGGTCCCTCTATGTCTATTCCTAATATAGATTCCTTTGCAATGTTCACTATAGTCTCAAATTTTCATGTCATCAAAGATGAATCTTTTCATATCAACAACCTTGAATCTTCCACATCCCTCTCTTTGATTCACCCTAATCTCATAGATTAGTCGATTCAACATAAAAGACCTAAAATACTATCTTTTCAAAATGACTATGAGATTGATTGCTACCTAAATGCCATTGAACTCATGATTTCTTCCACTAGTAAACTTGTGGTTAACATGATGAAATCATATATCAAGTACTTTAGTCATAAAATAAAAAATAAAAAAAAGTGGTCAAATGGTCAAAACCACTTTGTGGCGGTATCTAAACTTGAAAAAAGTTTTTAAAAAAATGATGTATCCAATGGTGAAATCCTCCTTGAGGCACTTGTGGATGAGGTACTTGGTAGTCTGCCAAGCTATTTTTAGGACATATCTTCAGTTCTCATCAAACCTACACATTCTATCAACTTGAGTATAGAAAAATGTCCTAAAATCATCCATGTGGCTCAGTCATTGTCAACTAAAGAAAAGGAGAGTTTTTCCAAGTTCTTTCAATACAAAAAGATAAATTTTGCATGGACCTACTTAGATATATGAAAAATTGACACCGATCTTATCATGCATCATTTATTTATCTCTCCTAGTGTAAAATCTATTAAGGAAAAAATGAGAAAGATGCATCCACATGTAACCCTCTTGGTCAAAGAAGAGTTAGGAAAACTCCTAAGTCCAAACTTTATCAGAGCTATTGATTATGTAGAGTGGATTTCCAAAATTTTACCTATGTCTAAACATGATAAATTAATTTGAGTCTATACTAATTTTAGAGATCTAAATAAAGCATACCCTAAAGATGACTTTCCACTACTAAACATAGACATGATAGTGAATATGACGATGAGTTATGAAATGTACTCCCTAATGGAAGGCTTTTACAAGTATAACCAAATTAAGATTTCTCCATATTATCAAGAAAAGACAACCTTTACATGTGCATGGGGCACCTTCTGCTTGAATCTCATGTCATTTGCACTCAAAAATGTTGATGCTACCTATCAATGAGAAATGACCAATGTCTTCCATAACATTATGCATGAAAATATGTAAGATTATGTTGATGGCACACTAAAAAAATATAAAAAATGAGATGTACATCTTGACAACCTTAGTTTGATCTTGGATTGTATGGAATAATTTCAACTTAGGCTTAATCCAAAAAAGTGTTCCTTTGGTGTCACATCTAGAAAAATACTAGGCTACATTATATCAGCAAAAGGCATTGAGGTTGATCCTAAAAAAGTAAAACCAATCATGGAAATGCCTCCTCCAAGAAATATTAGTCAACTTAGAAGTTTGCAAGGATGTATGGAATCTATTAGAAGATTCATTTCTTAGTTGACTGATAAAGCTCAATATTCTAATAAAAATGTGCATAAAGGCTCTACTCATATCTAGAATGAAGATTGTTAACAAAGTCTAGACAAATCAAAGTGTACTTGGCTTAACCTCCCATATTAATGCCATGCATACTAGGAAAATTATTGATTTTATATATATTAGCTACAACTTCCTCTCTAGGAGCATTATTGGCACAGAGTGATGAGAATGGAAAAGAGCATGCAATATAATACATTAGCCACATTTTGGTTTCTTATAAGATGAACTATAGAAACATTGAGAAGGCTTGCATGGAAGTGGTCTTTATTTCTCAAAAACTTAGACATTACATGTTGGTACATATAGTTCACCTAATTTTTAAAATTCATCCCTTGAAATGATTTTTGAGAAAAGCTACACTAATTGGTCATCTGGCTCGATGGATGATGATTCTTTCAAAATTTGACATTCAGTATGTTGAAAAAAAATCTATCAAGGGGCAAGCCATATCTAACCAGTTGGCTGATTTTCCACTACAAGATAAATTACCTATGCAAATTGAGTTTCCAAATGCCTCAATTATGTACATCATTGATAGAACTTGGAAAATATTATTTGATGGTTCTCATACACAAAATGGGGCTGGAGAAGGTGTCTTGATTATTTCACCTTATAGTTATACAATCCAAAAATTCTACAAACTCCTATTCCCTTGTACTAACAACATTGTGAAATATGAAGCCTTAACAAATGGGATCAAAATGGCTCTTGAATGGAGAACCATTGAATTGCACATCTATGGAGATTCCCAACTTCTCATAAATCAAGCAAACAATGAATATCAAATAAAGGATAACAAGTTGATACCTTACAATAAGTTGATTGATGCTATAAGGAACTATTTCACTTTTATGTCATTCTAGAAAAATTCTTAGAGCAAAAAACAAGGTTGTCAATGTTATGGCTACTCTAGCACCTATCCTCAAGTTGTAAGAACATGAATCATGATTTGAGTTCCTAGTGGAAGAACTATGTTATCCTACCTATGATTCCTTGGATAACCATATATTCCACACCATTTTAGGTTATGATTCCTCCTGCTATGCTACTATCTTCTCCTAGTTGTGTGATAAGGTTATTCCTAAAACTCTCACGTGCAACCAAAAATTCCAACTCCTTTGCAATGCTTCACATTGCACTTTGGTCTTTGGTGACTTGTATATGAAGAGTCTACATGAAATGTTGCCTAGGTTTTTAGAGCTATAAGAGTCCTAAAAAGCACTAGCTAAAGTCCATGATGATATTTGTGCGGCACATTCTAATGATCTTCCACTTGCTCAAAAATTTCTTAGGGCATGTTATTATTGGCTAACCATGCAAGTTGACGCTATCCATTATGCTAAGTCCTATAAGAAATGTCAACTTCATGTAATTTGATTCATGCTCCTAGTCATGAGCTTATTCCCTCTATGACATATTGGCCATTTTAGTAATGGGCCTTTGACTTGGTAGGTAAAATCCATCCAAGTTCATCTAGTGGCCACAAGTTCATCATCACAATGACTGAGTATTTCACCAAATGAGTTGATGCTCTACCACTATCTACTACTACAAGAAAACATGTTGCCTTATTTATACTAAGCCACATCATTTTTCATTATGACATTCCTTCCTCTATTGTTACTTGGAATGGGGGACAATTTAATAACAAGGACCTCAAACAACTATGCAAGAAATTTAGAATCAAACAAAATTGGTCCTCCATATACTACCCTCAAGGGAATGACCAAGCTAAAGCCTCCAACAAAACATTGCTGAAAATATTACACTAAATAGTTCACAAATCCAAGAAAGATTGAAACTTACAAATAAATCTAAAACTATGGTCCTATAGAACTACCATACATACTTCTACAGGGGCAACACCCTTTTCTTTAGTCTATGGTTCTAAGGTTGTCTTCCCCTTATAATTTGAGATCCCATCATTGTGAGTCTCCTTACATGGGTTGATAATCGATGAATATCAGAGAGCTATACAAGTACAAAAACTAGAAAATATTGATAAACACCACAAGGATTCTTTTGATCACATGAGGGCTTATCAGAAGTGCATGTCTACTAATTACAACAAGAAATTTCATCCTCATGAGTTTCAAGTGGGTGAACTTGTGCATAGAGAAAATATTAAAAATCAATATAAGTGAGTGAAGAAAGGGAAGTTCTAACTTAATTGGTTAGGCCCTTACATTATCACAATAACATTTGGGTTTGGTGCTTATCAGCTTTCCACTCTAGAAGGGGAACAACTAGTAGAGCCTATCAATGTCCTACATTTGAAAAATGTTATATTCTTAGAGGCTCACCACTTAGTTCTTTGTACATACTTACTAATCTTGAAAAAATCCTAAAAAGCATAAAATTAATTAAAAAAATGATCATCTTAGTGAAAACCTAGCAATAGGCACTTTTATGTATCACCAAAATAATCAAAAAATACAATATTTTTTGAATAAGTCCTAAAAAATTCTGCCAAGTGGTAAAAACCTAGAAATAGGTGCTACTTGAGACCCATGCACCTATGCCTATTAGTCTCAATCACTCACTCTACAACACATTTTCCTAGCTTGGAATTGTTCCTTGTCCTCATCTCAAGGGCACAATTGCTTAAGCCTATTGAGGTCTCCTTGTGCATTAGTGTTTCTTTGGCATCTCACAAAACAATATTTCTTAACACTACTTCCTTTGATGTCAAGTATTTCTCAAAACTTTTTAGATAGTCTCCCTACAGTCTCAGATGTCATGATATTTCTCACTATTAGAATCACATCTTAAAGAAATGGCCAAGTGACTTACACACATGCACTTAAACATTTACATGGTTGAGCTATTATGAACTCTATCTTTCTTTTTGTGTTGTTTATGATGATTTCTGTGCTATGTGTTCCCTCCCTAATCATCTTTCAAGGATGTCATGGACTAGAAAACTAGGGACATGGAGCATGTTTACTTGGTTTCTTCTTGTGGGTATACTTTGTTAGTCTACAATGTTTAGAGCATTCATACTTTTCCTACTTGGCACTTGGACTCACAACATACCATCCTTGATTGTTTTCACAAGACTAGAATTGGGGGTTATCCTAACACTTATGCCTTGATTCAGGTGTAATCTTGCTATATCAAACTTAGGGAATCTAATCACGTAGTCATCTTGACTTACATGTCTTTGATGCTTAGATTGGATTTCCACATTCCTATATGATATTTATCATGTTAATATCCTTATATTTTTACTAGTGATAGTTGTATGATCTCATGACGTCCCTAATAAATGCTCAATGATGGAATCATAGTTTAAATATTATTCATTTCTTGTTGGTAAACCACTTTGCATATTAGTTTGTATTTTAGGTTCATTTTTAAGCTCAGTCTTCCATTCCTACATATGGGGAGAGCTCTCTCTTCATCTTTTTTGGACATGTCATCTAACTACTTTCATACCTTCTTTTCTTTCTTCTTAATCATTTCTTTTCATCTTCTTGATCTTTTTCTTTGCCTCTTTGCTATCCTGTCACTACAAGGGGTTAATTTAAAAATCACATCTAGTTTATCAAAGTGTTATATTTTTCAAAAACATAAGTTTATATCATACACATGAGAGCTAAATGTCATATGTGAGAGAAATCCATGAGCATAGAAACAACACATACACGAGAAAGAAACAAAAACATCACATAGAAACTTAAAATGTTGAAACATCCATGAAAATGAGACAAGTACACAAGACTATTGATCACATCCAGTATCTCATATATATCAAAAGGTTTCACTATAAATATACAATATGAGATCCAAAATCTGGATATCCATCTCAAAATACATGGGGTACAATAAAAAACTATCATGACACATCAAGCCTAGACCTAAGGCTGACTCACTCCCTCTATAGTTGGTGGTGGCCCTATTAGAGGAGCTTGTCTTCTATTTGATAGCTGTACCACACCCTCTGATCTACCATCTCACTCTAAGTAATTAGGAAGCCCCTACTCTAGTAGCACCATACCCTTTTATGCTCAATAATAGTATGCAACTCATGCCCCACGATGCACTGACTCTCGCCTAATAGTATCTCACTCCCTATGGAGCTCCTCTCCTCATGCCTACTCATATATGAGTTGCTAATCTCATACTACAATGGTGACTTACACTACCTATAACTTTTCCTCCATGGCCCATAATCTAGCATCTTGCTCATCTTCTCCTCTATATAGCTACTCCACCTATGCCTCTACTCGCTTCACTCTCTGATGCCTCAGTGGGGTCTCCTCCTTGATGATGACACAACCCAAGATAAAATGAACACAATAGGAAAAGGGAAATATCATTATGAGAAGTAATTTGATATTACATTTAGTACAATGAAAATAGACCAAAGACATGCCCTATGGGCTTACAATGTTGTCTAATACTAGAGAAAAAAAACCTCCTCGAGTACCTTTTCCTGAAATCCACCAAAAACTACCTTTACAATGCAAGAAATGTCCTTAAGTAACCAAAATTAGGTTTAGGGTTAGGAATACATTTTAGAATATGCCATTTGGAATCCACTACCAAAATAGAAGGTTCTAGAAAACATGTCAAAAGTTAGTGTAAAATTAGAAGAATCTAGAAATGGTAGTCCAACTTTTGGGAGGCATAACTTTTGATCTGGGACTCTGATTGATGAACCATTTAAATTTACAGAAAGATCTCCAAGAACTCTATAGCCCTATGGACCAATTTTTCTCATCCCCCATTTTAAAGGCCATATGGGGTCATTTAGTGCCTCAAATCTGACTTTGAAGTGCTCTTAGGGGATCTCCATGCAACATAAAACTACAATAACTTTCACACCACAAAGCCTTTTGACCTTATTCTTTTTCTAGAGTTCTTTAAATTACAATTATAATAATCCCTCCAATTTACACCCTCCAAATATCATAATTATGGCTCAATTACAAAAAACTTATTTTCTACATTAGCATGTATCCCAACTTGCTCAAAAACTCTAACCTAGAAAGCCAATAGTGGAACTATAAGAGTTGAAATCTTTATTTGACTCAAATGGGTATCTAGAAATGAAAACACATTAAATAGAAACTAATAATAAGCATATTTTTGGGTGGTATAGGATTGCCCTTACAACACTAGATGCTCCTGTATCACTCCTCCTCCTCCTCCCTCATGGATTGGGCCTATGTGTGCTTCCTCTTAGCTTGAGAACTACTCCTAACCTCCATCCATCTACCTCTGCCTTTGCCTCCACCATCATCTCCCCCATCTCTCCCATGTCATACTACTATGAGTGGAGCATCTAATTGAGTATACCATGGGAATGGATACCTCTAACTCTCATATAAATATTTTGGGTCTGCATCCACATCTACTATATCTAGCCTACAATCCTAAGGCTCTCACACTAATGCTACTATCTCCTAGATGGTTGTTTGATAGTCTAGCATAGGAATCCATCTATCTACCTCCTCCCCATGGTACCATGCATAAGTGGTAGTATTTATTGAGACACCTACCACTCTACAAACTAATTTTGTACTCAATTAGTTACAAAATTCTCAATAATATGTGTATGCCTACTGACTAGGGGTTGGCTATAATGCATATACTCTAACTCCCAAGAGTTAGACCATTTATGGCACTATCGATATGGCTACCATCCAAAGGATATGAGCTCATCTGAAACCTATTGATGATTTGTAAATTCTCCACTATGTGTCTATGCTAAAAAACCTCTGTATCTAAATATGTAAGGTTAGCTACACTCTTGTTATTGCACCCATGATTGAATGATGACAATGTGCTCCCACACCCATATATCAACCAACACTGGTCTACATACCCAAGAGTGTCTATCATGATATATGACCTCATGCATCTCATGATACATATCTATGAGGATCGTTGGTCCCCATGCCATCCTTTGGCACTTCTTAATCAGATCTACTACCAACCTATCCCATCCTAGCAGGAAACCCTTTTGGCTCCTATTGGTAACTAGAGCTTGGGAAACCAATGAACATAGTAGACACTTTAGTGGGTACTCATCACCATACTCATCTATAAGCCACTCCTAGCTCAAATGGTGGTCCAAAATGGTGATATCATGGAACATCTCTCATATGGTAGCTCACCCTTTGTCAGGATCTAACCATAATAAACCCATGACATATAACAAAATTTTCATCTATATACCTCACATGGATATAAAAACCTAAAAACACAAAAGATAAACTCAACATAGAATTCACCAGATTACCATAGCACGATACTTAAAGAATATGATATACATCCTCCAAAGTGATTGTTGCCTCTCTAGTAGGTAGGTAAAAGGTGTTGTGTTTTCTATGCCATCACTTGGCTAGCGTAGTCAACAACCCATGGTTTGCCCAAATGTGAGGCATCTATGTAACCCACTTTAGCCTCATACTCAATATGGCAACATTCTCATCATCAGTGAGATAATCTAAAACACACAACCCCACCACTTTGTGGGCCCTAAAGTAAAGTGCTGAAAAAACCATCTACAAAACAAGGTCAAGAAAACATCAGCAACATCAAAAAAATGATAAAAAACACAAAATATAACTCAAAATGCTGAACAAATAGGCTATGTGATACTTCTTGTTATATTCAAGTGATAGATTTTGTTGATAAAGTATCATACACCACTTTTCATTATACCTGAGTGATACTTTTCACCTGGGTGATATTTGGCATCGACTTGTGCGAGATTGGGGTATAACCCATGCAATATAGTTTTCCAATGGGTAAGATACAATTTTTTTAATGAAAAATATCATGTGATATTTCTCAAAATACCTATGTGATACTTTTGAAATATTGCATGATATTCCATGTTTACCCTTAAAATATGCAAAAAAAATTCATAAATACATTAAAAGGGGGAAAATCTTGATGAGTTATTAGTGCCTCATAGATGGGAGGCCAGTTATGGCTATGTTCAAAATGGTGTTGATGGGTCAGAATGTTCACTAATGCCATTTTGATCTCTCTAGACCACTCTAAGCTCTCCAAATTCACAAAAGAAAAAATGATTTGAAAATGACACTTGGACCCCTTATATAGCCTTTTGATCTAATTTTGACCCATTTTCAAACTCCTTAAAATTTTGCAAAAATTACACCCTTAGCTAATTTTGACATTCTGGATCCATTTTTGGGATCAAAATCAAAATTTGAGTTCATCTTGATAGTCAAAACCACATTTTAAATTTCTACCTTCCTCTATGTAGTTAATTAACCTCTTGAGATCTAATCTTTGAATCTTCGCTGGGGCATCTTCATTTCTTCATGTCTTCATCATTTCCACACTTTATATCTACTTTAATTCATATTTTCATGTCTAAATCACCTTTCTACTCAGTTTGACTTAATTTTCATGCTTTATCCTTCATGGTCAACTTTGGTCAAATGGGGGCATTCTATCATTTCCTTATGGCCACTCTTTGGTTCTAATCATCTATCCATCATCTTGGATATTGCCATATCTCAATTTACTCATATCTATCTCATTTATGCATCCCCCTAACCTCATTTCGATTTTGATCCCAAGGGAGTAGAAATACTCTATCATTGCTTGCTACAATGATCTATTACTTAGGAGCATATATTTGATCTTTTCATTTGCTCTTGATCTATCTAATTTTCTTGGTGTTAGCATTCTTCCTGAGTTCTTACATCATCTCTTTCCTAAATGTTCAGTACTCATGCTATAAGGCTATGCATTCAAGATTTGCTATCTCTTTTTGTATTTCATTCTTTGGAATCAAATATCTCTATAGCTGACTACTTGGCTTCTATTTTCTTTGAGGTAATGTGTTTCCAACTTGATCACACATTAGTAAAAGAGGTGTAAATATAATCACCTAAAAATAATCGTTTATACTATTAGCCCCCTTCTTAGTATATTGGCTAAATTAATTAATCATTTACCTCGGCTAAATTGCTTAAAATCATTTAATTTAATTATAACTTATAGTTTTGACTATGCTATCCTAAGTTCATTATTTGATTAAAAGAACATGTCCCCTTTTAATTAAATAAAAGCCCCATTTCTTCTAACCCACTCAATGTGCACACATAAAACATTATTTCTATTTTGTAAATTAAAGAAAAAGACTCTTTTTGTTTCACATGCAAAGTCAACTCTTTGTTTATTGGTTGACTTGTGTGTGCACATGGATCAATCTAATTTTAAAACTCCACCCTTGATCTTCCATAATCCTGATATTTATCTCCACCATATGTACGACTTTAAAAGAATGACCTTTCCCCCTCTCAAATGATTCACACTCTTGAGTAATGTTATGTTGCAGGTTTACCATTTGAATCCTTGAATGCTTTTGTGGAGAACTTCCATTTTATTGTCTACATTCTCTCATATCATGGAATTTTAGTGCAATTGCATGTAGCTTAGTTTCTCTTTTACTATAATCTAGCTCACATAGCATAACTAGGCTGGTTTGTAATACTCTCAATCTTGGTTACTATAGCTACATTTTACATTTCATATTAGCTTACTTCACATTTGCATTGCATATTTGAGGAACTCATTGTAGACACTTGCATTCTTTCTCTTGTCTCAAAGAACCTCCCATTGCATGGTTTACTAGAAAGAAAAGTATCTCTAAGGCTTAGTTGAGAGCCCTCATATACTTGAAACATACTTTCTTGCACTCTATGGATAGGGAGCTCTAAGTGGACACCCAAGCATTTTGAACTCATGGAATGACTTAGATAGAAGGTTTTAGAGTGTGACACCTTTTGAGTGTATAGTATCAATATTTCCTAAATTGAGATCAATTTGGATCTCATGTGTTGTTAGTTTCCTGAAGCTCAATCATTGTACCTTGAGCATTTAGTAGTATATTGTAGTGATCTATGCTAGGTCCTATTTACTCTTAGATAACACTATTGGATGCCTTCATCTTAGCCTAAGTCTTATCTACCTATGCTTGAATATTCTATGTAAATCTTGGCACATCTAACAAAATTGTTTACACCTATTGTACCCTCTATATAAGATTCATCATTACTTGTGCTTTTCCTATAATAGCACTTTTTCCTCAACTATAGTTATGAAAACTTTGTCCATAACCTTGGTCTCATCTCTTCTTGCTGACCAATCCATTAACTTGACATTCGATTCAAATTTTTTAGCACTCACTTGATCAATTATATGTACAAGTTGATCAATCATAGGTGTCTCTTCATCTAAATTTTTTATGTCAAAAGCATAAAAAAAAAAAATGATTTACATCTTGTAGTGTCTATTGCTATTTTAGCTCTCTCTTGAGCTCTTCTTTCCTCTTGGTCTTCTTCAAAAATTCTTGTAGAAAAAAGTTTTTCTGCATGGTGAGATTTTCTAGATCAAATTGTGGCATCTCAATATGTTCATCTAGACTAACTTCACTATCTGGTGAAGTGTCTTTTATTTCTTTTCTCTTCCTTTTTAATGAAGGGGTGCTACTTCTTAGCACTACCTTAGGTGTAGGTGATGGGGTTTCACCACTTTATCTTTCTTGTGCATCGATACTTGAGACAACAATAGTAGCACTTGGTTCAACCTTATTATATTCTTTATTTCCCTCAATTTGAGTTTTTGAAATAGTCTTATCATTTTCATCTTTATCATCATCTTCTTCATTGGTAAGCCTTGACTGCTTGGCTTCTGGAGTATTGGGGGTATCACCATGTATAGGAGACATGCTGACTTGTGGGTTTAGCACACCTAAGATTTGTCCACTACTATAATCATAGTTTCTAACTTATTTGTTGTAAGCCAAAAGTGCTTTTCAACAACAATTATCTCTACTATCATACAACTTCCTCTTTATCTCATATCCAAAATTTTAAGCGATGCCTTCCTTGGCTTTATTGATTGCACAAATGTGTTGTCCATATCAATAAGAAAAAAAGTTTTGCTGTAGTATTTTGTGACCAATTCCTCTGGAATTCTCATTCTCCTTTTCATTTTCAACTTGAATTCATCAAAACATGTATTCATTACATTATCAAAATTGTCTCCCAATTGAGTAATAAACTCATTGATTTTCCTTGTAACTTGTTTTTCTTGTTCCTATACAACATTACCTATGCCAAAAATATACTTTTGAATATAAAAGAATGTACAAACAATTAGGGAACCAAACTTACACATTGAGTTCTTTGCATTTCTTATGGATGATAGGTTTTCTACCAGTTGTAACATTTGCAGCTTGATAGGATCATACTCATGATTTTTCATCACAATCTTCCATGCTTGTTCCATAACCATACTCAACACACTATTTAATCTTCTAGATGTATAGAATTTGTGAGCAATGATTTTTACTAAAAAATTCTATAAGTCGATCATAAATGCTTGTAATAGATAGACCATGTCCATTGTACTTGGATCCTATATTAGCCTCAACTTCTCCTTAGCTCAAGCATCAAATGCTTTTTTTCCTATCTAGGGTTGGATAGCTAGTAACTATATGCATCATCATCTTCATGATTTCTACTAGTCCATTCTATAGCTAGTACTTCATGCCATGAATTTTGTTTAAAACAAATTTGATCCATTCCATTCTAAAATTTCTCAAAAATTCTAGGGCTCAAGTTAACCCTTTCCTTTCAACAATCTTAAACTCATCCTTCAAAGTTACTTCATCACACATCTTCTCATAACCTTCCCTAATCTCATAGTCTCCTACTTCTCCAATTTTGCACATGTAGCAACTATTGACATTGTAAATTATGATGACTTTTAGTGGTATCAAGGATAATGCACCCATTGAGTCTCCTTTAACAAAATTTTCTAGAATAGCATGAAATTTAGGCAAAGGACAGGTGTCAATCATCACAAATTAAACTTTAATAATTTTTTGGCTCATTCTAGTGGTCAATGAAGTTTCCATGATCATAACTAGGGTTTGATGTATTTCCTTATATGTATATTTGGCACTTGATCACACTCTTGTTCAACCTTTTTTATCAATTCACTCCTTGAAATCTCTATTGGTTGATTTAATTCTCTTTATCTCTTGATTTCTTAATCATTTAGAGCTCTTCAAAAATCTGGATGCAAGGTATGAAATAATTTATTCAAAATCTATTATATACCTCATCTTTTGATCAATTAGGTTTTTCATTAATGTTGTGTCTTTTGTTGAGTGGAAGCTAGCTAGCATAACAATTTGGTCTCTTCCATAACCTTTGGTATTTATTATAATTCTCAATCTATGTTGTAATTCTCAATCAACTCAAACAATATACTAATACTCAACAACCTTTCACAAACTTTGTTCTCATGCATCTTATATATGCAAAAATGAACTTTTGGCACACATTTATGTAAGGAACTATTGTATGATGTATCATTTAAGAATATAGTTCCATACATACCTCTTTTTCTTAGTTAGAGATGACATCATCACCTTCTACATTGTATTGGGACCTCAACTCCATTAACTCCACTATTTCCATCTTCTAGTTTCTTTTTCCATTTCTAGTTCATTTCATTCTTCACTTGCTCAATATCTACATTTCCTTTTCCTTTTTCCTTTTTCTAATTGTCTAAATGTACTTGATTAGTCCTACAATTATTTCTTTCATGTCCAAAATTATGACATTTGGAACATGCATTATTAAGTGTATAATTCTTCTTTCTCTAATTTGGCTAGTAGGGTTTTGTCTATGATCTTCATTCAAATTCTCTATGCCCATATTTCTGACAGTCATAGCAGCATCTTTCAAATCTAGGTGTAGTAGGTGCATTTATCAAGTTTTTTCTACACTCATGTATTTGATGTCCTTGTTTCTTATAGTAAAAATAGTAACTAATAAAATTAGGTTTAGAATTTTTCATGCCATGTTTGTTCTGAAAGATATTTTTTAGTATGACCAATTTTTCCATAGTGATAGCAAGTTGAATTTTCTTTTGGCTTTGCATTTCTCATTTCTCCATTCCTAGATGATTCTTCTTTCTTAGTGCATGAATTTACTGACCCATTAGAACAACTTATGACTTCACATTTTCTTCAAAATATTTCATTTCTTGCTTTGGTTTGTTGAATTTCTCCATATATTCCTTCTCATTCTTTAGTTCATTCTTTAGTATCTCATTGTGTGATTTCAGATTTGCAATGTCCATATCCTTCTAATTCAGTTCCTGATTTGTAATCATTACTTGATTAATTAGATCCATTTGTGTATTCATGAGTTTTTACACATCTGATATCCTTTCTGCTAGTCTGGTAACCATTACCCTCTTGTCATCTTTTGTCATAGTTTTGTCTTCTTCAACTTTCTTTCTCTATTTAGTCACTTCACATAATCTCACTAATTGGATTTCATATTCTCTTTTCAGTGCCCTTATCTCTTTATTGAGTATTTTGTTCCTTTCCAATAGTTCATCTAATGCTTTGTCATTAGGATTGATTGGTTCAAATAGTCCTTCAGTTTCAATTTCTTCATAAGAGAATTGCTTTATCTAGATAGAAATTTCCTTTCTCATTTTTAGGAAATCCTTCAGATCTTGTCTTGTCAGATCTTGTTTTTGCATTTTGATTTGGATATTGATTATTTGGTTATCAATAGTCTTATCTAGTTTGAAAGCCTCCATCTTCCAAGACCTAATCTCCAAACCTTTAAACTTTTTAAAGAGAACTAGAGCTTTGATACCAATTGTTGAATTATGGATGAGTAATCTAGATATTAAGAGAGTGGGGGGAGGGATCAAAACCTATAACAATTTATAAATTTTCATAGATTCAATCACATCTAATAATAGCTTATGCAAGAATATCTATAGATATAAACTTACTATAGTATGCAAATCAATTCAATCAAATGCATGAAATTAATAACACAAAACACAATATTTGTTGCCTAGAAACCCTCCAAGGTGAAGGTAAAATTGGGGTGGGGATGAAACCCACAAATGTTCACTACTATAGTAATAAAGTTAACCAGATAAGATTACAATGTCTGAGCATAATATATGATCTACTTTGTGAGAAGTCTGTCATATTAAAGACTTAAGAAAATGTTAGGTTTAACCTTGTTAGAGGATTTGACAGTTACAAATAAGTAAGGAATCTAGTAGGAGATCTAAAAGATAATTTTGAGTCTTCTCCTTTCTAATTGATCCTCTCCTCTAATTTAATACGCTTGTCTTTCCCTTCCACTTTCACTACTTATGAATAGGTCTTCTAGATGGTTCCATGTTTTTCCTCTTCATCCTGATTGTTGAACATACACATGGAGATATGTGATCCATGGCATATAAATATTCTATAACAACCTTTTTAAAAACTTAAATAATCCTTCCAAGTTGGCCTGATAATCATTTTTTCTAAAAAATTGTTCCATTCTTGACCTTTATGTAAACTCTTTATTGATCAAACTCTACTATTTATGATGCTCAACATTGCTATTGCTCGACATTTATTAAATTCTTGATGCTTGACACATACTATGCCTGGTAAATACTATATCACTTGGTATTTATATTCTTGGAATTTTACTCACTCCATGAATGATCTTGGTCCATATAGAAAATTTCTCTATGACCATACTTTCTTAGCTTCTATAGAATTACTCAATACATACTATCTTATTTACATGAATCGGTCTATATAGCGTAGCTCATTTATAGTGATGACTATGAATCTACCTTGTAAATGACTAAGTGATTGACACTAATAGACAAAAATAATTAGAGATACCGATAAAATCTTCCATTCTATATTGTACCTTCTAAGGATATTTCTTATTGAATTCATTTGGAAGCCACTATCCTTATCTACATGATTCTTCCATGCAATGGATAGGAAGCTTTGAGCTAGCTTCTAAGACTCCAAAATTAATAGATCTTTCAAATATAAGGGTTTATAGAAGTGGCCATAATTGTTGGCTCACATTTTTCGCACCCACCTATTGACCCTAAAGGCATTCACAACATTGTCTATTAGTGGAAAAAGTTTAGTCATTAACTAGGAAATGTTGGTTAGTCATCAGTGTGACCGAATCATCATACATACTAAGCTATTCAATGATGAAGTGAAAGAATTTTATTTGGTGCCATGAAAAATATAGTTTTTGAGTACACAAAGAATCACCAATAATTTCAATAGTTTCCAAGTGATTTAGGAGGTGACATGCACAGAGAAATTGAGAAGGAAAGATTAGTTATAGCCAAGTTAAGTTCATGTTGAGGGACAACATGTTAGTAAAAGTAGAGATGAGTGCCAAAACCTACATGAGATGACTAACAAAATTTTATTTATCTGAGTTTGGAATGGCACACACTCATAATTAAACCATTTTTTGAGTTCAAATCATATTTATATTACCAAGGAGTCAATGTAAGACTTAATTATGCCTGCAATTATAGATTATTAATAGCTATGTCATGTGATAAGATAATCATAAAAAATGAAAAGGTCAAGTGAAAAAAATAATTAACAATGATCATTGATTAAGATCTAGAAGCTTCATTAGATGGCTATTTAAGGAGGAGTTTAGGCCTAATTTCATGTTGTTAAGTTTTTGAAGTGTTGTTGAAGTTGGAGAGAGATTATTACACAGTTGAAGGTATTACAGAGGTTGAAGGACTAAGGTGACCAAGTAGTGCAAAGAGGAGAAAAAGTATATCAATCACATTAAGGTGATTGAATATTGGAAGGAGAAGATCTATCATCAACATTTTGTTTCAAATCGAATGGTCATGGTAGTGATTTCATTTTAACCAATGAATTAGGTGAATATCTTAAATGAGTGGTCCTAATAGGCCTATGTAAATCTCCTAACATAGTGCTCACTTAAATGTGTAGTTCGAATCCTTTAATCAAGGTAAACATAATAGTCTTGTAATCTCTTAATAGGGCAAACCCCTCATAGGGTAGATCATTTGAAGTGATCAGACTTTGTAGCCCTAATAAGCACACTTTATTACTGTAGTAGTAAAGATTTTGTGAGTATCATCCCAATCTTAGTTTTACCTTCACCTTGGATGATTTTTGCATTAATATATCTTGTGTCATGTGTTGATCTATTAATTATATGTTTTATTCATGTTATTAGATGTTAGATTTGATATTACATGTTGATATATGATGTTGAAAGATAAGGTTTAATGTTGAGGTTGAGATTTATGTGGCAAAATAATTGTGAATGTGATTTATGGAGTGATGAAAGTTTTATAGATCCAAATTCACCCCCTCCCCTGATAAGAATTTTACTTTCCTATTAGATTTGCAAAAATTGGTATTAGAGCTAAGTTCTCTAAGGAAGAACTCTAACCATTTGAGAGTCAAAGATCTTGGAGATGGAGGCCTATAAACTAGGAAAGGTTACTGAGAATCAAAAGATTGATTTGTAGCTTGCATTTGAGAAAGTCAAGGCTACAAACAAAGAATTGAATAAATCCCTAAAGAGAAGGAAGGAGATGAAAATTCAATGAAATGATATACAATATAGAGAAGAAAGCATTGAAGACCTATGTAATGAAGGAAAATCAAATGAAACTGATGCAAAAGTAGAAGATTTAGTGGAGAAGAACAATAATCATGAATGAAGAAGTAAGAGCACTAAAAAGGGAACATGAAATATAGTCAATGACCCTATGTGAAGTGACTAAGCAAAAGAAAAAGATGAAGAAGACAAGGTAATGGTTGATGAAGACAAAAGGAAGATAGAAACAAGTCTTGAGGAAAGGATCGATGAAGAAACCAAGGAGAAGAATAATAGTTTCCAAAGAAGATAATGATGAGGATAGAAAAAATATGAGGATACAAGTCAGTTTAGAGTAGTTATGCACAAGAATCCTAAAACAATTGATTAGATATTTGAAAATACTAGTGAAGAGACCTGATAAAAATGTGCTAAGTAAAGGGAATATCATAGGTGAGCCAAAAAAGAAAAGTGAAGACCATGTGTACACCAAGTCAATATAAATTCCAACTTGTGATAAGTTGTTGGACTCCGATCTTGTGATTGTGCAAGTGAAGGACTATCCAAAAATTGATGCACATGAGTCCACACAATAGGTACAAACTATACATGTTATCTCTTCTGTTCCAGTTGTCAAAGTCAATAAAGAATAAGAAAAATGAGACAAAAGTTTTTGTTAGGCCAAGAAATAGGTTGTGCTAGCCAATAAAGAAAAAAATGTCCAAGTGCAAGAAAAAAACTACTATCGATGAGGGAAATACAACTAAGAATGTTGAATAGGTGAAGAATAGTTAGATCCAGACTGTTCAAGTGGATCAGTCCACTACAAGTTAAAGACCAATTTCCTTAGGACCTTAGATTGAAGGAGGAAAGGAGGTAGGTAAATGAAGTTCCATAGGTGAACTCATTACAATGATAAGAAGGAAAAGGAGAACAAACTTGGATAGAAGGTTACTACTACTGAGAGTTAAGAATCTATTATGAAGTATACACAAATTGTAGAGGCACATGTAATACCCCAAAATTGGCTCATTGCCATGACAACCAATTTTGGTCTATTCTGGTCTATTCTAAAGTCCTATGTCAATAGGCCATTCTAGTTTTGGTTTTTGCTAATTGACTTTATTGTCAAATGTAGAAAAACCCTAATCTACATTAATTAGACTACCTATTTAATTCCTCAAGTATTGACTTGTATTAGTCACATTAAACCTATTGATTAGGATTTGATTTAATTTAAAGTATTTATACTTTAATTAAATTAAATTATCTCCTAAGGCTAATGTGTTAAGGGATTAAAAATATTTAATTTAATGACTATTCCTATTTTAATTAATTGAATGTAATTATTCAATTAAATAGAAAAGACATTTATGAGATCATATCTCATTTTATTAAATTGAATATCTTTCCCAAATTCTTCTCTTCAATTCTAAAATGGAAACTCTGAGTGAACTATCTCTCAAATTGGAATTGATCTAGTTAACTTGTTCTCACACTCATGAAAAGTTCAGTTAACTACTCATCACACTTAGATTTGAAATAGTTAACTTCACTTACACAAGGAAGTTTCCATTTCAACTGAATCTTAGTTTCAATCCTAACCATCGATCTTAGTGGATCTCAACCATTGATGGATTCCAAGAATTCTATTTAAGAGACTCCTAATTCCTCAATATAGAGGTTGAATGGAATTTGTATCAAATCTTTGCTAAATCATGCACTCATTAGCTCATTATTCTCACAAGCTTTTCATCATTTAAATTTGATATCATATAGCTTTAATATGCATACAAAATCCTTCTAAATAGAAGGCAATAAGTTGCCTTGTTAGGTGTCTTGGATGACTATCTCATGTTCATTCTAGGATGAATCCACAAGTAAGGACCACATTGAAGTGTGTATGAGGTTCAAAGGCCCATAAATTCATGCATACATTTCTAGCACCCACTGTGGGGCTCGAACCCATGACCACAAGGTATCTAGATTTTCTATCTAGATCCTTAAAGGTTAAGCTCCATTCTAGAGATAATATTTTAAATGCTATCAATTTTAGGTATCTATATGTTCTATCTAGATCCTTAAAGGTTAAGCTCCATTCTAGAGATAATCTTTAAAATGCTTATCAATTCAGGTATCTAGATGTTTTATCTAGATCCTTAAAGGTTAAGCTCTATTTTGGAGATAACCTTTTAAATGCTATCAATTTCAGGTATCTAGATGTTCTATCTAGATGCTTAAAGGTTAAGCTTCATTCTGGAGATAATATTTTAAATGCTATCAATTTAGGGATCTAGATGTTCTATCTAGATCATTAAAGGTTAAGCTCTATTCTAGAGATAATCTTTAAAATGCTATCAATCTTGGGTATCTAGATGTTCTATCGAGATCCTTAAAGGCTAAGCTCTATTCTAGAGATAATCTTTAAAATGCTTATCAATTCAGGTATCTAGATGTTCTATCTGGATCCTTAAAGGTTAAGCTCCATTCTGGAGATGATCTTTAAAATGCTATCAATCTCAGGTATCTAGATGTTCTATCTAGATCCTTAAATGTAAAGCTTCATTATGGAGAAAACATTTTAAATACTTATCATCTTAGGTATCTAGGTGTTCTACTTGGACTCCTTAAGATTAAGCTCCATTCTGGAGATAATCTTTAAAATCTTATCAATTGGTCTTCATATCATCAATTTTGGAACCAATCTCATTTCTTGATCCTTGCATCATGCTTTCTAATTTTCTTTTAATTGAACATGCTACTTGCACATTCATTCAAAGAGAGGCAAAATGTAATACCCAAAAATTGGCTCATTGCCATGACAACCAATTCTGGTATATTCTAGTCAATTCTAAAGTCCTCTGTCAATAGGAAATTCTAGTTCTAATTTTTACTACTTGACTTAATTGTCAAATGTAGAAAAATTCTAATCTGCATTAATCAGACTACCAATTTAATTCCTAAAGTATTGACTCATATTAGTACATTAAACCTATTGATTAAGATTTGATTTAATTTAAAGTATTTATACTTTAATTAAATTAAATTATCTCCTAAGGCTAATGTACTAAGGAATTAAAAATACTTAATTTAATGACTATGCCTATTTTAATTAATTGAATATAACTATTCAATTAAATAGAAAATATATTTATGAGATCATATTTCATTTTATTAAATTGAATATCTTTTCCAAATTCTTCTCTTCAGTTCTGAAATGGAAACTCTAAGTGAACTATCTCTTGAATTGGAATTAATCTAGTTAACTTGTTCTCACACTCATGAAAAGTTCAGTTAACTACTCATCGCACTAAGATTTGAAACAATTAACTTCACCTGCACAAGGAAGTTTCCATTTCAGCTAAATCTTAGTTTCAATCTCGACCATCGATCTTAGTGGATCTCAACCATTGATGGATTCTAAGAATTATATTTAAGAGACTCCTAATTCCACATTACAAAGGTTGAATGGAATTTGTATTGAATCTCTATTGAATCGTGCACTCATTAGCTCATTATTCTCACAAGCTTTTCGTCATTTAGATTTGATATCATATAGCTTTAATATGCATACATATAGTCTATTTTATTTTATATTCTATTAGATTAAGTGCATATCTCATCTAGATTACTTGCATCTCATATAGATTTAATTGCATTCTTTAAACCCTTTATTCTAGAATAGTCTAGTTGCTTGCATCTCAACTCTAAGAGCATAAATAGGAAAAATCCTTCTAGATAGAAGGCAACAGGTCACACTGTTAGGTGTCTTGGATGAACTATCCCATGTTCATTCTAGGATGAATTTGTAGGTAAGGACCACATTGAAGTGTGTGTGAGGTTCAGAGGCCCACAAATTCACACACACAACACCTAGATTGAGACATAAGTATACAAATTAAGATCTATAGTTGGCTTTTCCAAGCTCTAACATCATAGAATCAAAGGGGAAGATGATAAAGAAAGAAAAAATCAAATCTCTAGTGGGAATTCAAGGTTATCCTATTACCTTAGATGAAGTGATTCAAATCCCCAATTGGCATACAAAAAAAAAACTTTTGATCAGCTGAAAACATTGACTAAGCTATTTTCAAGAAATACCAAATAGGAGGAGATGAGGAGAGAACATAAACAAAGGAAAGTGTTGTATGCAATCAAGGAGATATTCCTTGAAACTATTAATGTTGAAAATATGAATGAACATGCCGTAATCATTGAATAATTGTCTCAAAATATGGCAAATTTGAATGACCCTAAAATTAATACAAGAGAAAATCTTATGCAAAGGTCAGAGAGAAAGTTTGAGAATAAAGTGATGGAGAAAGTTACAACAAAGATTGTGGTAAGGAAGGTTGAACTAAATGATTTTGA
The DNA here is from genome assembly GCA_028749045.1 of Cupressus sempervirens. Classification (NCBI taxonomy): domain Eukaryota; kingdom Viridiplantae; phylum Streptophyta; class Pinopsida; order Cupressales; family Cupressaceae; genus Cupressus; species Cupressus sempervirens. The sequence goes on along the minus strand of CM053783.1, from coordinate 521,857,774 downwards.
CCAAATTGCTCAAAATTTAAATACATTATTTATGAAGATATGCTACATTCCATAATTTATATAAGAAATAAGAGATTAGATGGACAAGATTGATGTTGATTTATAGAAAAGTGGAGATACACTAACATAGCATGCAAGTTGAAGCTTAGTTCACTTTTCAAAGTTGATATTTTTTCTGGGAAATTTTTTTAGTTAATGCAGGAAGAGACCAAATTAACATGAGATATTATCATAGTTTAATCTTTGTTGATACCTCATTTGGAGGTCATGTAAAGAAATTCACAACTTCCCAAGGATCTAATTTAGAGTAATCAAAATTTTTCCATTATATAAAACATGGTAGATTTAGCAACAAGGATGGAGATTGAATGCCACATTCTTGAGACACTCAAGAAGAATTGGGATAATACAAAAGATCTCATCTTACAATGGCATAAACTATTTTTGACTAAGTATGGTTTACTTCCTAGTCCCCACCTTACTATAAGATGAAAATCATGACAAAAGCAAAGGGGGGGGATGTATAGATATCACATATAAAATGAAGAAAAAATTATATATCGAGGAATAGAGTCATGTATTAGTTATTAAGCCAAGATATGCAGTATATCCAAAGGGGGAGTTTCAATTTTGAAGTTTTTTTATGAGAATTTTTGATAATGATAAGTATTTTTTCCACTAATTTCAAAGGGGGAGATTTTTGACCCTAAAAGAAATCATACTATTGTTAGTTAGTGCAAAAAACTTAGTCATTAACTAGGCAATATTGGTTAGTCATCACTATGACTGACTCATCATGCAGGATGAGTTATTCAAAGATCAAAGATCAGATGAAGAAAAGATTTTCTATATCAAGGAACATGTTCATCTATAGAGTTACACCAAGGTATGGAGTATATCCAAAGGGGGAGTTTTAGTTTTGAAGTTTTGAAGTTTTTTATGAGAATTTTTTATAATGCTAAGACTTTTTGCCACTAATGCCAAAGGGGGAGATTGTTCACCCTAAAGAAAATCATAGTATTTCCTGTCAGTGTAAAATAATTAGTCATTAACTAGAAAATTTTTCTCAGTCATCATTGTGACTGAATCATCATACATGCTAGGCTATTTAATAGACAAAAGAATGAAGTTCAGTTGGTGCTAAGGAAAATATAGGTACTAAGCACACACAAGAATCATCGAGAATTTCAATAGTTTTTGAGTGATCTAGGAGGAAATGTGCACTGAGAAATCTAGAAGGAAAATTTATTTATAGGAAAGTAAAGTTCATGTTGAGGGACAAGATGTTAGAACAAGTATAGTCTAGTGCCAAAACCTACATGAGCCTAACAACATAGCTTAATGTATTTCAGTTTGGAATGACACAAGCTCATATTTAAACCATGTTTTTTAGTTGGAAGCATGTATATATGATCAAGGAGTCAATGATAGAGGTATTTATTCTTTTAATTGTGGATCATTAATTCTTATGTTACATGATTAGCCAATCAGAAAAATGGAAAGGTAAAGTGGCAAAAAGAATAAATTGTGATCATTGATTAAGATCTAGAAGCTTCATCAGATGACTATTTAAGGAGGGTTTGAGACATAATTTTGAGTTGTTAGGTTTTTGAAGTTTTTTTGAAATTGTTAGAGAAATGATTGCATAGTTAAATGTATTAGAGAGGTTGAAGGAATAAGGAGACTGAGTAGTTCAAAGAAGAGACAAAGTATATATGTCACATTAAGGTGACTGAATATTGGAAAGAGAAGATTTGTCATCAACATTCAATTATAAATCAAAGGATCATGGTAATAATTTCATTCTAACCAATGAATTAGGTGAATCTATTAACAGAGTGGTCCTAACAAGCCTATGTAAATATCCTCATAGAGTGCTCACTTAATTATGTAGTTTAAATCCTTTAATAAAGGTAGAATTAACAGTCTTGTAATCTCTTAATAGGGTACACCCCTCATAGGGTAGATCATCAAAAGCGATCAAAATTTGTAGCCCTAATAGGCACACTTTGTTGCTATAGTAGTGAGGATTTTGTGGGTGTCATCCTCACCACAAATCTACATTCACCTTGGAGAGTTTGTGTTACGATATCTAGTGTCATTTTTTGATCTAGTTCTTATATTTTTTACTCTTTATTAGATGTTATATCTAATATTACATGTTGATACATGATGTTTCATGTTAAGGTATAATTTTGAGGTTGATATGTGTGTAGTGAGATAAGTGTCAATATGATTTATTAGATTTTCACATCATCATGGGGCTAACCCCCAAATTTTGAATACTCACTTTGGTTTTTATTGTTAACCATTGTGAAGATTGAGTTGGAGGAAAAAACCCTAGGTTTTTAAAAAGATTTGGTCATATCTTCCAAATGGTTTGGTATTTTCATCCTTTTTTTGCAAGATGGAGATGGATTAGAGGTGTCACAATTCAAAATCTTTTTTTTTTAAATTATTTTTATGTGAGCTATAATTTTTTGTTGATTTTTAATGAAAATTCATTTTTGGTCACAAATTAGTGAAATTTTTAGGAATGCATGAGAATTCTACAAGGGATTACTTCTTTGCATTTTTAATTTTGAAGCAACACCATGACTCAATAAGTAAATTGATTAAAATGGATCTCTAGGGCAAAAATTAAGGGATGGTTTTGAAATTTTTGAAATTTTTGAAATCTTTCTTATTTTCTTGTTCATATTTTATTCTTGGGGCCTAAAAATCCCATCTTGTTGACACATCCACAATTTCTACTATGTAGGCAACATATATAAAGAGATGCTAGCTTTTTTTATCATGGGCTCTGATACCAGATGTGATGCCCCATCCAAGAATCCTTGGAAATAAGGATCAATCAAAGGTTAATATATTTTGTTATTTTTAAATAAAGTTACATCTAAACACATACAACATGCATTAAGAATCACATGTGGAAGACTAAAGAATTAAACTAGATTCCCAAGACCTTAATTGCATTCACACATTCCAATTTCTATCTACATGATTAACATGCAAGGTTTATTCTAATTATTATGTTTCCATTCAAATTAGTATTCATTTTAAATCACAAAGCACAATTCCTAGGTGGTTAACTATATAAGTTTATTTACCATTTAACTAAGAAGACTAATAATGGAATGCCAAACAAAAATGTTTTAGCCATCTGTAGATATCTACTTTTCTAACCACTAAACCCTTCAAATGTTAATGTGGATTGAATTTACTTCTTTACCTTTGTAGTTATTTCTTAGTCATATTTTCTCCTCTCTTGGGAAGGTGGTATCTATCGATAAATGGGCATGTTTTATTTACTTTGTTAATACAATATTTATGTTAAAAAAAAAAAAAATCTCAAGGTCATATTTATGCAACCATGTGCAACTTATATTGTATACTAATCTTCCTACCACTTGTTTTAGGTTTTAATCATACAATTAAAATTATATATAATCCAATAGTTACCCACAAGACCATATTAGCCTTTAATAAAGTAAGAGAAAATATTAGGAAATGACTAAGGATGATTAGAGTAATGCATTGGTAACCATAAAGATGGTCATAAAGGATTCAATAAAGGCTAAAAGATAATGTGGCTACTAAATCTTTGACTCTCCTAATGCATCTATTAAATACCTAACTTGTAATTACACAATAATAGAATAATTTATTACCCTTGAGGTCAAGGATATGTTATCTAGAAAATAAGAATGGGTTTATCAATCAACAATAAAGGGGTTAAAGGTCAACACAAAGAGTAGGTAGTCTCTCATACACTTTTAAATCAACATAAACTCATGGGGATACTCTCTAAGGTATCTTTAACAAAAAAAAAAATCAAACAAAGCTAACAATGACACTCAACATTTATACACAAATATTAAACTAACTTCCATTATTTGTCACTAGGTCAAGATCAAGTAGTGGTGTGAAACCTTGTTGGGATTATAGATGGAGTAACTGAGAGGTGAGGGGGGTGAATCCATTACTACAAAAATAATTTCATAGATTCCTTAGATGTCTTAAATAATTAGTTACTGTTGATACTCAGTAAAAAACAAAATGTTGTAGCTTAGTAAATTAACTTGTTACTAATCTTCAATTATTCATGCATGCAAAAGTAAATAAAATGAACATGAGAGACACAAAATTTAACATGGAAACACAATATGGGAAAAACCACCAAGTAACTAGCTACCAATTTTCACTCTTCTGAAGTGAGCCTTGTTAGGAGCCAACATTGTTAAAGGTTACAATACACATTGTTAGGTGTGACCCTGTTAGAGGATTTAATCACCCTATTAGAAGTGGCATTACTAGAGGTCTTTAGAATAATTCAACTGAACTGTCACCTTGTTAGAGGATTTACAAAATGGCTATTAAACCAACTCTATTAAGAGATTTGAAATCACTACTAAAATGATTAGAAAGTAACAATGAATTGACCTAAATAGGATGCAACTAAATTTGCTAATTATAGATCTCTATTCTGCACTATTAGATTCTTTTTAATCAAATATATCTTTGCAGCTCCTCAATGGTCTCTGATCATCCTTCAAAATTCACTTCCACAATAATCAGTATTCCTTCTCATTCATATTACATAAAATCCATCACATACACTTAGAATTCACAACTTGACTTCTCATATATACCATTTAGATTATCAAGTCAACTCATTCATAAGTTACATTTACCAACAAACTATACATCAGTTGGCTACATATATTACTTTAAAAAAAAAACATTATTTCATAAATCAATGAAATCCTTCATTGGCTAACCTTGCTCGATAAATATTGCTTCTAGAAATTATTTCTTGAGTTAACCATCTTAACTCGGTTAACATTGCAACATCTACAAAATCCTTTGGCTTCCAAGTTAACTCGATAAGAACTAAATTCCTAAGTTGTCCATGAGGGCTCGGTAAGAACTATTTTTTCTATATTTCCCTTTGATGACCGAGTGAGCCCGGTAACAACTGAATTTCTTTGTTTAACCTTGAAGGCTTGGTAACAATTGTCTGCTTAGTAGACATTGTAAACTTTCTTTATTAACCTTCTAAGCTCAGTAGGCTTTGTCTTTTCCCTTGCTGACCATTTGAGCTCGGTAGAATCTATCTTTTGCCTTGCTAACCAATTGAGCTTGGTAGACTCTATTTGATGACTAATATGAAATTTGTGTAACATCAAAGACAACACACAATTGAACAACTATATCCAACAATCTCCTTCTTTGGCATTGATGGAAACACAACATGTCATAGCAGAATGAAATTTGAAAATAGGTCTTTACTAATAGAATACTTCACCCTATTCCTCAAATATAGTAATCTCCCTCTTTTATAATAATCTCTCCCTCTTACACAAACTCTTATTATTTTTGAAAATTTCAGAAAGATATACCAGCATACTCTCCCTTTTTGATAATACATGCCAAAGACACCACAAATCAAATGAATAACATTGTACCTAATGTACTGATTCATATGCAATGTCTTCATTACTTTGCTACATCAACTAATAGATCTTCAATTCTGTTCCTATTGATGCATCACTAAAACTATATTTTATTGAGCTTCAGATAGGGGAATGACCCCTAACTTACCTCTTAGATACAAGAATGCATCCTTAGGTAAAGGCTTTGTGAATATGTCAGCAATTTGTTCCTTTGTATGGACATATTCCAATCTAATTTCCTTTTCTTGTACCAATTCTCTAACAAAGTGATACTTTATAGCAATATGCTTGGTCTTTGAATGCATCACTAGATTCTTGGATATGTTAATTGCACTTGTGTTGTCACAAAACATAACAACAGGTTCTTTGATTTCTTGCTTCATACCTTCCAATAATTGTTTGAACCACACAATGTTTGACCAATTTACTGTTGCTGCAACATATTCAGCCTCTACTATGGACTAGGATGTACAGTTCTACTTTTTACCTGTCCAAGAAAACAACCTCTTTCCAAGAAAGAAAGCTCCTCCACTTATACTCTTTATTTCATCAACATTCCTTTCCCTATCTACATCAGTGAACACTTTTAAATCTATATTTCCTCCAAGTTTATACCATAATCCATAATCTTCAGTTCCTTTTAAGTATTTCATGATCCTTTTGATTACCATCATGTGATTTTTTTTTGGTTTTGCTGAGAATTTTGTTACAATTCCTACTGCAAGAGTAATGTTTGGTCTTGTGTGCATTACATACTACAACTTTTCAATCATAGATCTATACAATGTATGATCCACTTCCTTTGATTCATCATCCTTGGTAAGTTTCAATCTAGTACACATAAGAGTTCCAATTGGTTTGCAGTCTTCCATACCAAACTTTTTTAGTATCTCCTTGATGTATTTAGATTGAGTGATGTAGATACCATTCTTACTTTGATGAATTTGAAGACCAAAAAATAATTTGATTTCTCCAAACATTGACATTTCAAATTTTTTGTTCATTTGTTCTAAAAATTCTTTGCAAAGATCATCATTTCTTTTAAACAAAGTATCATCTACAAATATTTTTGCCAAAACAATCTTATTATCTGGTCCTTCCTTTATGTACAAATTACTTTTTTCATTAGTTCTTTGAAAACCAATCTAAATAAGATAGTTATGCAGTCTTTCATAACATGCCCTAGGTGTTTGTTTCAAACCATACAATGCTTTATGCAATTTGCAGACCACATCCTTCTTTTCTAGATCAACAAAATCGTCAGGTTGTTCAATGCAAACCTCTTCATTCAATATGCCATTGAGAAATACTAACTTGACATCCATCTGATAAACTTTGAATCCTTTGTATGTAGCATATGCAAGTAAGGTTCTGACACCTTCCAATCTTGCAACATGAGAAAATTTTTCTCCATAGTCTACACCTTCTTCTTGAGAGTATCCTTTGCATACCAGTCTAGCTTTGTTCCTTGACACCTTACCATCTTCATTTAACTTATTTTTGAATACCCACATAGTTTCAATCACATTCTTATCTTTAGGTCTAGGTAAAAGAGTCCATGTTTTTTTTTTCTCTATCTATTCTATCTCTTCATTCATAGCTTCAATCCAACTTTCATTGTCTAATGCATCTTTGACATTTCTAAGTTCAAAATCAGCAAGTAAACAAGTGCTTTTCAACTTTCTTCTTGTCATTGTTCCTTCTGATTTATCTCTAATGATCTGATCTAGTACATGATGATTCCTAACATATTTGGCTAACACAAGCTCCTTGCCTTTTAAGTGACTTGCATTGTTATCCTTTTGTGCTTCACCTTCTAATTCTAATTCTAGTTTCTCAAGCTCAGTAGGTGTTGCTTTGGTAGCTTTTGTTTGCAACTCGAGTTCTTGCAACTTGGTAGGTTTTAGCTCAGTTTGAGCTTCCTGCAACTCGATTACTGAAGACTTAGGAGTTGAAGATTCTTGATTGACAAGTGGATTTGGCATTGTATCAGGTTCAATGTAAACAAATCTCTTATAATCTTCAGGTTCCCTTTTGCTTTCTTCTTTAGTTCTTTCTGAAAACTCATCAAATTTCACATGTGCACTTTCTATGACTTTGTGAGTAGATAAATTCAAACATCTATATGCTTTACTTTTTCAAGAGTATCCCAAAAATATTCCTTCATCACCTTTTACATCAAATTTACCTTTTCTAGATTCTTTCAAAATGTAACATTTGCTTCCAAATACTTTTAGGTAACTTACATTGGGTTTGTAGTTATACCATAACTCATAGGGGGTTTTGAGTGAGTTCTTTTTCAGCTATACTCGATTCAAGGTATGAATTGCAGTGCTAATAGCTTTCTTCCAATATTTGATAGCAATACTTTTCTTAATCATTAAGGTTCTTGCATAGTCCATGATAGATCTATTCCTTCTTTCTGATATTCCATTTTGTTTAGGAGTTCCAAGTGATGAAACCTATCTTTTGATTCCCCTTTCAATGAAAAAGTTATTGAACTCATGTGAAATGAATTCACCACCTCTGTTAGACCTTAAGCATTTTAGTCTTTTTCCTGTTTCCTTTTCTACTTTGGCCAAATATTATTTGAAATTTTTGAATGCTTCTGATTTCTCTCTCAGGTACATGACAACCATCATTCTTGAATAATCATCAATAAAAAGAATGATTTTTTTTTCACGAGTACAACTTTCAATGCCAATAGGTCCACACAAATCAGTATGCACAATTTCTAGAATTTCTTTAGATTGATAGTTCTTGCTTTTAAATCTAGTCTTTTCCATTTTGCCAATTTGACAATTCTTGCATAGACCAATCTCAGGTTTCTTTATGTTAGGAATTCCTCTTACTTTCCTAAATTTACTAATTTTTATCAAGTTGTCAAAGTTTACATGACATAACCTCCTATGCCATAACCAACTTTCTTCAATTTGAGCAATAAAACATGAACATTCATCAAGTTCAAGATAAAAAAAGTTACCTTTTGTTTGAGTGCCTAATCCAATCAGCTTACCTTTACCATCCAACAATATTTCTTTTCCATGCATGAATTCTACTTTAAATCCATTATTGAGTAGTTGTACCACATCCAATAGATTGTTCTTTAGTCCTTCTACCCAATATGCATTTTCACATACAAGTTCCTTGGTCAGTGAGATTCTTCCTTTTCTTTTTATACAACAAGGTTCATTGTTACCAAATCTTACATTGCCACCATCATAGTCTTCAAAATGTTCAAACTTAGTTTTATCACTAGTCAAGTGATGAGAACAACCACTATCTATAATCCATATATCATTTTTTCTCATATGAGAAATGAGTGCCATTTTTTTATCATTATCAGACTCATCTTTTACAGTAATGTAAAAAATTTCATCTTCTTCTTCATTATCAAAATCATTAGAATCTTTAGCAATGAAACATGTTTTCTTACCTTTATCCTTGAATTATTTTAAGTCTTTCTTGCCATTTCACTTGTGACCTTTCTTCTCATTTTTGTTCTGCTTATTTGGGCACCTAGTAGTGATATGTCCAAATTCTTCATAAGAAAAATAGATTAGAGGAACTTTACCTTTGTATTTTCCTTTGCCTCTTGAATATTTTCTTGTTAGCAGAGCTTCAACCACCTCAAGATCACTATCTAAACTCTATTCTAATTTTTCATCACTATCTAATTGAGGATTCTTTATCTTTTTGCCTTTTTCTTTGAGTGAAAGCTTGGCTTCAAATGCTAATTCAATGTTCTTGGCAACTGGAACATAATTATCATAGTTGTCTAGCTCGAATGAAGTCAATCTTCCAACTATGGCCTCTAAATTTATCTTATGATTTGCTTCACATCTTCTTTCTTGAATTGTAGAGACTTTGATTGCATAAATAGGAAGTAGAGTTCTAAGAACTTTACTTATAACTATCTCATCCTTGATATCTCCTCCAGATGCTTTGATTGCACTAACACATGCTTTAACTCTTTCAACATATTTTGCAATGTTTTTATCCTCTCTCATCTTCATTTGATCAAATTGTCCTCTCAAACTTTTGGCTTTGGCTCTTCTCACATTATCATCTCCTACATAGATTTTTTTTCAACTTGTTACACATTTCAAAGGCAATTTTGCAATCATTGATGTCATCAAATTCTTCATAACTCAAAGCAAATGCTATATCTATCATCATGTTGTTGTGAGTCTTCTTTTCAGCAATATCATTGATAGATAATGTACCAATACGCTCTACATATTTTTCATCAAGGTACTTTAGTCCTAAATCACCAATAGAAGCTAGATGAAGTCTAATCAATCCCTACCATGTTGAGAAGTTGTCCCTATTAAGTCTTAGAATTTCCCTCTTGTAAGACATCCTAATCTTTAGCTTAGATCCTTGAAATCTTTTTCTGAAAGCACCAAGAGCTCTGATACCAATTGTTGGGATTATAGATGGAGTAATTTATTCCTTAGAGGTCTTAAATAATTAGTTACTGCTAATACTCAGTAAACAAAAAAAATGTTGTAACTTGGTAAATTAACTTTTTACTAATCTTCAAGTATTCATGCATACAAAAGTAAATAAAATAAACATGAGAGATAATAGATTTAATGTGGAAGCCTAATATGGAAAAAAACACCAAGTAACTAGATACCAATTTTCACTCTTCTGAAGTGAGCCCTGTTAGGAGCCAACCCTGTTAAAGGTTACAATACACATTGTTAGGTGTGACCTTGTTAATGGATTTAATCACCCTATTAGAAGTGGCCTTGTTAGAGGTCTTTAGAATAATTCAACTGAACTATCAGCTTGTTAGAGGATTTACAAAATGGTTGTTAAACTAACTCTATTAAGAGATTTGAAATTCACTACTACAATGATTAAAAAGTAATAATGAATTGACCTGAATAGGATGCATCTAAATTTGCTGATTATAGATCTCTATTCTACACTATTAGATCCTTTTTAATCAAATATATCTTTGCATCTCCTCAATGGTCTCTGATCATCCTTCAAAATTTTCTTTCACAATAATTAGTCTTCCTTCTCATTCATATTAGATCAAATCCATCACATACACTTAGAATTCACAACTTGACTTCTCATATATACCATTTAGATTATCAAGCCAACTCATTCATAAGTTACATTTACCAATAAACCATACATCAGTCAGCTATAAATATTACTTTAAATAAATAAATTTTATTTCATAAATCAATGAAATCCTTCATTGGCTGACCCTGCTTGATAAATACTGCTTCCAAAAATAATTTCATGAGTTAACCGTCTTGACTTGGTTAACATTGCAACATCTACAAAATCCTTTGGCTGTCTAGTTAACTTGGTAAGAACTATTTCTACCATATTTCCCTTTGATGACTGAGTGAGCTCGGTAACAACTGAATTTCTTTATTTCACCTTGAAGACTTGGTAACAACTGTCTTCTTGGTAGACACTGTAAATCTTCTTTACTAACCTCCTGAGCTTGGTAGGCTTTTTCTTTTTCCTTGCTGACCATCTAAGCTTGGTAGACTCTATCTTTTTCCTTGCTAACCAACTGAGCTTAGTAGACTCTTTTTGATTACTACTATGACATTTGTGTAACATCAAACACAATACACAATTGAACAATTGTATCCAACAAACCTATCTTATAGCTATAACACCTTGCACATGCTTCTATAAATGAAACTAGTACTATGATCATTGAAGATGATTTTATTCTTCATTATATAAAAAATGTAAACATGTGGACATAAGTATTTTATAATTTCCTTGATTCAAATTTTCTTAATATTTTCCCTTGGTTAATTGTATTGAATCATAAAGAACAAATATTCTCAGAAATACATAACTTACTGTTACAACTAAGATAGAGGACTTAATTTAAATTAGGTTGTTTGATCCTTCACCAATATCATCTAGTGTCTACTTTACTATATAACAAAGTAATAAATAGAAAATAGGAAACAGAGTTCATTAAGTGAAATGTCAAAAAACCTATATTTCTATTTACATGATAATAAAAGATTACATTCATATAAAAAGTGTACTTAATAAGCTTTAACTATAACTATAATGAAAACATGGAATGAAGTAATGAGCATTGAAATCCTTAATAATAAATTTGGTATTATCCTTGACATATATACCTTAGTACATTCATGTCACTTGTGAAGAACTAAAATTATAATATCTCCTTAAATTACTAAAAGTGCTCATAGGGATAAAATATTTCTTGGATATATACATAATAAATCATTCTTACTCTTTAGTAGTTGTATTACTTCATTTATAACTTAGATCTTTGGTGTTTAATATCCTAAAAATATTTAAGGGACATGAAGAATTAAAAGTTGGTTTAGTATCCCCTATTACTGGGGAATATGCTTTTAACCCTCTAGTAGGGGTGTCATGGAAGGTATATGAGGATGGGTGGATCAAGATAAACTTCAATAGTTCATCAAAGGGTAATCTAGGGCCTAGTGGTGCAAGTGTGTTGCATTTAATTAGAATACTACCATATTAGTACACAAATAAAAATACTTGGTGAAGGCCACCCATAATATGGTAGAGTGAAGAGAACCTCTCCTTGGCCTAGAGCTTGGGTTGGAGTTGAATATTGAGTATAAAGAGGGGAATCCATAGTGATAGTAAATTATATATAATATAATTAGATGTTAAATTAAAATTTAGATAATTGGTTAACATCTATTTGTGAAGAGGGTAGTGATTGGAACTGGTAGGGCTAAGCTAGTTGCCCTTCTCATCTCATTGGTAGTTATGTAGAGAGGGTAGTGGTTGTAACTAGTAGGGGTAAGATGGTGCCATTTGTAGCATGTTATCCTATTTCCATTATGTTGGAGGAGGTTACATTGTTGGCATTATGATTATTTTTGTCATTAGTGACAACACTTACTCAATTCTAAATGCTTATCGAGCATCTAGTGGTTACCTTGTAAGCTTAGTAGTTCAATAGTTTACACTAGGTAGACAATGGCTACTGAGAAAATATAGAAAATATGAAATCCAACAGTGTCTACCAAGTTTCTCAATATCTACTATGCTTCATAGTGTCTAGCAAGTAGATAGTTTATGCCATGAAGATTCAGTGTAAATTGAGCATTGAAAGATTCAGTGTTTATCACGTGAAGCAAGGTAAACTTAGTGTGCAGTATCTACCGAGTGACACTACATCTACCAAGTCACTAGTGGTCACCAATTTTAGAACTGTATTGAGTAATTAGTATGGACCGAGCCTTCACTTCTACCAAGTGCATGATGATGCCAAGTAATGTAATGGATGCCATATATCAGAAGGTCACCGAGTCAGTTTAGTGAACCTGAGTTATTTACTATTGGGCCAACTCTATAATGTATTTGTTTACTTGTATTTTGGCCGACCTTGTAATTTTGTAAGTTTGAAAGGTATATATGTAAGATATATTGTAAGATATCAAAAATGATGAAATGGATGATGAAGAAATAGTGACATAATGTGAAGTATATGTGAAAGATTATCAACAACGGTTCAAGAAACACAACAAGATCAATTCAGAGACTGAAAAGTTATATCCATCACATGAGGTGACTAGTGCATAAAGGATCTTATTAGAAATTAGTTGTAAGTAGATCCACTGCTTCATCCTAATAGGTGAATCCATTTTCTAAATCTTTTAACAAGGTAGACTTAATAGTCTTTGTACAAATCTCCTAACAAAGTGAATACTTCATTGTATGTTTGCAAATCATCTAACAAGGTGGACCTAGCAGTCCTTTGTGCTCCTAACAGGGCAGATCACTAGAAGTGGTCAATGTAAGCCTTAATAGGCCAACTTTAGACTGCAGTATTGAATTTTTGTGGGTATCATCCCCACCCTAGTTTTACTTTCTATTTGGAAGGTTTCTAGGTCACCAAAATATTGTGTTCTCTTATGTAGTGATTGTTTTATGTTTCAAAACTAATGCATGCAGTAGCATAGATGGATGTATGATAAATTAATAAAAAGTTTTAAGGTTATTGATTCACCCCTCCCCTCTTAGTAACCTATCATATCCTTAATATTTCCAACAATTGGTATTAGAGCTTTATGGTTCTCAAGATAAAATTTTAGCAACTTGAGCAAAGATATAAAGGAAAAATGGAGATATTCAAACTTGACAAGGTAATTGAAAATGAAAAGCTAGATTTGGAAATGGCCATGGGTCAACTCAAAGAAGCAAAGGAACATCTTTCTCAATTATTGAAAAGAAGGAAGGAACTTGCAAGACAAATGAATGACCATTAGTATGTTGAAGAAAAGATTGAAGACCTTTTACCATCAAGTAGGTCAAATGAAGGTAATGAGGCAATCAAGGAACTCGTAGCAAAGAATGGCTCTCTATAGGAAGAAGTAAGAAAACTTAAAAGAGAACAAGAAATCCAATCAATCAGGCTATGTGAAGTTTTGGAACAAAGAAATAAGGAAAATGAAGACTTGGAGGCAAGAAGTAATCAATCCAACCAGCATGAAGACCTCATTGATCAAATCTATTGAGAAAATGAAGAAATCAGGATTCTCAAAACATAGAATGAAAGAATAAGAAGTGATCTAAATTGTGAAAGGGAAATTAATGAAAGAATATTGAGAGAACTGAGATGTGAAAAGAAAATTGTTGAAAAATTAAAGAGTGACCTAAATACTAAAAAAAAAATCAATGAAAGAATGATGAAGTCACAAGAAGACATGAATCAACTAATTCAGTAAAATGACCAGAATCTTCATAAGCAAAAAGATAAACCAGGACTTGGATATAATGAAGAACAAGGTGAATCTCCCAAGCAAGGTGCAAAAAGGAATCTAAAACCCTCATGAAATCATTGTGGGAAAATTGATCATATAACAAACAAATGCTGGAGCAATGGAAAAGGAAAATTCAATAGAAAGTGCTATAACTATAATTAGCATGGTCACAAAGCCAATGAATGCAAGGAGAAACCAAAATTTGAAGGTAATTGTCACAAATGCAAAAAGCATGGTCACAAAGCATCTCAATTTAGATCCAAAACATTTAATCCAACTAAATAACTTGTAAAGGCAATATTTGGATGGGACTACAATACTTGGTGCAAATGTCATTATTGGGGAGAATATGGACACATTGGTATAAACTGTGCAATGCATCACCTAAGGAAGAAGGACACTACTATAAGGTACTACACATGCACTGAACTCGGTCATATAGCTAAAAACTACATGAATATAGGTAAAATTGAAGATGAAAAGAAAGCAAGGGCTAACAACATAAGGAAACAAATGAAGCGGCAATGGATTCCTAAATCCACTAAAGATACAAGCTCAAATCATGGAAGTGAAGTCACTCAAGAAGTGGGTGACTCCATCCCCTCAAACTAAAATTCCTAAGAATGCATTGGAGCTGTACTTAGCAAGAAAATCATAAGCAATTCCAAGAAATATGAGGAATGTAAATGATCCAATCAGTATTGCAGAAACAACAGGATCATAGAAAAGGTTATCCTGCACTGAGCTACATTGGACTCTACCAAGAAAAGTGGTTAAAGACCTTACCGAGAAAAGTCGGGAGTAAAAGAGAATTTGGTTCTTCTACAGAGTTAATACTCATGTCAAGTTAGGTTAGTGGATGAAAATCTATCACGCACTATGACAATATGGTACCTAGCATTAATGGAAAAATTTTCATCAAAATGGGAAAATTCAACTTCATTTTCATCATATCCTTAGAGCTAAGAGATTTCTAGGTGTATTCAAGCAAATTCAAGCGATTTCGAGCAAATTTGCAGTTAATGAATTTGTTCGAATATTCCCATCACTTACCAAGTAGTAATGGCTTTCACAAGCACAAGCACCAGCAAGGTGAAATGTGGATCAAAAGTGTTGGTCAAGGGTGTAGAATGGAAAGCATCGAACTTCAAGTTAGTTCCTGCAATAGCAGAGCCACTCAACCCTAATGGCACATAGTCACAAATTCCACCAAAGATACTTCTAATCAATGATATCTAAACTCATTTTAAATGTTCAATTCAAGAAATAGGAACCCTATAAATGGATAGCACATTAGAAGAAATGTGTGTTGATGGCTCACTGAAACTCAAACATAAACATTTGGAAATAAAAGGGTTGACCCACATATCTCATATGCCAAGAAGCTTCCAAATAAAATGGATTAGGTATATTCTTAGCCATGTTCACAATGGTTAGTTATGGTTGGAACAACCCATATTAATCACCAAGAAGATGATTCACAAGATTAATGGCCTTCCCATACTCAACAAAGCTAAATCTACCAAAACCCTAGGTCAGGATGAACTACAAAAGAAAACCCTAGCTGAGTGGGATGGAAGAGGCTTAAAGATCAGCACTGTTACCAATGTAGAGCTAAGATTTGGAATTCATGTGATTGCTCACAAAATTTATAGTTCTAGTTGTTTGAACAATGTGTCGTGTGAGGCCGTAGACCTAGCATTTAAAGTTGTGAAGAAGAATTTGGTGCATGACTTGTTTGACCTATTGCTAAGACAACTGAACAAGAACATGGACAACATTAGATCATCAAAGAATAACCCCTATAAATTTGGTTCTTTGTTAACATGTTTATTCTTCTATGTGCAAAAATTCTTTCCCTCCAAATGTTCTATCATATGGAGAAAGGATGTTCCCATTCTATATTAGATTAATGAGTTTATAACAAAAATGGGTGTAAATTTTGACACTATAATGGATAACTATTTTGAAGACTTTAAGGAAAGGATAAACAATAGGTTCAGGATTCCTCCTAAACTTGTTGAGGATTACAAAGATGATGCATGTTTCATGGTAGAATGTAATAGAGTATACATTTAGGTAGTCAAGTCCTGAGTTGCATGGGTGAAACCTCTACCTTATGAGGTAAATATTGATGAAACTAGGATATTATTGAAGCACTGGTAAATGAGCTATTAGACCCCAAGCAACCAATTTTTGGTACCTTTGATGAGGCAAAAGCTAGAATAGAATTGGAGATCAAACTTCCCCAGGCAATGAACAAAGGTAAAAAAAAGGTTGCTAAGTTGAAAACTACTACCGAGCCTTTAATGATTATCGAGGGAAAAGGTGAGGATGAAGAAGAGGAGCAAGAATTAGAAAACAAAGAGCAAGAATCAGAGAAGGAGGCAGAGCCAACCAAGAAGAAAGGAAGGGTTATCATCAAAAAACTCCCAAATGCCTCCATAGCTATTTTCACCAAAAGAGGCAAAGAACTAATGCAGAGAAGATGCAGATTGAGGAACTGGTACTTATCAAGATGGGAAAATGGAAGTATTCCCCAAACAAAATTTCCCCTCAAATATCAAAAGAATTGTTCGTAAGACTACAACCGAGGTGGGAATCAACTACACAAATAGCAAAGGACATATATGAGTAGTCCTTCAAGAATTTTTTACCGAATCTTACTGAGGCAGAAATAAAGGTAGCCATGAAAAACAATGAAGGTAAAATGATGATTAGATTTCACACATGTTTGATTTTAATTAAGGACATTGACCATGTTGTAAGAGATGCAACAAACATGTGGAAGAACATCTATCATCTGCATAAGCCCAGTAATGATCCAGTTGTGATCAAGGATGATGATGGTACCATGGATGATGAAGAAGATGATGGTACTCCTAGTGCTACTGTTAGTACTAGAGATGATCAGGCACTAAGGTTTGATGATGAAGAGAAAGGGGAAGAAGGTAAAGAGGAAGACAAGGAGGAAGAGGATGAAGAAGATGATCTAATGAAGATTGTAGCACAAGTCATTGCTTCCCTCCCTCACTCTCCACCTAAGATAGCAACATCATTAGGGTTAGAGACAACTTCAATAGGATTGACTACATCCACATCAGAAAAATCATCTACTCCTACCACCCCATAGCTCTGAGCATCTTCTATGGAAGTATCAATTACTTCATCTATCAAGTTTTAGCTCTCTTCATCAGCACCCAAGCAATTAGTCACAGCATCATCAGCTATGTCAACCTCCTCTGCTCCATGTATAGTAAGTTCTATAGTTAATTCTAAAAAAATTTCTACCACTATTAGAACTCCAATTGTAAATATTCTAGTTTGTACATAATTATTGGGAAGCACACCAATTTTGAGCATAGTCAATACTTCTTTCAGTTTTCCTCCAGTTGCACCAATTCAAGTTTTTTCTGCTAGTCCATCTTGTCAACTATTGTTTCTATTTCTAAATCCAAGGAAGTAAGCACTGAAGTAAAACCTAAGACTCCTCTAAAACTTCTACTTACTGGGAAGAAAATTGATGAAGACATAGACTTGGATAAATAGATTTGGACACTTTCTCAGCTAGTGAAATGAGAATGGTTAGTTAGCTTTTAACGCAGAAGGCAAGGCAGAAGCAACTCATAGAAGAAAGGGACAAAGAATACACCATAATTGAGAATGTAAAAACATAATTACTGAAGCCATTGGTGTTGATGTTGATTCATATCAACACATTTTATTACAATTAGAAGAGGCTATAAATAAGTTCAATGGGGACACCTCTAGGCAAGAGAAAATCATTGAAAAGGTAGAAAATAAATTTGCCAATAAGGTGCTTGAGCACATTGCTCAACACATTGCAATAAAGAAGCTTGAATTATCCTCAATTTTGAGCAACCTTGAGCAAGCTTTTACAAATGTAACATCACTTTTTGGAAAGCTCTATGATGTTACTGAGTACACCAAGGAGGTCAAAGAAAAATTAAAAAAGATAGATGTGGAAATGAAAGCTAGTGCTCAGAAGTTGCAGCTTGACCATAGTTCAAGCTCATCACACCACATGAAGGTGAAATTTTTGTTTGAAATGTAGGCAGAGTTACTTAGAGAAGAAGCCAGAATAAGGTCTACACTGATTGACATCCAAAATATGATTCTTCCAATCATGGACCAAATGCAAAAACATATTAGTTATTCAAAAACATTGATTCATGACAACAATTTTTCAATAGCAGATCATATGATTGAACTTTCTGCTGAAGTTCAAGTTGCTCTCTCCACCTGCAAAATTTTGCAAGATAATTGGGATAAGACATTGTCTCTTATTCTCAAGGTACACTCTGAATTTCTCTCACATTTTGGTGTCTCAATTTAAAATTATTGTATACATTCTTTGGCATTATTGTCAAAAAGGGGGAGATAAGATTGAGTATGAGTTGTACAAGAAAAGGAAGCAAAAGGAGTAAGAGAGACATTGTATAGATAAAAGCTATGCATCCCATACATATGGGGGAGATATGTAAGATATGTATATAGCTGAGTAAATCAAAATGTTAGTTAACATAAGTTTTGGTTCATAAGTGTTTTTGTCACTAATTCCAAAGGGGGAGATTGTTGGCATTATGATTATTTTTATCATTAGTGATAACACTTACTCAATTCTGCATGCTTATCAAGCATCCAATGGTTACCTTCTAAGGTTAGTAGTTCAACAGTTTACACCAAGAAGATAGTGGCTATCGAGAAAATATAGACAATGTGAAGTCTAGCAGTGTCTACCATGCTTCACAGTGTCTACTGAGTAGATAGTTTGTGCCATGAAGATTCAATGTAAACTGAGCATTGAAAGATTCAATTTTTACCGAGTGAAGCAAGGTAAACTCAGTGTGCAGTATCTACCGGGTGACACTACATCTATCGAGTCACTAGTGGTTACCAAGTTTAGAACTACATCAAGTGATTAGTATGGACCAAGCCTTCACTTCTACCAAGTGCATGATGATGTCGAGTAATGTAGTGGACACCATGTATCAGAAGGTCACCGAGTCAGTTCAGTGAACCTGAGTTATTTACGATTGGGCCAACTCTGTAATGTATTTGTTTACTTGTATTTTGGCCAACCTTGTAATTTTGTAAGTTTGAAATTTATATATGTAAGATATATTATAAGATATCAAATATGATGAAATGGATGATGAAGGAATAGCAAAGTAATGTGAAGTATATGTAAAAGATTATCAACAATAGTTCAAGGAACATAGCAAGGTCAATTCAGAGACTGAAAAGTTATATCCATCACATGAGGTGATCAATGCATTAAGGATCTTATCAGAAATCAGTTGTAAGTAGATCCACTACTACATCCTAATAGGAGAATAAATTTTCTAA
The DNA here is from genome assembly GCA_028749045.1 of Cupressus sempervirens. Lineage (NCBI taxonomy): Eukaryota > Viridiplantae > Streptophyta > Pinopsida > Cupressales > Cupressaceae > Cupressus > Cupressus sempervirens. The sequence continues at coordinate 521,838,174 of CM053783.1, read as the reverse complement.
ATCCTTTAACAAGGTAGATTTAACAGTCTTTGTACACATCTCCTAATAGAGTGCATACTTCATTGTATGTTTGCAAATCCTCTAACAAGGTGGACCTAGTAGTCCTTTGTGCTCCTAATAGGGTAGATCACCAAAAGTGGTCAATGTAAGCCTTAATAGGCCAACTTTATATTGCAATATTGAAGTTTTTTGGGTATCATCCCCACCCCATTTTTACTTTCTATTTGAAAGGTTTCTGGGTCACCAAAATATTGTGTTCTCTTGTGTAATGATTGTTTTATGTTTTAGAACTAATGCATGTAGTAACATAGATGCATGTATGGTAAATTAATAAAAGGTTTTAAGGTTATTGATTCACCCCTTCCCTCTCAATAACCTATCATGTCTTGAATATTTCTAACACTCCTTGGCCTAGAGCTTGGGTTGGAGATGAATATTGAGTATAAAGAGGGGACTCCATAGTAATAGTAAATCCTATATAATATAATTAGATGCTAAATTAAAATTTAGATCATTGGTTAACATCTATTTGTGAAGAGGGTAGTGATTGGAACTGGTAGGGCTAAGCTAGTTGCCTTTCTCATCTCATCGGTAGTTATGTAGAGAGGGTAGTGGTTGTAACTGGTAGGGGTATGATGGTTCCATTTGTAGCATGTTATCCTATTTCCATTATGTTGGAGGAGGTTAAATTGTAATGCCCCATCCAAAGATCCTTGGAACATGGATAGATAAAAGCCAAGATATCTTTAAAAAAAAATTATGGATGCATACAACAATCAGCATATGAGGATCAAGAAGATCACAATAGAAGATCTAACTAATGATCTGGACATCCAAAAAATCTCCAAATGCCATAATTGACATGCTCAAATTGAAAAAAAAATTGAAAGATGACAATAGAACATAAAATGTCAGATTTTTTGAAGCATGGAAATTAAGCAATCACAAAGGGTATTGAAAAACCCAAAAAGGGTTCCTTAGAGAATAGCACAGATACCACCTATTTTTCACACAAGAAAACATGAGGGACAATTTTGTGTGAGGAAGTGCACCAAGTTACATGAGTCACTACCCTCTTGCATGAAGGAATGTCTAGCCCAACCACCAAACCCACATAACTAGTATCAAGGCTCACACAAAGAAGTATCAAGAGGCACGAGAGGAAGTGTGATGAACCCCATTAGGAAACATCAAGCTTCATGTCATAGACTGTACAATCTTGCATAGGAGACATTAAAATATCACACAATAATTTGCATCATCAAGCAAGAAAAACACCAAAAGAGAAGATAGGGAAAATAATCCTCTACATCGAAGAGTACTAGATCCATAGAACAAGGCATAGACACTCAAACATAACAACTACAAGATGAAAACTAGATCTAACTATAATCACCCAAAAATGGTCATCTAGACTATGAGCTCCCTTTCTAGTATTTTTGTATAATTTATCTAATGCTTATCCTTGGTCAAATCTCCAAAAATCATTTTATTTGATTTTATACTATAGTTTTACTACTTTATCCTAAGTTCACATTTAATTAAAAGAACATGTCCCCCTTTTAATTAAAGAAAATTTCCCACTCATCTCTTATCCTATGTTACACACACATAAAGCATTATTCCTATTTGAAATATAAAAGAAAAGACATTTTTGTCTACACATGAATGCACAATTTTTTATGTAAGAGGAATCTTATATTTTTAAAATAACTTTGATTCTCCTCCACACATTTCAAACCTTCTCAAAATTCAACCATTAATTGTGATTGGTTGAGATGCTTGTGCACATGGATCACTCAAGATACATTCTCCTCCCTTGATATATTATGCATCTTTTGCCTCTTAATCTCTACCATCCCTTTTTCTTTAAAAGGGAGGGATCTCTCCTCATTCAAAAATCTTAGTCTCTCATGCTATTGTTATGCTATAGGTTTTCTTGGTGACTTTGAAGACTTGGAGCATTCTTGCATTTTTGCATTTTAGTTCATCTCTCATTCTACTTACACTATGACATTTCTTTTAGCTTAGTTTCCTTTATGCTTTAGTTGAGTTCTCTTTGTTAGCTTTCATTTAATTTAGAATAGCTTGCATTTGCATTGCATTTTATTCTAGATTCTTAATTATTGGTACTCTTTCCTTTACTCTTTCAATCTCTCATTCTATGGTGCACCTTGCAAGGGTTTCATGGTTTGGTTCATTTGATAGCCACCATCTCATAGCCTTTACATATCATAGATAGAGAGCTATAAGTTGCTTCTTGAGATGCCTTCTTTCATGGGTATTCTCACGAATAATGGTTTATAGAAGTGTGATACATTTTGTACACACATTTTTGGCACCCATCATGGGGCTAGAAGCAAGTTTCTAGCTCCATTTTATTTCTTGCATTTTGGTTACATTATCATTTCTAGTTTTTTATAACAAGTTCTTGGACCTACTCAAGTAGTTTGCAGGTTTCTTACTTTGGTTTTAAGGCTAACCCTTCTACATATTTGTTTGAAGACCAAAACCCTAGTTTTTGAAATATTTGAGCATATCTTCCAAACCACTTTGAGTTTGGATCTAAATTTATTTTCTTAGGTTGGAGATGCATTCAAAAAATCTCAGTATAATTTTTAGATCATTTTGATTTGATTTGCATCTATTATGATTTTTTCTTTTTTTCTTTTCATAAAAAGTTTTTTTTGATCACAAATCAAAGACTTTTTTGGAAAAAAAAAACATCTTTAGAAGGATCTTTGAATTATATAGAGAGTTAGCTCTTTGTGTTTTGAATTTTGAACTCATATGAGGGCTCAATAACTTGATTGTAAAATTTGGTCTATTTTGACAAAATGGGTCTCTAGGGCACAAATGAAGAGATATTTCTAAATTTATTGCATTTTTGGAAAGCTTTCTAGTTTTTAGTCGGGGTCTCTTCTTTTTATTTATATTTTGGGATCTAAAATAATAGCAAAAAAGTCAAATCTTGTTTGCTAGGTCAAAACAAAGAGTAAAAAAGAGAGCATTGTGTGACTAGCTTGCAATTTCTTTTCATACACTTGGTTGGAAAATAATTTTGATCTTTGAGGCAACTAACCACTTTGTGTTTCAGGTATTACTTAGTGATTATTCCCTAACCTTAGTTTTTTTGTAGGGAGTTTCTCATTTCATTGCTAAAAAGAATGCATGTCAAAACTTCAAATGTACAAAGGTTACTAACACTTGTTTACAAGGCTACATAATGCATTAAAAAAAACACTTGCTTGTATTTATTTCATTTTATGTGTGACATCTTACTAGTTGTTTTATTTTCTAGGCACATAAAACTTGTAATTGGGATGCTTGGGTGATAGGAAAGTATGGTCTTCACCCTTGCTATGAATCAAAAATCTTGACTCACCTTTGGATTTTGAGAACAAGAGGATTAATTGAAAATTTTTAGCATGTTTGAGGGAAACAATCAAGAGAGGAGAGTATGCTCTTCACCCTTATGAAAAATTAGAAATCTTCACTCTTGAAAGTGGATCCAATCTATTTAATTAGCATCCTTTAGTGGGCCTTCTCTTGGGCAACCGAGAGGAACAACCCAAGTGGGGACAAGAAAACTCACCTATTCCAACCCATGAAACAATAAAGATAGGAGAGTATGCTCTTCACCCTCATGATGAATTATAAATTTTCACTCTTGAAAGTGGATCCAATCTGTTTAGTTAGCATCCTTTAGAAAGCCTTCTCTTGGGAAACCAAGAGGAATGGTCTAAGTGGGGACAAGAAAACCCAACTATTCCAAACCACTATAATCTCAAGGCTATCAAGAACACAAAACCTTGGTAGATGTATTTGTTTTCTTCACTTAGTGTGAGTACTTGTGGGATTGGGACTATGAGAAAAATACTAAGAAATAATGCTTAAGGTGCTCTTATAGCTATGAGGTCTATTACTCATCATAAGGTGGGCTATCTTGTAATTGGGTGCAAGAGGAATATTATGAATGGAAGCCCTTTCTAAACACTCTAAGTTTGTACCTACCATTTTTTTCTTCTCAACTCCTTGGTGCATGGATCGATCATAGTGGACTACCTAGATAATCCCAAGATTTTGCATTCACCATCTATGTTCCTTTGGTTATTCCAATGACATCTCTATGTGTGCAACCACTTGATGTGAGGTGAAGGTGCACTTAGTGTGGGCCAAGTTGTTGGGTAATGAATCATAACTTTTAGGTAGATATTACGTGATGTGTGCTTGAATGTGCTAGACCCATGGAAATCTTTTCAACATACATATGATGATAGTTCTAGGGCTTTCTTTTGAGATATCACATATGCTTATATCATTTAAGGTGCTTTTTCCCTTGCTTGATTATTTTAAGACTACTCCATGTGTCACATCTCATTTTTTAAAATTGAACTTTCTATGCTATCAACTTTGTCAACCAAGTCAAAACATCAAGTGCAAACATTTTCTTGTGTTTCTTGCTACGAGGAGTCTCATCATTTAACTTTTTTTTTCAATGTATCTAGTGCTTGAACATGCTTAAAGTGACTCTTTGGTCTTAATTCTCATGATATTTCTATCTTCACGGTCTATGTCCACTTGCTAGTTATCTTTTTGATGAAATTGTTACCTTGATTTCTTGACTACACTCTTGGGTTGGGAAAGTTGTTGACTTGTCACCCCACTTTCCCTATCTATTTTTCTATTTGGCTTCTTTCCTAGCTCTTGACTTGAGTTACTAGTGTCATAAGTTTCTTGGACACCTTTCTTGACAAGTCACTTTAGTATCTCTCTATTAAACCGGCAAGTGAATACTCTATCTCTCTAGTTCAGACATTAAGTTATGTTGTGTCACCTTCTTAGCTTCCTCTAGTCTCCTTCATGCTTGATTATCTATCTAACACTATTGGAATTCAAGCCTTGTACTACCAAAAATCAACCAAATCTAAATGATAATGATATCCTTCATGCCACTAAAGAGTTCCAAGATCTATATGCCCAATACAAAGAACTATAAGAGACAAATGATCTTTCTTACCTTCATCTCTCTAAGCACATGATAGAAATGAAGTCTAAACTTAAGAAAAAGTTAGAGGAGAAGATTGCATATTTAAATGAATCTCCCTTGATACCTTTACATACATAGGAGTCATCTTCTTCAAGGTCTACATATTATACTCCAAGATATCAAATGTCTTGATCTTCTACATCCAAAAACCTCCTTAGAGAACAAGTAAGTGATACCTCCTTTGAGCCTATGCCAAGATTTCATGATGGACCTACCTTTGACCAAGACAATGATGAAGACATGTATGGATGTTATTCACTTGGGAAGAAAGAAAATGACTCTAGACATACTTTTGATAGAATTTTTACTCCCTTAGAAGATTCTTATGATGGAACTTTTAAAACACTTTTTGGCACCAATCTCATCATAGTGCCTAAGTCTAGCTAATATGGAAACCCATTCTTGGATATCTATTGTCATTATCATTGACATAATGAGAACATTTCTTCTAATTGTATTTATTTGAAACATAAAGTCCAAGATCTTATTGATGATGAGATTGTTAATACCTCTAATGACTCATATGGTGAGGATACTTCTCTTAAGGAAGATCATATTAATGAACTTATGTCTAGTGGTGGTTTCCTTGATACCTTTGCTTCTTCCAAAACCAATGCATATCCCAACACTTTAAATCTTTTCAACATGACTCTATCAAATAAATAACCTAGTTCTTTCCATATTTACTATGCCTATCCTCAAGAGCTACCAGTAAAAGAAACTCAAGCTAATCTTCACTTGGCTGCAAATATTTTCCATGCTACTAAGCCTAAAGATCCCCAATCTTCATGCACTACTATGCCTACTTTGACAACTACTCCATTCTCTCTTCATACTCCCTTGTCTTTATAAGTGGCTCTATGTCAAGAGGACTCTCAAAAAGAAAAAGCTATAAATGTCAAGAAAGATCAAGATCAAGCACCCTTTCATCTCTTTCAATATTTCCCCCCTCCATATCCTATATCTTATCCACCTCCTAAGTATGATGAAGACACCACTTCCACTATTTCCTTTGAGCTTATTGAAAATTATGAGAAAAGTTATCTTCCTATGCTATCCAAAACTACTTCTCAAGATCAAAGTGTCCCCTCATGTTCCACTTCTCCATATCCACTTCAAAATTGTGCTCAAGCTTCAAATGCTCCAATCAAAGGCATTTCTCCTATTAAAGCTACTCATGATTATATTGATGGCCATGGTCACATTTCTAACTCTAAAGATGGTTATATCCCTATTCATTATCCCTTTGTATCTTCTAAATCTATTCTTGGTCCTTATCCATAGAGGCCAAAGTCTTCAAACCTTCCATCCATATTGGGACCTTACATCTCCTACATTTTCCACTTCTAGCTCTCCTATTGTACCTCAATATCAACAAAGACATTTATCCTTGAAAAATATCCATCCACTCAACCATATAAACTAGTCATATTAGCCTTATCCATCCATAAGTCGCAAGTCTTTTGGAAGCAATTTAGATGATCAACATAAGAAATACAAGAATCCATTGACAAATAAAGATCACTATGTCTCATTTAATCAACATGTGAATACAAAGAAAGAACAATTATTTAAGAAATGATAAAGGTCCACTACCCAAAGACCCAAATCAAAGAAAATATGGGTTCCTAAACCCATTATTGAAGAAATATGTTCTAAAGTACCCAAAGGAAAATCTAAAGTTATATGGATTTTGAACTCTCTCTTGAAAGACTTGATTATTGAACATAAATCTAAGTTGACATTGAAGCTGATGTAGGAGAATCCTGGGTTTTCCTTGTAATCCTACACATTTTCTTCATTCTATCAGTTGCTATCGAGTTCTAGTTACTATCGAGTTCTAGTTTCTAGTTGCTACCGAGTTCTAGTTTCCAGTTGCTACCTAATTCCAATTGCTACCAAGCTCCAGTTGCTACTGATTTTCTAGTTACTACCAAGTTCCAGTTGCTACTGGGTTCCAATTGCTATCGAGCTTTAGTTGCTACTGAGTTCCAATTGCTACTGAGTCTCACTTGCTACCAAGTTCTAGTTGCTACCGAGTTCTAGTTGTTGCTGAGTACCAATTGCTACTGAATTCCATTTGCTGCCAAGTGCCAGTTGCTACTGAGTTCCAGTGGCTACCAAGTTTCCTTGTGTTTTTTGAGTTGTCTGTGTTTGATTTTAGCTTGGGCCTACTCACATTTAATTTTGGTATAGGTAGTTATGTTTTCTAAGAGTTGACTTGTGGGTTCTCTATGTTCTAGAATGTTATGTAAGCCATTTTGTCAAGTATAAATAGGGTGTTTAGGCTTAGAGTTAGGAGACTAGAGAGAGTTTAGAAAGAATAGGATATGAGTCTGGAAATGTGAATTGGAAGCTAGATCATGGATCTGGAAGTTATATCTGTATTTGACCACAACCCAAAAGGCCTTCATCTAGGCATGTATGAAGATATTTTGATGAATTAATAAAAGTATTTATTTTTTCTCCTCCTTTGGTTGTTGTCCCTTATTTTTGCTTCCATTATGTTAACTCTTGCAAGGTGGTTTGGATAGCTGGGTGAGCCTTTGGCCTTAGTTATTCACTCTTTTGCCTGTGTTAGTTGGTATCAGAGCTTGAGGTTAATCCTTGTAGAAATTGAGTTGTGTAGAACCCTATTTTTGATTTGGTTGTAGGGTGGAAAATCTATAGATTTGACCTATAACTTGCAGAGGGTTATGATCTTCTAGGAAACTAATTTGTAAAGATGGTTCATGGCAGAGGAAATAATGTTGATAATGCTATATTGGATCAGTTGAGACAAATTACAGCTAGATTAGATGTTGTGGAGATGACCCAAAGGAGAGGAGTGCATCTTGATGATGTAAGTGATGATGAAGTAGAAGCACCAAACCCTAATCAAGAACCTGAAGAAGATCAAGATGAAGCAAGATTGTTGAGAGTATTGTCTAGAGAGAATTCAAAGCCTGTTGTAGAAGTTGTTCCTTATGATGGAAAATTGGACACCAATGCTGTGTTGGATTGGATCTTTGATATGGAGAAGTTCTTTGAGTATGAAAAAACTCCTAATAATAGAAAGGTGAAGATTGCAGTCACTAGGCTGAAAGGTCATGCATCACTATGGTGGGAGCACTTGCAAACTGATAGAAAAAGGAGAGGAAAGGAGAAGATCAAAACTTGGCCAAAGATGGTGAAGAAGGTAAAGAACAAATTCCTTCCTGCTAATTACCAAGTTAGCTTGTTGAGAAAGATGCAAAATTTGAAGCAAAAAGACATGATTGTGAAAGAGTATACTGAGGAATTCTATAGACTGGACATTAGATCTGGACATCTGGATGATGATGTTGAGAAAATTGCAAGGTACATTAATGGATTGAGATCTAGAATACAAGATGAGATAAGTTTTGTGAAGCTGGAAAGTGTGGAAGAAGCATACTAGTATGCCTTGAAGGTTGAGGAGATGTTGACAAAGAAGCATGAACAAAGACAAAGAGGTAGAGGTGGAAGATTCCAGAGAGGCAAAGGTAGAGCTTATGGTGAAGGTGGCCGATTTGAAAGTTCTATTCAAGATAAAGAAAAATCTGAATGGAAGAATGATGACAAAGGCAAGATCGAATGGAAAAGTGGTAATTCTTACTGAGGAGGCACTAGTTCTTATCAAGGAAGAGGTAATTCAAATTCTAGAGGTGGATTTCATGGTAATTGTTTTAGATGTGGTAAAGAGGGACATAGATCTTTTGAATGTAGATCCTCTAAAAGTAGGCAAGGTAACAAAAATGTTATGATTCAAGAAGATGATGAAGGTTCACAAAGTGGACTTGAGGCTGGAAAAAATTTGATGGTGAGAAGAACCTTATGTAATAAGGGAGGTGATGAGGAACCTATTTTAAGGAGAATCCTTTTCAAGAAAAGATGTAAGATGGCTGAAAAATGTTGTAAAGTGATCATTGACAGTGGAAGTTCTACAAATCTAGCATTAGAAGAGCTAGTTACAAAGTTTTAGTTGCGGAGGCTAAAACATCCCAAACCTTATCAGCTTTCATGGATCAAAGATGAGCATAAGATATTGGCAAGTGAGAAATGCCTTGTGAAGTTCAAAATTGGACATTACTTTGATGAAGTTTTGTGTGATATTATGCACATGGATTTTTGTCATATTTTGTTGGGTACACCTTGGTAATATGATAGATATGTCATACATGATGGAAGATTGAATCAATATACTCTTTGGGTAAATGGGAAGAAAAAAATATTGTTGCCTTTGATCAAAAGTCTAGATGAGGTTAATTGTACTATAGTAAAAATTTGCATGGTTAATGGGAAACAATTTGAAAAGGAAATGAAAAAGAATAAGTCTATTCTGCTATAATTCCAAGAAAATTGAGTTTTGTCAATGGAGACCGAGTGCTAGTTAGTGGTGACCAAATGACAGATGGTAGTATTGACCAAGTGTTAGAAGAAATTATAGAGTTGTTGAATGAGTATAAAAAAATTATTAATGATGATACTCTTGATGGCTTACCTCCAGTAAGAAGTATAAGTCATTATATGGATCTAATCCCTGGAGCTAGTTTGCTAAACAAAGCACCATATAGATTGACACCTATAGAGAATGAAGAACTTAACAGACAAGCACATGAGTTGTTGTAGAAAGGTTTGATCAGAGAAAGCTTGAGTCCATGTGTTGTACCTACTATATTAACACCTAAAAAGAATGGAGAGTGGAGAATGTGTATTGATTCTAGAGCCATTAACAAGATAACAATGAAATATAGGTTTCCTATGCCAAGCATGGATGACATAATGGATTGTTTGAGTGGAGAAAAGTATTTTACCAAGATTGATTTGAAGAGTGGCTATCATCAAATTAGAATCAGAGAAGGTGATGAATGAAAGACTTCTTTCAAGACAAAAGATGGTTTGTATGAATGGTTGTTTATGCCTTTTGGTTAGACTAATGCACCTAGTACTTTCATGAGGTTGATGAATGAAATTTTGAAAAGATTCTTGGGTAACTTTGTGATTGTTTATTTGGATGATATTCTGATATTCAGCAAGACTAAGGAAGAACATATTTAGCATATTAGACAAGTATTGCAGAGGTTGAAAGAGGAAAAGTTGCTGATTAATCTAAAAAAGTGTTCTTTTATGCAAGAGGAGATTGTGTATTTGGGATTTGTGATTTTAGCTGATGGATTGAGGCTAGATCTTGAGAAGGTTAAACCAATTTTGGAATGGCCTACACCTAAGAATGTGGGTGAGGTAAGATCATTTCACAGTTTGGCTAGTTTTTATAGAAAGTTTATAAAGAATTTTAGTGCTATTTGTAATGCTATAACTGAAATACTGAGGGGAGATAAAAAGGAATTCAAGTGGACACATAGAGCTGATAAGATTTTTGAGACTTTGAAACAAAAGGTTGCTGAATTACCTGTATTGGCTTTACCTGATTTCAACAAAGTATTTCAAGTTGAATGTGATGCAAGTGGTAATGCAATAAGAGTTGTATTAAGTCAAGAAGGTAAGCATGTTGCTTTAAGTTGAATGATGCTAAAAAGAAGTATTCTGTGTATGATCAATAATTTTAAGCCATTGTTCAAGAATTGAAGAAGTGGAGACATTATTTGATTCCTAAAGAGTTTGTGTTGTATAGTAATAATAAAGCTTTACAATACTTGGGAAGTCAACATAAATTGAATCAAAAACATATGAAGTGGGTTGAGTACTTGTAGAGTTTTACATTTGTGATCAAGCATAAGAGTGGAGTTACTAATAGAGTTGTTGATGCATTGAGTAGAAGAAATTCTTTGTTGACTGAAATGAAGGTTGAAGTTCTTGGTTTTGATGAAATGAAAGAATTGTATGATGTTGATCCTAATTTTTCTGAGGCATGGAGAGAGTGTAGAGCACCAAATCTAACAGACCACATAAGTAAGTATGATGAATATTTCATTCAAGAAGGTATGTTGTTCAAAGGTATTCAGTTGTGTATTCCTAAAAGTCCTATGAGGTTGAATTTGATTAAGGAAAAGCATAGTGGTGGATTAGCTGGACATTTTGGAATTTATAAGACATTGAATTTGCTGAAAGAGAAGTATTATTGGCCACAAATGTATAAGGATGTTCAAAAATTTGTAAAGAGTTGTGGAGTTTGTCAAGTTGCAAAGGGAGTGAGTCAAAATGCTAGTTTGTATACACCTATTACTATTCTTGAGAAACCTTGGATTGACATTAGTATGGATTTTGTTCTTGGATTGCCTAAAATAGTGAAGGGGTATGATTCTATATTTGTTGTAGTGGAAAGATTTTCTAAGATGGCTCATTTCATACCATGTAAGAAGACATCAAATGCTGAGCATGTTGCTAAACTTTTTTTTAAAGAGATTGTGAGATTGCATGGATTACCAAGAAGTTTTATTTTAGACAGAGATAGTAAGTTTTTTGGTTATTTTTGAAAGACTTTGTGGAAGAAGATGGGTACTGAGCTGAAGTTCAGTTCTACATTTCATCCACAAATAGATAGATAGATATAGGTTGTGAGTAGAAGCTTGAGAAATTTGCTGAGATGTTTAGTTGGGAATAAGCCAAGCAATTGGGAGATGGTATTGGCACAAGCTGAATTTGCATATAATAATTTTGTGAATAGGAGTACAGGGAAGACACCTTTTGAGATTGTTATCAGAATGCATCCTAGAGGTATATCAGATTTGAGAGATGTTGCTGGTGAAGAAAAGAAAAGTGCTGCAGGAGAGAAATTTGCTGATTTTATGGAGTCTTTGCATAAGGAAGTGAAGTTGATGTTGGAACAAAGTAATCAGAAGTATAAGGAGAATGCTGATTAGTCTAGAAGACACCATGATTTTCAAGTTGGTGATGAGGTGATGGTTCATCTAAAGAAAGGAAGATTCCTAGTTGGAATATATAGTAAGCTAAAGATGAAGAAATTTGGACTTTGTAAGCTCTTAAAAAAGTTTGATAGTGGTAATGCTTATGAAGTTGAGTTACCTAATGACATGGATATATCTCCTATATTCAATATTGCTGATTTGTATAAGTATCATGAGTTAGATGATGAAGTTGTTGTACCTAATGATTGAAGAGGTTGAACAGATACTGGATCAAAGAGTTGGTAAGAGCTCAAGAGGAAAAGATTACTACAAATATTTGGTGAAGTGGAAGAATAGACCTATTGAAGATGCTTCATGGATTTCTCAATTTGAGTTAGATTCAACTCAGGTTGTGACACTTGCACAATTAAAGAGAATCATTTTTCTCCAACCCTAGTTGTTTGATGTAGGAGCATCCTAGGTTTTTCTTGAAATCCTGCACATTTTATTCATTATGTCAGTTGCTAAGTTTGATCTTTCAAGACATGAACTCTTATCCTCCATATACTCTTCCTACTATTATCTCTCTTCCTTCACCCTATAAATGTCTTTGAGAAAACCTTTGTATGGTCTTGGATTATTATGAATTATATTTCTTATAGGAGCACTATCCAAGTTGAGAAATAGCTTGACCTATTTCTAAAAAACCAAAATGAAAATAGAAAGAAAAAAAAAAGTGCCTTGGTGAAAACCAGTTCTTGTGGCACCATGGTAGCAAAAGTAAAGATAAATAAATTCTTCCTATGGTGAAAACCACTTCTTGTGGCACCTTGGATGAATACCATGATGAAAACCTAGCAAACAGGCATTATGCATAATTCTTCCATTATCCATCTATCCCATCTTTCCTCTTTGATCTTGATAATGTTGAGCTATCCTTACATATTGGCTATTTTATCCATCAACTTCCCTATTGTGCTTACTCATTCATTCACAGCCTTCATATCTAGCATCATTATTATTACTCTATCCTATTGTTATCCTATCAAGTTGACCCATTGGTCTTGATCACAATAAAGAAAAACATGGTTCTCATAGGTCTCTGGCATGCTTACTCTTTTGGACTACACACTTCATGTTATCTTAGTTATTTTCTTCCACTACTTATGCCATATGCTATCTGACTTGTTGGCTTTCTTGGATTATCTAAAACATACTTCATATGACTATTTCACCTCTTTCCCTAGCTTGGTTATGCTTGAGGAGTTAGTCCTTGAGGATCACTTTCACTTACTCCATACTCTTTTCTTATCCATCTTTTCTTATCCACTGACTTGTTGCTCCATCATGTCTTATACCTTGCTAGACATTGGGAGAAAATGATGCAATTTTTCTTGAGAACTAGTGATCTCAAAAATATTCTATTTAAAAAAAAAAAAAATCATATGTGATCTTGAAAAAAATCATTAAAATATAGAAAATGTCTTGAAAAATGATCATCTTAGTGAAAACCTAGAAATAAGAACTTTGATGTATCACCAAAAAAATAAAAGAAGTAAAAAAATTGAAAAAAATTGAAAAAAGTCTTGATAAAATCTACCAAGTGGTGAAAAACTGGAAACAAGCACTACTTGAGACCCTCACACCTATATCTTTTAGTCTCATTCATTCACTCTACAATACATTTCCTAGATTGGAATTATCTCTTGTCCTCATCTTGGGGGCATGGTTACTTATCTTATTAGGGTCTCCTCGTGTGTTAGAGTTTCTTTGGAAACACATTCCAAATAGTGTTTCTCAACACTATCCCCCTTGACATCGAGTGTTTTTTAACACTTCTTAGATACAATACCTATAGTCTAGGATGCTACGATATTTATCACTATTAGATGCAGGTCTTAAAGAAATGACCACGTGACTTACAAACACATACTTAAACATTAATCTTGCTAAACTATGATGAATATTATCTTCCTTGTGTGATGTCTATGATCATTTTTTTATTAACTGTTTCCTCCTTAATAGTCTTTCAAGGATGTCATGGACTAGAAAACTAGGGGCATGGGACATTTACTTTCTTTCTTCTTGTGGGAATACTTTGTTAGTCTACAGTGTTTAGAGTATTCATGCCTATCCTACTTGAAACTTTGACTTACAATGTATCATCCTTGATTATTTTTGGAAGACAACACTTGGGGGTTATCCTGACACTTATGCCTTGATATAGGTGTAATCTTGCTACATTAAACTTAGGGAATTTAATTGTGTAGCCATCTTGACTTACATGTCTTTGATGCTTAGGTTTTATTCCCACATACCTATCCAATATAGATCAAATTCATATCCTCATAGTCATACTAGTGATGATTGTATGGTCTTCCAATGTCCCTAATAAGGATTGATGATAAAAATTAGGACCTACTTATGTAACCCTTACAATTGCACCTTTCAATACTAGATTCCATTCTAGGTTTCATTCTAGCTTAGCTTTTCATTTTGCATGTTGAGAGAGCTCTCTTCTTTCATGGACTTTTCAACTAACTACATTCATCAATCTCTTGCCTCTTCTTAGTCTTATCTTATCTCTTCTTTCCTATTTCTTGCTTTATCCTATCTTACCATCTCATCTATGCTTTTGATCTATCTTTTCTAATCTCGACATCCTAGATTTATTTTTTGGATTGAAATTCAAATTTAGTTTCATATTGCTAATCAAAATTTCTTCTCCATTTCTTCATCATTTCTACCATGTTCCACTCTTTGATTTCATTTCTATTTCATCTCATTTTATCATTCTCATTTCTTTGACCTAATTCTTATGATTTATCTTTCTTGGTCAAACTTAGTCAAACTGGGGCATATCTTCATTTCTTGGTGGTCACTCTTTGTTCTTAATCTCTTATCTATCATCATGAACTTTTCTTTTCTCTAATTTGATCAAATCTAGCTTATTTTTGCATCTCCTCTACCTCATTTCAATTTCAATCTCGAGGGGGCAGGAATATCTTATCATTATTGCAAATTGCTTTCTTTTACAACTATCCATTTTTTCTTGATCTATCTTCTTTTCTTGGTGGTAGTACTCTTCTTGAGTTCTGATATTGTCTCTATCCTTGTGTTAAGAACTACTGCTATCAAACTGTATATTTAGGACTTGTTATCTCTTTCTACCTTTCATTCTTCAGATTTAGATCTCTCTATCTATTGTTTCCTACTTGTCTTATGTATTCTTTGATGCCATTTTTTCCTAGATCTATCACACAGTAGTCAAAGAGGAGAAAATGTAATCACTCAAAAATGGTCATCTAGACTATGAGCCTCCTTTCTAGCATTTTTTCATAATTTATCTAATGCTTATCCTTGATCAAATATCCAAAAAATGAATTTATTTGATTTATACTATAGTTTGACTACTTTATCCTAAGTTCATATTTAATTAAAAGAACATGTCCCCCTTTTAATGAAATAAAATTCCCCACTAATCTCTTATCCTAAGTTTCACACATAAAGCATTATTCCTCTTTTAAATATAAAAGAAAAGCCATTTTTGTCTACACATGAATACACAATTGTTTATGTGAGGGGAATCTTATATTTTTAAAATAAATTTAATTCTCCTCCACACATTTCAAACCATCTCAAAAGTCAACCATTAATTGTGATTGATTGAGATGCTTGTGCACATGGATCACTCAAGATGCATTCGCCTCCCTGGATTAAGCCTTTTTCACCTCTTAATCTCTAGTGTCCATTTTTCTACAAAAGGAAGGGATCTCTCCTCACTAAAATCTTAGTCTCTCATCCTATGGTTATGTTGTAGGTTTTCTTGGTGAATTTGGAGACTTGGAACATTCTTGCATTTTTGCATTTTAGCTTAGCTCTCATTCTACTTACATTATGACATACTTTTTAGCCTAGTTTTCTTTATGCTCTAGTTTAGTTCTCTTTATTAGCTTTAATTTATTTTAGAATAGCTTACATTTACATTGAATTTTATTCTAGATTCTTGGATATTGGCACTCTTGACTCTACTCTTTGAATCTCTCATTCTATGGTGCACCTTGCAAGGGTTTCCTAGTTTGGTTCATTTAAGAGCCACCATCTCATAGCTTTTACATGTCATAGATAGAGAGCTATAAGCCACCTCATGAGATTCCCTCTTTCATGGGTATTCTTAACAATAATGGTTTATAGAAGTATGACACATTTTGTACACACACGAACCATCTAAAATATAGTAGTAAAGAAAATGTACTGAAAGCAACATCATAATAAACAAACATAACAAAACTCATGCAGAGTTCCTCCTAGCTATAATAGCATCATGAGATCTCAAAGGTCTTAGCCATCCCCTACACCTAACATCCCAAACTATTGACCAAATTTTTAGAGTTATCTTATGAGGATGTCACTACTAAAATGTAATAACATCATAAGAACAAGGAAATCTAACATGCTAACAAGTAAATAATTAGATATTCCAACTAATCATATGCTAAACATCATAATACATGAATTCATCTAATAAATTAACATCATCTAACCATTATATCTATACATTCCAATGAAAGAATAAATTACAAGGAAGCATACCCCAGAATCTTGAATATACCAAGTGAAACATCAAACACTAGTCACACTTGAATAATAGACTATCTTTTTACAGTGGTCCCTAGTAGTGATAAAAGTATTTATGCTTCCCAACCATGTGTAACTTGTAGGTCCACTCCCATCATGTTAATGGAGATAATGATCCAACCAAAAACACACATAAAATAGATATCCATGGCTAACACTCATGCCAGATAGTAAAGATGACTAAAACCAAGAGCATGATACAATGCAAGTACAAAAGGTCCTAGTTAGACACTCTATGAGTAACTATGTAGGGACTCTAGTGGAGAGTTGGTAACTCAAAATCACCCAAGTTGTAACACAAGAACAAGAGTTCCCCTCAGTACACCCTCAAGAGGCTAATGTATTATAGAATAAATAACTATTCCCCTTAGCACCACCCTTAGGAGGTTGACCATAAATTTCTTATCTTATTTAATTTGCTATGAATTAATTAAGTTATCACTTATTAGAAAATTTTATATGTACACCATGTCATGGACACTATATGGGTTACAAGAGCAGCCCCTCCACCACTTTACCCTACATACCCATGCTCATTACATGATAAGTGCCCATAGGGATGCATATTCCCAACCCAACTCGAAATGAACATAACTCTATCAAAATAATACAAGGGCTAGACGAGGATACAAGAAAAAATAACACTCACCTAAAAACAAGCTCAAGAGGATAGATGTGACACATTTCCCAATGCAACATAAAAGTACAAAAATGGTTTGACTAAAATCCTATGGATAATCCAATTCCATAACCAACATCATGCCAAGAAATCTTAAGAAGAGTGGGTGGTACACAAATTGAGGTAAAAACTCCAAAACTCAAAAACTTTGAAAATAAAGCCCTTTTGGTCTTTGGTTATAAAAACCACAAAAATTGAATAAAATACAAGTTCAAACACCATATGCAAAAATGAATAGCATAACGATGTGAAATCCCAAACCTTCATCCCAAAAATTGGAAAAATGTTCATACCTGACCAACCAAGTAGAACCAACAAATACAAATGGAGGAGAACACTAGTTCTCACCCTCCTAACAAAGAGCTACAAAAAATGAAAGAAAAAATAGAGCTGAAACATGAATACAAGAGAGTCCTACCTAACAACCAAAATGGAAGAAACATAAAGAACATTATAAAATAAATAACTCATAGAAGCTATTGGAAGTATTAGAAAGCAAGGTCTCCCTAAGCCAGATCCAACGAGACCAATCTCGTGAAGATCCCATGCCCATAGCTCTCACAATGAATAGAAATAGAATCATTTAGAAGAGGATTTTGGAAAAAGCTCTCAAATTCTCAATTTCTAAAAGTGATAAGTGAGGAATTAATTTCCTCTTTCCATACTTATTCACTTTTCGAGTGAATAATTGATTAGGGAAAATAACTAGAAGGACTAGTTGGATCATTAATCAGCCCAAATGAAAATAAGATATTCCAAGTAATTGGAATTAAACTAAGGCAAAGCTACCAAAAATTTAAAATCAAAATAATTAAAGCCAAAAAACCCAAAAATCACAGAATTTCCTTAACAACCTTTGTGACAATGCAAACCTCTAAATGCACAAACACACTCACAGGTCTAGTCACATAATGAAAATGATTCTAGATTAAATCAAATCATTTGAAGGTTTATTTTAAACAATTAAAGATACATCGATCATACATGAATGACATTGGTAAGATGAATAGCTAAATCACTGACTCCATGTGACACTACAAGGGATATAAATCATGCACACTAAAACACATGATCAAGTGCAATTGTATATAATAATATATCAAAAAAAATAAATGTATTAAATAACCTTATTTAATCATTTATTTAATTATACCAAAATACTCCATTGACATCACTCACATTCACATAAAACATGACAAAGCAAGAATAAAGTAAATTACCATAGCATTTAATCTAACATATAACATAATTAGAGATATGTCTGATTACTAGATAACTAGATATCATCAGAAAATATATTGTCATCTCAAAATGGCATCAACATGAAAATATGATCAATTGCACAACATAGTGGTATAGGATCTATGATACTAAAATCAAAGTATAACAGTTGACCCTTAGTTAATCTCAAATGAAAAATAATAACATGAGTACAAGTATCTCTCAAATCAAAATCTAACTGTAGAACCAGAATCAGTATGCAAAGAACATTAACAAATGAAGTAAACATTCACAAACCAAAAACTAAATTCACATATATGCTTAGACTAAGAAAGAAAATAAGAAGTGCAAACCTCACAAGAGAAAACACTCCATGCTTTCTTGATTCTGTAGATGTGTCCTTTTGCTGTGGATGTATGCTCAAGATGCTCAAAAGCTGCTTCAATGGAGATGGGTAATGGCAAATTGGTAGCTTTGTGAGCTCTCAATTTGGCATTATAAGGGTATGGTTTATGGCTTTGGTTCTCAAAATAGCATGGTAACTTTAGCTCAAAGATTGTTGATGAAATGGCTTGGGATGGGATTCAATTTATAGGCTAAGGGGTAGAGGGATGGAGGGCTTAGATGCAAGGATGGATGAAGGCTTAAGGAGGGCTAAGATGCACTCAAAGGGGAGAACATGGATTGTGCTTGTTTAGCACCAATGGGAAGGTGACACTTGTCACAAGGAGGATGAGTGTGAGAGGGTAGGGTAAAGGGTTGGTTAAAGTCATGATGAGTGGGGTTGAGTATGTAAGAGGGATGTAAGAGGAATGAGTGTGGAAGAGGGAAGAGTGTGAAAGATGGGTGTAAGAGTCATGAGTGGGCTTGTAAGAGTCTTTATGTTTTGTAAGAGCACTCATGACTTAGTGGTTGGGTTTTTTTGAGGGGAGACTTTGGTTTGGATTAGGAAAGTCTTAAACTTGTTTAAGGAATGTGACAACATTAGGAGGTGGATTAGGCTTGGGTTTAGGATTAGATTAGGGATGTTAGAGATGTGCAAGTGGATGGCATTAATGAGGGTGGGTGAGTTAGTGGCTAAGCTTGGTTAGCATGGGTGGATGGGGTGGATTAGGCTAAATGGAGGATTAGAGATAGGTTAGGGGTTTTTGAATTTGAGGATTTTATTTATCAAATAGATTTATTTAATAAATGGGGATTTTTGGAATTAGATAGAAGAATAGGATTTAATTGATAAATAATAGATTATTTGATTTATCAATTAGGACTATAGATGATTAATTAAATTAATCAACTAGGGGATGACAAAGGATTAATTAAATAGAAATTTAATTAATAATGTCTTTTTAGATAACTAAATAGGATTACTAAAATAGTGTAATCAAATTTAGGTGTCTACACTAACAATGTATAGACTAAAAATATGATAGAGAGTGAAGTTAGAGCATTAGCATTTGACAAGTCATGGTATCCCATCTTAAGATAAATCTTGGAGAACACTTGTGCCCCCTTCATCTGATCAAACAAGTCACCTATCCTTGCAAAGGGTATTAATTCTTCATCATCACCTTATTCAATTGTCAGTAGTCAATGCATAAACACAATGATCCATCTTTGTTCTTCACAAATATGACTAGTGCACCCATGAGGATACACTAGGATGAATATGGCCCTTGGCCAACAATTCCACCAACTGCAATATGAGTTCTCTCAACTCTTGAGTAGTCATGCAGTAAGGAGCTCATAAAATTAGCTCTACTCCTAGTACAAGACCAATCTAAAAGCCAATGTCACATTGTAGTCATATCTCTTTAGGAAATACATCTACATACTCATGAAGGAGTGGATGATAATCTAGTGTCCCCATATGACTCTCAGCATCCTTAAGATCACTAACAAAAACAACAAAAATCTAACATCCCTTCTAAACACTCCACTTTAGCTAATTAGTCAAAACCATCTATAGTGAGACTGATCCCTAGAGCCCTAAAAGTTTCACCTTCCCACATGTGTCATCAATACACGATACCAACTTATGGTAGAAATTTATATTTTTCTAATGGGTGGCTAACTAATCCATGCCCAACACAATGTTATATAATCTTAATGGTAGGATACAAAGATCCACTATGGTGGTGAAGGTACCCAAATTCAATAGACAACCTCTGACCAAGGAGTCTATAGCCACTTTGGATCTTGTGGATAATTCAACTTGCCACCTATCAACCTAACATGCTACCACTAGCCCACATCACTGAAAAAGAGATTGTGTAATAAAAGAATCTAAAGCACCAAAGTCAAATAATATTGAAGATGAAATACCATGCAATGTACTTATAGCCTCAACTATGGTACCTTGATGCTCATCTTAACAATTGTCAACCATTGTGAAGACTCTATGGCTCCTTCCTACATATCCAATAGTAGGATCTTATCTAGTTGTACCTCTACCAGGTCTTGAAGATGATAATATAGGAAAAACCAATGCTTTATGACTAGGATGGCCACAAGAATAACAATTTCCCACAAAGTTGTAAGTAGTTCCATGACCACCCTGAGTAGTACTAGAATATGGTGCACTACCCTTGCTAGAGTTTTTTTGGCTTCTCTAAGGAGGGTGATTCTACTGAGACTTTTGGCCATGGACCTAGTCTTGTCCCTTCCCTCCTATGGTAATTGATCCTATCCATTCTTCTGAAGAAAATGCTAATTTTGTCGCTCACTATGTTTACTACCACATTGCAAGGGTGATGATCAGGCTTGACCTTTCTAGAGGACTAAGTAAATTGGGAATCCTACCCTAAAGTTCATACACTTTGGTTCAAAGAACCTAATCTGCTAGTAAAACCCCTAGTCACATTGCTCTTAATGATTCTTGTCTTCTCAGTGACAAGTGCAAGTGTCCTAGGTTGGTGAGCATGAACATCCCCAATGATAGAGTAACTAAGGCCCCTAAAAAAATGTTGAGTGAGGAGTGCCTCATCATGATGATAGCTTCAATATTGTCTCAACCCAAGAAACTACTTCTCATACTGATTCACTATCATATATGCATGCTTAAGCTCATGGAATTCATCAGCACGGGCCTCATGGTACTATGGAGATAGGAATTTCTCCCTGAACCTCTCCTCAAAGATCTCCCAAATGAGATCTACCACATCAATATGGATCATCTCACTCTCCATATCCCACCAAATAGAACCATTTTCCCTCAAATCTATAATAGCACAATAGGCCTTCAAGTTTCTTTTGTAAGGTAATAAGGAGAAGCAATGTCCCATATCTAGTAACCAAGTCTCACCCTTGAGCCCTATCCCATGACCATCAAATAATAGTGTTCAAGACCTTTGAAGTTCTTCCATCATCTCCACCTAGCTGAAGTCATTATTATAATTTTGACCATGGCCCCTCCATCAATTCCTTGTATAGTTAGGAGGCTTATGCAAATGTTCATGTTTACACTCATTCTCTCTATGCTCTAACTGACGGGAATCTCCATGATGGGATCGCTCTTCCTGACCATTGTCACATTGGTTTTCCTAAACACAAGGCCCCAACCAAGCAATAATATCTTGTAGCACTAGCATGAATGCCCCAATGCCACCTAGATTATTTCTATCTCATTCTCCCCCACCATCCAACCATTCTTCTTCTTGATGTTCTTCTTCACGAGTATTTTTTTGGTTGCTACCCTAACCACCAGGTCTACATGTAGGAGGCATAACTAAGGAATCACATGATAAAGGTCAAAAAAATACATCAAAAGCATAGAGTCATAATCATGAACCACAATGAGATATCAAAATAAAAAACATAAGATAAATACACATACTGAAAACACTAACATAGTGGAAGCATAACACAAAGGTCTCAATATTGCAACATAGGCTCTGATACTAGATGCAATGCCCCACTCGAGGATCCTTGGAACAAGGATAAATTAAAGACAATATTTTTTTAAAACCAAGTATAGATGCCACTACCAAATTGACATGATAAAATAGAAAATGAAATCCAAAGATAACAATAGAACATAAAATTTTAGATCTACTGAAGCATGGAAACTCAAGCAATCAAAAAGGGTACTCAAAACCACAAAAAGTGTTCTTTGCAAGATACCCCCTTTTTTTGTGTAAGAAAATACAAGGCATAGTTTCACATGAGGAAGTGCACCAAGCTACACAAGAAACTACCCTATCACATGAAGGAATTTCTAGCCCAACCACCAAACGCATAGAACTAGTGTCAAGGCTCATGAAAGGAAGTACCAAGAGCCATAAAAGGAAGTGAAATGAACCCTATGATAAAATGTGAAGTCTCATGTTATAGAGTGTACAATCTCATTCAAGAGAGAGTAAAATCTCTCATGATAATTTGCATCAGCAAGCAAGAAAAACACCAAGAGAAAAGATAGGGAAAGAAATTCTCCACATCAAGGAGTAGAGAATCCAAAAATTGAGGCATAGACACTCAAACATAATAACTACAAGATGGAAACTAGATCTAACCATCTAAAACATAGCAGTAAAGGAAATGCATAGAAAACAACATTACACTGAACATACATAGAAAAACTTATGTGTGATTCCTCCCATCTATAATAGCATCATGAGACCTCAAAGGTCCTAGCCATGTGTAACATCCCAAACTATTGACCAAATGATCAAGTTTTCTTATGAGGGTGTCACTACTAAAACATAATAACATCATAAGAATAAGGAAATCTTACATGCTAACAAGTAAAGCATTAGATATTCCAACTAATCAAAACTCATCATCTAATCATATGCTAAACATCATAATATAGAATGCATCTGATAAACTACCATCATCTAACCATGATATCCATACATTCCAATGAAAGCATAACTCACAAGGAAGTATACTCTAGAATCCAAAATACACCAAGAGAAACATCAAGCACTAGTTGCACTAGAATAATAGACTGTCTTTCTACACTAGTCCCCAATAGTGGTGAAGCTAGCTATGCCTCCCAACTATGTGAAACCTATAGGTCCACTCATGCCATGTTGATGGAAATAATGATCCAATCACAAATACACATATAATATGTATCCATGGCTAACACTCATGCTAGATAGTAAAGATGACTAAAACCAAGAGCATGAGACAATGCAAGTACAAAAGGTCCTAGTCAAACACTCGATGGGTATCTATGTAGGGACTCTGGTGGAGAGTTGATAACTTGGAATCACCCAAGCTGCAACAAAAGAAAAACCATTCCCCTTGGTACACCCTTGGGAGGCTAATGTGTTGTAGAATAACTAACAATTCCCCTTGGCACCACCTTAGGGAGATATACCATAAATTTCTTATCTTATTTAATTTGGTATGAATTAATTAAGTTATCACTTATTAGAAACTTCTACATGTACATCACATCAGGGAAACCACATGGGTTACAAGAGGAGCCCCTCCAACACCTTACCCTACATACCCATGCTCATCACATGATGAGTGCTGATAGGCATGCATATTCCCAACCCAAACTCAAATGAACATAACTCCACCAAAATACAAATGGGATATTGGGCCTCACATGTCACCCAAAAAATGGATGAGCACATTCTTGTATGTGGTGTACCACCACCACAAAGATCATAAAAAAAGGGTTGGATGTGAACACAAGTAAAAATAACACTCAACTGAAAACAAGATTGGGAGGATGAACACAACTCACATCCTAGTGAAACAATGGTTTGACTAATATCCTATAGATAATCCAAGTCCATTACCAACACCATGCCAAGAAAAATTGAGAAAACTAAGCATGCAAATCTAGGTAAATACCCCAAAACTCAAATTTTTTGAAAATAACACCCATTTGGTCTTTAGGCACACAAGCCATGAAAATCTAATAAAATTTAGGTTCTGACATCATATGAAAAATCAAGTAGCATAACGGTGTGAGAATCCAAACCTTTATCCCAAAAAATAGGAAAACATTAATACCTAACCAACTGGGTAGAACCAACAAACAAAAATAGAAGGGAACACTAGTTCTTAGCCTCCTAACAAATAGCTACCATAAGAAAAAGTAGAAATGGAGCTAAAACATGAAAAAGTGAGAGCCCTACTTGATAGCCAAAAGGGCAGAAATAGGAAACGACACAATAAAATAAATAACCTATAGAAGCTATTGGAAATCATAGAAAAAGAAGGTCTCCCCAAGCTAGATCCAACGAGACCAATCTTGCAAAGATCCCATGCCCGTAGCTCTCACGTTGAACTAAAACAAAATCCTCTAGGGTATGATTTCAAAAAAACTCTCAAATTCTCAATTTCCAAAAGTGAGAAGTGAGGAATTAATTTCCTCTTTCCATAATTATTCACTTTTCGAATGAATAATCAATTAGGGAAATAACTAGAAGGACTCATTAGATCCTGAATCATCCCAAACAAAAATAGTCTATTCCAAGTAATTGGAATTTATCTAAGGCAAAGCTGCCAAAAATTAAAAATCAAAACAATTAAAGCTTGAAAACCCAAAAATCATAGAATTTCCTTAACAACCTTCATGACAATGTAGACCTCTAAATGCACAAACACACTTATAGGTCTAGTCACATAATGCAAATGATTCTAGATTAAATCAAATCACTGAAAGGTTTAACTTAAACAATTAAAGATATGTCAACCATATAGTGATGACATTGGTAAGATGAACAACTAAATCACTAACTCCATGTGCCACTACCAGTGATATAAATCCTATGCACTAAAACACAAGATTAAGTGTAATTGCATATAATAACATATCCAAAGCAATAAATGCATTAAATAACCTAATTTAATCATTTATTTAATTATACTAAAATGCTCCATTTATATCACTCGTGTTCACATAAAACATGAAAAAGAAAGAATAAAGTAAATTGCTATAGCATTTAATCCAACATATAATGTATAATCTAAGATATGTCCAAATATTGGAGAACCATATATCATCATAAAACATACTATCATCTCAAAATGACATCAAAATGCAAATATGATAAATTGTACAACATAGTAGTATAACATATATGATACTAAGATCAAAGTATAACATCTGACCCTTAGGTCATCATAAATGAAAAAATAATAACATGAGTACAAGTATCTCTAAAATCAAAATCTAACAAGATATAGACTGCAAACATGAGAGGCACTACATACCATGGAAGAGATTAATCTAGTAGTTAATTATGACCTATCATTTCAAGCAATTATTTGAAAATTTAGGGGTTTTTTTTCACTCTCCCTAGTATTCAAAAGTACATTATCATGCACTAGGCTTCCCTCAGTTTAGCTTTGGTACATATATATCCTTTGGCTAGGGGTTTTTTGGTTTCCAATTTTAATGATGCTCTAGATAGAACAAATATTCTATGCAAGCATTTTATTACCTAGGTGAATCATTTCTCTTTGATTATGAAACACTAGTATGAGGATTTTTTAACCCTCTTTAGAATCCTTATGAAAGATGCCTAGTTTGGCTAGGATTCTATATCTACCCCTTCATCTTTGGTTGGATCCTCTCCTTGAAGAAGTTGGTGATGCTCTTGAAGATTTTATTATGGCAAATGAGGAAATCTTTGATATTCTCTACTCAACCTTTGCTCACATTTTTGTTGACATTTGTGCTTCTTAGGAGTTGCATGAAAAGAATCATCTCAAATATTCGAAATGTTATTTGATCCAAACTATGGACTATGAGGGAATCCTTTTTTTATGTAGGAAGTATTTCATGATAGGTCATATTGTGGCTAAATGTGGGGTTGATAAAGTTAAACATAAAAAGTTTTCCTTGTGGTACAAATGACCTTCTTTGAAACATTATATGGTGGTTAATAATTACTCTCAATGGGGAGGTAATCATACATTAGGTGAATCAGATTAGATGCATGCTTCTTTAAAAGGGGGTTACATTCCTACTATTATTTATGCTTTAAAAATAACACCAATTGCTAATTCTATTGGTTTGGAATAGTTGATAGAGAAAACTCCTAGACATATTGTAGAAAATGTCATCATTGTGCAACATAAGTTTTTTAGATTCGAATCTAATAGTCATGTCTAAAGAATTACTAACAAATATACTATTGTTGGTTGATGCCACACACCAACCAATTCAAGCTAAGTAATCTATTAATTATTGAAAAATAATCATTAAACAAAAATGAAAATTCATAGCTATAAGTATTTTCCATTTACCAACCTCCATACACAATGTTCAATAACTCCTTAAATAACTAAAAACTCTCTAAAACTGAAAAAGAAGAAGAAGATAATTGCCCTTTTTGGTAGATTTTTACAATTCTTGGAATTTGCCAATTTTGGTAATCTCAAAAATAACTCTCAGAATGTTGAAATTATAACTAAAATTTCCTTAGAACATGAAAAAAACTACCAAATAAACTTTGAAACTAGATTTTTTTTGAAGTAATTACAAGAAACAAAAACTCAAAAAAGTAGAAAAACATTGAAAGCTAAATTTAGGTGTCTAAACAGATTTTTGTCTCTTGAAAAAATATCAAAACAATCACCAAAGGAGTTGAGATGAGTTAAAAATGAATTTAACTCCTCCTTGCAAATTCACCTATAAAATGTCATGAAAAAGCCCATCCGAGTCAAAAATTATGACCCTTGGAAGTCCTTACATCATTCCCCCATTGTTGAAAGAAATGTAGCTCCTAAAAGTGATTGGTTGTGAATTGCTACAACTTTTTAAAATCCAAATACATTATTTGCCACTTATCTATCCATGTGCTATCAATTTTTTAAACCCATCCCACTATATCAAATACCTATTGTACTAACAATGCCTTGTGAAGATAGTTTTCTTGTCTAAAATTTTGACATTTCCCCCCATTTCCTTGGACCTATCACTAACAATGTACCATAAAATATTTCCTATGCTCTAATTAAATACCTATATTTTCCTATTTATTTTAGGATGATAGGAACTACTAAACATAAACTTGGTCCCCAATTTAATCCATAAATGACTCAAGCATTTAGTATCTCTAAAAGCTATGTAAATGAACAACTTATGAGAATAATAGTTCTAATATCCTAGTTACATCTTGGTTTTTTATTAGGAAATAAAATGAACCATCTCTTAATTTCTTAAATCTGATCAACAACTACAAAAATGGAAATATTACCTCACTGAGTGTATGGAAGTCCCAACATAAAATCCATTCTCAAATCTATTCATGGTTTGGTGGTTATTGGTAAAGGCATTTGCAAGCTTGTATTTTGTGAATGTCCTTTATACACTTTAGACATTATACACTTTTTTAACATATTTATTTATATTATTCTTTATCTTTGGCCTATAGTAATTATCTTCAACCAAGGCTATTATCTTTTTCCCCTTCCAAAATGCCCAACCAATCCACCACTATGAAATTACCTTATAATATATCTCCCTCATTGAGCCAACTGGTATATATAGTTGTTTCACTTTAAAGAGATAGTAGTCCTATATAAAATATTTACCTTTTACATAATATAACTTACCTAATGATGAAGGATTTAGTTGTTCTTCAATATCCTAAGGATCATTATCAATCTCATATAAATACTTAATAACATCAAAACCAATTACTCAATTTCTATCATATGGTGGTTAATAATGAAATACACCTACTCAAAGCATCAACAACCTAGTTTTGTTTTCCAAACTTATGCTTCATAACTAAGGTATATCCCTATAAGAAAGAGACCCACTCAGAATTTCTAGTATTAAACTTATTTTGTCTGTTGAGGTATTTTAGGGCACTATGGTAAGTAAATAACACAAACTCTTATTGAACTAGATAGTGTCTCTAATGCCTTAATGTTTGAACAATTGTATAAAGTTCTAGATCATAGGTAGAATATTTCTTCCTTACTTCATTCAACTCTTCAGCAAAGAAATTTATAGTCTTACATGATTGGCTAAGAATAACAATTATTCCAATGTGGGATGCATTACATTCTTCTTCAAATACCTTATCAAATTTTTGAAGTATATGTATAGAAGCCTTAGTTACCTTCTTCGAAAACTTGAAACTTCCATCATCATCTATTGTACATGCAAATTCCCTTTCTTTTGTGTAGTTTTTTATAGGTGCTATAATGTTACTAAAATTTCTAATGAACTTTTGATAGAAAGTCTCCAAAATAAGAAATCTTCTTACCTCTATTATATTTTTTGGACTAGTCAATACCAAAACTTCCCTAACCTTCTCTAGGTACATCATAATAGCTTCCTTGGAAATAAGAAAGCCAAACAAAGTTGAACTATTTTGCATGATTCTACATGTCTTTGAACTTTCATAGAGTTTTTATGTTCTTAGCACAACCAAAATAACCCTTAGGTGGTGCAAATCATCTTCTCTTTGTTATAGATCATGATGTTTGAAAAATAAAAAATCACAAACTTTCCAATGTAAGTATTGGTATAATTGATGTAGTGATGCTACATATTGCATTGATGAATAGTGGTACAAATTTGATGATAGGCAGTTATTTGGCTGTCATTGATGCTAGCTAAATGAATTAGTATTGTTGGCATGCTACTAGATATTGATTGAATAAACCATGCATTTAAGTATTTTTTAATGGTTATTATTCTACAAAGGGGCTATTTTATGTGTCAGGACATTATGTTTATGATAGAGCCTATTGATATGAAGAATTGAGTAGGTTATGTTTGATGAGATCAAATCAGGTAACTACTAAAATAGTCAATGATAGATAGCCAAATGATTTGAATGTTATTTAATATTGGTATAATATTTTCTAGATTGATCTTAATATATGATTGGTAACAATATTTGATGATGTAGTTACAATAGCATCTTATAATGTGCACAGGTAAAGGTAGTTTGTTGGACTAGAATCAATGTTAACACAATGAATAAGAACAAGATCTTGAATAGATGATGAATATTTTTAGATTGGTGAAGAGATTTGAAATGTTGTTTTAATTGGTAATGTTTCTCATAAAGTAGATGGTATTTTTGTGAATTACAGAAAGATTTTGACAAGACATTGATTGAGGTATGCATTTGAGGAGGATTGTTCAATAATTTTATTTTTGGTCAAAATTGTTTATTAGATAGTTTGATTTCAAAGAAGTAATTCAAATGCTAAATAATGTGATAAGAGGAAAATGGTTTATGAGATTATAGTAGTGTAACATAGGGGCACATCCCCCCCCCCCACAAAAAAAAAGAAGGTGACTTGGCATTTTGGGCGGTGCCCCTTAGAGTGCCACCACTGTTGGAGATAGTGAGACATCTCTACGATGATGAGACATCCTTGAGATGGTGAGATGTCTCTAAGATAGTGAGATGTCTCTAAGTGTGAGGGTGCCAGGATGTCCCTTGTGGAAAGAAAAAAAGGGACATTAAAAATTAAAAAGTTTAAGGCATTTTTATAATGTTTTAATGTTTCTAGTATTATGCTATTGTGTTGTGGGGCTCATTCCTTTCTCCTCCTTTGTTAAAAGCCTTCTATTCTTCATTTTTATTCACATTTTCATTTTTCATTATTTGCAACAAGAAGAAGAAGAAGAGTGAAGAGCTAAGATAAGGACTTGTGCAAGAGTGAATAAATTTTTTGCAAGTGAAAAAGGAGAGGCTAGGAGAAAGAAGAAGAAGAGGAGAGTTTACCATCTTGTTGAAGGAGTTTTTCAAGCAAAAGGCAAGGTTTTTAACTTGTTTTTCTAATTTTCAAATGCATGTTTATAAATTATTGCTTGATGTTTTTAGTTCTAAATGTGTGTTGCTTTATTTTATTATAGTTATGATTATCATTCATTCATTGAATAATTTATAAATATTAAATAATAGATTAAGATTCCCGATGTTTCATTTTGCAAATTCTTGTTATTTAGTTTTAAATTTTATAAAATTTCAAGAAGGGCATAGGTTAAAAGTTTGTAAATTCAAATTGTTAACTTTATTAATTTTTTTCATTTTGTGAAATACAGTGTCAAAATGAGCTCCCACATTGATACTCATAGTGATGACAAGATGGAACTTCATTCATATAGTGGTAGTGTTAGAGGGCTTTTCATACAGTGTCACTAGGGTTTTCATCAACTCTTATGTTGTCTTTGCTTCATGAGATTACTAGATTATTAGATTACAAAATAGTTTGGAGTTGGAGTTATAGATTAGTTACAAGAATTTGTTTTGGGAAGTTATTGGGTCTCGACAATTCTTTATCTCTGCAATAGAGAACTCCAGAAAGGAAGAGGGGGAGTAGTAGGGTAGAGTAGGAGAATGGAATGGCAAAATGGTTTATTGTAATAGAGAATGAACCAAGACCAAGAATTCATTGTTGGTTTGAATTCTAAAATAGTTTGTTTTCAAGAGTTGTTACTTTGTTTTGATAGCAAATTTGATATTGGTTAGTGGATGAATTTCTTGGCATGAATAGAATTGACTATAAAATGAATCATGTTTTGTTACTTGAGATCCGATAGATGATCCCATAATTTAATATTATTTTGTGCTTATTCACCCTTCTATTGTGCACTCTGTATTACATTGGTATTAGAGCATAGCAAAAGGTATTGGAAGAAGATCTAGGATTTGGCAGGTTGCCGGTCCCTTGTTGATACTTGGAGTAGAACTATCCTCTAAGAGTGTTCCAAGGTGGTGTCTAGATATCTAACAAACCCTAGATTGGTTTGAGAAGATGGTTTTGACAAGGAGTGAAAGAGAAATGGTTAAGGCATTGAAGGAGTAATTGTATGGTGATAAAAAGAAGAGAGAAGAAAGAGAAAGAAAGAAGAAGGAAGAGGAAGCTAAGAAGCAAGAAGAAGAAAGGTACAAGAATCTTAGAGAAGAGTTAGATAAGAGTATTGCAAAGTGGGAGAGGATAGCATTGCTTTTGGAACAAGCAATAGATGAAGATGAAGTAGTTGATGAAGACAAGGATCAAGAAGTGGTACACATTCCATTGGAAGGGAATGGAAAATAGATGAATGTTGGTGTAGAGAATGAGAGTGAACAACAGGAGGTTTTTGTTGTTGAACCTAGTGAGGAAAAGATTCTTGCAGATGAGGAAGAGTTGGTGAAAGGTATGGTTGAAGAAATAATTTGCTCGAATGATGGAGATGTGGACAAAAATGATCAAGAAGGAATGGACACAGTCCAAGGGTTAGAGGCTAAGGAGAAGACTGTTGGCATAGAGGATGGCATATTTGTTGATCACTATGATGCTCTAGAGATATGTAAATGAGAAGAAGATCAGATTATGGATCAAGTTGATATGATGAGTTGGTATTTTTATATAGGTGATGTGATGATGTCTAATATATTTGTTACAAGATTCAAAGGAGGTATTCACCATGACAATTGGAATCAACATGTTATGGAAAGCAACATCAATTTAGTTTTTCTTATGGTGACAACATTGCCTGCATATAATTGGAGGACTCAAAATAAGATCACAATAATTTAATGGGACTTGAATTTTTCTTTCCCTAGGAGTATGATGTAGAGGCATCTAGCAAGTGGAAATATTTCAAAGTTTCTAGTTTATGCATGGTTGAATTATATTGTAACATGGCTTCTAAGCCATTTTAATAGTTTGGTTTTCTTAGTAGCTTAAGAGTCATATATTTAATAAATAAAGTATTTGTATAATCGTGAACTCCACGATTCCTTATTAGTCTAGTTAGTATGTTATTATATTACAAAATAGTTTGGAGTCAGAGTTATAAATTAGTTACAAGAATTAGTTTTGGGAAGTTATCGGGTCTCAAAAATTATTTATCTCTGCAATAGAGAACTTGAGAAAGGAAGAGGGGGAGTAGTAGGGTAGAGTAGGAGAATGGAATGGTAGAATGGTTTATTATAATAGAGAATGAACCAAGACTAGGAATTCATTATTGGTTTGAATTCTAAAATAGTTTATTTTCAAGAGCCATTACTTTTTTTTGATATCAAATTTGATATTGGTTAGTGGATGAATTTCTTGGCATGAATAGAATTGATTGTAAAATGAATCATGTTTGGTTACTTGAGATTCGATAGATGATCCCATATTTTAATATTGTTTTGTGCTTATTCACCCTTCTATTGTGCACTTTGCATCAAAAAGTGTGAAATTAGGCACCTTTTATCTTTGTATAGGTCATATTGTTCCTTCTACTTTAATTATTTTAGAGAAAAATGAATTTTTAGGAACAATTGCTATAGTTGAGCAGGGAGAACAAATGGCTATTGTAGATTTTGATACAGTGCTATGACACAACAAACTTGGGCACATGAGTGAGAAAGGTATGAAATTAATTCATTCAAAGAAAGTTTTACCAGGTCTAAAATGTGTTAATATGGATTTCTATGAAAGTTGCGTGTATGGGAAAAAAAAGAGAGTGAGTTTTTTAAAGACTAGGAAGGAAAACAAAAAGAGAAATTAGAGCTTGTGCATATAGATGTATAGAGACCAGCTCATGTATCTTCTCTTGGTGGCTCTCATTATTATGTTACATTTATTGATGACACAACTAGAAAAGTATGGGTTTATTTCCTTAGACAGAAATCTGATGTATTTCAAATTTTTAAGAAATGGAAATGCTTGGTTGAAAATGAGACTAGTAAGAAATTAAAATGTCTCAAATTTGATAATGGTGGTGAGTATTGCACTCATTAATTTGAAGATTATTGCTCCACTAATGGTATTCATAGATAGAAAGATATTCCAAGGACTCCATAGGAAAATGGAGTGGCTAAATGCATGAACAAGACTATAATGGAGCATGCAAGGAGCATGAGGTTGCATGTTGGGTTTCCTTTACACATGTGGGTAGAGGTTATCAATACTACTATATATTTGATTAATAGAGGTCCATCTACTCCTTTGGGCTATGGTATTCTAGAGGAAGCCTGAACTAGTAAGAAGGTGAGTTATTCTTTTCTCAAAATCTTTGGCTGTGAAGCATTTTCTCACATAGATTTTGAAAATAGAACCAAGCTGGAAGCTAAGTCAAAGAAATGTGTATTTTTTAGATATGTCATTAATAAATTTGGTTATAAGCTTTGGGATTTTGAAAATCATAAATTTTTAAGAAGCAGGGATGTTATATTCAATTAGAAAGTGTTGTACAAAGATCTATTGCAGCAACATAAGAAGAAAGAAGATGATTATGTAGTGTTGGATGATACTCCACAAGCTAATGTTCTAGCCATTCCTCATGATGTGCAACAACTACAATAAAAAATACCACACTCACCAACGAATGTTAGATGGTCAATAAGGAAAATTAAACCTCCAAAAAATTCTCTCCCTCTTTGTATTCAATTTTACTTACTGATGCTAGTGAACTTGAATGTTATGATGAAGCTGTGTAGGTGGATACTAAGATTCAATAGGAGTCTACAATGAAAGATGAAATGGACTCTTTGCTGAAGAATAATACATGGGATTTATGCAAGTTTCTTGCACGTAAAAGAGCTTTATAGAATAAGTGGGTTTATAGGTTGAAAGAAGAGGAAGAAGGTAAGAAAATATTTAAAACTAGGTTAGTTGTGAAAGGGTTTGCAGAGAAAAAAGGCATTGATTTTGATGAGATATTTTCTACTATTGTTAAGATGACTTCTACCCATACCATTTCAAGTCTTGTGGCTACTAAAGATTTGCATTTAGAGTAGCTTGATGTTAAAACAACCTTCCTTCATGGTGATTTGGATGAAGAGATATATATGGCTTAGCCATAGGGATTTGTGGTCAAAGGTAAGGAGAACTTAGTGTGCAAATTGAAGAAAAGTTTATATGGCTTGAAGCAAGCACCTTGGAAATGGTATCTAAAATTTGACAGTTTTATGCATGAGCATGGATACAATAGGTGTCATTCAGATCATTGTGTTTATTTTAAGAGGTTGGATGATGACAACTACATTATTTTATGTTTATATATTGATGATATGCTTGTAGCTGGGTCTAGCACAGATCACATTAAGGGGTTGAAATGCCAATTAGCACATGCATTTTCTATGAAGGATTTGGGGGTAGCAAAAAAAATCCTTGGTATGAAGATTTGTAGAGACATAAAGAATAGAACATTGACACTATCTCAGGTTGATTATGTGGAGAAGGTGTTGCAACATTTCTCTATGGAGAATGCTAAAGCTGTTAG
The DNA here is from genome assembly GCA_028749045.1 of Cupressus sempervirens. NCBI lineage: Eukaryota > Viridiplantae > Streptophyta > Pinopsida > Cupressales > Cupressaceae > Cupressus > Cupressus sempervirens. The sequence continues at coordinate 521,803,633 of CM053783.1, read as the reverse complement.
CACACCTTTACCTAGTCATTTAAAGTTGACTAAGGAGATATGTCCTAAGACAGAGGAAGAGGAGGATAAGATGTCCAAGGTACCCTATGCTTCAGCTGTAGGAAGCATGATGTATACTATGGCATGTAATAGGCAAAATATTGCACATGCAGTGGGAGTTGTTAGCAGGTATATGAGTCATCCAAGAATTGAGCATTGGAATACAAGGCTATGTTGACTCAGATTTGGCAGGGGATATTGATACCAGATGAAGTACTATAGGTTATGTCTTTATTGTTGGTGGGGAAACCATGAGCTAGGTTTTTAGGTTACAAAAGGTTAATGCTTTATCCACTACAAAGGCAAAGTATGTAGCTACTAAAGAGGCAACTAAGGAGATGATATGGCTTCAGTTCTTCTTGGAATAATTGGGACACCCTCAAAAGGATAATTATTTGTTTATAGATAGACAAAGTGACATTCATCTTGCAAATAATTTAGCTCTGCATTCAAAGACCAAACACATACAGTTGTGGTATCATTTCATTCGATCAGTTTTGGAGGATGGATAGTTAAAGCTAGATAAGATACATACAAATGAAAATCCAGCAGATATGTTGACAAAGGTAGTAACAAGGAAGAAGCTGAACACCTCTTCAGCTTCAGTTGGTCTTCTAGACTGAACATGAATAAAGTAATAGCAGATTCCAGGGTGGTTTGATCTAGTGAGAGCCTCATGGAGTAAGAGCATAGCTATAAGATTAGTCTCCAAGTGGGAGATTTTTTTTTAGTGTGGAGCCTGATCAATCCCCAAGTGGGAGATTTTTAGATTGTGGTTACTAATCAGGAAAGTATTGTACATGCTTCATAAATTCTTTGGAGCTTGAGGCATCACATCAAAAAAAAAATTGGGCCCTATTAATTATAACCCTAAAGAGGTAAAACTACTTGTATAAAAAAGCTTAGGGTTAGGGATTGTTTCATAGTTGTGATGCAAAATTGGTTCTCGTAGTGGTATTGAGTTGTAAGGTATTACAGATTGTAATTAGGTTATAATCACTGGATCATAATAATATTGGACTTGCTATTTGGTGGACGTAGCCTAGGGATTGGGTGAACTGCATTAAATCTTGGTGTCTTGTGTTCTTTTTTGTGTGATCTATTATTGGTTATATTTTCATGAAATTTTTTATTTTTGTCTATGGTTTAATCCTAATAGGTAGTGAATCCAAATATGAACTTGAGCTTGAGGTTGGGGTTGAGGATGATGATGACACCCTTGAGAGGGTTGAGCATGAGAGTGACATTGGGGCTAGGCCAAATCAGCAAGGGACCCAAACTAGTTCCACTTCCATGGTTACTAATTTTGTACTATTTGGTACTCCATCTATTGATCACCCCTCCCCATCTTTGATAGAGTGGGCTATGGGTAAGTTTGATCCAAAATATCCTTTATAACAATTTGCTACTAGTAACAAATGGATCAAGAATATGTGGCACAAAAAAGTAGAGATGCAATATTGATGGTGATGTATGGTATGGTAGCATCACTTGAGTGAATACACACTTCCATGTAAGTTTTTTATTGAATCCAAAATTTTGAAATTTAGAATTGAATTCAACAAGCTTTGGGGAGTTTTGGAGGACTTGGGCCTTTCGATGCCTACTACCTTGGCTAGTAGGCAAAAGATTCAGACTATACAGGAGGTGCATGGGAAACAAATACAAGGGAAACAACATTGATGCATGTCTTCTTCTAGACTACAACATAGAGCTTCATCTACTACATTTCTAGGGATAGCCTCCACACCTTCCTCTACTTATAGCTCTATAGGTGTAACAACACCCTAGATGAGAAAGGGAAAATTTAGGGCACAATCTAGTGACAATAACCCTATAGAAAAATTATTTGCAGTCTAGATGAGAGAGAAGTTAGATGCATGCATTGGGAGAATGTTATTTGCTAATGGTGTTTCACTTCATATTGCTCAATCTCCTTATTTTAAGGAGGCATTCACAAAGTAGCAAACATGGGATTACCATCATACGTGCCACCAAGTGAGCACAAATTGATGACTAAAATCTTGAATGATGAGTATGCCAAGATTAGTGAGTCCATGGAGACCATGAGGGCTATTTGGGAGGAATTAGGGTGCAACATTATCATGGATAGGTAGACAGACATTAGACACCGTCCACTCACTAATGTCATAGTCACATGTATAAAGGGCCCATCATTTCTTAGGATGGTTGATTGTTTAGGGCATCAAAAATATATTGATTTTTAGTTTTAGATTCTTCAGGAATCCATTGAGGATATTGGGCCACAAAATATGGTACAAGTAGTGACAGATGTAGCTCATGTCTATAGAGCTATAGGGAGGCTTATTAGGGCTACATATCAACATATTTGGTGGACTCCTTGTTCGTGCATGCTATAAAAAATTCTCTAAAGGACATGGGGAAGATTAGCTAGATAAAGGGAGTGGTGAGTGATGGTAGATATGTGCAGATGTATATATCTATAACCACCACAACTCACATGCACTATTTAGGAGCTTTACCAAGAAGGATTTCTTGAAGCAAGTTGAGATATGATATGCATCCTATTTCATTTTCTTAGAGAGAATGCTTGAGTTGTAGGAGCTACTACAACTAATGGTTGTGATGAATGAATGGAATAGGTGGAATGGTTATAGGTCAAAGAAGGGGATGAGGGTGAAGGATATAGTTAAGAGTGAAGTACTTTTGAGTGATGAAAAATAAATTGTTTCTATTATTAGGCCAATCTGTGTGGTGATCAGGTATGGAGATGGGGATGTACCTACACTTGGAGAGGTGTATGAGTGCATTGATTCAATGCTTGGGTAGATGAGGGTAGTTGTGTGAGAGAAGGACCCAATATTATCCTTCTACAATAATCACATTCAGCATATTATTTAGCATAGATGGGACACACTTAACACACCCTTACACATGGTTGCATATGTATTGAATCTTAGGTGGTGCATGATTAGGTCTGGTAGAGTTACAACACTTCATGATGATGAGGTGATTTATATTATATAACACTTTAAGACTTTGTCTTAAGACATAGATTCTTATCATTTTATAAATTAAAATCATTTACATTACTAGCATCTTGATTCTTTTATTTTCTAATAATTTGTACTTTTTTATTTTTTTAGGTGAAGGAAGGGTTCTTAAAGTGCATAGATAGGATGTATGACCTTGAGATAGTAGCTATGGTTTATATTGAGTGGACCAAATTTGCTACTCTTAGGGATTAAAATCAAGCGATAAAGGAAGATATCAAGACTATGGCACAAGAGGATCCCATTTTGTGGTGGTCAACTTATGGAGAAAAATCTAAAACCACCATACTAGCTATTCATTTTTTGTCCTAGGTGCTTAGTTCCTCAACTTTTAACTTTTCATTGTTCATTCTTCAATGATCATTTTTCAACTTCTAATTCTCGAGTCTCAAATTGGCCAATTATTTTTCATCTCAGGTTTCTAGTTCCTTAGCTTTTGAGAGGAATCAGTCTACATATAGTTTCATCCACTCTCTTAAGATAAAAAGACTTACCTCTCAAAGAGTAGACAAGCTAATGGTTGTACACAATGTGTTGCATATCAATGACTACAAGACAAGTGTGTACAAGTAGATCCCAACATCACGATGAGATGTAGAGCCCAAGAAGCCATTGTAGATTGATGAGGAGGAGGAGGATGCTTTAGATCTAGCCATAGGGCTAGTTGGTCTTCCCTTTTTGGCTCTCGATCTTGGAGAGACTGATAGTTCTAGTGGTGATGAGTTTAAACTTCTAGCCTCTAGAGGATGATTATTGATCATTGATTTGGCATTTTGATTTGGACTCTTGGGGACTTGTAGTTTTTTCTTGCATTATATACTTATTTTGATATCATGATTCATGACACATGATACTTATTCTAATCATCTTTATGTCATGACTCATATGATCATTGATTACTATTAGATAGTAGAATCTAGATACTCATACTATTGATTTGAAGACTGATATATAGACTAATATTTATTATTTGTTGATGTTCAATATTCAATGTTCATTTTTTTTTTTCATTTGATCATGAATCATGATCTTCTAGTTGAAAATTGTACACTAAAAAGAGTGCACTTCCCTAAACCCTTCTATCCAAGGTTTTCCCTAGATTGGAAAGCTTGAATGCCAGCTTAGGGCTCCCTAGTCATGGAGTGAAAAAGAATACAAATAAGCATAAAATGGCTCTTAGCTAAGCCTTAGAGATGCAGCCTTTTCTAGTAAACCATGAAATGAGTGATTCTTTGAGCAAGAGCAAGAATTCTAGTGTCAAAGAACTCTTGATGCATGCAATGTAAGAATGCAACTATGTTAAAATGGGATGTACAAATGAAACTAAACTACACAAATGAATGTATTACAACATCCTAATTAGACTATGTTGTTGGAATATTCAAATGGGAAGAGTACTTTTGAGAGGGGGGGTGAATCAAAAGTACCAATTGTTAACCTTTCAAACTCATAATAACATATAAGTGAAATTAATATGCATGCAAGTAAACAAACATAGAATGAGAGCATGTATCAACACCTAACACAAGAGATTTTGGTTACCTAAAAACCCTCTAGGAATAAGAACGTAAAATTGGGGTGGGGATGACACCCACAAAATTACTACAGAAATGAATTCAACCACTTTTGATGGTTTGCCCTGTTAAAAGCCTACCCTGTTAAAGGCTTTACACTGTGTCAATAGTGATCTATTGAAAGGGTTTACAAACACTTTAGATGAAGTGTCACCCTATTAAAAGATTTACATAAAGGTTGTTAAACCTACCTAATACATAAGATTTTCTTGTCCTTCTCCAAAGACTTTCCTATCTAGCTATTAAGCTAACCTATCACCATAGGAATTCAACTTCTAATAGAATTGTGAGAAAGTATTAGTGTACACTTGATTTGTGTCACACTCTAAACCCTTCTATCCAAATGATTCCATGAGTTTGGAATGCTTGGATGATGGCTTAGATCTCCCTATCCATAGAGTGCAAGAGAGTATATTTCAAGAATAAGAAAGCTCTCATATGAGCCTTAGAGATACTCTTCTTGCTATTAAACCATGCAATGGGAGGTTCCAAAGACAAGATGCAAGAATGCAAATGTCCCAAGGAGTTCCTCAAGGATGCAATGCAAATGAAGATTAAGCTAGAATGAAATGTAAATTGTAGCTATGCTAAGCATGTATGAGAGTATTGCAATCCAACTATTAGACTATATGATTTAAGCTACATGTAAAAATTAAAGCTAAGCTAAGCTAGAATGCCATGGATGAGAGAATGTAAAAAAGAAAGAGAAGTTCTCCACAAAGCTCCAAAAAAACCTATTAGAAAACCTGCAGCATAACAATATTCAAATGATGGATGGATCCTTTGAGGGGGAAAGCTCTCTCCCTTTTAAAGTTGCACAGATGATAGAGATCAAGATGAAGATGGTGGATGATCAACGGTGGAATTTGAAAATAGGAGTGATCCATGTGCACACACAAGTCAACCAATAAAATATAAGTTGACTTGTCACATAAGACAAAAGTCTCACAAGCCTTTTCTTTTAATTGTAAAATAGAAAAAGGACTTTATGTGTGCACTTTAAGTGGGTTAGAAGAATGGGGTGTTTTATTTAATTAAAAGGGGACATGTTCTTTTAATCAAATAATGACCTTAGGATAGCATAGTCAAACTATAGGTTATAATCAAATAAATTGATTATTAGAAAGTTGGCTTAGGTAAGTGATTAAATTAATTTAGCCAAAATGTTGAAAATGGGGCTAATAGTCTAGATGATCATTTTTAGGTGATTACATTTGCCCCTCTTTGACTAATGTGCGATCGATCTGGGAACACATTATGTCAAAGAAAATAGAAAGTCAAGTAGGCAGTGATAGATATAGATATCCAATTTCAAAGAATGAAATGCAGAAATAAATAGCAAGTCTTGAATGCACAGCCTGATAGCAATAGTACTAAACACTAGGAAGATGATGTTAAGATCCAAAAAGAATTCTAACACTTAGCAAAGCGAATAGATCAATAGCAAGTGATAAGGTCAAAAAAATTCTCCTAAGAAATAGATAGCTATAACAATCAGCCATAGAGTATTTCTTCTCCCTCGGGATCGAAATGGAAATGAGGTAAGAGGATGTAGAAACTAGCTAGACATGAGAAAATTAGAATATAGTAATGTCCAAGATGACAGATAGATGATTAGAGCCCAAGAATGACTATAAGAAAGTGATTAAATGCCCCAGTTTGACTAAGAGTTGACCATGAAGGACATAGTGTAAAATTAGGTTAAATCTAGTATAAAGATGATTTAGATGTGAAAAGGTGACTAGAAGTAGATATGAAGTATGGAAATGAAGATGCCCCATTGATGATTTGGAGATTAGACCTCAAAAGGTTAGCTAACTGCTTAGAAGAAAGTAGAAATTCAAAAGATAATTTTGACCATCAAGATGAACTCAAATTTAAATTTTGATCCCGAAAATGAATCCAGGATGTCAAAATTATTTCAGAGGTCAAAAATTTATATAATGTGATGATAAGATAGAAAAGAGATGAGGGGAAAGATTAAGAAGGTAAAAAGACATGAACAAGAAGAAAGTAAAGAAATATATAAAAGGAGTTAGCCGATATGTCTGTGAAAATATGAAGAGAGAGATTTCCACATATGCAAGAATGCAAGACTAAGGTAGAAAGTGAACCTAAAATGCAAGCTAATATGTAAAGTGGTTTACCAGCAAGAAGTGCATAACATTTAGACTCTTAATTTCATCATTGAGCATTTATTAGGGACATCATGAGATCATACAACCATCACTAGTATAACTATGAGGATATGAATATGACCAATATCAGATAGGTATGTGGAAATCCAATCTAAGCATTAGAGACATGTAAGTCAAGATAACTACACAATTAGATTCCCTAAGTTTAATTTAGCAAGATTACACCTGTATCAATGCATGAGCGCTAGGATAAACCCCAAGTGTGGTCTTAAAAAATAGTCAAGGATGATACATTTATAAGTCAAAGTGTTGATTAGGACAAGCAGGAATGCTTACAACACTATAGATAAACAAAGTATACCCACAAGTAGAAATCAAGAAAACATGCCCCATGCCCCCTATCTTCTAGTCAATGAAATCCTTGAAAGACTATTAAGGATGGAACATATAGTAAATAAATCATCATAGACAACACACAAAGTAGATAAAGATCAGCATAGCTTAGTTGTTTAAGTGTTAAAGTGTGTGTGTGTAAGTGACTTGGCCATTTCTTCAAGACTTGATTCTGATAGTGAAAAATATTGCGACATCGAAGACCATAGGTAAACTATCTGAAAAGTGTTGAAAAACACTTGATGTCAAGGTGGGGGAAGTGTTGAGAAATACTATTTTGTGAGTTGTCAAAGAAACCCAAATGCACAAGAATACCTGAAAAAGGCTAAGTAGCTATGCCCCTCAGATGAGGACAATAAACAATTTTGAGTTAGGAAATGTGTAGCAAAGTAGGTGATTGAGACTGATAGACATAGGTGCAAGGGTCTCAAGTAGCACATGTTTCCAGATTTTCACCACTTGATATATTTTTTCAGGACTTTTTTCAAATTTTTTGTATTTTTCAAATTTTCAATTTTTTTTTGGTGATACATCAAAGCGCCTATTGCTAGGTTTTCACTAAGATGATCTTTTTTTCAGGATATTTTTTGATTTTTAGGATTTTTCAGCATCATATATGATTTTTTGAATTTTTTTAGAAGGTTTTAGAGGTCACTAGTTCTTAAACAAGATCACATCATTTTCTCCCAATGTCTAGCAAGGTGTAGGACATGATGGAGCAGAAAGTTGGTGGATAGACAAAGATGGATAAGAAAGGAGTATGAAGCAAGTGAAAGTGATCCTCAAGGATGCACTCCTCAAGAGTAACCAAGCTAGGGAAAGATAGCCATATAAAGTAGGTTTTGGATAAGCAATGGAAGAAATGAGCAAGATAGCATGTAGGATAAGTGGTGAAGCCAACAAGTGTGATAGCATATAAGATAAGTGATGGAAGCCAATGAGTAAGATAGCATGTAAGATAAGCAGTGGAAGCCAATGAGAGAGATAGCATGAAAGTGTGCAATCCAAGAGAGTAGACATGTCAAGAGGCCTATGAGAACCATGTTTGATTTATTTTGATCAAGACTCACGGGTAAACTAGATAGGATAGTAATAGGATAGAGAAATAAGAATAAAGCTCAAGATAGAGGCTATGAGTGAATGGGAGAGCACAATAGAAAATCTTGTGGATAAGATAGCCAATATGCAAAGATAGCTCAACATTGTCAAGATCAAAGAGAGAAGAGGGGATAAGTGGATGATGGAAGAATTACACATGATGCCTATTTACTAGGTTTTCATCATGGTACTTATCCAAGGTACCACAAGATGTAGTTTTCACCATAGGATGCATTTATTTCTCTTTACTTTTGCTACCAAGGTGTCACAAGAAGTAGTTTTCACCAAGGCACACTTTCACTTTTTTTTTTCTAATTTTCTTTTTTTTTTTTGAATTTTTAGAAAGAGCTCAAGCTTTGTCAATTTAGATAGTTCTCTTATAGGAAAGATAAGCCATGATAAGCCAAGACCATAGAAAGGTATGCTCAAAGATGTTGATAGGGTGATGAAAGAGAAATGGTAGTAGGAAGAGTATATGGAGGATAAGAGTTCATGTATAGAAAGTAAGTGTAAGCTTTAGAGGATTTCATGAGGGTAATTAAAATATTGGACAAGATCAACATTGACACACACCTTGAAGGGTATTGGAATGATGGAGGAATCATGGATGAAATAGCTTGAGATTTAGATGTATGAGGTGGTAGAAGAGATTTGGAAAAAAGTGGAGTGGAAGGCTTTGGAATATTTTTAGAAATATTTTTGGAAGAAGATGGAATGGAAGCCTTTGGAAGATTGAATGTCAACTTTGAAGTATTTTCAGTATTCAAGTCTTCAAAAAGAGACCTGGGAATCCATATAGCTTTAGATTTTCCTTTGGATACTTCAAAACACATTTCTTCAATAATGAGTTTAGGAACCCATATTTTCTTTGATTTAGCTTTTTTAATAGTGGACCTTTGCGGTCTCTTTTGTGAATTCTCCTTCTTAGCATTCACATGTTGATTAGATGGGACATAGTGATCTTTCCTTTTCAATGGATTCTTATGTTTATTCTCACTTCCCAAGGACTTGGGATTTGTGGATGAATAAGGATGATATGACTGATTTAGATGGATAGATGGGTGATAATTCATCGAGGATGAGCGTCTTTGTTGATCTTGAGGTATTATAGAAGAGCTAGGGAATGAGCTAGGAGTGAATGTAGGAGATGGAGGAACATAAGGCCCCAATATGGATGGAAGGTTTGAATGCTTTAGCTTAGATGGATAAGGACCAAGGATAGATTTAGAAGATGCAAAGGGATAGTGGGAAGGGATATCAAAATTTTTAGAGTGAGCAACATGATCAAAACCATCAATAGACTCGTGAGTACCTTTCATAGGAACACAATTTTTAATAGAAGCACTTGAAGCTTGAGCACAATTTTGAAGTGGATGTGGAGAAGTAGAACATGAGGGGATGCTTTGATCTTGACAAGTAGCTTTGGATAGCATATGAAGAGAACTTTTCTCATAATTTTTAGTAAGCTCAAGGGAGATAATGGAAGTGGTATCTTCATCATACTTAGGAGGTGGAAAAGATATAGGATATAGAGGGGAAAAATCTTGAAAGAGATTAAAGGGTGCTTGATCTTGATCTTTCTTGACATTTATAGCTTTTTCTTTTTGAGATTCCTCTTGACATGGAGCCACTTCTAAGGACAAGGGAGAATGAAGAGTGAATGGAGTAGTGCTTGGATTAGGCATAGTAGTGCATGAAGGTTGAGGATGTTTACGATTAGTAGCATGGAAAAGGTTTGCAGCCAAGTGAAGGTTAGCTTGAGTTTCTTTTAGAGGTAGCCCTTGAGGATATGTGTAGTCAATGTGGAAAGCATTAGGTTCTTTATTTGATGGAGGCATGTTGGAAAGCTTTGAAGTGTTGGGAGATGCATGAGTGTTGGAAGAAGTGGAGGTATCAACGAAACCATCACTAGACGTAGGCTCATTAATATGATCTTGCTCAAAAAAAGTATCCTCATCACATGAATCATTAGAGGTATCAATAATTCCATTATCAATAAGATCTTGGATTTTATGTTTTAGCTCAATGCAATCTGAAGTACTATGCTCATTATGTTGATGATAAGCACAATAGATATCCAAGAATGGGTTTCCATATGAGCTAGACTTTGGTAACATGATGATCTTATTGCTAAGAAGTTTTTGCAAAGTGTCATCATAAGAATCTTCCAAGGGAGAAAAAGTTCTATTAGAAGTATGTCTAGGATCTTCTTGTTGTTTCTCAAGTGAACAGAATGCATTCATGTCTTCATCATTATCTTGGTCAAAGATAGGTCCATCATGAAATTTTAGCATAGGTCAAGGGAGGTATCAATTGCTTGTTCTCTAAAGAGGTCTTTAGATTTAGAAGATGAAGACATTTGATGTCTTGAAGTAGAGCATGTAGACCTAGAAGAAGAGGATGACCTTAAAGAAGGTGACTCACATGCATGTAAAGACCTTAAGGAAGATTCATGTAATGATGCAATCTCGTCCTCTAACCTTTTCTTAAGTTTAGACTTCATTTCTATCATGCGCTTAGAGAGATGAAGGTAAGAAAGATCATTTGTCTCTTCTAATTTTTGTATTGTGCATATAGATCTTGAAACTCTTTAGTGACATGGAGGATATCATGATCATCTAGATTCGGTTGAATTTTGGTAGCACAAGGTTTAGATCCCATAGTTTTAGATGCAAAGCCAAGAATAAAAGAGCCTAGAAGATAACTTGATGTTGAAACTATAGGAGGTAGAGTGTTCACTTGCCAAGATAGTAGAGAGAGATGAAATTGACTTGTCAAACAATATGTCCAAGAAACTTATGACATGAATGACTCAAGTCAATAGCTAGGCAAGATGCCCAAATAGCCAAATAGATAGAGCAAGCGGGGTGACAAGTGAACAACTTTCCCAACCCAAGAGTGTTGTCAAGAAATCAAGGTAACCATTTCAGCAAAAAGATAACTAGCAAGCAAACATAGACCATGAAGATAGGAAGACCATGAGCACTAAGACCAAAGAGTCACTTTAAGCATGTTCAAGCACTAGAGACATATAAAAGAAAAGTCAAATGATGAGACTCCTCTTAGCAAGCAACATAAGAAAATGTTTGCACTTGATGCTTTGACTTGGTTGACAAAGTTTGACAATAGTTGATAGCATAGCAAGTTTGATGTTCAAAAAAAATTTCTTTCCAACATGGAGTATTCTTCAAACAATCAAGCAAGGGACAAAGCAACCTTGCATGATACAAGAATATGTGACATCTCAAAAGAATTCCCTAGAATTATCATCATGTGTATGTTCAAAAGATTTTCACTGGTATACCACATTTGAGAACACATCAAGAAATATCTACCTAAAGGACATGGTTCATTACTCAACAACTTGGCCAAAGCTTGATTCTCCTTCACCTCACACCAAGTGGTTTCCCACAAGAGATATTGGCTTTGTCATGGAAATTCCATAAGCATAACCAAGGGAACACAGATGGTGAGTGTAAAATCTTGGGGTGATTCAGGTAGTCCACTAGGATCGATCCTTGAACCAAGAAGTTGAGTGGCTTAAAAAGGTAGTTACTAACTTAGGGTGTTTAGATAGGGCTTCCATTCATAGTGTTCCTCTTGCTCCCAATTACGGGACACCTCACCTTGTGATGAGTAACCAATCTCCTGATCACAAGAGTACCTTAAGCATTCTTGCCTAGTGATCTCCCTATGGTTGAAATCCCAGAAGAGATCACACTAGGCAAAGATAAACACTACATATACCAAGGTTTTGTGTCCTTGATAGCCTTGAGTTTATAGTGGGTTGGAAGAGCTGGGTAATTTTCTTGTCCCCACTTGGGTCGTTCCTCTCAGGTTGTCTGAGAGTAGGCCCTCTAAAGGATTCTAAACTACACAAAGAGTGGATCAACTTTTGGAAGTCAAGATTTCTAATTCACCACAAGGGTGAAGAGCATACTCTCCTATTCCAATAATTTTCTCCCAAACACGACAAGAAGATTTAGTTGCCTCTTACCTTTGAAACCAAATGGTAACTCGAGATTTCTGATTCACCACAAGGGTGAAGAGCATACTCTCCTATCAGCAAAAGATCCCTATTGCAAGTTTTAATGTGCCTAAAAATAAACAACTAGTATATGACACACATGTAAAAGTAAAGAACAAGAAAAATTGAGTTTTTATGCATTGGGCAGCCCTACAAACAATCGTTAGTAGCCCTTGTGCATTTGAAGCTTTGACATGTGTTCTTTTTATGCAATGTTTTAATTTTTTTTCACAAGGATGGCAACCTACAATCACAACTTGTTAGCACCACAAGTTAGTGTGAAATAAAATAAAAAACTAAAATAAAAAGTGGTTAGTTACCTCAAATATCCAAATTATCTTCCAATCAAGTGTATGCAAAGAAGGGCAAACTAATCACAAATGCTCTCATTTTTACTCTTTGCTTTTGATCTAGTCAACAAGATTAGACTTTTTTGCTATTATTTCAGATCCAAAAATAGAAATGAAAAGAAGAAACCCTTATTAAAAATTAGAGAGATTTTCAAAAATGCAAAATAAATTTAAAAATCTCTTCATTTGCTCCCTAGAGACCGATTTTGTCAAAACAGGCCAAATTTATCAAATTGAGTTTTTGATCCTTAATACGACCTCAAAAATCAAAACACAAAGAAATTAACCCCCTTAGAATTCAAAAATATTTTTGAAAATGTAAGTTTTTCTTATAAATGCACTGATTTGCGATCAGAAATGATTTTTTATGAAAAACAAAGAAAAAATCATAACTCGCGCAAATCACATCAAAATGCTTTGAAAATCGGTTTACAATATGTTGGACACATACTAAAATTGCAAATAAAAATTTAGAACCAAATTCAAAGTGGTTTAAAAGATATTATCAAATCTTTAAACCAACTAAATTAGAATGCCATGGATGAAAGAATGTAGACAAGAAAGAGAAGTTCTCCACAAAGCTCCAAAGAAACTTGTTAGAAAACCTGCAGCATAACAATATTCAAATGATGGATGGATCCTTTGAGGGGGAAAGCTCTCTCCCTTTTAAAGTTGCACGGACGATAGAGATCAAGATAAAGATGGTGGATGATCAATGGTGGAATTTGAAAATAGGAGTGATGCATGTGCACACACAAGTCAACCAATAGAATATAAGTTGACTTGTCACATAAGACAAAAGTCTCACAAGCCTTTTCTTTTAATTGTAAAATAGAAAAAGGACTTTATGTGTGCACTTTAAGTGGGTTAGAAGAATGGGGTGTTTTATTTAATTAAAAGGGGAAATGTTCTTTTAATCAAATAATGAACTTAGGATAGCATAGTCAAACTATAGGTTATAATCAAATAAATTGATTATTAGCAATTTGGCTTAGGCAAGTGATTAAATTAATTTAGCCAAAATGTTGAAAAGGGGGCTAATAGTCTAGATGACCATTTTTAGTTGATTATAATTAGAACTTTTGAGCTAATTGAATGCAATCTTGAATTGCTAGGTTCAGGCACTTGATCTGCTCTTTCTCTTTTGATCCTTTCTCGATCTGATCTCTGAATATGTCTCCTATTCTACTATGGTCAACTAGATATAACTTCTATCCCTTTCACTAAGTTTTTTTATTTCATACTAAGGTTTCACTATAATCTCCCCTTATTCAACTTTTCTTCCGCACATACAATGGTGCATTCATCTTCCTTATAAAGAATTTGAAGACTTAGAGTTAGGTATGGATTTGCGATCCAAATTGAATCTCAATTTTTCACTCATATTTTTCATTTTTCTCATTGGTTGCATGCCTTCACAATTTTTCGAATTGGTTTCATGCAGATTTCATAGGGAATACAAATGACTCATCCTTATCATCTTTCTTCTAAATTTCTCTAAGTCAGCTCCAAATTTTTTTTACATCTTAGTTTGTGTAGGCACAAACTCTTATCCTGGTCTCATTTTACTTGGCACATGAAGTATTACTGATGCTTGGCACATACTATTTTTGGATTACTCAGCATCTACTATGTTTCCTAGTTTTCTCAGCACCTATTGTATCCTATATCACTCAGCATATGTTGTTCTGAGTTGCTCGATATCTGAATGATTCTATTACTTGGCACATGAACAATTCCTATTTTGTTCAACATATGTTATACTGTAATCTACTCGGCACTAACTGTGATTCGACACCTATTGAAATTTTGGCTCAACATCTATTGTGTACTCAACATGTATGGTGAAAATGGTTAAGTGTGTTGACACTCATTTGTCAATTCTGTTTATTTGACCAACATATGTAATCTAAGCTACTTGCAAAAGAACTACAATATACACAAACTAAGCTAGGATTCTATGTAAACAAAATGCCATGAATGCAAGGAATGAAGACATGAAGATGCTATTCTCCACAAAAGCTCTCAAGAACTCAAACAAAAATCTTGTAGCATAACAATACTCAAGAGTGTGGACCATTTGAGGGGAGAAACCCTCTTCCTTTTAAATTTGTATGGATAGTAGAGATCAAGATTGAGAGGGTGGATGATCAACAGTTGAAATTGAAAATGGGAGGGATCCATATGCACACACAAGTTAGCCAATAAAAAATAAGTTGACTTATCATATAAGACAAAAGTCTCATAAGCTTTTCTTTTAATTTCAAAAATAGAAAAGAACTTTAGGTGTGCACTTTAAGTGGGTTAGGAGAATGGGGTGTTTTTTATTTAATTAAAAGGGGACATGTTTTTTTAATCAAATAATGAACTTAGGATAGCATAGTCAAACTATAGGTTATAATAAAATTAATTGATTATTAGCTATTTGGTCTAAGTAAATGGTAAATTAAATTAGCCAAAATGCTGAGAAGGGGGCTAATTGTTTAGATGACCATTTTTAGGTGATTACATTTCCCCCTCTTTGACTAGTGTGTGATCAATCTAAACACCAGGAAAAGAAAGACAATGTTAGAACCCAAGAAAGATGCTAACACCTAGCAAAGTAAATAGATCAAGAGCAAGTGAAAAGGTCAATCACATGCTCCTAAGAAATAGACAACTGTAACAAGTGATGACAGAGTTTGTCTGCCCCCTCAGGATCAAAATTGAAATGAGGTAAGGGGAATGTAGAAATGAGCTAGAAATGAATAAATTGAGTTATAACAATGTCCAAGATAACATATGAATGATTATAACTAAAGAATGGATAGTACGAAGTGATAGAATGCCCCAGTTTGACTAGAGTTGACCATGAAGGATAAAGCATAAAAATTAAGTCAAATCAAGTAGAAAAGTTATTGTAAGCATGAAAAGGTGAATAGAAGGATCTATGAAGTGTAGAAATGGTGAAGACATGAAGAAATGAAGATGCCCCAACGATGATTCAAAGATTAGACCTCAGAAGGTTAGCTAATTGCTTAGAAGAAGGTAGAATTTTATAATGTGATTTTGATCATCAAGGTGAACACAAATTTCAATTTTGATCCTAAAAATGGATCTACGACGTCAAAATTAGCCAAGGGTGCAATTCCAAGAGGTTTGAAAATTAGGTCAAAATGAGGTCAGAAGCTATAAAAGGGACCCAAGTGTCATTTTCAAATTCATTTTGGCTTTTGTGATTTGTTGAGAGCTTGTGAGTGATTGAGAGATGACAATGGTTTTGGTGAACATTTTGTTTCACCAACACTATTTCAAGTGTAGTTGGTTGCACAACTAGCCAAAGCAATATGGGGTATCAGTAAGTAACAACTTTCTATCACTCTTTCAAGCTTTTTGTGGTGTTTTTTTGTATGGTTTTAGGCTTTTTTGCATAATATCATGTGATACTTAAAAAGTATCACATAGGTACTTTGATAAATATCACACAATATATTTTTACCCAAAATGTATTGCACATGTGCTATGTAATCTATCGTATGAGACATACCCATATGTCACATGAATTGGTGTGAAATGTTGCACAATATAATTATGTTGCACAACTTTAGAAAAAGTATCACATGATACTCTATCGACAAATTATGTCACCTACAATATAAAAAGTATCAGACAACATGTTTTTGTGGATTTTTTGCATTTTTGATGTGTTATTGACATGTACATGCTTTGTGCTGATAGGAGGTATTTCTAGTGCTACTGATAAGAGCCCTCAAAGTGGTGGGGTTGCATGTTGTGCAGTATCTGAGTGATGATGAACATGTAGCCATATTTATGATGGGTTTACAATGGGTTATACAGATGCCCAGTATACGGGAAAACCATGGATTGTTGATGATGCTAGCTGAGTGGTGGCACAAAAAGCATAACACCTTTCATCTATCAACTGGTGAGGCCTTTATTACATTAGAGGAGGTTTATCATATTCTTTGAGTGCCATGCCATGGTGAGTTTATAAGTTGTTTGGTTGATTGTTCTTGTCATGTTTTGCAAATGTTGATGCGAGAGAGACTAATGTTAATCTTGGTTATTTCATAGGTGTACTATGATCAGACCCTGACAGAGGGGTGAGGCATGATGCAACAACTATTTCATGATGTTAGTATCTTGGATCGAAATCTAGGTTGGGAGTGGTTGATTGCAGAGTATGGAGCAGATTTCCCTCTTACTAACTTGCTATGTTCATTGGTGGCTTAGGCTTTAGTGATAGACAAGGGCTAGAAGGGCTACCCACTAGGATGGGATTGACTAGTATTTGATCTGATTGCACAGCCACATAGGATGGTATGGGGGCCTATGATGCTAGTAGAGATGTACCATGAGCTACATGAGATAGTGTATCACAAGGGTCATTCATGGGATTGCAGTGTAGTAGTGGTACAGATCTGGGCTTGGAAGCACATTGCGATGATTCGGCCATGAGATCAGAGCCAATTGTACATCTTTGGTTATAGAGGATTTATCCCCTAGACACATAGTGGGGATGTGACCTATTATCAATGGGTCTTTGATGAGCTAACATCGTTCACACATGCTGACCTTACTAAGAGTTCCATAGATGGTTGGATACATGGGAACTAGACTATATGAGATATAATAGGCCACTAGTGATGAGGATGAAAGATGTAATGGAGTGATTCATGATCAACTAGGTATGGGAGTAGTTTGTAGAGTGGTAGGTGATATCACTAGAGACTACCACCTATGTCGATGTTGGATTACCACACAATAGTACAAGATATAGTGGTTGTAGTGCCAACTCACTGGTATTATCACCCAAATGTGGTTGATGTAGGGGAAAATTTTGCATACTTATATGAGAGGCAGAGGCACCCATTCCCATGATTCACAAAGCTTGATGTACTATTGGTAGGAGGGGGACAAGAAGGTGGTGGAGGTAGAGGCAAAGGTAGAGGTAGTGGTGTGAGGTGGATGGAGGTTGGAGAGGGGCCTCGATCAAGAAGGAGGAGGACACAGGCATAGGCTACGAGGGAGATGGAGGAGGAGGAGGAGGAGGAGGTACCACTAAGGTGACAATGAGTGAGGAGAGAAGAGGTAGAGCCAAAGTAGTTGGCTAGGGGGGTGATGACAAGTGTGATACTAGGATCTACACTTTAGAGGTAGAGTTATAGGCAGCTTAGGTTATTATTGCAGTGCAAGATTAGTAGCTCATGGATGAGTGAGAACAAGGAGATGAGCTCCGCAGGGAGAGGGATGTTGCACAGTGAGAAGTAGATCATCATGGTGCCCATGCCACATACTATTATGCCATCTATAGGGGTGTGGTGCCACCAAGGCAAGGAATACCTGATTACACAGAGTAGGAAAGTAGATCAGAGGGTGTATTATAGCCACCAGATAGGAGATAGGCTCCACCACTAAGGCCACCACCTCCACCTATTATAGAGGGTGGGAGTTAGTCATAGGTTGAAATTTTGATTGTACATCATGTATTTTTGAGACAGATTTCCATATTTTGGATCTCATTTTTTGTATATGTACTATGACATATTGACATATATATATATATATATATATATATATATATATATATATATATATATATATATATATATATATATATATATATATATATATATATATATATATATATATATATATATATATATATATATATATATATATATATATATATATATATATATACTGGATTTGATTGGTAATCTTATGTACTTGTCTCAAATGGATGTTTCAACATTTTAGTTTCCATGTTATTTTTCTATTTTTGTTTCTTGTTCATATATGCGTTTGGTTGGATACTTATGCTCATGTGCCTCTCTTATGTGTGATGTTGTTAGCTCTCATGTGTATGATATAGACTTTTATGTTTCAAAAAATATGTGACACTTGGATAGATTGAATGTGATGTTTAGACTAACCCCTTGTGATGATAGGATAGCAAGATAGATATGAAGTGAAAGAAAAAGAAGATGAAAGACATGATAAAGAAAGCAAAGAAGAGTGTGGAAGCATTTAGCTAACATGCTTGCAAAAAGGATAAAGAGGGAGTTCTCCCCATATGTAGGAATGCAAGACTAGAGTAGAAAAATAAACCTAAAATGCAAGCTAATATGCAAAGTGATTTACTAGCGAGGGACACACAACATTTAGACTCTTATTTCATCATTGAGAATTTATTAGGGACATCATGAGATCATATAACCATCACTATTATAACTATGAGGATATGAATATAATCAATATCAGATAGGTATATGGGAATCTAATCTAAGAATCGAAGACATAGAAGTCAATATGACTACACAATCAAAATCCCTAAGTTTGATATAGCAAGATTACACTTGTATCAAGGCATAAGTGCTAGGATAACCCTCAAGTGTAGTATTGCAAAAAATAGTCAAGGATGATATGTTTATAAGTCCAAGTGTCAAAATAGGATTAGCATGAAATTCTTTAAAACACTATAGACAAATAAAGTATACCCACTAGCAAAAATCAAGAAAATGTGTCCCATGCCCCTAGTCTTCTAGTCAACAACATCCTTGAGAGACTATTAGGGAGGGAACACATAGTAAAGAAATTGTCATCGAGATCACACAAAGTAAATAAAAATCAGCATAGCTCAATCATTTAAGTGTTTAAGTGTGTGTTTGTGTGTGTGTAAGTCACTTGGCTATTTATTCAAGACTTGATCCTGATAATGAGAAATATTGCGATATCAAAGACTGTAGGTAAACTATCTAAAAAGTGTTGAGAAACACTTGATATCCAATTGGGGGTAGTGTTGAGAAACATTATTTTGTGAATTTCTAAAGAAATCCTAATACACAAGGAGACCTCAAGTAGGCTAAATAGTGGTGCCCCCAAGATGAAGACACAAAACAATCCCAAGCTAGGAACTATATAGTGAAATGAATAATTGAGACTGATAGACATAGGTGCAAGGGTCTCAAGCAGTGCCTATTTCAAGATTTTCATCACTTTGCACTTTTTTTTTTAGGACTTTTTTATATTTGTTTTGTATTTTTGTATTTTTAAAAAAAAAAATTTGGTGATACATCAAAGCACCTATTGCTAGGTTTTCACTAAGATGATAATTTTTCAGGACATTTTTTGATTTTTAGGACTTTTTTTAGGATCATAAATATGTACAAGATAGTTGAGTAGTAGGCCTTTAAGCATAGAACCTCTTTAAATGTATGACATTGATAGGCTCTAAAAGCTCTTCACCTTTAGGAGTAGACAACTGATAAGCGCCAAATCCAAATGCTGCTATGATAATGTATGGGCCTAACCGATCAGGTTCAAACTTTCCCTTCTACACTTTATGTTGTTGATTCTTTGGATTTTCTCTAAGCATGAGATCACCAACTTGAAACTCACATGGATGAACCTTTTTTTAATATTGAGTAGACATGCACTTCTGATAAGCCCTCGTGTGATCAAAAGCTACTTTACAATGATCATCAAGGGTCTCTAATTCCTATATTCACATAGCTTTATGGTCTTCATCAGTTGTCAACCCATGCAAAGAGACTCACAAGGAAGGGATCTCTAATTCTAATGGGAGAATAGCCTTAGAACCATAGATTAAAGAAAAGGGTGTGGCCCCTATAGGAGTACAAATAGTAGTTTTGTAGGTGCCAATCTCTCCCAGACTTATGAACTATGTGATGGAATATTTTCAGCAATTTTTTGTTGGAGGCCTCTGCTTGGCCATTCCCTTGATGGTAATAAATAGGAGACTAGTGTTTTTCTTGCATAGTTGTCTTTGGTCCTTATTTTTGAACTATCCTCCATTATCAGTGATAATAGAGCAAGGAATACCATATCAACAAATGATGTTATTTAGTATGAACAAGGAAATGTGTTTACCTGTAGCAGTAGATAATGGCACAACTTCGACCCATTTAGTGAAATACTCAGTTGTGGTAATGATGAACTTGTGGCCACTAGAGAAACTTGGGTGAATTTTGCTAACTAAGTCAAAGGCCCATTTTTGAAATCACCAATATGTCATAGAAGGGATCAACTCATGTATAGGATCATGGATTAAGTTACCATGGAGTTGACATTTTTGACAAGACTTGGCATAATGAATAGCATCATCTTGCATAGTTGGCCAGTAATATCCTACTCTAAGCAGCTTTTGAGCAAGTGTAAGGCCATTAGAATGTGCCCAACAAATTCCATCATGGAATTTGACAAGTACCTTTTTAGACTCTTCTAGCTCTAAAAACCTAAGAAAAGTTTTGTCTAGACCCCTTCTATACAAGTCACCAGAGACCAAAATGTAATGTGAGGCATTACGAAGGAATTGCCATTTTTGGTTGTGTGTGAGGTTCTTAGGAAAAATTTGATCACACAGGTAAGAGAAGATGTTAGCATAGCAAGAAGAATCATGACCTACAATAGTGTAGGTCAATTGGTTATCAGGGGAATCATAGGCAAGATGATGCAGTTCTTCCACCAAGAATTCAAATAGAGATTCATGTTCTTGTAGTTGGAGAATAGATGCTAGAGTAGCCATAGCATCAAAAACTTTTTTTTTTCCCTACGAATTTTCTGAAATGTCACAAAAGTGAAGTAGTTCCTTAGAGAATCTATCAACCTTTTATAAGGTATCAATTTGTCATCCTTCATTTGATAGTCATTATTCACCTAGTTAATAACAAGTTGGGAATCCCCATAGATATGCAATTCAGTTATTATCCATTCAAGAGCCATCTTGATCCCATTTGTTAAAGCCTCATATTTGGCCATGTTGTTTGTACAAGGGGACAAGAGTTTGTAAGATTTGGGAATCATATACCCATGAGGAGAAACAAATAATATACTAGCTCTAGCTCCATTTTGTGTGTGAGAACCATCAAAGAACATTTTCCAAGTGCTCCAAGTGATGTAAATTATTGAGGCATCTAGAAATTTAGCTTATATGGATATTGTATCCTCTAAAGGAAAATCAACTAGTTGATCAGTTGTAGCTTGTCCTTTGATTGCTTACATTTGATGTACTGAATGTCAAATTTTGAAAGAATCATCATCCATTTATCTAGATGACTAATAAGCACAACTTTTCTCAACAAATATTTCAAAGGATCAATTTTGGCAAATAGGTCAACTGTATGTGCCAACATGTAATATCAAAGCTTTTGAGAAGCAAAGATCACCACAAGAAAAGCTTTCTCAATGTTAGTATAATTCATCTCATAGGAAACCAAAGTTTGACTAATATAATATATGACCCGTTCTTTACTAGTCTCATCACTTTGGGCTAATAGTACTCCTAAAGAAGAATTTATAGCTGAGATATACAAGATTAAAGGTTTTCTTGGGATAGGTGGCATCAAAATGGGAGGTTTTGCCAAGTACCGTTTGATTTGATCTAGACTTTGTTAACATTCATCATTCCAGATATGAGTAGACCCTTTGTGAAAATTCTTGTTGAAAGGTTGAGCTTTATCAACCAATTGAGAAATAAACCTTCTTATGGATTGTAGATGTCTTTATAGACTTCTAAGTTGACTGATATTTTTTGGAGGAGGCATATCCATGATAGCCTGGACTTTTTTAGGATCAACCTCAATACCTTTTGTTGAGATAATGTAGCCTAGAAACTTTCCCAAAGTGACACCAAAGGCACATTATTTTGGATTTATTCTAAGTTGGAATTGTTTTGTATGGTCCAGTATCAAACTAAGGTCTTGAAGGTGTCTGTCTCTTGTTCTAGAGTTTTCCAATGTTTCATCAACATAGTCTTCCATATTTTTATGCATCATATAATGGAAGATGGTGGTCATTTCTCTTTGGTAGGTAGCACCATCATTCTTGAGCCCAAAAGGCATGACGTTCCAACAGAAAGCACCCCATGCACATGTGAAGGCTATCTTCTCTTGATAAGCTAGAGCTATCTTAATTTGATTATGCCTAGAAAACCCATCCATAAGTGAGTACATTTCATATCTTGTAGTCATATCTACAGTCATATCAATGTTTGGTGGGGGGAAATCATCCTTAGGGCATGCTTTGTTAAGATCTCTAAAGTCAATACAAATTTAGATAGTTTTTTCATGCTTGGGTACAAGTACAATGTTGGAGATCCATTTCGCATAGTTAATTGCTCTAATAAAGTTTGCACTCAAAATTTTCTCCAACTCTACTTTTACTAACAAAGCTACATGTGGATGCATCTTCCTCAATTTTTGTTTAATAGGACTTATATTAGGAGAAATAGACATATGATGCATGATAAGATCTATGTCAAGCTGAGGCATGTCTGAATATGTCCATGCAAAATTGATCTTTTTATCTTGAAAAATTTGGGCGAAGTGCTCCTTTTCTTCAGCTGACAATGATTGAGCTACATGAATAATTTTAGGAGATTCCTTTATCCCCAAGTTGATTGGCTGCATAGGCTCAATAAGAACTGATGATCTATCTTGAAAATAGCTTGGAAGACTACCATGTACCTCATCTACAAGTCCCTCAAAGAGGTTTTCACCATTAGATACGTCTTTATTTTTACTATTTTTAGGTTCAAATATTGCCACAATGTGGTTTTTGCCATATGACCATTTACTTTTTCTTTTGATTTTATGACTAATGTACTTGATATCTAATTTTGTCATGTGAATTGTGGGTTCACTAGTGGAATAAGTGATAGGTTCAATGGCATTTAAGTAACATGCAATCTCATAGTCATTGCATAAAGACAATATTTTTGGTGTTTGGTATTGAATGGACCAATTTATGAGATTAGGATGGATCAATAAGAGTGGGGTAGAAGCTTCAAGGTGATTGATGCAAAAGGAGTCATCTCTAGAGACCTGCAAAGGTGAGCCTATATTGAATTTTGCAAAGGTATCTAGATCAAGAATAGTCCTAGAGGAACTAGCATGATCCAGTAAAGAATATTGTGAGCCAAACTCATCTAACTATACACTAGACTCATTGACTACATTTGGTTGACTTACATAAGCATGAATAACATCCACTCCTAGTTCACAAGAGGCATCCAATAAACTTTCCCATTCATACTCTTGAGAGTCTATACTCTAATCTCTAGCAATTAGATGAGTGATATTTTATCTAATCTAGCCTCTATTCATGTCCTCATGGTTGTATTCATCTTGTTCTAATTGTTAAGAAGTGGAAGCTTCAACATCATTAGTAGTATTTGGAGTGTCTTCCCCCCAAAGAAGAGAAATTATAGGCACAAAGTCTTTATCTTGCAAAGCGATAGCAACAAAGGGAGTATCATTGTCCTTTGATTCACTAGATGTGGGCACATTTTGAGTAGACATTAGCATATTATCCTCTAGCCCAAATCCTAAGCTAGTAGTGTCTCGAGCATCATGACCTTGGGTATGACTTAAAGGTTCAGCAAGAGCCTTTCTATTACCAGTTAAAGACCCATGACCTCGATAGCCCATATTTTCAAGAATCTTATATCCTTTTCCATATCATGTGCAAGAAATGGGAGTGGTAACTATAACATCCTCTTCATCATCCTCTCCCCTATATATCCAATTTTTAATAGCTTGTTCTTCTTTTTCTACTTCTAGAGGAATTGAGGACTGGACAAAAGTGCTAAAAAGAGTCATGATAGAAGTAGAAGGTTTCTTTTTTGTGGACAATTTCCCATAAGACCAAGGGGAAATTAGTAGAGTAGTAATGGAGTCTAAAGTGTATTCTCCCATACCAAGACTCATCATTTTCATTTTCCATTCACACTCTATAAGAGATGGTGTTGGCTCATGAGAAGAGAAATTGTTGGGAACTAGTGTTTTAGTAGTAGACGATGTGTTGATGGACATTGAGTTGTCACCGAGGACAATTACTTTAGTGCCATTGAAAGGGAACTTGATGGATTGATGATACATAGAAGGCACCACTTGCATGTTGTGAATCCATGGTCATCCCAACAACAAATTATAGCAAGGGGGATATTTAGAACTTGGAAAACAACATCCTTTTTCCCTAGACCAACTCTAATTGGTAGCACAATTAGACCCTTGGAAGGTCTTTCAACTTTTTCATAAGATTTTATGGTAATCTTGCACCTATGATCAATAGAAAAATCTAACATGCCCAATTGTTGGATGGCATTAAAGGAGATAATGTTTAACCTTGCACCATTGTCTATTAAGACTCAACAAATGCAAGTATGGAAGATTTGGACATTGACATGGAGAGCAAGGTTGTGGGGATGACTAGGAGCTTGGTCATCTTCTTTAGCAAAAGGTGAGGTGATAAGGTGAAGAGATATGATTCACCATAGCTTGGAATCATTCTGCATCAATATTTGTGGGAACATTGGTAGAGTGTAAAGCTTTTTCAAGGATATCCTTATGTAAGGGAGATAACTCTAATAACTCAAAAATGGAAATTTGAGCTAGAGTATGTTGTAATTGACTAACAAGGTCATAGTTTGAGATCTTATAAGTGGTTGGTTGTTTAGAAGATGAATCATTCTTGGAATCTTGGGAAACTTTTAGAACAACCTTAGATTGTCCCCTGGTAACAACATTAAGTGGTTCACTTTGTGATGAAAAATAATCGGTCACTTTGAGCACCACCTTAGGTCAAGAGTCATTAGGGTATTGAGGAACATCATGCATTTTTAAGACAACTTTAGGTAATTCTTCTACATATTGGTTGTCATCATTAGAATTTTCCATGCATAAATACTCAACAAGCTCAAGAATACCTATGACATTGTCTGTGTCAACATAAGCATAATTGATCTTGGCATCATGATTATTTTTAGTAGCTTTAAAGATTTCACCCTTCTCATATTCTAGTAAGGGTTGCTTAAAAGTTTTGTGATCAGCATTTTTGGCTACTTGAGACCCTTGCACCTCTATCTATCAGTCTCAATCACCTATTTTGCTACACATTTCCTAGCTTGGAATTGTTTCTTGTCCTCGTCTTGGGGGCACAACTGCTTAGCCTATTGAGGTATTCTTGTGCATTAGGGTTTCTTTGACAACTCAAAAAATAGTGTTTCTCAACACTTCCCCCACTTTGACATCAAGTGTTTTTCAACACTTTACAGATAGTTTACCTACGGTCTCCGATGTCGTGATATTTCTCACTATCAGAATCAAGTCTGGAAGAAATGGCCAAGTGACTTACACACACGCACTTTAACACCTAAACAACTGAGCTATACTGATATTTATCTACTTTGTGTGCTGTCTATGATGATTTCTTTGCCAGGTGTTCCCTCCCTAATAGTCTTTCAAGGATGTCATTGACTAGAAGACTGGGGGTATGGGACATATTTTCTTGATTTCTGCTTGTGGGTATACTTTTGTTTGTCTATAGTGTTGTAAGCATTCATGCTTTTCCTATTCAACACTTTGACTTATAAATGTATCATCCTTGATTGTTTTGCAAGACTGCACTCAGGGTTTATCCTGACACTTATGCCTTGATACAGGTGTAATCTTGCTAAATTAAACTTAGGGAATCTAATCGTGTAGTTATCTTGACTTACATGTCTCTGATGCTTAGATTGGATTTCCACATACCTATCTAATATCGATCATATTCATATCCTCATAGTTATACTAGTGAAGGTTGTATGATCTCATGATGTCCCTAATAAATGCTCAATGATGAAATTAAGAGTCTAAATGTTATGCACTTCTTGCTAGTAAACCACTTTGCATATTAGCTTGCATTTTAGGTTCATTTTCTAGCTTAGTCTTGCATTCTTCCATATGGGGAGAGCTCTCTCTTCATCTTTTTGTGGACATATCAGCTAACTCCTTCCATATATTTCTTTATTTTCTTCTTGTTCATGTCTTTTCACCTTCTTAATCTTTCGCTTCATCTCTTTTCTATCTTGTCATCACATTATATAAAGTTTTGACCTCTTAAATAATTTTGACGTCCTAGATTCATTTTTGGGATCGAAATTCAAATTCGAGTTCATCTTGATGGTCAAAATTGTCTTTTAAAATTCTACTTTCTTCTGAGCAGTTAGCTGAACTTTTGAGGTCTAATCTCTGAATCATCACTGGGGCATCTTCATTTCTTCATGTCTTCATCATTTCCATACTTATTATCTACTTAAATTCATTGTTTCATGTCTAAAATCACCTTTCTACTCATTTTGACCTAATTTTTATGCTATATCCTTCAAGGTCAACTCTAGTCAAACTGGGGCATTCTATAAATTTTTTTTATACTCATTCTTGGGTTCTAATCATCTATCTGTCATCTTGTACATTGCTATATTCTAATTTTCTCATGTCTAGCCAATTTTTGCATCCCCTTACCTCATTTCAATTTCGATCCCGAGGGGGCAGAAATACTCTATTGCTGATTGTTACAGCTATCTATTTCTTAGGAGCATTTGTTTGAACTTATCACTTGCTCTCGATCTATTCACTTTTCTAGATGTTAGAATTCTTTTCAGATCCTAACATCATCTTCCTAATGTTCAGTACTATCGCTATTAGGCTGTGCATTTAGGACTTGCTATCTATTTCTGCATTTCATTCTTTGGAATCAAATATCTATATCTATCATCCCCTACTTGGCTTCAATTTTCTTTGACGTAATGTGTTCCCAGATCGATCATGCATTAGTCAAAGAGGGGCAAATTTAATCACCTAAAAATGGTCATCTAGACTATTAGCCCCCTTCTCAGCATTTTGGCTAAATTAATTTAATCATTTACCTAGACCAAATTGCTAATAATCAATTTATTTGATTATAACCTATAGTTTGACTATGCTATCCTAAGTTCATTATTTGATTAAAAGAAAATGTCCCCTTTTAATTAAATAAAAGACCCCATTCTTCTAACCCACTTAAAGTGCACACATAAAGTCCTTTTTCTATTTTACAATTAAAATAAAAGGCTTGTGAGACTTTTTGTCTTATGTGACAAGTCAACTTATATTCTATTGGTTGACTTGTGTGTGCACATGGATCACTCCTATTTTTGAATTCAACCGTTGATCATCCACCATCTTC
Source organism: Cupressus sempervirens (assembly GCA_028749045.1). Taxonomy (NCBI): domain Eukaryota; kingdom Viridiplantae; phylum Streptophyta; class Pinopsida; order Cupressales; family Cupressaceae; genus Cupressus; species Cupressus sempervirens. Next base: position 521,775,970 of record CM053783.1, on the reverse strand, counting down.
ATCTTGATCTCTACCGTCCATACATCTTTAAAAGGGAGAGAGCTTTCCCCCTCAATCAGTCCTCATTTTTTGAATATTGTTATGCTGCAGGTTTTCTAACAGGTTTCTTTGGAGCTTTGTGGAGAACTTCTATTTCTTATCTACATTCTCTCATACCATAGCATTTTAGCTTAGATTCATATTGCATGTTAGTTTAGCTTCTATTTTGCAATAATCTATCTCACATAGCTTAATATTTGGATTGTAACACTCTCATACATGCTTTAGCATAGCTACACTTTTCATATTCATTCTAGTTTAATCTTTAGTTGCATTACATTCTTGAGGAACTCCTTGGGACATTTGCATTCTTGCATCTTGTCTTTGGAACCTCCCATTGCATGGTTTACTAGCAAGAAGAGTATCTCTAAGGCTCATCTGAGAGCCTTCTTATTCTTGAAATATACTCTCTTGCACTCCATGGATAGGGAGCTCTAAGCCGGCATCCAAGCATTTCAAACTCATGGAATCATTTGGATAGAAGGGTTTAGAGTGGGACACTTTTGAGTGTACAGATGATAGTTTGCACAGGGTGATACAATAAAATTCAATACCAAGGGCAATATAACTCACAACAAGAAGGTGATACAATTTTGGAAAATTTTAGTCACATGATATTTCTTTAGAGACCAAGCAATAAATTTTCAATTTTTATACAAAAAAAAAAAACTAGTTTTGACTCCAAAATTTTTTGTTTCAATCTTGACAATCAGATGATTTTTTTGAATCAGGCAATGTAGGTTTCTAGTTTGTGTTAGTTATCAGCAAGGTTTGCAAATAGTAAGTGTTTTAACATGTCTTCAAATAGTTGAACAAGGGTAAAAAAACCTTGCCAACACACACTTGTGATATGATAACAACCTTTCTAGTAATATTATTATGATTTTTGATGTGCAAGAATGTTAACATTGGTCAACACATTCAAAAATAGTAGCCAAGCAATCTACCTTAAGGTCACGGTTCATTACTCAACAACTTGGCCCACACTTGATGCTCCTTTTCCTTACACCAAGTGGTTACCCACAAGATATATTGGCTTTGTCATAGAAGTTTCATAAATAAAACTAAGGGAACACATATGGCGAGTGTAAATCTTGGGGTGATTCAGGTAGTCTACTAGGATTGATCCTTGCACCAAGAAGTTGAGTAGCAAAATAGGGTAGTTACTAACCTAGGGTGTTTAGATAGGGCTTCTATTCATGGTGTTCCTCTCCCTCCTAATTATGAGACACCCCATCTTGCGATGGGTAACAGACCTCACAGCCACAAGAGCACCTTAAGTGTTTTTGCCTAGTGATCTCCCTATGGTCAAAATTCCATATGCGATCACACTAAGTGAAGACAAACACTTTGTCTACCAAGGTTTTGTGTCCTTGATAGCCTTGAATTTATAGTGGGTTGGAAGAGCTGGGTAATTTTCTTGTCCCCACTTGGGTCATTGCTCTCAAGTTATTTGAAAGCAAGCCCACTAAAGGATCCTAACTAAACATTGAGTGGATCAACTCTTGGAGGTCAAGATTTTTGATTCACCTCAAGGGTGAAGAGCATACTCTCCTATTCCAATCACTTTACCCAAACAAACCAAGAAGATTAAATTATCCACTTGTTTTCAAAATCTAAAGGTGGGACAAGATTTCAGATTCATCACAAGGGTGAAGAGCATACTCTCCCATCACTAAGGAATCCTAATTACAAGTTTTAATGTGCCTACAAAAATGAACAACTAGTATATGATGCACATGAAATATTTAAAAAAAAACAAGCTTTTGGTTTTTATGTATTGGGAAGCCTTGAAAACAACCATTAGTAACCCTTTTGCATTTGGAGCTTTGACATGTGTTGTTTTAGAAATGTTTCAAATTTTCAAAAAAATGGCAAGCTGCAACTACAACTATTAGCACCAAGGGTTAACTTTCAAAAATAAAGATATATCTGTAAATGGACTTTTGTAAAGCCATTTAGAGACCTATAAAAAATAGCAACCAACCAACAACAATCAAAAACTAACCAAGACACCTCAAACAACAAGCAAATCTCTATCAGGCGATAGTTTTCACTGGAAGTCTATTGTATGATACTTCATAGTGTATCAGTGCGATAGAAGTTCTCTATGTGATATATTTTCTTAAGCTAGGTGACAAAAGTTTTCATATAGAAGTGATATAGTTCAATATAGCCATGCGACACTATTTCCAAAAAATGTATTGCATAATGTGACCTATCATACAAAACTAGAAAAATGTCACCCAAAACTGTAATTGTTAAAAGAAATGTAGAAAAAAAAATGAAAATGGTGATGAAAAAAACAAAACTAAGGAAAAAAATATTATTCTACCCCAAAATAGGTGCCAAAAATGTACACTAAAAAGAATTCACTTTCCTAAACCCTTCTATCCAAGGTTTTCCATGTATTGGAAATCTTGAATGCCAACTTAGGCCTCCCTAGTCATGGAGTGAAAAAGCATACAAATATGCATAAAATGGCTCTTAGATGAGCCTTAGAGATGCAACCCTTGCTAGTAAACCATGAAATGTGAGATTCTTTGAGCAAGAGCAAGAATGCTAGTGTCAAAGAACTCTTGATGCATGCAATGCAATAATGCAACTATGCTAAAATGGAATGCACAATGCAACTAAACTACACAAATGAAAGTATTACAACCATCTTAATTAGACTATGTAATCTAAGCTACTTGCAAAAGAACTACACTATATGCAAACTAAGCTAGGATCACTAGTACATTTGGGTTCATTTTTTGACCTTTATTGGTCAAATTGATCCAATTTTTGACCAAATTTTGACCAAATTCGACCAACCCATTGGTCAAAATTTTTTTGGTCAAAATTTTGACCAACATACTGGTTGGTCAAAATTTCAACCAATCCATTGGTTGAAAACCTTCTAGATCCATAGTCCAAGTTCAATCAAGAATTGGTCAAAGTTTCGACCAATGAAGGTAGAAATTTTGACCAACAAAGGTAGGAAAAAATTTAGGTGTTGGTCAAAATTTTGACCAGTGAAGGTAGAAAGTTTCAACCAATGAAGGTAGAAATTTTGACCAACAAAGGTAGGAAAAAAATTAGGCATTGGTGGAAATTTTGACCAATGAAGGTAGACAGTTTTGACCAATGAAGGTAGAAATTTCCACCAACAAAGGTAGAAAAAACCTAGGCATTGGTGGAAATTTCAACCAATGAAGGTAGAAATTTCCACCAACAAAGGTGGGAAAAAATCTAAGCATTGGTGGAAATTTCAACCAATGAAGGTGGAAATTTCAACCAACAACTAGGTGTAATTTTTTTTTCAGGCATTCTATAAAACAGTTCACATGCCTTGCATATGATATGACATTTTGCATGCATCCTGCTCTCTCTCATCTAGCTGATGATGGATTATATAGAGTGATCTGAAACCATGATTCTAAAAAACACACACAATCAAATTCAAAATGAATTTGCACTACAAATGGATTGTGGAAATCTGATATTGGTAATTTTGCATGCATGTCTACTAGGACAAATATATGTTTAAGTTGTGATTGTCCTGGTAGACATGTATGCAAAATTACCAATATTATATTTCCATAATCCATTTATAGTGCAAGTTCATTTTGGATTTGATTGTGTGTGTTTTTTAGAATCATGGTTTCAGATCACTTTGCATAATCAATCACCAGTCAGATGAGAGAGTGCAGGATGCATGCAAAATGTCATATCATACACAAGGCATGTGAATTATTTTATAGAATTCCTAAAAAACACCGATAGTAACTAATATGAAGTATATATAATTAGTTATATGATTGAGACAAATCATGTAGATTGTATGAAGGTAGTCCATGGCTGACAGGGCCCACCAAAAGATAAAATATATGATAAAAAGACTTATTTTCATGTTTTGAACATATGGGGTACACATAACATGACTTATTATTACACAATTCAACTAAGTTTAGTTAATTTCCATAGGGATTGTCCCCATTTAATGGTGAATGTTTTGCCACATTTCAAGCCTTTTGATTATATAAATAAATGGATAGCATGAAAAGTTTAAGTAATGTCAAGGCATTTATTTACTTGATATATAATGTGAATAGAACTATTATGTTGCTCAACAACAACCAGCAAATAAAATTATCATCATGTACCCAAAAAGGGATGGATGGAATGTTGGAACTGACCTCCAACTAATTACTATCACCATCCCTCTATATTATAAGTTATAATGGTGCTCTAGATTTTCTCTATTCCATCATACACTTACATATCATACACTTTACCATAGTCCATATCAACAAGGTCAGAGAGATCAATTTCATTTGATTGGTATGTGGAAGACCTTGATGTTGAGAAGTTTTGTGATTCACATGGAGTGGAAGGTGTTTTGGCCCCTTAGAAGGAAGCTTCATCTCTTTTATCAACTTCTTTATTTTTACTTGGAGAAGCATATTGCTTTGAATTGTCCCCATGGTTCCTTGTAGATGATGCCAAGACTATCCTTGTTGTTTTCTTCTACCATAACATAATGTTAACAAAGTGTTAGAATTGTCTCTAGATGAAAAGAAACTATAGAGGCTCAATTGAAATGTGATCTTAGTTAATGTAGAAGATAGATTATAAAATATCATCTAAAATGTTGATACAAAAGTCTTCCTAAAACAAAAATGTAAACCATATCAATTAGAAAACAAAAATGTAAACCATATCAATCCTAAAAATGATTTATATTATTAATCAATGTAAACGAGAGTAGAAAGAAATCATAACTGATACCTGAAATGTGAACATTATAGGCATTTGATCCTTTGAAATGAACATGTTCTCCTAATGAAGGCTTAAACTAGTTAGGATCCCTACAAAAACACATGACATGTAATTGAATGGATAAAAAATTATGGTACAAGAACTTGAAACACTTAGACTGGATACTGCAGCTCAAGTGCTAAGGTCTTGAAAAATGCTAAACACATTTACTTATTGGTGAAGTTTATATGCAACATCAAGAAAAAGTTTGTTATATGGTGTAACACATTCACTCAAAGCTAGTGATCAGAATAACAATCATCTTATAGAAGGATACTGATCACATTAAAATTGCATAAGATTAATGTTAAAATTGGCCATCTTCAAGCTAAAATCATTTGTTTAGCAAGAAAAACTCTTTACTATTTTTCCCATTGTTCTTTGCACCATCAAGTTTTATTTTAACTATTCTATGTGGAAAAAATGTAATATGGAGAAAAATTTCTATTCTACCAACATGTTCCATATAAATAAATGTCAAGGATTTTATATTATTCCAATCTAAACTGATTAGAAAGTTTACCTCAAAGTTTTGCAGATCTATCTCTGACCAGGTGGAAGCTATGTAACAGACCAGTTAGAGCTAAGCAAGTTGCCGTATTAAGATGTTGAGGAAGATGTTGTACCTCTATCACTGGGAGCTTCTGTGTCTTCCTCATTACATGCTTGGGCTGAATATGTGACTGTAGAATCATGTCTCACCTATTAAAAAAAATAGTACATCAACATGGCAAGAAGGCTTCCATCTTCCGACAATGCATTTAATGAATTGAACATCTCAATTGCAACCAACATAGTTTTGAGGGCTACATCCCAAATGATCTAGCTAGAACTTGTGTTCTAGGCCTAGATGCTATAAATAACAACCTATGATGCCTTCATCTATACACAATGTCTTTCTAGTTTCTTTCTACTCACACACCCATTTCATTTCATATGATCATCTGAAAATTGTGTCACTCTAAGCTCTCAACTATTTCCTCTCGATTGATCATCTGATAACTATTGAATGAGAGCTTTGAGATAAGCTATATGCATCCATCAAAGCATAAAGGATTTTTTTAGATGGTGTAGATGAAGTAATAGCATTTTCCTTGGGAGACATGCTTGCAAAATGGAACCATAGATAAGTCATGTGAACTATTTGATAGGATGCCTGAATGTAATGTGGTCATCAAAAGTCATGGTTGCTGGATATGCACAAAATAGATATATTGAGAGAATATATTTTTTTAAGTTGAAACTACCTTGGTAGACATGCATGCAAAATGTGGAATCCTAGACAAATAATTCAACTAAATCCTCCTCCTGGAGGAAGGCTACAAAAAATACATAGTTCAATTGAACGGTCTATAGATACCATTAGGATTAGCATTTTGAACAATCCATTAGGATCCTATTATGTATTGGCTACTATTCCTAGATGATTTGTAGTCATACGTGTCATTTTTGTGTCATCACATCTCACCACACTTATCATTGTATAAAGTATTGTGTCTCTACTAGTAGGCATATTCAACCTACAATAAGTTTGTGACAACTAATATTGAAAATCTCTTATTGCAATTTTGAAATAAAAGATCCACTAAGTAGCCAACAAAATTTCATCCATCTTTTATATAATATTGAGCACCACATTTATCATATGTGTTTTCTATCTCAAGGAGCTTAACTAGACTAGTATTGGGTTGATGATGGCCTAATACTACCTTTTTAAGATCCTCAAGACAAGACACATTGACTCTGAGCAGAAAGTATCCTAATAAATTCAAATTAAGTGTGGAATAATTAGCAAAGCTAGAATTCAAGTATTAAAAGGGAATGGAATAAAATATTTAATTTCTTATCGGTTCATGTTTTTTGATTCTGCACTATTCTTTAAAATCCATTTTTCTATTGTCTCACAATCAACTGGATGATGAGCTTCCTTGGAGCACTGAAGAGGTTTCAGTCAAAATTTTAAACTATTTAAGTTTCAATATAATATATTAAAATCAAGAACAATCTGTTGGAAAAAAAAAAGCACCTACCAGAAGGACTATTACTAAGCACAATATAACAGAACTTACATTATAGAAAAAGTCATGTGAATATTTGCAAGTGATATCATAGCACCCACTTCCAATTAAGAAGACAACACCATACTCATAGCCAAGAGCTGGACACCATTTGTTCTACAAGTACATCCAAACAATAGTTTTCAGAAAATTACTTATTTCATACTCTCTACTAACCCCAAAAATACTTCAGAGATGGAATAAAGATAAATCTATTAATAAAAAATAGAAGACGACAACGCGGATAAATTTCTAAATTGATAAACAATAAAACATTTAGCACAAAAGGAATAGATACTTTAAATTATGTAAACAACCAAGAACAAAAACTCTATATATGCTCATATGTGTTCCTCTATAACATCCTATCAAATAAGATTATGTAAAAGAAGCATCAACAATTAAATTATCATTATTATCCCAATATAGGGAACATGGAGTGATCTTCCTAAAGATTACTAAGATGGGAACATGTATATTTGTAGAGAATTATTCAAAAGATGCTACAAAAAACAAAGAAAACTACTCTGCAAACACACTCAAAAGGAACAGTCAAACTAGGTAAGAACCGTGATTAGACAAATTTAACTTCTTTAAGATGACCATGCAAATAATCAAACCTTTCTATTCTCCTCAACATATGATCTGAGAAGGTATCATGTATATTTTTTTCTATCTTCATCAGAGACCAAAGAAAGCACCATATTCTCATCAACAATAGCTCGACATGATGGGACAAGACACCTTAAAGAAAGACATTCGGGTCCATCATTTACAAAAGTGTGAATATAGCCTGCAAAGCACAAGAAGTATGTTATGGCATGAAAGACCATTTCTTACCAATAAATGAAGAGTGTTTCCTATACATCAAACTTACATGATACAAATCATTCTATCCACATGCAAAATTGTTAACTAAATAATATTTAAAATGAGAATGAATGCAATTTCTAACATGAAAGAAAAGTCAAAACTATAACATAAAAATCAAAATGATATACATAAGCATTGATCTCTTCTTCACTAATAATGACATCTACTTTTATAAAAGCAAGCAGAATTTTTTGCCACTTGAAACTTGTCAATAGACACAGACCAACTGAGTTCTAGTACCAATAATTAACTAAAAATGGGAACAACAAACACTGTAAGATGCTTTTTAGGCAGTGAGACAATATCTTTGGACTCGCATCAGACAAGTAAGAAAATCCAGATCTAGAAAAATACACAAGTTTTTCATGTTATCTAGAAAACATCAAAATGAAGCTAAGAATTTCACTAAATGTCACTAAAGTATATCAGATAGCTTTAGCCTTCATTTGTACAAAACAAGCTAGTGAGTCTCAATGAAACTAAGGTGTGTACATAGAATACAATTGCAAGGCTGCAAACAGATAAATTTAGGCTTAATTTATTTGTCTCAAGAACAAGCTAATAAACTGTGTGCCCACAATCTACATTCACAAAAATTAATTGTAACTTTTTCTCTTCTAGATTATGGATTCTCACAACAATTATGTACTACTCTTAGACAAAAAAAAATTATTATCACATAAATCGCTCATTGAATTACAAACTACTGATATCTCGAAGCACCAAAGTTCCAAATGTTCTATGCTATGATAGCTAACATAAATCTTCTGATTTGAAGTCCAAGAAATAGCCTAGTATACCATTAGAGATAAAAATATATCTTTGTTGGAAGAAAAGAACTAAAAATGGAGATACCATCCATGATAGACTCCACTAGAAAAAGAAGGAAAGAGGAAAAACAAACAATATCATTTAGCAGATAGGTGGAAGGAAGAATTACAAAGGTGGTCTTACAAAGAGAAGACAAAATAACAAGGCAACAAAATTAGAATAAACACAAAAATATCATCCTTGGTGACAAAAAAAAATAGCACATCCTAATGACAATTAATCTTTTAAGAGATTCAATGTCCAATATAGATTCTGTAGACTGGAAGAAGAAAAATTCATAGTACACAAATATAATAGAGAAAACTAGTGAATTGAATTCCCTTTGAGAGCCAAAAAGAGATTCAAGAACAATAGTTGCTATTCAAAATGTGAAGCAAATGATACAAAATAGTCACAAACCTAATTGATTAGAGGTGAGTTTCAAACAAAATTCATACCACCATTATTGATAGGCAAAAAGTATCCTGATTAGCTTCTCTAAAGGAGATAAACCTCAAGTTCCCAATAATGTTCTTGTTATGGATAGGGGTGAAAATAGTTTAATATGTCAATTTCTACCATTTATAGCATGCTAGTTTAGCATAACTAGCCAGTTAAATCAAGCATGATTTAACAAGACATCATGGGTACTAGGTTTCAACATTATGGGCTATGCCAGATATGGGTACAGGGCCATAAAATGTGTCCCTCTGTTACACACACACATGCAAACATACACACACACACAAAAGAATATTATAAACATTTTTAGTTGTTGTAGCAACATTATTAATTGTTATTGTTTTTCTGAATCATCCAATGTTATTAACACAAAAAAGCCCTCCCACTTTCCATGAACCATGCTCCAACTTATTGCATTCAAATGGTGATCAAATGAACACAGATCCCCACCAAAAATTTTATTGTTCAAAACTCTCCATCTAGCACTTGCTGTAGTGAAATAATAGGTGCAACAGTCAAATTAGAATCATAACATTGAAATAAGGGAAAATATTGAATCGATTTGTTTTTATGTGAAAATAGGTTGAGTTCATTCACTTTTTAAGTTCTATTTATTTTTTTAGTTTCTTATGGGGGTCTCATGTACTATGGAGCATCTCCTTTTAAGAGAGATTCACCTCAAAATTAGGGTTCATCCCTCAGAATCTCAAGACATCCCAAAGTGCATCAACTATCAATGACCAGGAAAATGGGATATGAGTATATAACATGTGTGGTTGTTTTTAAGGCTTGCATTCACACCTCAGTTAAGTATGTATATTTACTCTTAAATATTTTGCATTAGGCATTATGCTAACTCAAGTGGCATAGGATTCAATAAAGTTGAAAGAAGAAGAAGGTAGTATTCTAAATGATTATGGAAATTTTTTAGGGGTAATGTTAAAGATGAAAGTGGGGGGCATGCAACAATAGAGCTATAATTCTCAATACCAAATCTAATAAACAAGAAATCGAGGGAATTCACACCTTAGTTCCTCAAGATGCAAGATTAAAGCATTTGGATTGTCAACTTTCTTTTGTTTCTTAGATGCATGACCCATAGGTCGAAGTGGTGAAGTTAGCAACAATCTAGGGTGTGCCCTTGAAGCAGATTTCTAGTAAAGCCTCTGCAAGAACCAACCAAATTAAATAAAATAGATGATGTCTTTTATGCAATTAAATCTAACTGAAAAATATATATAAAGCCATGTGTTAATTGAAATCATTAAATTCAGACAAGGAGTTGACATATCCTTCAACTTCATGTCATTTTAGAAGCTACAAGGTTGTCCCATTTTAGATGCTCCATTAAACAAATGCCACTTTGTGTTTGATAAACTCACCTTGAGATTTTCCAAAGCAATTGTAGTGATGTCTTTGTTTGAACCAAGTTCAATTTTGAGAAGTAATACACTAGTCAAAATAGAAGCCTTAGATCCAAGATGCTTAACACAATTACCGTTTACTCTAGCAAACCAACTTTCCCCTACAAATAGTTTAAAGAGCTCCTGAACAAAAAAACCTAAAATAGCATTAATTGAAAAGCTTTTAAATATAATTTTTTTCAAAGACATTTAATGAAAAACTAATATATAGTGAAAGATCCAAATATGCAAGAATCGTTTAAAACTGTTAGCATTGACTCCATCACATGCAACTATTGCACAATTTTGTGATGCATTGGTGTTTGCACAACACAGAGAACCAAAATCCATATGCATTGAGCATGTTTGATATGTAATGTATGAAAAGTTTTGTGTTGGCCCATTAGGCTATTACCACTAACTGACCCCATTTGAGTTGAAGTTGTCATGGTAACAAGCACTTTAAAATGAAGTACACGTGAGGTGTATATTTTAATTTAGTTTTGCAATCTCAAAACCAAAATAAAAATAAAATACAAATGTACAAGAAATAAGAAGAAATGATGATTTATGAGACCAACATCCCCATCAAAGAATGTACATTATTTTTTTAAATCAAAGTTATAGTAGCTACTACCCACATCACAAAATATTGTGCACTACAAACAAAAATTTCTCAAATCGGTATCTTGGTTTACCTGACCAACCCAAAGAACTGAGAGCATTTCATGCTCAAGGTACAAATTTTAATCTAATTTTCCTAGTCAATTTAATTCATGAAATGTCAAGAGGAAGTAAAATAAAAGATAAAACCCAATGTGATTCAGTGTCATAGAAATTTATGAGAGCATATGCAATAGGTCACTTGCCATTAAATAATATGCTTAGACAAATTATTAAAATGTCCAAAGAGTGAAACTCAGAGGTCTAGAAACATCAAACGTAATTCATGAAATGTCAAGAAGAAGTAAACTAAAATATAAACCCCAATATGATTCAGAACTGTAGAAATTTTTGAGAGTATATGCAATAGGTCACTTGCCATTAAACAATATTCTTAGAAAAATTATTAGAATAGGAAGTCTAGAAACATCAAATGCGTTAACCAATGCTAATGAAGTTTGACAAACAACATGCATATAATGAAACCCATGAAAGTAATACTCAATGAAGAAGTGTTAATAGTATATAATACCCAAAAACCTAAAGTTGGTTGAATATCAAGAACAAACCACCAACTAGGACTAACATCACCACACAACTATCAATAGTGATTAAAAAGTATCGAAGCTTAATAAAGTATGTGACTTCACTACGCAAGCTTGCTGAAGAATTTAGAAGATAATAAAAAACCTCCGTGTTATTAGTTTTAGGCCATATTAGAAAATCCTCCCCAATTCATGCTCCTGCAATAGTAATTCCAAGTCTCTAGAAAACTTTAATATATATAATGTTGAGCATTATTGCTGAAAAATTAATTCAGTATTAATCAGAAAGGTTGAGATAAATGAAAAATCTATATAAAAAAAAAGCCACTCATTGAAACACCAATTTGTTACTTTTAATGCTTTAGGTTCCTTTTCAACTAAAAGCTAATGCAATTTGAAATAGAATTATAAGTGAACTTCCTATGACATACAGTCAATTGGCCTCCACAATTAACAATTTGTAATTGTTAAAATTCAAGCTGCAATAAAAGAAGGATTTGTGAATATAAACAAAGATAGGAAGAAAGTAAAGAAATTATCACTTCCAGATGTAGAACTTAGCACTATATGTAAGTATGATTGTTTTGGATATTTCAAAAGAGATGATCTAGTAAACCCTCATAAATTGAAGAGAACTACATTAACTACCTCCAAAACTTCAGCTAAATAACATCCAATATCTTTTGATGCTAACTCTACTTCTACCTATTTTGCATTCACATCAAGCTCTGAGAGCCATGATGAAATATTTTTTCCCTTCAAAAGGAAAGCATCTAAGCTACCTTCATCAGGAGATTGTCTATTGGTTCTGGGAATTTCTCTTCCTTCACTTAGACTAGAATTAGCATCCATGTCTTGATTATAAGAAATATATGCTTCATCCTCTGTAGAAATCAATAACATAGCCTATAATGCAATTTCAAAACTCATGAGAACACATTGACATTTGAGCATATAAATAAAAAATTGTAAGAACACAATGGCAAAGATACCAAAAATATTGAGGAGGATGCAATTTTGAATGCTTCAAATCTGGTAGTCAGAGTAGAGAGTAGGGTCACCTCTAAGGAGTGTGTATTGATTTTTATATAAATTTGTATTCTTGTGAATGCAGTGTGAGGGTAGCCAATGATCTGGGGGCTAGAAATGGCAAAGGAGCCAAATTTTCTATTATTGTTTCTACAATTACTCCAACCATGATAGGCCTTGTTTTTCTAGGAACTTGAACTAACATGATGGTCAGTATGAACAACCTACTCTAGAGTAGTATAGAATTGGTAAAAATATTGGTAATCTGCTAAATGGAATCAATGTATAAGTGCGTACCATTTAACTTTAAGCTCATGAGCATTGAGCAATGGGCTAAGAAGATTGTCTTAACATAAAACTCCAATTGCATATAAACAAGATGATTAAGACATGATAAAATTTACTAAATTTTACTTACCTATAAGAGATCACTAATGTTGACAATGAGTGATCCAAGAATAGGGGATACAATAAACCATTCTCCATCTTTCTTAACTTGAAGACCCTCAACTTGATCATCTAGCAGGGCAGTGATCACACTCCCATCTGAATGGGGTCTCAGTCCATTCACAAAATTTGGCTAAGGGCAAGGAGGATAATAATTGATTCTAAGCTGAAGTAGTGGTTCCTTGATAAGGGTTTGAACATAATTAGTATCCAACCCCAAACCCTCAAAAAGCATACCAAGCAACTTATTTGTAAGATTGAGTACCTCTTCTCCATATTTTTCATAGGTTTCCCTTCATTGTCCATCACCAATCAATCAACATCAATTTATACTCCAAATTAAAAATTGCTTATGAATGTTGTAATTAAATTTACTTAACTATATGAGAGGGGTGTTTTTGGCCAATGTTCAACTGCCTTTATAGAGGGTGGGGAGATAAAATGAACAAGGGCATCGACCCAATCCAAGACTGTGTCATCGAATATGTCAAATAAGTGACCATGGCCTTCAAGCATATGAGTACCGAGTCTTACTGGGTACTATCTTCTTTTTTCTTCCAAAGGAAGATCAACAAAATCTTTCGACACACCTTTAACCCATGATCCTTGTCCATCTAATCCAATTGATTAAATCCATCTATGACGATCAAAATTTCCACTCTCCATCACTTGAGAAGTGTCCCTACCTCCTCATGCTCTCACATGTATGACCACACCTACCTAGCGTACTCCTTGTTCAAAGGTGTAAGCATGTTCATACATATGTAGACATCCAAGACTTAACATACATGTTAAGTTTATTTAGGTCCTAGGAATCTTGCTAGAAGTCTTAGTTGCCATAAGATCTTATCTTTTAATGTTGTCAAATTTCTAGAGTGTGTGATATAATTCACTTGTGAATGATAAAAAATCTAGAAGGAACAAGTGAATCTTACATTTTTTCATTACTTCTTGAGGTCAACATGTTTAATATTTGTTATGTTAGCGGTCTCATGTCATAGGAGTAACACACATGCCATGATCTATTATAATTTTGTGTCTTGCCTTGCTTATATAAGCAAAGTATCTCTTACATACTGTAACATCTGATTTCTCAATATAATCAATGAATCATATTGTATACTTGATTGGTGGAATGGCATGTATTGTTATTGGTTCTCTCTTTTGTTTTATGTGGAAGGTAGGTTGGTGTTGCAGATCATAATTGTATCTTGGTTGTTCACTTCGAGGTTTGAATCTGGAAAGCCCCTTTCCAATCTAGATAGTTTCTACTATCAGGTTCTTTCTATTGTGATTTAAGTTTTTTGGATGATCTTATAAATTCCCATATGGTTTTCTCTTGCATTTTAATACAATCTTGAGAATAACAAAGACTAACAAAGATTTGATGATCATATGGCTAATATTCTTCAAAATATTAGCATAACTTTGAAATATGGCTAATATTTTTTCATTAGATTTGAAATGCAGCCTGACTAAAAGTTAAATAAGCCTTCCTTTCATAAATCTATTGATAGTAAGTAGTGACTAGACTCTATCTTACCTTAGACTTAAAATGTAGTTCCTTGAACTGATTTTTTTTTTTTTTAAAGACATTTATTTAATAATAATAAAAATCATGTGAAGGTCAAAAAATAGTTATCAAGTTTCTTCCATTAAAATGCACTTATAGAGTTTCTTCCACAAAAGAGAACTAAGAAAGAAAGCCCTTCAAATAGAAATATGCACAAATTAAATGATCCCTTTGAGAATTCTAAAAAAATCAACATTTGATGAATATATGGCTCGAACAAAACTTTGAAAATTGCATAAACTAAAGCATCCATGACTCTAAAAATCTAGTGTGCATTGAAAAAATGTTTGCGAATGCATTTCCAATTCCAATAGACATAAATGGTTGATGCTATGAAAAAACCATCAATTTAGAGCAGGATTTCCAACTCCTAGTTCATATAGATAGATTCACTATTAACATGCTTTGGATTCTCCAATATAATACTACAAAAAGATGCACTCTAGAAGCACCCAATGGATAAAAAATACAACAACATACCTTAGATCAAACAACTATTTAATTTTCCTTCATAGTAGTCTCTCAACAATAAATTCCATCAAAACTAGCTAGCATTGACTTTGATCCCCTCAATAGTGGTTGTATTCCATTTATTCTTAAATCAAGTTGCATCCACCCCATTATCGAGGATCTGTCTGAAGTATAATTGAGAAAGTATTCCTATGACACATGCTTGCCAAAATAATGGTCATCCACCTCTAGCTCCTTTTTTGTCTTTCTTAGAAATCTAAAGCATTTATAGCAGTAGGTGTGCCCATGTATGAATTGATGTTTTAATTAAATTAAAGAGAAAAACCAATCAATCATCATATCCAGATCTGTTCTTAAAAATAATGAAGGTTAAAAAAATCTATTTTAGCACAAAGATAAAACATGCAAGCTCCCTAAGATTAAATTAATAATAGAAAATACTTAGCTCTCAAGAATTTGAGAAGCGTGCTTAGCTTCCATTATAGCTTCTCAAGTATGCATTTGTCTATCCTTTTGTAGTAGAAATGAGCTGGGGATTCAATAGATCTTCGAAGAAAGCACCTTAATAAAAGGATTAAACCCCAAATTGATTATGGGTGTAATCAAGCTCCATTCCTTTACTCCTTCACTTCTACAGTTCTTGCACTCTATGAAAACTAAAGTGAATGCTTGTGTAGCTCTGGCACGTGCTCTGTGAAACCCTTTTTCATTGAACATGTTAAGCTCATGTTGGTCAAAATTTTGACCCACACGAGCATGGATTTTAAAAAAAATACTTTTCCTTCCATATTCTAACCAATCTAAAACATTTTAATAGATGGTCAAAAAATTTGGTCAAAAAATGAGGTCAAATGCACTAGTGGATGTCATGTAAACAAAATGCCATGAATGCAAGGAATGAAGACAAGAAGATGATATTCTCCACAAAATCTCTCAAGCACTCGAGCAAAAATCCTAGAACATATCAATACTCAAGACTGTCGATCCTTTGAGGGGAGAAAGCCTCTTCCTTTTAAAGTCATACGGATGGTAGAGATCAAGATTGAGAGGGTGGATAATCAATAGTTGAAATTAAAAATGGGAGGGATCCATGTTCACACATAAGTTAGCCAATAGAAAATGAGTTGACTTATCATATAAGACAAAAGTCTCATAAGCTTTTCTTTTAATTTCAAAAATAGAAAAGAACTTTATGTGTGCACTTTAAGTGGGTTAGGAGAATGGGGTCTTTTTATTTAATTAAAGGGGGACATTTAGGATAGCATTGTCAAACTATAGGTTATAATCAAATTAATTGATTATTAGCTATTTGGTCTAAGTAAATGGTAAATTAAATTAGCCAAAATGATAAGAAGGGGGCTAATAGTTTAGATGACCATTTTTAGGTGATTACACAAAGCATCCTCACCACCTTTTATTTCATTCCACAAATCCATTATATTCACCAATTGTTCAAAAAATGTTAGCCCTTATCTACTAGATACAAGATTGTTTTTTTTATTTTGTCCTCATATAAGTCATTTAACTCCACATGTAATGCCTAGAGTTTTCTCTTCTCTTCTTCAAACTCCTTAGTTGTATAAAATTCTAGTGTCTATGGAGTATCCAGTAGCTCTACAAGGGGACTTGATTTAAAGGGCTCAACTGGAGGACAAGGGTAAGCAATCCTAGGCTAGCTAGATTCTCCCACTTTTCTCTTTCCAAGTTGCTTATCCATTTGGGAAATCTAAGCTTCCAACTAATGTATCATATTTCCTCTCTCCTCATATGCTTTCAACATCTCATCAAATTTAGCATTGATCTCCAATTTTTTTTTCTTTTTTCTTTTGCAACAACAAATCTAAAGTCCACCATTTCTTTGGTGATTTTGGATACCTTTTTCCTATCCACCTCTTCTTCTCTGTAGAACATGAGGCTACATATATGCTCAACATCTAAAACTTATTGCATTCTAGTCTTATCCCTTTTCTCAATAGACCATATCACCAATGCTTGATGATCATCACTATATTTCAATCCTTTATGTACCTACAAGACCTCCTCCTCAATTTTAAACTAAGCATCCTTTACTTTCCTCACAATATCAAAAACTAGCTTTGACTTCATCTTCAATTTTAGAGTCCTTTTTGTTAGGTTTCTCTTCTTTGATTAGTTTACACTTAGCCTTAAAATTAACAATATTTATCCTCCATAAGAATTGAGAAAATGCCATAGACTTTACAAAACTCTCATCATCAATAAAATTTTTAGAAGCCTGTACTATTACAAGATCTATTTCTTTACCTCTATAATCTCCCATAATGAGAGCTAGTGTTGACATATGAGGTTCTTCAAGTACTCCTTCTATGTTTGTAGTTGTAACCACAATATCCCTCTCCCCACCAAATTTTCTTAGTTGTTCTCTCAAGGATACTTCATCATCTATCCTAAGTGGGGTTTGGGTAAGTGAGTACTCTTCAACATTAGAAGATGATCCCTGCTCTAGTTTTTGTTTCTCATGAGCATATGTAGACGGTGGGCTTTCAAACCTTGGTCTTTTATATGGAGGAATGGGTTGTGCACTCCTAGACACTATGTAGCTGACTCTTTTCTATAATGTATATTACCTTTGTTTCAAAATCATTTTACTTGACAACCTCCTTTCCACCTCAATGGCCTTGTTTGGGTATGCTTGTGTTAGAATTTCTTTCTTTTCATTCAAATTTTGCATAATCCCAACAAAATTATCCATCAATATATCTACTTTCATACCCCAATATTTTCTATCAACTAGGGGATTATAATTTTCCTCAAAAGCATTTATGAAATCTAGGATTTTGTTGTATACTTTTCATTTTTCTTTCCCAGGTTTTCTCTCTTGTAATGAAAATTAATTTATAACTATGTCCTCTAGAAAGTATACCATTTTCTTATGAGCTTTAGCCTTAGTTCTTTCTTTGAAGAGATCATAAAATCCCTGTGAATCTATAAAATGGGCATGAGATTGAACCATTTGATATTTGTATAAAATTTTTTTTAGGTTCCTCCATCCCTTATTGACAAAAACAAAATTGTGAACAATAGTAAGTTGGGGAAAGAAAGTACCTTTAGATTTACCTAGTAATTCTCTTTCTTCCACTAATCCTATTTTCCATAAAAGCTTAGCAATCCCTAATTTTAGAGACACTTGATAGGGTAGCACATGTGGTTTTCCTAGAAAACCATAAACTTTGAAAATAGTAGACACTGCATATATGGTAAAGTTCCCCAATTGTGACTCACCATCAACCCTTTAGCATGATCCTTTGGTCTAATCAAATCTAATAGAGGTTGTGGTGTTCTAGGGATATCTGTTATTAACAACATTCTAATCCTAGAAGAAAAATATATGTCAAACTTGACAAAAATGGCATCAACCACTTTCCATGTCATATCTACACTCCACAATTGGACAAGGAGCTTTTCTCCATTTCTTTCCAATTCCAACTTCATTTTTTTGGAGAAAAAGGTAACTCCCTAATACAAGAATATGTACATTAGCATGGAGTACTAACAGAAGGGCTTATCAACTTTAGCCTTTGCAAGTCCTATTAATACATTATGAATTTCTTCTGCCAAGTGAATAGCAAAGTCAAAAATTGAACACATACCATACTAAAAAGTTTGTGGAATAATGAAAAAAATGGAGCTTGGGATGTGGTCTTTCTCATCCATGCAAAATATTTTTCTAAGAGAAAAATACAATGCCTATGCTCTTAGGTTGAAATATTTTTTCAATTGAGGCTTCGGAGCATTTGGTGTAACTAGGGGCAATGATCCTATTTTAACAAAGTGCTCTTGTAATGGTCTTCCCCTCATATATATTTTTTGTCCATCATACCTATACTGGATGTCTTCCATGCCTATCTTTTCATGGACTCTATGGTTAGGGTTTAAATTAAAAACCTCTCTAATTAGTTCTTACAAAACCCTAAAGAGATTATCACCAACATGATTCTTCACAATTCTAGTAATTGGATCATATTTCTTTGACATCATTGCAAGTAAATCATTGTTAATGAAAACTCCTAGGATAATTAATTTTCCTATATCAAATTCCCATACATTATTCAAGGGAGTGTCTAATCTTCTTTATGCAAACCATTTTCAAAAAAACCCTAATCCTCCAATAGACATTGCAGCATCCCTCAACCAGTTTGCTTGATCATAAAAACCCTTATAACAACTAACCTAGGATTCTTTAGAATAAATTATTTCCCCCTAGCAAGCTCATTCATAGACTATGGCATTTTCCCTAGGAAGTCATGATGCACAACTCTTTTCAAATAATCTACCTTCCCTAAAAAATCCCTTCGTGGAGGCATATTTGAAACTTATCCTACTGCAAATATAACTTCTCAATTTTTGAGAATCCCAAAAGACTCACTAATTTTTTATTTTTCTCCTCTAAAAATTACTTAGCAGTATATCAAAACCCTTCAGAAATTTTTACCTTAGCTCTAAAAATCCTTGCTTAGTGAGAACTTTGCAACCTTACTGCTCAGTAATGGAAAATTAGAATTTTACTACAACATTAAGCTTGCACAAAATAGCATTGATTAGAATTAATTCTTCAATAGTCATATTCTATGTCAGGCTGTGAAATTTGAAATTCCATTATCGATCTTCAAGAATTAGACAACTTAACTTGAAACCCAAAAGATCACATTCACCCTTTTTGGAAATGGCCATGTACCACCAAGTTGTTTCCCTACATTTTTTAAATTTTGGGCACTTTGATATTGCAAGAAAGCACTGGTCATTGATCTTGTAAAGATCGATGATCATGAAAAACATTAGAATTCTTTAATTCTACTTTTAATAGTTTGGTCCCACTTAAATAGTCACTCTCTAGCTCAAAAAACATATAGACCACTCAACAAATTAGTATGAACCATTTTAGCATGTATTCCAACACCACGTGACTAGGCAACCCTTTGAGCAACTAGCCCTAGTTGTCCACATGGCAATCATGTTTTTCCTTACTTTCGTTAAATTTCAAACACTTTCATAAAGAAGTAAAGAACTCTCCATCAATCTTCAAATGATTAACAATCCCATAAAAATCACCTTTTTCACAATCTAGTCAGTAAAAAAACCAATGAAATAGCTCAAATTTTCTAATGTATGCTGACAACCATTAGACAATTATGTACCCTTTATGACACATCTAGCTTTTTCAATTTATTAAGGAATTAATGTCACCAAGGGCTAAGTGTCATGTAGGTGCTTTCCCATATTTGCTGAAAGTGAAGTAAGTTTGTAATGTAGGAAAGCACTCATTGTTGATCTTTCCAAGATTAATGGTTAGCAAATGTAAACCCTATAGTGGTCAAAACACTTTGAAGAACAATAAGAAATTAACATAGGTTAAAACAATGATTAAAGAGCCAAAGACATATTTCTTTAGGAAAGTAATTAAAATAAATATGGGAAAAGGTAAAATAAGACACTAATAAGATAAGTTTCCCACATAATTTTAAAACAATACTTTCTCGAGTCTTCGAAAACTAGGGTACAATGATAAGGGTTTCATGAAATTTTTAATAATTTCATCTAGGGTTTTTAACACATCTTACCTTTAAAACATAATCCATTGGTTTTTTCACTATGCAACAAAATTATGCAAGGTGAAAAACCAAGCCAACATGTGTGAAGTTTGTTTCTAGAAAAAAATGCATAGAAAGCAAACTTAAGAGAGGGGGTGTTTTTTATTTAATGGTGATGCATTAACTTCCATGAGTCATAACTTTTGACTTGGATATGGTTTTTGGCTGAAATTTTATAGGGAGCGACGTGAGGAGGAGTTATTTGGATTGCTAATAGAGCTTAGCTCAATTGGTGGCCATTTCAACATTTTTTTGGGAGTCTAAAATTTCATCTTGGCCTCCAAAATTGGATTTTTGTGTTTTTTTTTCCAGTTTTTTAGAAAGTTGTTTTTGTAATAAATCTGAAATCATATTCATGTTTTTGTAGATTAGTTGACAATTCATCATGTCTTAGCTGGGGGCTTTTTTTGGGAAAAAATGAGATTTGTAGGATGGGCTTTGAAAATTACCAAAAATGGAAAAATATATTTTTCCCAAACATCTGCCAAATATGGTAATTTTTGAAATTGTAATAAGTAGTTGTTTTCTTGTATTGTAGGGGTAGATTAGAGTTGGAAAAGTTTAATGAAGGATCTGACATTCTAAAAATCATGTATTCGCTTCTGGGTGTGATTGTGTATGTTTTTTTAACATCAACGTTTCAGATCATACTCTATGATCCATCATCAGGATGATAAAGAGAGCTAAGAAACAAAATAATATGTTGCAGACCAAGCAAAGCAATAAGAGGAGGATCCCCTCCTCTTATTTCTTTGCTTGGTCTGCAACATATCATTTTGTTTCTTAGCTCTCTTTATCATCCTGATGATGGATCATAGAGTATGATCTGAAACGTTGATGTTAAAAAAAAATACACAATCACACCCAGAAGCGAATACAAAATTTTATGGATTGTGGAAATCTGTTACAATTAATTCTAAAAATCATTGTTCTGTTAATATTTCTTGTGTTATTATTATTGAAGGGTTTGAGCTATATCATGTGGAGAGGAAATATGGAAAATAAGGGTTTACAATATGAAGATAGAAGTGGGATTTTTAGATCAGTAGTCACCACAACCTTTAATGCCCTCTTATACATTGTTTTCTATGTTTCAATCTTAATTTTCCTTCATAAAGAAATCTTCTGGTGAAAACTAATTCTTAAGAATGATAAGAGGAATTCTTTCTATAATATTCTTATTGTTCAATATACTATTATTAGTTTATTTTATATTTATATTATGCAAGCCACATATATGTTTTCTTATAGTCTACTAGAAGATTTTATATGATTTGAAAAGGGAAATTATTAATTGATTTATTCCTTATTTAGTTGTTGTCGTAAAATTAGATGAATAGCTATAGAAATTACAAGGAAATTATTATAGCTCTGAGTCTGAAGAAACCAAAAATAAAAAAATATGAAAATTAAATGAAAACTTGATAGAAGAACTACGAAGGTTGTTCTTAAAGCTTTTAGGGTAAAAATTTAAGTCTTTTCTGCTTTTTGGTGAAAAGTATAACAAGTTGAATTGTAGAAACAAAAAATAAATATGTAACTAGAAAAATTACAAAATTGATAATAATGACAACTGTAAGGTCCTAGGAAGGTCACAATAATTGGGAATATCAACATATAGGAGAAGGATGTTGATATTGGCAAAAAAAATTCAAATCTTTGTATTGATAAGGAAGTCTCTAGTCAAAAGGACCTCACTATTGTGCTAAGAAAAGTCAATAATTTTTAGTTTGGCATATTATTTGTCAAATTTGGAGGAAACCTTTTTTATTACCAAGGTAAAATTGTATAGTAGGTTTAAAAAATACTATGTAGGTTTTCATTATACTAGAAAAAGTAGGAGTGGTGTTGCATGTGCTAACTACTTTTAGTAGCTATGTAAAATATAATGTTGGTGAGTGGTCCATTCACTACAATCATCTCTTTCGGTTACACTCCCAGGTGACACAACTATTTCCAATGCCCTAGTACCACACAATCACTCAATGAAAAATAATCTATTCCCAAAACTTGATAGTTACAAATTTTAATAGGGTGGCTTGAGGAAAATAAGATAGCCTTCAAACAAATTGAGTTAGTTTTGGGAATATTTTGGATACAAATTATTTTGATAAATTCTTAGATTTTCAAATTATGTCAACAATATCTTCTTCTCAATCATGTCCTCTCACCATCAAATTTTTTCCTTATGCACTTTATATTCAGAAGACCATATCTTGGGCACATGATATTCAAATTTGAAAGAATTATTTTTTGTTATTATTGTAGCATAGGTTTTCTTTTCTTTTCTTTATTTTTATGCATTGTTTGATTTAAATTCATAGATTCTTACAAGTTGTATTGTGTATTTTTTACTTTATGAACAAGACTACCTTTCTAGGTGACTTGTCCACAACTTTTCATGTAGTTATTTGTAGTAGTCTTGTTTATTTTTATTAATTTGAACTTAACATTGTACTTCCAATATGATACATATTCTTAGTGTTTAAAAAACATAAAATAATCAGAAATTTGTTTTATTTTATCTTGTGGGAATTGTACTTACACTAATAATAAAATGCCAAATCATTATTGTTTTTGGGGTTTAATTGATTTAGTTCCAAAGGAAATCTTCTATGGGGTCAATTATGCTAATGATTTGAGAAAGATTTTTTTTGGGTGGGAGGAGGGGTGGTCTATAACATATTTTAGTATTAATTCACTAATTCCATTTGAATCCTAACTTCAAAGAACAATTTATCTTTGAAACAAGGGATAAATATTTGTTTCAAATAAGATCTATTGTCTAATCTTCTTGGACTTGATCATTAGTTTGAAATAACTATGAAAAAAAATGCATGGTGTTGCAATATTGATATGATATATAGAATAATATCTCTTAAATAAAGTTTATTAAGTGCCCTTTTATTTCTTGGAACATCATCCAACAATTATATGGAGACTTCAAATAATCTCATAGCGATGTTTCCTTTGTGCAAACATTGAGACTTAGATTAAGCCACATTTTGTGTTGATACATCTTCACAAGATGATCAAGTTATTTAGTTGTAATACAATGATTCCCATACACATTAGAGGACATTCCAAACCATCCATTTCATTTCTAACATTCATTAATGTTCAAAGGTGCTTCTTCAAAAGTATCTAGAGATTCTTTCTACTAGGGCTCATATGAGCTCTACAAACTAGGTATTTCTTATTTGCATATTAACATTTACACTTCAGTTCAACTCCTCTTCAATGACATCTCAAATAATGCTATGCCATCTCTTATATTGAATTATTTTTCTCACTGACACACTTGGCACATCTTGATTCAAATTTGTCAAATTCACAAAAATCAGCAGTTGCCATTTTTTAATTTTGTATGCCCATGTGTTTAGAGAGATATCACTTCGTGGGCTCCTTAATTTCAATATTGTAAAATACATTATTTGACCCATCCTTTCCTAGTAGATGTGTATGATTTTGATGTCTTCAAACCAACTTACAGTTTCACAAATAGAAGTTTTCAATTAATGTTAAAAATAGATTTTGAAGGGATTCAAAACCTTTTACAAATATAGAGTAAAAAGATATTCTACCAAAGCCTCAAGATAAATTTCTATAAACAAACATTAACTAGCAAACCAAGAAAAAATAGAGGGATAGCACAAAGGACAACACTATTCAAGACCAAGAAAAACCAAAAGTATAGAAAAATAAAAATAAAAACCAAACTACCAATTAGGTATCTAAAACTAGGAACCCGCAACATACAATGAAAAAATAGGATTTTACTTTGTCTCCCTTTTTCTAGGATAGCAAAGTCATGCCAAAATGAAGAGGGCATTCTTATCGTGTTTTATAATAACTAGGATCCACCCCTCCACCATAAATGCCTTATCATGCCAATCTTGAGAAACCAAAGCCTAAGATACCAAGATAAAAATATAAGAATAATGAACAAGAATGTGACTAACAGGAAATATTTGGATAGGATGAACATTGTAGTTCTCTAGTGGACCATTTTAGTATTTTTGAGAGTTAGGAAAACTATTTAGATATCTGAGTTTAGCTTTCCATGTTTTTTCTACTTTTATTTTTTATTTTTATTAATAAATTTAAAACAATGCTTGTAATTTCAAAGGTTAGTTGATAGTTTTTATTTTCATGGTTTAAGGAAAGTTTAGTTAAAATGCAGCTTTCTAGGAGTTATTTTTGAAGATTATCAAAAAGGGTGATTTTATATTTTCACTTGTAGATAGTTTTTTAGTTATTTAAGGAGCTACTAAAAATTATAGATAGAGGTTGGTGAATCGAGAATAATTAGAGCTTACAAATTTACATTTTTTTTTTAATGATTATTGTTCAATAACTAGTGGATGAATTATCTTGAATTGGTTTGTATGTTGTATCATTTGGTATCATAGAAGGAAGATGGACGATAGAGGAAGATGAAGAGGAAGAGGGGGTATGAAAAGAGTAATACACAATCTACAAAGGTCAGTTGCAAATCTTATAGAAATATTAGAAAATCAAAGCATTCAAAGATTATGAAAAAAATATGATGAAGAGGCAAGCCAAAGGGGTACCAATCAATATGAAGGATTTGAAGAAGATCAATTGGAAGTTATGAAATTTTAAGAAAGAATGAAAAGGGCCTTAGAAGGAAAAATAGAAGATTTTAAGATTGGTGTTTCAAACTATGCAAGTAGTCTTAAGATAGATGAATTGATATTGGAATTTGTTTTGAATGAAAGCCTATGATAGAGGAAAAGAAGATGAAGTTTTCATACACAAATATAAAAGATGATGTAATGATATGGTGTGATCATGTCAAGAGGTAATGGAGAAAAAGAGGAAAGAAAAAGATCAAAGCATGGCATAAGATGGAGAAAAAGCTAGGGAAATGCTTGTTCCCATAGATTATTCACAAACCCTCTTTCATATGTTCCAAAATTTTAAGCATAGCTTGTCTTTTTTGCAAGATAATACATAAATTCTACAAGTTATCCATGCATATAGAATATTAAGAGAGTGATGAGTAGATCAATGCTAGGCATATCATGTTAGAATGAATGTTGATGGTATTCCTATGGATGAGTGTATTACCATTATTGGAGACATGATTCAAAGCTTATGTGTTCAAAGCTTATGTGTTGCATTCATAACATATGTTGTCATTGATGTCAACATACTGATTTTTCAATGAAGACTAGTAGAATAGAAGAAACATATTGAGTTTATGTAGTTCAAGGATTGAAGATCAACTTATGAGCACTTGGGATTATGTTCTAGATTATGTCTAGATTCTATAGTTTAGAATGTGTATGGAAACATGAAGATTGAAAGAGTTATGACAATTTTGGTCAAGACATCTTTCAAATAACATTTCTTGAAAGTGGGTACTATTTTTTGGATTTTATTTCCTAAGAGATGTAGTCTAGTTGAGTAAGATGAGATAAGGGTTGAAGACATGTTGAAGATGACTTGGTTAAGATAACATGATCAGATGCTCATTGAGTGAAGATTTATGAAGACAGTGAGTTGATAGATTAGTTGTAATCTTGAAATTTTTAATATTAGAATATAATATATATTGTAATGTCTTAAGATGGTCCTATATCATTATTGTAAACTGGGAAAGCCTTAGGACCAACCCAACAAATTTTTTTAGGACTTGGTAGAAAGGAAAAATATTTTCATTATTTTTAATCATTAGTGAGATTATTTTGTATGGTATGCAGTCATATCTTTGCAATATCTAATGTGAGAGCTTGGAGTGTGAAATTGTAAAGATTAGAGAAGAGTTTGGTGCAATTGAGGCATGGTGAGCTAAAAAGAAACTATATTTGGAAAGACAAGTTGTTTCTTGGAGAGTTTTTTTTCTACATTGTATTATTTGGAAGGAATATTAAATAGGCTAATTGGATAGTGGGTTTAGTGATCTTCCTTTCAACTCCTAATAGGGTTGAAATCTCTTAATAGGGATATAAGGTCTTCTAATAGGGACTCATATGTAATGACAGTATTTTATTAACTCGTACAATGGTCTATCCTCTTACAAGGAAATTTTAAATTAGTGCATCATTTTGTGGGTACCATCCCCACTAGAGTTTTCCCTCTAATCAAGGATTTCCCTAGTAGGCAAATTTGTTGATATTGTGCATAGTTATCTTTCTATGGTTGTTGCATCTAATGTTTATATGTTTTAGAATTAATATGGACATTGAGAATTTTTTTAATTGTATAACTAATTCACCCCCACCCCTCTTAGTTATAATGGTGGACTTTAGATTCTAACAATTGGCATTACATCATTAGGTCCTTGAAAGAAAAGCTTAAATATTTAAGGAGATCTATTCACATTTCAAGAAAGATAGTCCAAATTTTGATGGACTTAACTATGACAGTTGGAAAGATAAAATGAAAACACACCTACTATGCATGGACCCATAATTTTTGTTGGTTATAAAAATTAGTACGGATTTGATTGAAGAAGAAAAGGTTTAAATAAGTCAGGTAACACAGAAAAATTTATTCATGCAAAAATTCTTTTTAGAGAAGCATTGTTATCAACTCTTCCTAAAATTGAATATTGAAAGGTAAAATTGTTTGGACTTGCTAATGAGATTTGGAATGCTTTTAAAGTTGTATTTGAAGGTGAAAAACATGCTAAGAAGGCTAGACTATAGAGTTGGATATGTTTATTTCAAGATGCTAAGATGTCAAAAGATGAAATTATAAGAGGATACTTTTCTAGAATATCATAGATTGTCACAAGAACAAAGAATTGTAGAGGAGAGAAATTAGAAGATGAAGTAGTCTAGAAAATATTCAAGACCTTGACACCTACTTATAAGTAGAAAAAATAGATGATTGAACATGTTATCCCTTGCACACCTACTTGACAGGAGAGACTCTTCTTGCAAGGTTGTAGACATCTAAAATGTTGATAAAATAAACTGGAGAATTTCCTAGAGTGGAGACTTCATTTAGCATACTAAGAGATAGACCTATGTTGACAAGAAGTGCTAGTACAAGTGGAGATTATGATAGTAGTAGTTGATTAAGAGATGAAGAAGCTAGGAAGATTGAAGGACTTTACCTTCTTATGTAGAGAGAACCTAAAGGTAACACAAATTTAAAGTGTTGGATATGTAATGAACTTGGTCATTATTTTTCTAAATTTCCTAAGAGGGTAAATAAGTTTAAGCCTAGAAATCCTTATACATCAAGAGTTCCTAAGGATTTATTTTATATTAATGGGGATGGTGAATTTGATTTCAAAATGGTAGACTTTGTGAATGATATTAATAATGAGGAAGATGATGAAAATTGATTTGTTCCTATTAAAGCAGAGAGTCCCAAAAAAAGAGGAAATAAGAGAAGAAAAATAACTAGTATCACAAGTTGAAAAGAAAAAGTTTTAGTGGATTATAGATAGTCATTGTTACCATCATATGATAAGAGATATGAATGAATTTTTGGAATTCAAAAGTTATGATGGTGAAGTAGTTAGAGTTGGAAATAGTGTGCAATGTCACATAAAAAGGAAATGATCTATTACACTTGATGGAAAGACTAAAACTAAAGATGTTTACTTTGTGGATGGTTTGAAACATAATATTTTGAGTGTTGGAAAACTTGTTGATGAGGGATATTATATACAATTTATGGAGAAGAATTGTATTATTAAGGATAAGAATGAAAAATTGATTGGTACTTGTACAATAACAAGAGGTAATATATTTCAGTTGAATCCTACTAAAATGGCATATTTAGCTACTAAGGTGGATGACAGTTGGATATGGCATAAGAGATTTTGTCATATAAATTTTGATAATATTGTGAAGGTTAGTACTACATTTGCAGTTAGAGATTTCCCTAAGATTTTGAAACCTACTAACATCATGTGTAAAGAATGTGTGAATAAAAAATAGAAGAAAAGTTATTTTCCAAGAAAAAAATACCACTTTAGTAAAATTGGAGATTCTACACATAGATTTCAGTGGTCCTACAAAGACTAGATCATTCTATGGTGAAAGGTATTTCATGATTCTTAGTTTGAGTATATTATCTTGAGTCCATATTTGATTAAAAGAACATGTCTCCTTTTAATTAAATAAAAAGACCCCATTCTTCTAACCTACTCAATGTGTACACATAAAGTCCCTTTTCTATTTACAAATTAAAGGAAAAGGCTTTTGCCTCACATGAAAAGTCAACTCCTTTTCATTAGTTGACTTGTTATTTCACATGGATAATGCAAAAAGTAAACCCGCACCCTTGATTGTCCATATCTTGATCTTGATCTCAACCATCCCTCTACCTTTAAAAGATAGAGCTCCCTCTTTCTCAAAGGATCCACATTCTTGAGTGTTGTTATGTTGTAGGTTTCTTGATAGATCTATTGAAGCTTTGTGGAGACTTCTACTTCTTGTCTAAATTATCTCATTTGATTTGCATATTAGCTTAGATTCATCTTGCATAGTAGCTTAGTTCATTTTGTAGTCACTTAAATCACATAGTTTAACTAGCTTGGTTGTTGCAACACTTTCATTCTCATTAATCTAGTTGCATTTTGCATATCATTCTAACTGAGTGCATATTTGCATTGCATATTTGAGAGTTTTTCAAACACTTGCATTCTTGCTCTTGTCTCAAGAACCTCCCATTGCATGGTTTACTAGAAAGGGTTCTATCTCTAAGGCTCAACTAAGAGCTATTCATATTGCCAAAAACACTCTTTTGTACTCCATGGATAGGGAGCTCTAGGCCACCATTCAAGCATTTAAATTCATGTGATCACTTGAATAGAAGGGTTTAGATTTGTGCATATTTATAGTGTATAGTTTTGGCACCCACCATAGGGTAGAAAATTATATTTTTGCTCCTAATCTGCATCTTTTCCTACATTTTCTACTTGTTGTCTAGTCTTTTTATTTCATTCAGTCATGAATATCAGGCAATACTTTCTCAATATTGTACAATACTTTTTTGTACTATCATGCAATAATTTTCCAATAAAAGTATTGCATGTCCATAGAAAACTCTATAAAAATACTAAGTGAAAGTTTATCATTCATCTTAGGCATAAAGATCACACAAGACAAAAGTATCTAATGCAATGGAGCCTGGTGGAGTACTCCTTTGATTAAAAACTAGTCCCTAGATCCCCATCACTGAAGATATGCCAAACAAATGTGTCCTTTATCTTATCCAGAAGTGCTTAAGCACCAATCACAAGTTCTCAAATAGGACGTTAGGTTTTCACAACCAATCTCCCAAACAAGTAAATCCAATTACAAGGAAGACCCTTCAAACTTAATGACTTATCACAAATTGCCCAAATTTGCACATATTGACAATTTTTGACACAAGACCCCAAAACACAAAATAAGACTAGGAGAGACTCAAGGATGGATTTTTAGTCTATATAGGTCTAACATAAGTTGGAATGATGGTCAAAACAAAAATATGTAACATTTACCATATGGTTTCTTCATAAATTCACCATATTAGGCTTGTAGCCCTTTTTCATGAAAATATGACTTAACTTCAGCAATCTCCACACAAACTTATGGATAAATCACATATTAAAGCACCCTTTTTGGTTTTATTAAACATACCCAAATACTAGGATAGAGAGATATAAAGAAATTAGGTTTTTCCCAATTTTATCCCTAGATAATTAGCCTTATTAGGTCTCTAAATACAAAGGAGATATACATTGAAAAGGTCCAAACTTCAAACCAATGATTGGAACATGAAGGGGAAAGTATAAATAGATAGAAAACCTGATTTCAAGACCCGGTGTTACTTATGGAGGGAATTATAGGATATGTTGATCAATATTATGAGCATGCACATGGGTCTTGCATGCCTAGGGCATCGGGTTCCTATTAGCCACCTGCACATACAAGCTTGAGACCAAAATAAATTTAAAATTACATAATCCAAACTTGGATTTAACCAAAGGGAATCAAATTCCCATGGTGAAATCCTGAGATATGGTAATTTTTTATTGAAACCCTAAGTATGATAACTCTTATGAATAACTTTCACAAAAATCCAGATATCTTGAGTTAGGAGATTGATCAAGATCTCAAAAAAATTGCATTGGAAAGATGATTCATCCACCTTTATAGAAATTTAGGTTAGACACCCTAGTGCACCCATATAGATTTTTACAACATTGTATTGGCAGGAAATCTAAGTTATTTTTATTGATTTGAATACAAAAGTACATCATGATACCTACCACCTGCCTAAAAGGGCTTATGTAGGCATCCCAATGGTCAAAATATATTTTCAAACCATTTTTGGTTGTTGGGGATCAAATTAAAAGTTTTTGCAATTTTTTCTTAAAAGCTGCTTGACAACTTTTGAGCAACTTTTGCAATATGTGAGAAAAAGATGTTCAAATCTTAACTAAATGATCCAAATAGGATCAAAAAATGCTAAAAACATGAAAAAATAAAATCCTAAGCTTTTGAGTCATTTTATTACATTTGACCATAGTTGACCAAGGGCTTATAATTATGCCAATCTTGGAACTAGGCCTTACAAATAGGTCGAAATGCTTCGATGTTGAATATAACCTATCCTATAAGTTCTTAAGACTTTTCAGATTCCTCATTTGATGTGGGTGCTCCTACACCATACTCCCCTTGACTTTTTGAAATTAAGTTCCTACTTTAGGTTAATTTATCCATAGAGGTGCCTACATGTTTCTTGATTTGATCCTCTATCATCTAAGTTGCATCAATGTTAGGGAGTCCTTTTCATTTCACTAGATGTTGCATGTATTTGTTATGTCTTGTTTGCTTTAGCAACTTCATACCCAATATTGCCTCCAACTCAACTAGTTTTCTTTGAGGAGATTAGTAACATAATATGGAGGTTAGTAACATAATATTCATCCATTTCATTCTGTTGACCTTGTTCACTCATTGAACTTGTCAAACCTTTATAAGGAGGTATGAAACATTGAAAATTGGAGAGATCTGCAAGGTAGGGGGAAGAGATATCTCATAGTATTTTACACCCATTTTGTTGATTATAGAGCATGTCCCAATCTTCTTCATGTGAAATTTTTTATACCTACACTTAGGTAGTCTCTCTTTCCTCATGAATGCCCATACCTTGTCCCCAATTTTGAAATGGACTTCCCTTCTTCTCTTGTCTACTTGTTCCTTGTACTTTATGGTAGATTTTTGTAGTGCTTCTTTCACTTCATGTTGCACCTTGGTGATAAGATTTGCAAGTTTCTCTCCTTATGTACCAACCTTGAAATCTAAAGGTAACTCAACCAAATCCAAAGGACCTTTGGGATTAAGGCCATAGACTAATTGGAAAGGAGTTTTTCCAATAGACCTATTTATGGAATCATTGAACAAAAATTCTTTATGGGGTAAGAAAAAATCCTAACTTTGAGCATGTTTCTTAGTTAGGCACCTTAGGAGGTTTCCTAGTGACCTATTCACAACCGTAGTCTGCCCATCAATTTCTGGGTGATAGGTAGAGCTATAGGTCAAATTAGTTCCAAGTTTCTTGAGGAGATTCCTCCAAAAATGCCCTTGAAATTTTACATCTCTATCCAATACAATGCTTTGGGGTAGGCCATGGATTCTAAATACTTCTTTAAAGAAGAGATGTGTAGTTTAGGATGTCTCATTAGTGCTTTTGTAGGGTACAAAGCGGACCATCTTGTTGAATCTATCCACTATGAAAAACACACTATCAAATCCTTGTTTTTTTCTAAGTAGACCCATTACAAAATCCATTGAAATGGATTCTCAAGGCCTTGTAGGAATTGGTAAAGGTTGATATAATCCCTGATCTATGGATACTCCTTTGGCTTGTTGCAAAATGGTACATGTTTCAATGAACTTATTGACATCATTTCCCATCTTTGGCCAAAAATAACTCCTCTTTACCATGTTTTTTATTTTTTCTATTCCAAAGTGACCACCTAATCCACCACAAGGCTTCTCCCTTACAATGTTTGTTCTCATGGAATACTTAGGAATGCATAGTTGAGCCCCTTTGAATAGGAGCCCATTCTAAATTAGATATTCAGGAAAATTAGTATGGTACTTTCCTACCATTTTTGTACAAATTTCAAAGGCTTCTCCAAGATCTAGATCACCTACATATAAATGCTTTAGTGATTCTATGCCCACACCCTAGATTTGAACTTTTTCAACTAGTTGCACTCTTCTTCTAAGGACATCAACCATTTTGTTTTCTACACCCTTCTTATGTTTGATATTGAAAGTGCATGTTTATAATTGCTCCATCCATTTGAGATGCTTAACTCATAATTTTTTTTGAGAATTTAGAAAGTCAATGCATGATCATCAATATAAACTACAAACTCCTTAGGGATTAGGTATTGTCTCCATTTCTTTAGGGCTTGTACCATAGCATACAACTCTAGGTCATATATAGAGTACATCTTCTTTGTTTTATTTAGTTTTTCTAAAAATAATGCCATTGATTTTCCCTCTTGGCTTAGGACAATACCTATGGCCAAGTTTTTTGCATCAGTCTCAATAGTGAAGACTTTTTTGAAGTTAGGAAGCACCAAGATAGTGTATTGAGAAACTTTGTTTTTTAAATATCGAAAGGCATCATTAGCCTCCTTTTTCCATACAAACGTGTTCTTCCTTCCTCCTTTGATGGTGTCTAGCATAGGAGCACACACATGACAATTTTTTTGATGAATTTCCTATAGAAAGTGGCAAGCTCATGGAAGCTCCTTACATCACCTTGATTCTTTGGTGAAGGCTAGTTGACAATGGCTTCAACCTTCTTAGGGTCCATCTTGAGGGTTCCTTGTAAGATAAAAAAGATTAGGAACACAAGTTCCTTCTTCATGAATATACATTTTTACAATTTGATCACAAAATTTTGGTAATGAAGTCTCCTCAAGACCTATTCCACATGATCAAGGTGTTCTTCTTTGCTATGACTAAATATTAGTATATCATCAAGATATATGACAACACATTTTCCTATGAATTGAATGAATATCTCATTCACAAGCCTCATAAATGTACTAGGTGCATTACTTAACCCAAAAGGTATTACTAATGATTCAAAAAGACCTTCAATAGTTTTAAATGTTGTCTTCCATTCATCCCTTGGTTTGATCCTGATTTAATGGTAGCATGACTTCAAGTCAATTTTGGTGTAATAGAAAGCACCTCCAAGTTGATCTAGCAGATCCTCAATTCTTTACATTGGGAACCTATATATTATTATGATTTTATTTATTCCCCCACTGTTTGTACATAACCTACACTCTCCATTCTTTTTGGGAGCAATTACAGATGAGACTGCACAAGGACTTAGGCTTCTCTAAATCAATCCTTTCTCTACTAGATCATTGATTGTTTTGTAATCTTTACATGTTGTATTGGTGTCATTTTATATTGTGCCTCTTTAGGATAACATGAGCCAATAATTAGGTCAATTTGATGACTAATATCTCTTATGGGAGGGAGGCTTGAGGGTAGTCATAGGTAGTGACATCACTATATTAGAGTAGTAGATCCTTGAATTCATTTGGAATGGGTTCTTTATCCTTAGCATTGATGTTCTCCTTAGGTTTAGAAGCCAGTATGAATCCTTGGGAGTTAGGTTTTTTTAATGCTTTCATCATTTTCTTCTCTCCTATACTAACTATAGTAGACTCTTCCTTAGGATTAGGCATTGGATTCATCATAAAGGTTACCCCATTCTTTGTTATGAAATAGGTATTTTTCCTAGAATGGTTTGTATCATGTACATAATATTTCCATGGTCTACCAAGGACAATGCAGGAAGCATCCATCTCAACCACATCAAAAAGTACTTTGTCTTTAAAGTCTTCAATAGAGAACTCTATCTAAGCTTGTTTGGTTACTAGGGTTTGTTGACATTTTATAAGCCAAGAGACATGATAGGGTAAGGGATGAGGCTTTTTAGGAAACTTATGTTTCTTAACCATTTTAGAGGACACCAAATTCTTAGTTAATCCATAATCAATTAATATACTACATACCTTGCCTTGGCATTTGATCTTTGTTCTAAATAAGTTCTTCCTTTAGGGTGGCTCTTGGGGCTGAGGTATTTGTAAGAAGGTTTGCCTCATCATTAAACATGCACTTTGCTTAGGTTCAAGATCCCTATTGCCAAGTTGATCTTCTTCAATTAGTTGAGTTTTCCTCTCCCTTGATTATTGTTCCTCTCCTCAGGACACTTCCCTACATGGTGACCTAACTAATTGTAGTTGTAGCACTTGATGTGGCCATTACTTATTCCTCTAACTTTGCCAAAGTTCTTTCCTCCTCATTAGTTCCCTTTGGAACTAGATTCTCCCCGATCCTTCCTCTGATTAGAAGGTTTACTACCATTATTTTTCCCTGTGCTCCAAGTATTATTTTTTCCTTTGAAGTTCTTGTTCTTGTTATTCTCCTCCCCTTTGTTTTGGCCCTACCTCCTCTTCCATTTCACTTCCACTTTTATGGCTAACTGATAGTACTTATTCATAGAAGTGGGAGTGTGAAGTCTTAGTTCCTCTTAGATGGGTACCTTGAGGCTATTCATGTACCTTGCAAGGTTTTTTTCCTCATCCTCCACTATGTTGGTCTTCATACACAACTTTAGGAACTCCTTTGTATAAGAACCATCATTAAGATCCTTTTTCTTTAATCCTCATATGGAGTTAAACCCCATACTCTTCAAGCACATAGGTTTCTCTGACTAGTTCCATCATTCTATCCCAAGAAGAAATCATGTTTCTTCCTTTCTTCACCCTTTCAATTTGGATGAAGCTCCACCAAGTTAGGGTTTCTCCCTTCAAATTAGTCTTTTCTATCGTTACTCTTTGCTTCTTTGGAATTCCTTCACATTCAAGGAAACTAGTTAGGGCCTCAATCCAATCTAAGGCCACATCAACATCCATCTTGCCACTAAAAGTTGGTAGTTCTAGATTCCCCTCCATGGTTCTCTTCTCCATGGACTTGAGAGAATTAAATGGAGGTTTTTTTTCTATAGGGAATTCACCATCTTCCTTAAGGTCTTTAACCTCATCATTCTGGTCTTCTTTAGATTGTACCTATTTGTTTTTATCCAACTTTCTTTCAAGTTCCTTCAACCTCTTTGCCAGTCCAACATTAGTTTCCCTTTATTCTCTCATGATATTTACAAGTTCAACATTATTACCCTTTTAGGTATTTCTTCTTCTTTAGTAAGAGACATGGCTCTAATACAACTTCATGCAATGGATCCTGGTGGAGTAATCCTTTTATTAACAACTAGTCCTTAGATCCCCTTCACTAAAGATATGCCAAAAAAAGTGTCTTTTATCATGTCCAAATGTGCTTAAGCACCAATAAAAAGTTCTCAAATAGGATTTTAGGTTGTCACAACAAATCTCCCAAACAAGGAAATCCCAATTAGAAGGAAGATCCTTCAAACTTGACAACTTATCACAAATTGCCCAAATTTGTACATATTGACAATTTTTTACATAAGACCCCAAAACACAAAATATGACTAGGGGAGAATCAAGGATAAATTTGTAGTCTATTTAGGTCTAAAATAAGGTGGAATGATAGCTAAAACCAAAATATGCAACATTTACCATATGGGTGCTTCACAAATCCACCATATTAAGCTTGTAGCCCATTTTTTATGAAAATTTGACTTAACTTCAGCAATATCCACATAACATTATTGATAAATCACATATTCAAGTACTGATTTGGGTTTTACTAAACATACCCAAACACCAGGATAGGAAGTTACAAAAAAAATAGGTTTTTACCAATTTCTTCCCTAGGCAATTAGCCCTATTAGGTCTCTAAATGCAAAGGAAATATAGTTTGCAAAGGCCCAAAATTAAAAATAATAATTGGCATATGAAGGGGAAAGTATAAATAGATGGAAAACCTAATTCCAAGACCTAGAATCACTTCTAGAGTGAGTTATGGGAGATGTTGATCAACATTATGAGAGTGCACTTGGGTCTTGCATGCCTAGGGAATCAAATTTCTATTGGTGACCTACACATACAAGCTTGAGACCAAATTAATTTTAAAGTACATAATATACACTTGGATTTCACTAGAGGCCATAAGATTCCCATTTAAAAATCCTAAGATATGGAAATTTTTTATTGAAACCTTAGGTATGATAAATTTTTTGAACAACTTTCACAAAATCCAATTATCTTGACTTAATAGATTGATCAAGACCTCAAATAAAGTGCATTTGAAATATTATTCATCCACCTTTCTAAAAATTTAGGTTAGATGGTGCATCTATACAAATATATACACATTGCTACAATATCAAATTGACATGAAATCTGAATTATTTTTATTGATTTGAATGCAAAAGTACATCATGATACCTACCACCTACCTAAAAGGGCTTATGTAGGAATCCCCAATGGTCACAATAGATTTTCAAACCATTTTTGGCCATTGGGGATCAAAATAGAAGTTTTTGTAACTAGAATTTTTTGCATTTTATGCAACTTTTGCAATTTGTGAACAAAATATGTTCAAACCTTAACCAAATGATGCAACTAGGATCAAAACATGCTAAAAACATGAAAATATGAAAAATCATGAGTTTTTGAGTCATTTGACCACCTTTGACCATAGTTGAATAAGGGCTTATAATTATGCCAATCTTGGAACAAGGCCTTACAAATAGGTCCAAATGCTTAGATGTTAAATCTAAACTATTCTATAGGTTCTTAGGATTTTTTTAGATTCCTCAATTTATGTGGGTGCTCCTACAACAATATCATACCATTATATTGAAAAGTATCATATGATACTCTATCAGTAAAAAGTATCACCTACCCTAAAACTACTTGCTATTCAAGTTCTTTGATCCATTTTTCAGTTTGTAGCAGTTTGTTTCTTGGTTTTTGAGGTTCATTACAATCTAATATAGGTCTTATTGTAGGTTTTCATATTTATTTTGAGACTAACTCTTGTTGGAGTAATGGTTGTGCTTGTAATTTTTCCTTGAAGGCATGATAAATGGCCTTAAAACAATGTGTGTCAAAGCTTCAAATGAAAAAAGGCTACTAATGATTGTTTGCAAGACTTCTTAGAAGCATAAAAATCAAACAAGTTATTGTATTTCCCTTTTTTTGTGTGCAAAAATCCTATTAATTATTCAGTTTTTGTAGGCACATAATACTTGTGATTGTGGTATCTTGGTGGTAGGAATGTATGCTCCTCACTCTTGTAGTGAATCTTAAATCTTGACCCACCTTTAGATTTAAAAAGAAAGAGGGTTAATTGAACTTGTGTGGCATGTTTGTAGTAAACAATTGGGAGAGGAAAGCATGCTCTTCTTCCTCATCATGAATCTAAAATCTTGACCCCCAAGAGTGGATCCAATC
Organism: Cupressus sempervirens; assembly: GCA_028749045.1. Classification (NCBI taxonomy): domain Eukaryota; kingdom Viridiplantae; phylum Streptophyta; class Pinopsida; order Cupressales; family Cupressaceae; genus Cupressus; species Cupressus sempervirens. The sequence goes on along the minus strand of CM053783.1, from coordinate 521,737,767 downwards.
TATTTTAGTCTAGCATCCTTTAGAGGGTCTTCTCTTGAGAAATCAAGAAGAATGACCCAGTTGGGACAAGAAAAAATGACTATTCCAACCCACTATAAACTCAAGGCTACCAAGGACACAAAATCTTGGTAGGTGTAGTGTGAGTACTTGTGGGATTTAAACCATGAAGAAAATTCTAGGAAAGAACACATAAGGTGTTGTTATGGCCATGAGGTCCATTACCTTATGCAAGGTATGATCTCATATAAATGGGTGGAAGAGGAAAATTACAAATGGAAGCTTGATTTAAACACTCTAGGTTAGTAACTACCTTATTTTTCTGCTCAACTTCTTGGTGCAAAGATTGATCCTAGTGGATTACCTAGATCACCCCAAGGTTTTACACTCACCATCTATGTCCCCTTGGTTATGCTAATATAATCTCCATGAAAATGCCAATATCTCTTGTGGGAAACTACTTGGTGTGTAGTTAAGGGGCACTTAGTATGGGCCAAGTTGATGAGTAATGAACCTTGGCTCTTAGGTAGGTCTACTTTTCAAGTGTTTTCAAATGTCTTGGACCTATGTAAATATTCTTGCAAATCAAATATCTTGTTAGCATTGGTATGAATTTTCTTTGATATCATAATTGTGTTTTGGAAAGGTTACTTTTTCCCTTGCTCAACTATTTGAGAGATGAAAATTACCCTTATTATTTGTGAACCATGTTTTTCTCTAATGAAAACTAAGGTCCTATACTATCTGGATAACACTCTATTATGAAAATATTCAATGATCGACCTGAAACATAAGTTTTTCTTTCTCAAAACTAATTTTTTTCATTTTTGACTAGCACACTATTGTACAACTATTGGAGAAATACCGTACAATATTATTTTTTTAAAATTATATCACTTATATACTATAAAGTCTATCATCTAGCTATAGTGAACTATATCACCTTCCTTAATGAGAAATATCACCTAGAAGAAAAGTATCACCTCACTATTTTTAACTATTGTATGATACTTTTTGTTGTACTAATATCACTTAGCTCTAAGAGAAATATTGATTGGCTTTTTCTTCTTGTAAAATAGAGTCTAAATTATCATGTAGCTGGTCTAGGGGTGTCATCACTTCATGCTACCTTAGTCTAGTAAAAAATCTCCATGTTAGGTACTATTCTAAGTTGAAAATATGGGTCTAGTCTATTAGATGTAAGCTAAGAATGATCACTAATGGTCACTTGTCAAAATTTAGCTACCTTTCTATTCTTTCTACTTACTATTGAGTTTCTTTCTCACTCTCTTGGCTTGAGTCACTAGTGCAGTAAATGATTGAGCACTCTTGACAATCCACTTTCTTATTCTATCATTGAGAAGTGATTATTCTTGACCCTACATGCTTCAAATTTGAAACTCTTCTCTCATCCTATTAAATAAAGACATTCACTTATATTGTGGTCATGACTAGGTTCTAAGTTGGTAAAGGTAGTCATCCTTCTTTCAACTTTGAATAATTGGAAAATCCAACCGGGCACCCTTATAGATAATCTTGTGTGGAGGATCCATTCTCTTATAAACCATAAGAAGCTAATATCTGGCATAACCCACTCTATAGATTTTAGAATCTATTTGGTACAACCTTTGATAAACCTAGGGGTGAAAATAATATCCTATTCACCATGCATCCTGAGGAGATAAAACATCACTTAGAAGAACAAGAACAAGAAATGAAAGACTTAAAGAGGCCATACACACAACCACTAGAAAATGAGCCTATCATCAAGATGAGTCTTATGTTCATGCACACAATGACAAAAATAGGCAAGGATAATACAATAATCCATATGATAATATCCCTCTCAATGGTAATGATGGAAACAAATCATGTCCTAGGACTCCTAGAGTCAACAAAAAAGCATGCTCATCATCACCTATACATTCACAATCATTTCATGAAAGTGATGATGAGGACACTAGTGAATACTTAATGAGATTCCAAAAATATGAGGCCCTCTAGAGGCTAATGCTCAAATCCTTGGAATAAAATGGGGACAAATATTTTGAATACATGACAAAAAAGGGATGGAAACTCCCTCAAGAAATAGGTCTTCAAAGGACAATCCAAAAATGAAAATCTACCAAAGATAAGATCTTGAGGGAAGAAATGAAGAAACTTAGAAATCAACTTACACAACTACAAGTTTCTAAGGAAAAATCCAAAACATCCTTTATTGAATTGATATGTACTCTTCCTTTTCATAGGAGTATTGACATGCTAACATCTCCTTAGGATATAGAGGCTCCCAAATATGATAAATATAATGAAAATGGCTATCCTCATGATCATGTGAGACACTTCTATGCTCTTAGTATGGATTTTATACATGAAGACATGTACCTAATGAGGTTGTTTCCTAGGAGCTTAAGAGGCCAAGCCATGGAATGGCTCACAAAACTATCACCTCCTCTCAAAACATTTGATGAACTTGCACAAAGCTTCATCCAAAAATATTCTTACAACATTAAACATCCCATTACTATGTTGGATTTGTGCAACATTAAACAAAAACAAGGTGAATCCTTTGTAGCGTATCTATAGTGATGGAGATATTTACATTCTAGATACCCTAAGAAAATTCCTAAGACCAAGAGTATTGACATTTTTTTCAATACTATTGTACCAAAACTCTACTTTAGCCTTAGAAAATAATTATTCACATCCTTCAATTCCATGGTTGAAAGTGAGTACCACATTAAGGATGTTAATATTAGAAAAGGTGACATTATCTTGAATGAGGACAAAAATGGTAACATGAATGGCAAAGAAAACAACAAGCTTTGGAATAAGAACAAATACATTGTCAATGAAGGTGTTGGTTTGAATTTTCGTTTGATAGAAATCCTTTGTCCAGTTGTAGAAAAGTCAGATTTTTCATTTAGTGGTGAATAGGGTTTAGGTAAGTCATCTATTTGCTCCCCTTTTTGAAAATTTTATGAAAACCCTACGTTTCTTTCCATTTGTAAACTGTCAGGCACGAAGTGTTTAAATTTTAGATTGGGCAAATATTCTTTTCCTTTTATATCTTCTATGCCCCGAGCTATTTTCCCTCTTAGTTTTCCCAGCTGTCCAATCTAAGTAAATCCACCATTGTTGTTTCCTCACTATGAAAACATGGGCACTCTTTATGTATAGCGAGGCAGCAAGTGTTAGAAAATTTTGAGATGAGACTACAAAATGAAGACACAGCAATCATATTTTTTTCTTTTTTTAATTGATCATTCAGTCATGGACACTTGGCCAATGCTGTCAGAGCTGGAGGAAGGACCTAATTAGAAAAAGTCAGAGGTCGGTGCTAGAATGAGTATTTTTTTGACCCTTCACTACCTCGCTATCAAAAATCTTGAGCATCTCGCCGTTAGCAAAGTAGCGAGGCACCGTAAAATTGAAGAGTCGGTGGCCTTGAAATTTATCAGTACCATGATTAGTCTAGGTGGCACGACCGGTAATAACTATCATTGTTAGAAGCAGTTGATAGTAGCAATAGTGATATGATGGATCCTTGTATTTTATAGTGCCAAGATTTATTAAAGTTGCCAGAGCTCGCTACCTCACTATCGATAAATTCTAGCATCTTGTCATTAGCGAAGTAGCAAGGCACCATAAAATCAACAGTCGATGGGACCTCTAGTAACGTGAGATGATGACTAGGACTATAGTAAAATATTATGGGATGCCAACTGTGTAGAATTTCATACTTCATCAATGCTCTGGACCAATGCCCCATTGATCAAATGTGCGAGAGATCCTGAGCGTTAGATTAAAATGGAATCAATAGTCCTTGCTATCTCACATTGGAAAGTTGCATGTTGTTTAAGCTATGCGACATAGCAAGTATAGGGTCCACCACTTTTCATGAAACTTTGTGTAGCTTCCCTCCCTTTGATTCAATCTCAGATCAACGACCATCATCTTCTTGCCATGAAGAGGTGCTAGGGAGATACGTATAGCGACATAGTGAATAAGGGCCCACCACCATCTTTCTAAGCAAGTACATTAACATATCATCTACTGGATTAAGATTAGATTGATGATTGTCACTGCTTTGCTATGGCAAGGTGCTCGTTCTTTATGCATAGTGAAATAGTGACCTACTGACATGTGTCCTTAGTTGCCAGTGGGTCCAAAAAAAAGTGCCATCAAGGAAAGAGTTGCGTACGTGGTAAATTTTCAATGGATCAATTGACCAACTTGTCAAGTACAACGCCTAGTTGTTTTTCTCCATATCCCATGATCATAGGATTTTTGAAAATCGATGGCACAGTTTTAAACGTAGAATATGGTGCCACTTTGTGTATTAATTAGACATGAAAGCATCGCACATGAGAAAAATAAAGTATAACATAGTAGATTTCATTAGTTTCACCTTATGCAAGCAAAGATTCTGAGCTATCTTGAGCAGAAGCAATTGCTGAAGGAAATCGTGCTAAAGTTTGACAGAATTTGTGAAATAGTCTATTCATAGAAAGTTTGCAGAAATACAGAGGAAAATAGAGATAGAATTCAAGTAAGTAGTACTACCATAATCTTTGTAGGTTTTTCAATTCTGTAAAATATAATCCAAGATGCCTCCAAAGAAGGGATTTTTAGGTCAAATAAACAATTTGGATAGAAATGTGCATGATGACTTGCTTGAGTTGCTGCCAGAGTCTACTGTAGAGATAGTGCAAGTTAAAAGGTTAACCTCATTAAACCCTAGGCTGAGGATAGCTAATGGATTGTATGATAAGGGTAATTGGGTCCAGGATGCTCAAACTTCACAAACTGGTTTGAATTTTTTCAAGAAATGGTTTGCAGAAAGGAAATTGTATGCCCCACATACCAATATATGGAATTTTGATCTAGGCAATCTAGTTGTTCCTAGTGTGTTCATGGATTATGACCTTCTTGAGGCCATGGAAAAGAGTTATGATCAAGCCACTAGGGTAGTGAGAAGAGTAGATGGTGAAGTTTTAATCACCATCAGTCCAGAAGAGATTAGGGAAGTTTTCAGTTTGGGACCTCTCACTAGGTATCATGTGCCCATTGATTTGATAGAATTAGAAAAAAAATATATGTCAAAAAAGGATGTAGTTAGACAAGGTGCACTGAAGGCCCACATAGGCAGAATTGGAAACCTACCAGCAATAACATCATCTTCTAAAGAACCTTTCAAGAAATCATGCTTCAATGTCAGGGTAGTAGAAATATACAGGACCCTATGCAGAGTCTTTGGAGAGGGTGAAGAAGATTTTATTCTTGTGAGTTTGATGTATATGATCACTCAAATCTCCTCTTTTAGTGTAAAAATAATTTTTGATTTTGCCTCTTACCTGGCTAATGAGATTCACAGTGGATTGGTGGGGATTGCAAAGGGCAAGGTGGAGAATGTTTTGGGTCAGTACTCCCTATTAATGCATATGTTTCTATTTAAAGGGGCTACATACTTCGGTAAAGAAATGGTGTTGAATAGGGAACAAGAGGGGAAAGCACTACCAGTTTAATTATGGAGTGCAGACATGACTGGGGAAGTAGAAAATGCTAGTTTTGTTAGATTTGATAGGAACTTTGCTTCTAGACTAAGGTGCCTAAAATTGAGTGACAATCCCAGAATTCCTAAGGTGCTAATGCACCTTGTTAGGCCTATGGACAAACCCCATAGCCTAAAAGTTTCACATAATTGGGGAGATACCATCCCATATATGGTCTCAACTATCATTAGAGTTTATGGATTCAAAAGGACACCCCATGTACTACCTTATCAGGTACCTTTAAAGGTAGGAGTAGCTGAATTTTTATGGCAGTTGGGAGGAGTGGAGGAGACCTTTTTGCACAAAAGGGGAATAGGATCAATTTTTCCTACTTGCACTGTAGCTCACTAGTTTTTAATAACTAAGGAAGGGTGGGTCTTTCTCTACAATTTTTTGGATCAATATAAAATGGCAGTATCTCACTCTCATTTTTGTGATGCAGAAGATTTCTTTAATTCTTCTCTTAAGCATAGAATCAAGCTTTGTCTAGTTCAGCATGAATTTTATTTCCCTAAAGATGTAATAAGGAATGAGTACTCTCTACAGGAGCAAGAAACAAGGAAGGAAAAATGGAGAGTCTATTCAAAAGTTTTGGAGTTTATTAATTGTTTTGACAAGGATTATAGTCCTCTTAGTAATGTTGTAACTAATGCAGATAGAATAAATAAGCTTATGAATACATTCCCCAAAATAATGGGGGTAATGAATGAGAAGAAGCAACATTTTATTGATTCTTCTCCAAATAAAGCTAGGGAAGTAATGAGGAAATTGGGTTTCACCCCCAGCATAGGGGCAGGCCCACTGGTTGTGCAAAAGAGTATAGGATATACTGTCATTCGGGATCAGAGGCCCACTATAAATAAAGGAAAGTAGATAATTGAATCTACTAGTGCTGCTTTTGAAGAAAGGCCCCTTGAACCCTCTCCCAAGAGAAGAAAAATAATAAGGGAAGAGGAATCACATGATGAAGGTTACTCACCTTCCCAAACTCCTTTGAGAATTGAGGAGGAGCAGCTCACCAATGAACAAATTGAACAAATGGGATCACAAGGAAGAGTTTTTGTTACCCAAGCAGAAATTGATGAAGGGAACCCCCAGGAGCCTCCTGTGCTGAGTTTTGAATTAACTATAGTAGATTTTAGGGGAAGGGAATTAGACCCTATTTTGGAACAAGCCAGTCAACAATTTTTGTTTGATAACAATTTTGTAAAATCTAGGGCTTTCCATCAGTTTGCGTGGAGGGAAAACATGCACATTTTTGAGGAAAGATGTAGGAATATGAAAGTAGAGCATCTAGAAATGGATGAATCCTCTATTCAAAATTAGATAAGGGAACAAATGATACAAGAGTTCCAAAATATAACCCCTGAAGAGGGGAGACAGATGGTAAAAGCTGCAAATATTTTATTATTGCCAAATTGGGACATTGTTGATGCCTTAATTTTTAATTCTGTGTCAAATAATTTGGGATTACAAGATCCAGATAAAAAGGAATTCTTCGGAACATTATTCAGTAATGACCAAGCAACTCTTGTTATGTGGTCATTAAGAAGAGGATCCAGGACTACTCCATCACAGCCTAATGATTTAGGACTAATATGGAGTATCATTGTGAGGAGAGTTGCTGATACTTCACTTGTACAGGCAGCCCACATGAATGTGGATTATTCTCAATTTTCCTTGGCCACTGCAGAAAAGGAAGAAAAAGAAATGATTGAGCTACAAAGCAAGTATGAAATAGTGGTGGATGCCTACAATAAAGAAGTAAAAAAGAGAATTGAGCTTGAGAACAAGCTATTGGGAAGGACCACTAGGCCAAGAATAACATACCCTTGCCCCCCAGTTGAACCTTTCAAATCCAACCCCCTCATAGAAATACTAGATACACCCCAAAAGCTACAATACTACACTGCTGAAGATTTTGAAGAAGAAAAAGGAAAACTGTGGGCCTTACATGTAGAATTGGAATCCAAATATGAAGATAAACTAAGAAAATCTCTCACATATTTGGGGGACAAAGTTGAATGGCCATTAATTTATGATTAGTTGGCCAGGGTGATCAGTATCTGGGAGGATTTGAAAGCTAATTATGAGGCTCTAATGCCTATTGTGAATAAATGGGTAAGAAGGGAGAAAGAAATAACAATTTTGTGTTTCTCTATTATAGATGATTCTTTTGATCAAAGTGAAAAAACATTTGATATTTTTTCTGATCTTGCTGACTTTGATAATAAAAGGATTCATTTACAAAAAGTAGTAGTAGGCTACTTAAAAAAGTACAAGAGCTAGAAATTCAATTTGTTTCCTCATGCCCTAGATAAAAAGAATAATTTAAAAAGCAAAGATGAATGGGCAAAGGAACTTGATGATTTATTCTGTTTAAGAATGAATCAAGTCATTAATGAATCAGGGCATACATGGTGGGCCACCACAATAGAAGAAATGGTGAAGGCCCAAATATTCTTTGATTCTTTAAAACAAGAATTCATTACCATTAATAAGGATGTTGAATATGTGCTGAAAAGATAGAGGGATATTTTGCATTTCAATTGGCCAGATGACACATTATTTGACAAGTGGATGGTAGAAATGGCTCCCGGTGAACAATTTGATGAAGATGAAAATAATAGTGATGAAATGCAAGGTGAGGAGATCCAAATCATTGACCCTATCACTACTCAGACCCAATCAAAATAAGAAGACAAGGATAATCTGTTACCTTCAGTTGCAGACCCGAGACCACAGGATGCCGATACAAATAAAGAAAGGGAAAAGGTAGAAGTTACTCCCACCATATAAGATACAGATGGTGAAAGTCCATAGGTGGAGGTTGATGTGCCATCATCAAAACAAAATTCATCATTGGTTAATTTGGCTATTGTATACAAGGGAGGATCAGAATAGCAACCAACTTAGCTACATAAGAGCATGTGACAAAAGGGCCCACAAAAGGAATGTCTGATGTAAAACTTTTTGTTGTTACTCACATTTTTGTCATCTTGTGATAAGTGTATGTAAGTATCTTTTAAAAGACACCTATTAGTTTCTCTTAGCCTAAAGCTTGTTGCATCTCACACTATATAAGTGAGATTCCAGGGCTAGAGAAAGGGCCCGAATTCTAATTTTCTAAGTGATATGCTTAGTCTGTCTTTGGTCCAAATTTTTGAAAGAAATTTTATGATGTATTTTCTCTATCAATTCTCTGAGAATACATGAATATAGAATGAGCTGTGTTTCTTTCTGAAGGTCATTTTGAGTCTATTGTAAATGATATACAATTTTCAAAGAAAATGAATACAAATTGTGAACTGTCCCCATATCAATTCTTTCTAAATCTTGTCTCCTTCCAATTACTTGGTTGTCTTGATATTGTATAAGTAAAGGCTTGTGCAATTGAATGCAATCTAGTTGGGTTGTATATCTATTTATCACTACTATTAATTCAATGGATTAAATAAAATCTTTGATGAATGTGATAAGGCTTCTTTAGTAATGGAAAGGGTTTTGAATGATAAATTTTGATAAGAATTGCTGATAGAATTTGTTGTAAGGCAACAAGTTAGATCTAAGAATTTTCTATAGACTCTGAACCCCAATGGATTAGGCACTGATAATATTGATTCAGATAAAGGAGAAGTATGTCACAAATGGTTGTCAAAAATGAAGAATTAAATCAATTTTACTTTTGTTTCCTGTAGATCTTCAAAGCTAGCCAGTACTTGTCTACATGGAATGTTTTAGCTTTAGTTAGCCACTATTGTTAAGAACATCTACAGATCTGTAGAAGAAATTTTGGCCATATCTATTGTATGGGATGTGTTTATCAAGTTATTCAGAATGATGTATGTGTTTGAGGATTTTGAGATGAGAATCAAAATGAAACTAAAAATAATCCTCATAAAATTTTCCCAGTCTTGAATGATCCCTGGGTATACCCACCCTGGATTTACAAAGCCAAAAGAGTAGAAAACCACCTTTGGTTTTTTTGAAGTTGGGTCCAAATGCTTTACACATGCAATCGTTAACAAGAATTGGCTAACCTTTAGATTGTATGAGTATTATCATCTTGGTATTAAGCATTTTGTTGCTTAGTAGTTTTAGTCCTTTTAAAAACACCAAGAGAAGGAGTAGTGGATGATCCGAAGACCATATAGTTTTCCTTTAACCCTTCTAATTCTATTTATGTTGTGAAACAACAAGAGACTTCAAAGTCTTAAACATCTAATACAAAAAAAAAAAATTTGATAAGAAAATAAGTGTTTACACACCTATGGTAGAACCTTATGAAGTGGTTTCAAAGACCTTACTTGCAAATAAACTGGTCAAGATTCCATAAAAATCCTAATCCTATGACCCACCCATCAAACCTACTTGGTGGAGAGAGGACCATGTCTGCAGTTACCATAGGAGAAAAGGCCATAACACTGAACATTAATTCAAGCTCAAAGATGTTATCCAAGATCTCATCAATGCCTACAAAGTCATAATGAATGGCTTAGTCAAATAATTTGATCACAAAGACTTCAAACAACCATAAATAGAATATGAAAAAAGTGAACCATTTAAGGCTAACAAGAAAAATCATGATGCAAATATCAACTACACATATACAAACACTAACAACATCATTAACATGATAAAATATGTTGAATATCTTTACATGATGGGTCCTAAGTTTGAAAAGGAACCCAATTATGATAAGGATGATGAAAGACATATGGTAGTCCTCAAACCATGCAATGCTCAATAAAAACATAGGGAAACTTGACCTAAGGTAGTTCTTAGAGTGGCAGAATCTTCCTCCTCACATGAAGAGATGCTTAATGTTGTCACTAGGGGACAATCAAAAGTTTTCCTTAAAGTTGCAAATGATCCTAAGAATTCTTCATCATCCATACAAGAAACTACCCCTACTATATCCAACTATGACCTTGTCAATCAATTTCAAAGAACTCAACACAAATATCCATCTTTGAATTGTTATAGCTATCTCCTTTGCACAAGGATATTCTTGAAAAAGCCTTATGCTCAGCCAACATCCCCATGGATATTGACACAAAGTAGTTCCAATCTATGGTGAATAACATTTATTCACCATATTACCTCATATTACCCAAAGAATATGTTAGATCCCTTAGTCATCCCCATAATCTAACCCTACACATAGAAGTCCAAATCTTCTATACTCACATTCACCAAGTCTTAATAGATAATGGCATAGGGTTAAACATTATCTCTTTCAACATTATTCAAAATCTCAACATGTTTGAATTCTCTATTGATCCTAGGTGAAAGATCACCATAAAAGCCTACAATGAGGTTGAAAGGCCTTCTAAAGGTCTTATTATGCTACCAATCCACAATTCTCTTGTTGAAAAAGATGTGGTCTTTCAAGTTCTAGACATCCCACTAGAATATAATTTGTTTCTTAGAAGACCTTGGATTCATGACATGTAGGTAGTATTGTCTATGTACCACCAATGTATAAGGTTTCCCTTCAATGGTACTAAAATAGTCATTCTTGGAGATAATTCTATGTCTATCAATACACTATTTACTACTGACACACTTGTCCCTCACAATTTCTCTTCTCATGATCTTAAACCATCCCTAAAAGATTGTGAAAAGAAATTGAAAATGATGAGCCTAGGTATGGGAAACTACACTCTAGATTCTATTGTCACTTTACTGGTTTCTCCTCACTCTTATGGGAAATATACTGCAACATCAATGCTCTCAACTTCTACTATGACAATTTTGGCACTTTTTTTAGTCCTCAATTCCCCTAGAAGTAGAAAAAGAATACCAAGCTATTAAAGATTGGATATATAGGGAAGAGGAATATGTGGAGGGAGTCATGAACACTACTCCTATCTCTCCTAAGCATTATGAAAAAGGATACAAATTTCTTAAAAACATGGGTTGCCAAGGCCATGGGTCCTTATTGGTAACAAAAAAGCTCTCATAGAACCCTTAAATCTTATTGAGGGTCACAAAACTAAAGATACTACTAGCCTAGGCTTTGGGCTATAAGATGAATTATAAATATTTGATAGAAGAGCTCCATTGTAGTTTAGTGAATTAGATGATGATGAACCATGCTTTGCCACACCTATTCTATAAGAAGAGGATTTTATGTCTCCTACTTCTCTCCTTTGGGGAGAAGAACTTATGATTACCTCTAATGATGCTAAAGCTTCTACCTCTAGAAAACACCAATTAGATGAATTTGATCATGAATATCCAAATAGAGCAAGGATGAGAGAGAACATTGCTTGCTTGATTGATAGGAACCATATCACATATTCTAGTGAATATGAATGGGAAAGTCTCTTAGATGCATCTTGTAGATTACAAGTGGATTCCATCCATGCCTATGTTATCCAACCAAATGTGGTCAAAGAGTCTAGTTTAGGGTCTAACAAGTTTGATTTGGAATCTATTTTAGTTGATCACATTGATCCCTTTGGGCCTATTCTTGATCTGGATTCCTTTGGAACTTTCACTATAGGCTTGACTTTTCATGTCACTAGATATGACTCCTACCATATCAAAAATATTGAGGCCTCCATGTCCCTCTCATTAATCTATATCAATTTCATAGTTTGGTCTACTCAAAGATCCGAACTACCATCTTTCCAAAATGACTATGAGATCACCTACTACCTCAACACTGTCAAACTTGTGATATATTCCACCAGTGAAATCATGGTTAACATGATGGAAATAGATATCAAATAGCTAAATCATAAAAGAAAAAGAAAAAATAAGTAGTTATATGGAAAAAACCACTTTGTGGCAATTTATGAACCCAAAAAAAGTAAAAAAAAGGACATATCTAAAGGTGAAGACCTCCTTAAGGTGCTTGGGAATGAGGTATTTGGTAGTCTACAAAGCTATTCCTAGGATAGATCTTTGGTTCTCATCAAACCCATGCAACCTATCAAATTGGGTATAAAAGAGTCTCCTGAAATCATTCATGTGGCTTAGTCTCTATTAGCTAAAGAAAAGGAAAACTTTACTAAGTTCTTTCAAGAAAAGAAAATCAATTTCACTTGGACCTACTCAAATATGCCTTGTCTTGACATTGATTTAATTATGCATCATTTATCCATTTCTCTTGGTGTTAAGCCTATTAAAAAAAAGTTGAGGAAGATGCACCCACATGTGGCTCTTTTGGTCAAGGCAGAACTAGAAAAAGTCCTAAGTGCAAACTTTATCAAAACCATTGATTATGAAGAATGTACCTATGTCTAAACATGATAAGTCCATTTGAGTGTGCACCAATTTTAAGGACTTAAGAAAAGCATTCCCTAAGGATGATTTTCCACTACCTAACATAGACATGATAGTGGAAATGACCATAGATTATGAGATGTACTCTTTAATAGATGACTTCTCTAGGTACAACCAAATCAAAATCACCCCTCAAGATCAAGAAAAAATGGCTTTTACATGTGCACAGGGTACCTTTTTTTGGAATTTCACCCTTTTGGCTAAAGAATGTAGGAGCTAACTATTAATGAACCATGACCACCATCTTCCAAAACATGATGCATAAAAATATGGAAGACTATGTTGATGACACATTAGCCAAGTCTAAAGAAAGAAATACACATCTTGATGACCTTAGTTTGATATTGGACTATATGGAACAATTTTAGCTTAGGCTAAATCCCAATAAATGTACCTTCAGTGTCACATTAGGAAATTTTTTAGGCTATATCATATTAGAAAAAGGCATTGAGGTTTATCCCGAAAAGGTACAAGCCATCATGGAAATGCCTCTTGATAGAAATATTAGTCAATTAATAAGTCTTTAGGGATGTTTGCAATTCATTAGGAGATTCATTTCTTAGCTAGCTAATAAAGCTCAATCTTTCAATAAGAACTTGCATAAAGGCTCCACATCTATGTGGAATGAAGATTTTCAACAAATCTTAGATTATATTAAAGGGTATTTGGCTAAACCTCCAGTATTAATTCCATATGGCCTAGGAAATCCTTTGATTCTATACATCTTAGCTACAAATTCTTCCCTATGAGTACTCTTAGCACAAAGCGATGAAACTAGAAAAGAGCATGATATTTACTACATTATTTAAACTTTGGTGGCCTATGAGATGAATTATAAAAAAATTGAGAAGGATTTCCTTGCAATGTTATTTGCCTCCCAAAATATTAGACACTACATGTTGTCTCATGTAGTGCATCTCATTGCAAAAATAGATCCCCTCAAATATCTATCGAGTAAAGCTGTACTTATTATTCATCTAGTTAAATAGATGATGATTCCCTTTGAATTTGACATCCAATACCTCAAACACAAAGCTATCAAGGGGCAAGCCATCACTGATCAATTAGTTGATTTTCCATTACAAGACACAACTCCTATGTAGATTGAATTTCCTGATGCTTCCATCATGTATGCCACTAAAAGAACTTGAAAGATGTTCTTTGATTGTTCTTATAGCCAGAATGGGGTTGGTGTAGGCATTCTCTTTATGGTTACATGATCCCTAAGTCCTATAAAATTATGTTTCCTTACACTAATAATATAGCAGAGTATGAGGCCATAACAAATAGGATTGAAATGACTCTAGAATGAAGGATCACAAAGTTGCATACCTATGGAGATTCCTAGATTGTTATTAACCAAGTTAATAATGGTTATCAAACAATAGATGACAATTTGTTACCCTATAAGAAATTATTGACACTCTATGGAACTATTTCACATTTTTGACCTTTCAAAAAATTCCTAGAGAAGAAAACAAGGTTGCATATGGTATGACCACCCTAGCATCTATTCTTCAAGTATAAGAATATGAATCACATTTTGAGTTCTCAAGGGAAGAATTACATCACCTCACATATGAATCCTTTGAAAATAATGTGATCTGCACTATTTTCATCCATGAATCCTCATGTTACTCCACCATTTTCTCCTACTTGTGTGATCAGGTCATTCTTAAAAATTACATGTAAAATAAAAAATGCCAAGTCCTTCACAATTTCTCACACTACACCTTGGTCTTTGGTGACTTGTATAGGAAGGGTCTAGGCAGAATGCTTCTTAGGTATCTAGAACTAGAAGAGTCCAAAAATGCATTAGCCAAAGTCCATGACATCATTTTTAGGGCACACTCCATGTCCTTGCACTTTCTCAAAAGCTACTTTGGCTGGGCTACTATTGGCCAATCATGCAAGCTAACACTATTCAATATGCTAAATCTTGTAAGAAATGTTAGCTTCATGGTAACTTGATTCATGCTCCTAGATGTGAGGTCATACCTTTTGTTACATATTGGCCATTTTAGCAATGGGCCTTTGACTTGGTAGGAAAGATTCATCCAAGTTTGTCCACTGGTCACAATTTTATTATTACAATGATTGAATAATTTACAAAATGGGTTGAAGTTGTACCTTTATATGCTACTAAAAGAAAACATGTTTTCTTATTTATTCTCAACCACATTATTTGTCTCTATAGCATCCCATCCTCTATCATTAATGATAATGGAGGATAGTTTAAAAATAAGGACCTTAAATAGCTTTGTAAGAAATTTAAGATCAAACAACATTAGTCCTCAATCTGCTATCCCTAAGGGAATGGTCAAGCTAAGGCCTCTAATAAGGCATTTCTCAAAATCCTACACATAATAATTCACAAATTAGGAAAATATTGGTACCTATAGATCAATATAGCCCTATGGGCCTATAGGACCACCATCTGTATTCCTATAAGGGCTACACATTTTTCTTTAGTCTATGGTTCATAGGTTATCTTACCCTTACAAGTCAAGATTCCCTCATTGCAAGTCTCCCTACATGGGTTGATCATTGATGAAGACCATAGGGTTATGAGGATACAAGAGCTGGAAACCCTGGATGAGTGTTGTAAGGCTGCTTTTGATCACATGAGGGCATATCAAAAATGAATGTCTACTACTGACAACAAAAAAGTTCATCCTTCTGAGTTCCAAGTGGGTGAGCTTATCCTTCGAGAAAATCCCAAAAATCAAAAAAATGGAAAATAGAAAGGGAAATTTGAGCCTAAGTGATTGGGTCCTTACATTGTCATAGCAAGATTTGGATTTGGTGCATATCAGCTTTTTACTCTTGAAGAGGAACATCTTGTTGATCCTATCAACATGCTACATCTAAAAAAGTTTTATGCTTAAAGGCTCATGGCTAAGCTATTTGTATATATCTATTAATCCTAAAAAAATCCTAAAAATTAAAAAATTCCTAAAGGAATGATCATCTTAGTGAAAACTTAGCAATAGGTTCTTTGATGTATCACCAAAAAAATTCAAATTTCAAATGTTTTTTTTTTTTTGAAAAAGAGTCCTCACAAAATTTCCCAAGTGGTGAAAACTTGGAAGCAAGCACTACTTGAGACCCTCACACCTATGTCTATCAGTCTCACTCATTCACTTTACAACACATTTCCTAGCTTGGAATTGTCTCTTGCCCTCATCTTAGTGGCATGGAATCTTATCTTATGAGGGTCTCCTTGTCCATTAAGGTTTCTTTGGAAAGTCATACAAAATAGTGTTTCTCAACACTCCCCTCTTGACATCAAGTTTTTTTCAACACTTCTTGGATACTTTACCTATAGTCTAGGATGCTACAATATTTCACACTATGAGATATAAGTCCAATAGAAATGGCCAACTGACTTACACACACACATAGAGTTAAACATTCAACTTATTGAATTGTTATGAACTTTATCTTCTTTATGTGCTTTCTTTGATGATTTCTTTTGTTGAGTGTTCCCTCCCTAATAGTCTTTTGAAGATGTTCTAGACTAGAGAACTAGGGGCATGGGGCAAGTTTTCTTGCTTTCTTCTTGTGGGTATTGATGGGTCTCTAAAAGGCTATTATTTTGAGATCCTTTTATCTTGTTTTTAGACAATTATCTTGTAGAAACAATTATGACTATATGGTTTTAAGAAAATGAACTTATGTTTTTATGAATATGTTATCTATATGTTAAGACATGAAGTTGAAGTATAGATAGTTTAGATATGTTATGTTTTCTTGAATCTATGGACTTCTATATTTCCTCATCCATGCTATGTTTGGGTAGATTCCTTCCTATAGCCATAGGATTTGCAAAGAGTGATAGTTTCAACATTAAACCTTTTTCTAACATTGATGATGAAATGAATATATGTATGTGGAAGTTGTATTCATTCAACATTTTACAAGTACCTACCACATGTATTCAAAGTTAGCAGCTCAATGCCAAGTCAAAACCAACCATATTGTTGAACTAGAACAAATGATAAAGATATTGAATGTTTTCTATTATGATAGTGCATGAATATAGCCCCCTCAACCTATTATATTCTTGGAAAATTTAATCATGATTAATGATATTTCTATTGCAAACTTTAATAATCTATAATTGATCCTCATTGATGGAGTGATCGTAGAGTTAATAAATTCTTGTAGTTTCCATTTAAATAACACCCACTATAGCTTTAAAAGGAGTTTTTGGGAAAATAATAGAATATATTAATTTTTATAACAGTAACGTGTGATCTTGTCTTTAATCAGATGTAATCTCTTACGATGAATGAATGAAATGCAAAGTTCAATTTTACATCTTCTATCTTGATTGTGTTTTCTGTTCACTCATACAAGAAGTGCCACTTGGTGAGTGAACTACTCTATAAGAATAGATTTCATTTCCTTGATTGTTTCTTTGCAAGGTAGAATTATGTTGTTCCTACAACCATTGATAACAAAATTAGTAAACTATTCTTATAGCATAGGTGCATAAATAAAGTTATTGTTTGCAACATTATTTTAAGCTCTAAGATAAGACGTTGTTTTAGTTTTTTGCTCAAGTCACCTTCAAAATTCCCTTTGTTTTAGTTGTAATGACTTAAAGAGGAATTAGAGCATATATTTTGCAACCACTCTCTCAAGCTTACACTCCTAGGTTGACAAAATAAAATGAAGTCAGCATGTTATGTTTAGGAAATACATGATTTTGTCTAATCATGGAGTCAAAGTGAAAGGATGTCCAATGCTTTATTACTAAGGTATTAAGATAACCAACTATTTTTTTCCCTGCTACCAAGGAAGGCATCAATCTAATTCAACCTTGAAGTTGTTTTTTATTAGATAAATAGGTTTTATAGGGACCTTGAAACCCAAGAGTTAAAACATTAACAAGGCTAATAATAAGTGTGAAAAGCCTAGCCGACAGACAAAAACCAAAGAAAAGGCCAAGAATAGAAACAATAAGAAATGACCAGGGAAAAAACCCTTACAAAAAGTCAAAAAAAGGAAAAGAAAGAAACAAAAGAATAGGCATAGGATTAGTCCTTGTTCTTTCTCTCTAGGTCTTGCATGACCTGAGCTACCTCATAGGCCATCTTGTTCTCCTCCACCTCTTGCTGGAGTGCCCTTTGATCCTCCTGGTCCTGACCATTTTTGATGTTTTCCTTTGTAGTGTCGACCCCCATTCTGGCTTCTTCCTTGTCTTTTCCATCCTCCTCATCCTTCATAACTCTATCTTTGATCCAACCCATTAAGGATATGATGTTGTTGTTAATGGAGCTTAGCATCAAAATCATTTGATTTGAGAGATTATGATTGTAGATTTTGAGGGTGTTGATCCTTCTCTCTGCTAGACTAAGCCTCTCACCTTTGTCATCTCTTTTATCAGAGTCTGCTCTATTCCTGTTATTCTCCATATGACCTACCTGCTCTTTTACCTCCTCCAACTCATGGAAAAGCCACTTGATTGATCTAAAGTTATCAATCATGCTATTGTGGGTATTGTTCAAGAGATTTAACCTGGTTTCCCTAACTTTGTTTGAAATAGCCACAATAGTCGAGTTAATGAGTTCTTCAAGCCTCATCTCTTCTTGGTTATCCACAAGGACCTGCAAGATCATGGCCTCTCTAAAAATACCCATTTTTGAGGTCTTGAATTTAAAGTTTTTACAAGCTTTCCTCTTGTTATTTACCTACACCTCCTACCCTTGGTCTCAGAAACCAAATTTTGTTCCTCAGGTTGTGCATGAATATGGCTAGTTGAAAGAGGCAGCGAAGACATGTCCCATTCAATCTTGAAGTTGTTATGTTAGTTTATATTTCACATTATTTTGCATGCATAGAAGAAGAGACCTTCTTCAAATATTTCTTCCTCATAATATTTAGGAAGAAATTTTTAATCCTAAACCTAAAGAACCTCATAGCAAGAATGAAGAACCTTTTTAAAATCCATTCACTACTACTCAAGAATGAATACCCTCATCCTCTAAAGAATCCTTTTATTTGAATGATCCTTGTTTTGAACCTAAATACTAAGATAATCCACTTGCCCTTGTTATCTATCAACCACTAATGCCATAACCTCCTCCAAGAATGGCTCAACCTTAGCCACAACCTACATTTCCTTTTCCTATCCCTCCTTAGTAAAATTTGAAGAACATACCTACTACTACACTTCCCAAGTTTTATGGCCTAATCAGTAAAGACCTTGAAACCTTTCTCTTTGAGTTAGACACAATTTTTAGAAGTTATGACTATACAATAGATGCCCATAAGCTAAAGTTGTTTCCTTCTACTCTAAAAGAAGTTACTCTAAGATGGTTCATAAGGTTGAGTGACAATGCTACAACATATTAGCCAACAATGAAAAACTTGTTTCTTAGTATAAAGAATACTATAGGGGTCAAGATTTAAAAGGGGATGACATTTTCACAATGTCCCAAAAGGATGATGAGACTATAGAAGATTATGTTTCTTGGTTCATGTTCAACATGTAGTGTCATACACAACATCAATGGAGTGAGGAATCAAAGAAACATATTTTTCTAAGAGGCATGAATGATAGAAGCATTGAAGCTCTAGATCTTATGGTAGGAGGGGATATCACTCAAAAAACTTGGATTGATATACATAATATATGCCTAAATTATTTCAGAGCCACTATGAAGAAAATTAAGGGACTTAGAGATCTACTACATAAGTCCAATGACAATTCAGGAGTATTAAAGATGGAATTATCCAATTTTCTATCATATTTTAAGAAAGACATCATTAATGATGTAG
The DNA here is from genome assembly GCA_028749045.1 of Cupressus sempervirens. Classification (NCBI taxonomy): domain Eukaryota; kingdom Viridiplantae; phylum Streptophyta; class Pinopsida; order Cupressales; family Cupressaceae; genus Cupressus; species Cupressus sempervirens. Next base: position 521,718,130 of record CM053783.1, on the reverse strand, counting down.
CCACTTAACTAGAAACCATGAAAGCTAGAAGGAAGAAAGATGAAGCTAATGCCATGTTGACTGAATATTTTCCACATTGTAGGGAAAATAAAAGGCATTATAGATGTAAGTCTATTGCAAGTGAGGAGACACAACTAATGCCTACTAAGTTCAAAGTCATTGATGAAAATGAAGAGGTGCTTTATGTTGCTCAATGAAGGCCATAGGATCAAAGACAAGTTATGCCAAAAGATCCTCTTCAAAGTTGTAATAATAAGAATCAATGGAAAACTTTTCAAAATACTAGTTTTAGTAGAAATAATAATTGGCAACAACCCCACCATGGTTGGTAGCAACCTCACTAGGGTCAGAAACAACCTCAACAAGGTTGGTAGCAACCTCAACAAGGTTGATTGCAACCTCAGTAGGGTTGGCAAAAACCTCAAAATTGGAATAACTAACCTATTCAATGAACTCTATTGCCACCACCTTAGCAAAAAACTTTAATGCCTCCTTCTATAGCCACTAATACTCCTCCCAAGTAGACCCAACTACTAGTTTAGTCTGATCCTAATTTGAACAATACTAAACAACAGGCTCAACAACCAAGCTATGTTATCTCATTGAATAATATTCACTTAAGGTTAGACACCACTCTTCCTTCACCCCAAAAGCCTAAAATAACTAAAGTTGAGGATCTTTTGACTGAGCAAATAGATGAGTCAGAATAGAAAACCTCTCCTATAGCCAAAGAACCTCTATTCCCTCATAGGTTGATGTAACAAAGCCAACCCATATAGAACCACACAATCATTGATTTAATTAATTAGCTGAAGCAAATGATAGTAAAAATAGCATTACTAGATGCTATTAAGGGAGCATTAGTTAAACAACTAGGAAGGAAGAAGAATGATCCAAAAACCATTCATGTCCTATGAAATTTTTCTAACTAAATGTTGGAGAAATTAACTATACCTAAATACTATGACCTTGGGAGTCCTTTAGTTACAATCACTATCCATGTGATCCAAGTTCAAATTGTTTTAGTGTACCTAGGAGCATCTATAAATGTCATGACAAAGGAGGTTTTGTCTCAATTAGATATCATCGGCCTTAGAGAGACACCCACAATACTTTAGCTTGTTGATGTTGTGGTGTCTACAACACACACCCCATTCCTTGCTAGGAATGGGGACCCCCCTTCTTTTTTTACTCCTGGACTCCCAGTTCGAAAGTTGAAAGAAGAAAATTTGGTTAAAAGTTAGAGTCCTAGTGTCAAAATTGAAAAAGTACAAAAGATTAAAAAATTAAAAAAATTACCAAAAAAAAAAAAAAAAGTCAAAAAACACAAAAGAATTAAAAATAAAAAATTGTTGTGTGCTCACCCCCATGTGCACACACAAGCAATGAGTGCATTGCGGCACAACACCTTTTTTTTTGGCGCACAGGGAGTAAGGGGTTATAAAAAACCTCTTTCCTCACTTCCCCCTTCATTTTTTCTCACTCCTTGTGATGTGGTGAGTTCTCACCCCCCTCTTGGTCTCTTTACACAAGCGTCGCAACTCATTCTGCATGCATGAGCACCATGAGACGTGCACTGTGTGTGTAAGCACTACAGCCCGTGAGAGCATCATGAATCACATTGGGCATGTTGGGTACTGATTTTGCTACATCTGCAAGTGCCACATCTCATGTTGGGCATGTCGAGCACTGCTTGCACTATGTACGCAAGTGTCACAGCATGCGCTATGTGCATGATTGTTGTAGCCCACATTGGTTGCGTCAAGCGTCGCTTGTGCAGCACACATGAGTGTCGCAGACCCACTATGCAAGTGTCACATCTCATTGCATGCATGAGCACCACTGCTTACTAGTGCAACACGCCTTAGTGTGAGGGACTGGGTACCATGCACCGTGAGCTCATTTTCTCACCTTTTAAAAAAAAAAATTGCAAAATATTTTGCAATATATATATATATATATATATATATAATTTTAAAAATAAATAAATATATATATAATTTTAAAAATAAAATTCTAAAATGTTATTAAAAAATTATACAAAATTTTTTAAAATTTAAAAAAAAAAAAAAAAAAAAGATCCCCAAATGGGGACATTTTTTTTAACTTATGTTTCTGCTTAAACATTATCTTTGTGACTAATAAATTTTTTCTCTCAATTCACAAACAATGTGATCAAATGGCGTCCACATCTGGAGTAGCACCCAAACTAGTCCTAATCAAGTTCCAAGGCATACTTTCAAAATCAAGATTCCATGGTGACTATGTTGAGATCAGAGATACTGACCTTAGACACACAGATCTAGGATATTTCCTAAGAATTTGAAATAAGTTGACAAAGAGGTTAGCCTTAGTGTCTATATTGATCCATTCTAGGTTAGTGAGTGTAGTGAAACATCTTGTGTTAGTGCAATCAGCTAAACTAATCATGGCCCTATCACAACACTTTGTTCCTCATGAGAGGGTGGTCAATAGCATCACAAGGGAAGTGGTACTAGATTTATGACCTAATAACATTGAGAAGGTTTTCTACCTACCAAGAGTACACCAGTTCATCTGACTTTCCTATGAAGTGGCTGAGAGATGGTATAGGGAGCATCAACAAGAGGCCATTGACATTGTACAATCTTCATACTTGATTGAGAAGCCTCCTAGGGGAAGGATAACCAACAAAGTGGATATGACTCGAGGATACATGAAGGATGACATCGGATACTCTATCATTCTCCTAAGTAGAGTCATGGGCTTACCTCCAATGAGTCATCTCTCTACATTCATGGTCAACCTCATTGAGACCATCAGACATGCAAGGATACCTCTAGATTGGGCCACCACTAAGAAAAAACTTGTGTGATCAACTGAGGATGGTGAAGGACAAGAAGAAGTTTTATATGACTTCTTATATAGTGTACCTACTTGTAGTTAAGGCAATGAACTATCTTGGTTTGTACAATAAAGGCAGTATGCAGGACCCCAATGCCTGGCCATACATAGTCTATCCTCAGTTGGTGAAGAAGAAGCTCTCAATGTAGAGCAAGGAGTATAGGATTGTGAATGATGCATTCATCTTTGTAATCATTTTATTCATTGAAGGAGACTACGAGAAGAGGTTATTCGATGAAGCCAAAGCATCAATCATGGCTCTGAGAGCCTACTTCATCCACTTTAAGACATTCATGTATCTTTAGGTGGGTGGTGCATCTATCAATCCTAAGAAGCTTTTGAGATACCCAAGTGACAAGTTGGTACTATTAGAGATCTCTAGGAAAATTGAGTCAGCCTATGAGAAGACAAAGAGGCAACAGAGACCCTGCTAGGAATGGCCATTGGCCATTGGGTCATATCAGATGAAGTGAAAATAGGTTATTTTAACCTTCAAGTGGGAATGGGAGAACTATCCTCTTGAAGAATACAACTCCCCTTGGCCATACTTTGACAATGTGGGTAAAGTGGAAAGCCTAGTAGGAAAGGACTTCAATCATGAGGATGTCATTGAAGATCATTGGATGAATGCTACAAAGGACTACGATGTCCACATCAGGGACTATTATAGGATGACTTTGTATTTAGTAGAAAAGGCTCTCCATTTGAATATCCATGATGAGATAAGGCTACAAGACTCTAAAGAATACTAGATCCATTATTCAATGAAAATAAAGTTGGTAAAAGACCCATTCTAAATGCAGAGGTTGATCGAGAGGAAGGAGATGACATTAATCATCAAGTAGGACATGTCATTAGAATGACAAAGGATTGGATCAAGAAAAATTTTCCACTTGATCAAATTCCTAATATTATAATCTTCCATGCACATGCTTGCCCAGAAAGGGGTAAGGCAAGGAAAGTCATAGTTCCTATCTTTGCACTCCAGTCTCCTATTAGGCTAGAGATAGTTTACCAGCTTGATTGCCCAGTAGGATATTATCACCCTCCTAAAAGGAAGGTAAAAAGGAAGAGAACCTCTCCTCAAAGGACTCAGATGGAATAGGTTGCAGGACATGTTTCTTCCTAGTAGCATGAATAGAGCTCACAAGAGTCCCAAGGTATTGGAGCCTCTCAAATTTAGGATGAACCTTAGTTGCCTCCTATTGTGCCAAGCCAACTAGAAGAGGGGGAGATTCCAGAAGCCTCAATTCCTCCTATACAAGAAGGGCCCCCTTCACCTTCCATGAAACATAAGAGGATCAAGATTAAGATGAAGAAAAGGTAGAGGATAAGCAAAAGATTAGTACTTAATCCATTTGATCCTAAAACTATTTTGGAGGAAGAATAAGATGAGGAAGAAATAGAATTAGAAGAGGAGGAACAAGTACCCCTACAAAGAACAACTCAGTTAGCAAAAGTTGCAGAGTTGGAAAGAAGAAAGAGTGCCACCAGTACCCCACCATCCACCCAAGTAGAACCATTAGAGCTCTCTTCTTTGGAAGATGAAGTGTAGCATTGGTGAATGAATAAAGGGAAGGAGATGAGGATGTTTTCTCCATGATGGATTCTGATTTCATGCCCATGGGTATAGAGTTAGTTGGGGATAAGATTAGAGACACCCCTACAGGTGAGCTCCAATAGGAAGACTAGATGTAGATACTACTAGATGCATAGGGTCCTGATCTTACTCCTCTAGCTCCACTACAGATTATAGTGGTAGATAAGGGTTTAGTAACTCCCCCACCTCTGAGTTCAAAAGAGGAACAATTTCAAAAAGAACCATCACCACAAGAGCAACCAAAGCTGAGGGCTACTGATGAAGCATCAAAAGAGGGATATATGGTAGAATATGCACAACAGACTTCCCAAGATGCTAAGGAGAAAGCTATAAGATCTATGGAGACTAAAGTTATAGAAGGAGAGTCCTCACAATAGGAGGTGACTCCAATCAAAAGTAATAAGGGGAAGGAGGTAGTTGAACACACCTCTTCATCATCAAGAGCCAAGGTTGTAGAGAGACACAACCCAAGATGGTTTTGAAAGGAGATAATGAGAAGTGGTAAGCATTAGTTCCATGCTTAAGGGGATGATATTTGTGATATTGCAGAGATCTTCAACAAACCTAAGTCTCCATTACATGATGCAATGCCATTCACATTTTTCACTACCATAAGGAACCAAGATTTATTTGCACAAGTGGCTCTCCCTTCTGAAGGCACATATGTTGAAGCTATTGGTATGGAGGATAATGAAGTGAAGGATGTTATTTTGGGAAAGCCTACATAGGATTCAGCCTGACAGATGATGACTATGGGAGTCAAAGAGGTTCTCAGGCACAAGGAATAAGATGATATTGAACTCTGAAATCTTCAAAGGCAAGTTGAGATCCTAAAGAGACATCTAGCCAAAGTTTTTGGTCCTATTGATCCTGAGCACCTCAAGGAGACTCTTGTAATACCCCAAAATTGGCTTATTTCCATCTCAACCAATTCTGGTCTATTTCTGATTGATTCTTAAGACCTATTCTAATAGGTAATTCTCATTCTACTACTCACTACTTGACTTAATTGTCAGATACCGAAAACCCTAATTTGTATTCATCATACTCATTATTTAATCCCTATAGTATGCACTCATATTAGCCACATTAAACCTATTTGATTTCAATTTAATTTAATCTAAAGTATTCATACTTTATTAAATTAAATTATCTCTTAAGGCTAATGTACTATAGAATTAAATTTATTAAATTTAATAAATATACCTATTTTAATTAATTAAACAAAATTATTTAATTAAATGGAGAAACTACTTCTAATTAATTAAGAAAAATTATTTAATTAAATGGGAAGCCATTCCTAATTAATTAAATAGAATTATTTAATTAATAAGAAAATATATTTATGAGAGCATATCTCATTTTATTAAATTAAATATCTCTCCAAAATCTCTCTTCAGTTCAAAAAAGGGAAATTCCTAGTTCACTACTGATCAAATTGGAAATGACTCAGATCACTTACTCTACTACTAATGTCTATCTTAGTTGACTAACTCTTACACTCAGATTTGAGTCAGTTAACTCCCTTTGATTTGGGAATCTTCCTTTATGACTGAACTTCATCTTCAATCTTGACTGTTGATTGAAATCAATCTCAACCATCAGAGGTTTTCAGGTAAGTCTATTTAAGAGACCCTCATCTCTTCATTTTGAGAGGATGAATTGGAATTTACATCAAATTTCTGCTAAATTGCATACTCATTTAAGCTTATTACATTCCCATATATTTTCATTGTTAGCTTAATTCTCATCTAGATCTAATATGCATACATCTTTAGCATAGTTTCTTTTATATGTTCTTAGACTAGTTTGCATATCTCATTTTAGATTAATTTGCATATTCACATAGATTAGTTGCATCTTATTTTCAAGTCCTTTGTTCTTAGAGGGTCTGGTTGCTTGCACTTGATTCTGAGGATATCAATAGGTAAAATTCCTTTAGATAGAAGGCAACAGGTTAGCTTGTTGGATGATTTTTGGATGGACAATCCAATGTTCATTTTAGGATGAATCCTCATATAAAGACTATGTTGAAGTGTGTGTGTGAAGCATAAGGCCACATTCCACATATACATTTTTGGTACCCACTGTGGAGCCTAGAAAATCAACTTTTCTAGCCTCTTTTTACTTTTAAAATCATTTTTGTGTTCTCTATTCATACTATTCCATTTAGATTTGGGAATCTTCATGCGAGACTGTTCATTTTTGCACGAGGATCTAGAATCTTCACGCAAGGATTCTTTTTGGGTCACGTGAGAAAGTTCCTGAGCATGTAAAACTTTGCACGACACCTATTTTCTTCGCACGGGCCATAAAACAATTTTGTGTAGGCTCCAAACAATTTAATGTAGATTTGATAGAGATTTCGTGCGAAATCTTTTGACAGCAGTTTTAGTTTTAAGCATTATTTTTTGATCTTCTGATTGTTTGATTTCACTAATGTGCTTGTCTTGATCTATTTCTCTAGATTTCTTGCAGCTTAACCGTTGTTTGTAGGACATTTGTCGAAGACTCCTTTTAAAACCCACTCAAAAATAGATTGACTATGCTTGCAGGATGATTGTTGAAGATACACTTGTCAATGATCAATATTTTTAAACCCATAAAACAATGCATGTCTTCTCTTATTTCTTTCAAAACTAGATAACTAGGGCTTGTGAGCTTCTTAGGATGCAAGATAGAAGAATAGGGGAATATGCTTTTCACTTCTCAGAGGTCATGACCGAGAGTGAATAAAAAACCTAGATGCTTCCAAAAGATGACATTCTGAGGGAGGCAAGCAGCTTGGTGGTTCTCCAAAGCTTGTTCTCTTCTATGATGAGACAATGATTTCCTTTAAGGGACTCAATATCTTTAAGGAAGAATGAGTTTGGATTGATTAAGCCAAGTTGGTAATTTACTTGTTTTGCATGTTTAGGTGAGGAAATAAGGTAGAGAATTATGCTCTTTCCCCTTGAGGAAAATCAAAAACTTAGACCCTTAGATCTAAACCACCAGTCCGTGTCTATCCTTTAGAGGGCCTGTCAGAGTGATCCAACCTTTGAGAATGACCCAAGTGAGCACACTCCTTTTGCCAGAGATTCCAACTCACTATAACCAAGATTCTTTGTAGAGAAAAAGACTCCAAAGCCAGATTAATTTCTTCCCCTTGATTCTTGATATCACATATCAGGGGGAGGCTCTGTTTGTGCATTGGTTGACATCAACCCCTAGTTTTCTAAGCAAGTAGTGTGCACTTTTAGATGCTGGTGTGGGCTGCTGGCCTCAACTTTGCTTGTAGAGCCACTGAGGATTAATTCAAAAAGCCAAGTAAAAACCTCTTAGTTAGAAGCCACCTGGTTCACCTCCAAAAGGAGGCATAATCTTTGTGCAAGGAGGAGGAAGAATCTCTCTTGTAGAACTCACCATAGGCATGCTACTAGATGTTTGAAGGTGGTATACATGCTCATCCCCTACCACAAGGGAACTCATTTAGTGTATACTATTGAGTCCTTTGAATATACCAAAAACACGAGTGCCCTCTACGGGGTGACATGACTATGTGAGGTACACACATGCACATAAGATGTGGGACAAAGGTTTTGCCTTCTCTACCAATTTTTCTTTCTAGGGATAAAAGAATGTTTGTTCTTGAGTCATCAACAAATTCCAAACCAATTACAATAAAAAAAGGTCAAGACTCCCCTATCTTGTTGAGTTTCTTTATCCTCGGTAGGACTGTTTTTGACTACTGCTTGATTCCTGATGTCATGTTTAAACACTTTGCCTAGATTGAAAACTTGAAACTTTGTCCAAACATCTTGCAAGCTCAATCTTGCTGTCTGTCCAATTGAACCTATCTCAAAAATCTTTCTATTGTATCTGAAAAGTCTAGAAATCTTGTTAAATTTAGTCACTATTGTAAAACTGGTCTGCCTTCTCGTGCGAAAACTTTTTCAGTCTCATGTGAAATCATTTTGTCCTCGTGAAAAATCATTTTCTCCTTGCACAAAATTAAACTGTTTTCATGAGTCATCACATGACTCGCTGAACTTCCTCACATGAAATTAAACTACTATCATTGACCTTCACACAATCTAGGAACCTTCTTTGTGTGGCTCAGAAAACTTCCTTGCGTGGCCTGTGTAGGTTTCTTGTGTGAAATCTTGTGTCAGAATTTCCACTTTTTGATCTATTTTTGCTGTTTGTGCTCTTCACGCTACCCTTTTCTATGTCCATTTGTCACTTTCTATCTATGAATAGTCCTAAAAAAATAGCACTTTTCTTTGCTAAGGGTTTGTATCTTGCACTTTGACTAGTCTCGTCTCATAAGTTATTTTTCATCCTCGTCATAATGCTTGCCATACATTGTGTCACATTGGTCATAATCTCTAGCTATTCTAGCCTTTAAATTAGACCATTTGTGCCTTGGTGGACAACATTCTTACTATTATCTTTTCCTTTTTGAGACTCAGTCTTAGTGTAGTCCTTGTCCATGTTCTAGCTTCTTGTCCTTGTCTATGACTATCGCAAGCAGAAGCGGCAACGTGTTTTATCCCCATAACCTTAGATGTGGTCATGTTAGGGTTTGTAATCATGGTAGGGGTCATTTACCTTTCATTACACAATTTGTATCTACTTTGGCTAGTGAGGCATCTTCACGATCCCCCTCACCTACCAGGTCACCTCGAATTTAGCAAATATTTTTCATAAATTTGCAACAAATTAGGAATCCTTTGTACCAAGAGGATACTGAGACAAATAGAGGTCATGTATTACCAAACATGATGTTTGATCCCTTTTTCAAAAGACCTTTTGAAACACAACACACTAAAACTGAACATGTTCCTATAATGACTAATCGTGAACCTGAACATAGTAGTCATAGTTGACATCAAGAACCACCTAGGAATGACAAAGAGAAAGAGAAAGACTATGAGACTGATGAGGAACAAGAAGAGGTAGAAACTCCATGAACACATAGAAAAATTTTGAAGAGACAAAAACTTCCAAAAGGTAATGGGAATCCTACCCAATGAAGAGAAAGAAAAGTACTTTCTCAAACTTTCCCAAGAGGGAGCTAAACTGCCCTCTCATTTCAATGTGGAAACCATTATCACGCCTAAAGAAGAAACTGAGACTTCTAAACTTTGAAAACAACTAAAAATTATGCAAGACCAATTGGCTTAGATGATGCATGAGAAAGAGAAACCCATGAAAACATACACATTGGATGCTCTTTGCCTATTTCCATTTGACAAAAGCATAAACATGCCACCTTTTCCATAAGGCATAGAGCTACCCAAATATGACAAGTACTTTGGTACTACTGATCCCCAAGATCACTTGTAGGAATTTGGTGCTTTGTCTATGGAGTTTATACATGATCAAACCTACCTCATGCATTTATTCCCTAGAAGCCTCAATGGTTAGGCTTTTGAGTGGTTCTCACATTTACCTCCTGGTATCAAGATGTTTGACAAAATTGCAAATCTCTTTGTTCAACAATATAATCATAACATTCAACATCCTATCAATATTCAAGATCTATGCAATCTTAAATAGAAAATTGGGGAACCTTTTCTCACATTCCTCCAATGGTGGAGACAACTATACACTAAGTATTCCTGTAAAATTCTAGAAATGGAGAAGCTTGACATTTTCACTGATAACCTCCTACCTAATTTCGGATACAGAGTCCAACTTCAAGGTCCATGTACCTTTGAAGACACAATCGCACAAGCTATTTGTATCGAGGAATTCATGGTTAAGAAAGGTGAACTTACTCTTCGGAGAGACATAAAACAAGGTTCCACTTCCAACAAGGATGAAACCAAACACGTCAACAAGAATCGAGAAATCATACATTATGGAGTTGTTGACAATGTCACACCCAAACCTGCTAAAGCTACATTTAATCTCATAGATGGCCTCAAAGTGGCCAAAAACACTGAGAAACCTCCACTTGATAATAAGACATCCAGGAATAAACTGAGAAACTCTTGGACAACATGCCCCAAATGAGAGTATACACCTTTGGGAGAACCTTTGGATGTGGTTTACAAAAAATTGCTACAACATAAAATTATTTCACCAATGGATAACCCTCGTCCCTATGATCCACAACCACATCCACCATGGTGGAATGAGACCTTGTTCTATGAGTATCACCAAAACAAGGGACACAAAACTAGCAACTATATAAACTTGTGCCATAAAGTCCAAAACATGATTGATGCTGGTGATCTTGTGGTAGATGGACATAAGAAAAACTTGGACCACAAGGCATTCAAAGAGCCTTTCCTAGCTTATGAAAAAGGAGAGACTTCAAAACCACAACCCTACAATAAGGTCAACTATACATATTCCAATGATGACAATGTCATTCACATGGTTGAACCTATAGATTATGAATACTGCGACATTATTACCATTAAGGGCAAGCAAGATAATGACAAGCCCAAGACACCATTTGTCTTGAAGGGCCCTACTTCCAATGAAATGGATGACAAATCCTTGCAACACTATGCTAATGTTGTCACTCATTCTCATGCCAAGTTGGTGCTCAAAGGACCTGTGCCTCTTACTTTAGATCTTGAACAACAAAAAGACAAAGCCCTTGCTAGTCTATCTAGAAGAGGTGCAAAATCCACAACAAACTTGACAACAACTAGTCATAGTGTTCTCAATTAGTTGAAATGAACTAATTCTTAGATTTCCATCTTTGAGCTACTTAAAATCTTGACTGCTCATAGGTAGATTCTAGATAAAGCCCTCACCGAGGAAAATATTCCTCAAGATCTTGATCTTGAGCGATTCCAATCCATGGTGGGTCACCTGACCTAACCGTACCTTATGACCTTTTCTGAGGAAGATGACAAATCATTGAGTCACCCACACAATCAACCTCTACACATCGAGGTTATGATCCACCAGACATGTGTCCGTTAGGTACTCATTGATAATAGTGCTAGCCTAAATATTGTCTCTGCTACTCTGCTTAGACAATTGAATCATTCTAAGGACTCTATTGATCCTCGATGAAAGATCACTATCAAAGCATATAATGAAGTGGAATGAGAGTCTCTAGGTCTTGTGGTTTTACCAATTTGCATCAGTTCTATCGAAAGGGATGTCACTGATCAGGTGCTTGACATTCCCTTGGCCTACAACATTCTGTTAGGATGGCCATGAATACATGAGATGCATGCTGTGCCATCCACATAGCACCAATGCATCAAGTTCCCATTTCATGGCTTTGAAGTTACTATTCCTACCATTACTAGCTACACCTGCAATATGCTCAAAGCTACTAAAACTTTTGTCCTTGCTAACTATGAGTTCACTAATTATCATGACAATAAATTGAAACAAATTGAGCAATCATTCAAACTAAAAGAAACTGGCATGGGAGAGTATCACATTGAACTAGTGTGATCATTAACATTTCTCCTAGAGTCTCCTTGACATTATAGGAGACCCTTAGAGGCAAAGAAGTCATTCGTGCTGATAGCTCAGACCAAGTATAATGGCACTTTTGTCAAGGCTACAGTTTCCTTAGAAGATGAAAGTGAAAATAGAGCCATTGCTGCATGGCTTTATAGAGAAGAGGCTCCAATGGACCTAACAGAGCAAGCTTGAGAAATCACTCCTAAGAAATATGAGCTTGGTCTTAGGCTTATGAAGCATTTTGGTTACAAGGGAACTTTCCCTATTGGGTGCAATAACAGTGGCTTAATTGATCCTAACAAAGAAAGAGGTCGAAGCAACCGTGATACAACTGGCCTAGGATTTAAGAAGGTTCTTTTTCATTTGGGATCAAATAAATTCATACCAACACCTAAGAGTTCATTTGAAAATGAGTCATAAGCTGAATCAGATACTCAAGAGGAAGAATATGATGATGAGGATTCCTATCCTCATCCTATCCCTTATGATCTCGCTAAATTCTTTGCTGAGCCAAATGACTTTGTGCCATGTGTTAGCACTATAGATTATACTAGTGACTCTTCTGAGGACAATACTAAGCAACTCAAATATCATTCAAAAAAGGGAGAATCTAGTCAGTCATGCTGTATTGAGTATTTGTGTAAGAACCCAGAGGATGAAGGTGACTATGTCCCTATGACTGTTGGGGAGTTCTATAGTCTCTCACCATGTAGCACTAATTCTAAGGAATATGAGTTTGAATGCCTTTTAAAAGAAACTACTAATAAAGACATTGACCAAGTGCATGTCTATGAAAACCAAATCAAAGTGGGTGAAACATCTAGGGTTAGGTCACATGGGTCAGATCCAACTAGTGTCCTAGAATCATCAATTACTAACATTCATACTCCAAGGCATTTGAACACACTTGTGGATGAGGTCACCATAGGTCTTGAATTTCTAGTCCAAGCACTTAATGACTATACTATGAATGCAATTGAACCAACCATTACTCTCTCACTCACACATCATGAGCTTATAGACTAGAACCCCAATGTATCTAGCGAAGTCCCCATGTTCCAGAATGACTATGCTCTTGCCTGTTACCTAAATGCTATCAAACCTATAACATCTTCCACCAATGAGTAGAGCATCAACATGACTGAGGCTGGCATCAAATATCTCAGTCACACAATTAAAAAGAAAAAATGTAAAAGATCTGATGGTGAAAACCACATTGTGGCAGTGTCGAAACCCAAAAAAGTAAAAACAAAAGACATATCCAAGGGTGAAAACCTCTCTGAGGCACCCGCGGATGGGATATTTGATGTACTTCCCAATCACTTTTAGGAGAGATCATCAGTTTTGATAAAGTTTATGTATCCAATTAACATAGGCATAGAAGAACATCCTCATATGATACATCTGGCATAGTCATTGTCACCTAAAGAGAAGGAACAATTTATTTCCTTTTTCAAAGAAAAGAAAAGAAAATTTGCTTGGACATACTCTGACATGCCAGGATTGGATCCTGATCTTATCATGCATCATTTGTCCATAGCACCAGGTATCAAACTAGTTAAATAGAAGCTTTGAAAAATGCACCCTCACATTGCATTTCTCGTCAAAGTAGAATTGGAGAAACTTCTAAAGGCTAGTTTCATTCTGCAATTGATTATGTTGAATGGATATCCAATATTGTTCCAGTTTCCAACCATGATAAATCTATCAGGGTTTTTATAGACTTCCATGATCTTAACTTGGCATGTCCTAAAGATGACTTTCCACTCCCTAATATTGATATGATCATGGACATGATGGCTGGCTATGAGATGTACTCACTTATGGATGGTTTTTTTGGATACAATTAGATAAAAATTCTACCAGAAAACTAGGAGAAAATGGCTTTCACATGTGCATGGGGAACCTTTTGTTGGAATGTGATGCCATTTGGCTTGAAGAATACTGGTGCTACAAATCAGCAGGCTGTTATTACAATTTTCCATGATATGATGCATAATACCATGGAGGACTATGTTGATGATATCTTGGTCAAAAGTGCTAAATGCAATACTCATCTACAAGATTTGGGTCCCATCCTAGATCGTATGGAAAAGTTAAGTCTTCGGCTCAATCCTAAGAAATGCGCATTTGGTGTCACATCGAGAAAATTGCTAGGATACATTGTTTCTGCAAAAGGAATTAAAGTAGATCTAGAGAAAGTACAAGCAATAATGGACATGCCACCACCTCAGAACATCAGCCAGATGAGAGGACTACAGGGAAGGCTTCAATCTATTTGTAGGTTTATTTCACAATTGGCTGATAGATCACAATGCTTCACAAAGACCTTACATAAGGGTGTGAAATTCAATTAAAGCCAGGATTTTGAGCAAAGCTTAACATAGATTAAACAATATCTTGTCAATCCATCAATCCTAATGCCTCCTATTCATGGGAAGCCTTTGTTTTTATACATTTCAGCCACTAAAACATCTCTAGGCATCCTATTGGCTCAAGAAGATAATGACAACAAAGAAAGAGCTATTTACTACTTGAGCCAAATATTTGTCTCTTATGAAAAGAACTACAACATTATTGAGAAAGCTTGCTTGGCAGTTGTCTTTGCTTCCCAGAAGTTGAGACACTACATGCTTGCCCACACTACATGGCTTGTGGCTAAAATAGATCCATTAAAGTACTTGCTCAGTAAGGAAATTCTTATCGGAAGATTGGCTAAATGGGTTATGATACTCAGTGAGTTTGACATCCAATACGTTGAATGCAAGGCTATCAAGGGATAGGCAATTGCAAATCAATTGGCCGATGCACCCATACAGAGTCTTCTGCCAATGAACATTGATTTTCTAGATGAGACGATTCTAACACTCACACACCATACATGGGTTATGTTCATTGATGGGTCTTTCACACAATAAGGATCAGGTGTCGGATTACTCTTTATTACACCACAAAGATACTCATTGCCCAAAGCATACAAGATTCTATTTCCTTGTACAAACAACATTGATGAATATGAGACTTTGATCAATGACATGAAAATTATAGATGAATGGAGATTGGATCAGTTAGATATCTTTGGTAACTCTTAGCTTGTTATCAACCAGGTTAATGATGTGTACCAAATAAAGGATGAGAAACTAATTCCTTACAAGTGCATGGTTGATGACTTAAAGAAATATTTTTCACACATCACTTTTCAGCAAGTTCCTTGAGCAGATAATAAAGTGACTGATGCCATGGCCACCCTGGCATCCCTGCTACAAATGCCTAAAAATGATCTTCAACATGAGTTCTTGGTGGAAGTGTTACACTACCCAGCCTATGACACCCCTGATTCTAAGATGATTTGTTCCATTATAGGACAAGAATCATCTCACTACCATCACATCTATTCCTACCTTTGTAATCAAACCATTCTGGAAGGTCTGACCTAGAATGAAAAATGTTACCTAATATGTAATGCTTCACATTATGTCATTATTGCTAACGATCTATATAGGAGAGGTCTTGACAAAACACTCCTTAGGTGTTTAGAACCTGAAGAGTCCAAACACACACTAATTGACATTCACGAGGGCATTTGTGGATCTCATTCCAATGGCCTAACACTAGCTCACAAACTCCTTCGTGCTGGTTACTACTAGTCCAAAATGAAGCAAGAAGCTATCAAGTATGCTAGGTCCTGCAAGTAGTGTCAACTACATGGGAATCTAATTCACACTCTAGCTAGAGAGTTGATTCCTTCTACTACAACATGGCCATTTCAACAATGGGCCTTTGACTTGGTGGGATAGATCCACCCAACCTCCTCTAATGGACATAAGTTCATTATCACGGCTACAGATTATTTCATGAAGTGGGTAGAGGCAGTACCTCTCACAATTGCTGATGGTAAAATTGTAGCACTTTTCATCACAAAATAAATCATCTACAAATATGGTGTACCATCCTCAATCATTATTGACAATGGAGGATAATTCAAGAATAAAGACCTCAAGGAACTATGCAAGAAATTCAAGATCACACAACATTGGTCTTCCATTTATTACCCCCAGTGTAATGGCCAGGTTGAGGCATCCAATAAGGTGATCCTCAAAATTCTTCATTGTACAATTAGCAAGTTAGGGAGAGATTGGCATCTCCAGATCAATCTAGCCCTGTGGGCATATAGGACAAGCATCAAAACTCCAATGGGCATGACTCCCTTTTCTTTGGTGTATGGAGTGGATGCTGTGCTTCCAATAGAGGTTGAGATTCCTACCTTGAGAATCTCTATGAAGGGCCTTATCACTGATGATGACTATAGGATAGATCAGCTTCAAGAGCTTGTATTACTAGATGAACGATGACAAGTTGCATGTGATCATCTACGAGCATATCAACAAAGAATGGTCGGAAGATACAATCAAAGGATCAAGCCATGTGACTTCTAGTTGGGTGATCTTGTCCTGAGAGAGAATCCCAAGAATCAACAATAGTGAGTACAAAAGGAAAAGTTTGAACCAAATTAGCTCAGTCCCTATATCATTACTATAGTATATGGATCTGGTGCCTATCAATTTTCAACAACGTAGGGAGAAGTGCTCAAAAAACCTGTCAACACTCTCCACCTAAAGTAGTTTTACAGTTGATCTAATATTAGCAAGCTCTTTGTACATATCTATATGTCCTAAAAAAAATTTCACCCTAGCGAAAACCTAGCAATAGGTGCCTTGGTAACACCAAAAAAAAGTGAAAAATCAAAAAATGCAAAAAAATTCAAAAATACAAAAATACAAAGACATTGAAAATAACAAGAAAAGTGCCATTGATGAAAACCTGGAAATAGGCATCATGGTAGCAAAAAAAGGAAAATCTTGCCAAGAAAATGAAAACCTGGTAAATAGGCACCTCTTATTCCCAATGCACCATCCTATAGTGCATCTTCGAGCTATTCTATATAGTCCTTTCATGCTTTCACTTTCCTACTTTTTTTGCTTTCTGCTCACGTATCCATGGATTGAGTCTTGTCACAGCTCGAGGGAATTCCCCCTTAATGTCACTCTTTTTGAGATTCTCCTCATTGAATCTCCTTCGTGATAGTCACCAATGGTCCTCACTGCATCTGCCTACTATCGCTAGTGTCACTCTTTTTGAGATTCTCCTCATAGAATCTCCTTCGCAAAAGTCACCAGTGGTCCTCACTGTGTCTGCCTACTGTTGCTAGTGTCACTCTTTTTGAGATTCTCATCATAGAATCTCCTTTGCAATAGTCACCAGTGGTCCTCACTATGTTTGCCTACTATCGCTAGTGTCACTCCTTTCGAGATTCTTCTTGTACGATCTCCTTCATGATAGTCACCAATGGTCCTCACTGCGTCTACCTACTGTCACCAGTGTCCCTCATTTTCAAAGATTCTCCTCATAGAATCTCTTTTGCAATAGTCACCAGTTGTTTCAACTGTGTCTGCCTACTGTTGCTTGGGGCTCGTCTCCAAATTCCTTTATGAAAGATCTCTCTTTTGTTAGTCACTAGTCATCTTGGTTGTGTTTGTCTACTATCGCTTTGTCCTCTTTAGGTTCTTCATCTTAAAGTTTCCTCTTTGACCTCAATCACCAGTCATTTTGACTGCATCTGCCAACTATTGTCACCCTACTGAAGAGATTTCTTTCAAACATGTTTTGGATACTAACACTTGACATTAATCCCAAAAATATTGAACTTAAAAATGATATACTTGTTTATATATGCTGAGAATTTTCTTTGTTTGCTTTGTTTTTCTTTATCATATCTCCTTGAGCAACTCAATGATGTCATCTTCAACTAGAGAAGTAATGAATAGGAGCATGATGTTTTATTTTCTTTCTATTTGCAGTTTAGTTCCAATTAGTTGACATATTCCTATAAGAGGGGTGTCCACTATAAGAGCCTCCATCTCATATTGGATGGTTGTGTGTACCTTGACTCCTTTTATATGAATACATCAATAACATTGATTCTTCTCCTTGTTTGTTGGAGTGAACTCTTCATGCTATAGTAAATACTAATACTCATCCTACTAAGTGAATGTATGGGTCACTGCGAGTATATGTAGCACACTTCTATCTCAGGTTACGAACACAAGGGTTTTTGCGAACAAAATAAATACTAAATACTTAGCATAAGATAGATCTCCCATGTGTTTGGTGTGTTTTTCATGCAAGAAACATTTTGGTCATCCTAGCATTTATGCTTTGATGCTTATGTTAACTTGCTATATTAAAAGGGACAAATGTTCTAGTCATTTTGGCTTCTTGTGCCTTGAATGCTTACATTTACTCCCAAAAAACCTATAACATATGTTCTATTCATATTCCCATGATTGCAATGTTAGTGTGACTTGTATAACATACAGCTTTGTTCTATGTCTAGTGATGATAAATTGTTGAGGCTCGGTAACCAAATCTACGGTTGCATTTAACATAGTCTTGCATTACATACTTCACTTGCATATGCATGCAATTTTGTTGTGATTCTATTTCTCCCCTATGTGATGAAGGATTGGGGGCATCTTCAAACATGTCAAGTTTCTTTATGGTTGCACAAGTATTTGATTCATCTATTTGTGCTCCTTAATGGAATACCTATTACTGTCAAGCAACAAACATGCAACACTACATGAGATGTTAGTCCTTTTCCATATGCATCCCATCCATATAACTCATGATATCTATGCTACATAATCACATCATGTCACATCAACATACATATGCATTCTATCAAAGTACAACATGTATCTCATTATCATCATATTGACATCCCATGTACATCAAAGTAAAGCAAAATAGACAATGACATGTACATAGGGATACTCAGATCAAGATCTCATATATATATATATATATATATATATATATATATATATATATATATATATATATATATATATATATATATATATATCAAAAGAATAGATCAATACAAAAATGGGTGCTACTCTAGTGCAATCGATCAAACATGATACATGTGGTGCTGGCACACTAGGTGATACATAGCCAGAGATTAAAATCATAGTCAAGCATAGAGCATCTAACTCTGTCTCGTACCCTCACCTCTAGGAGGAGTAGGAGTAGTAGGTGGCAGAGGTGGTGGTGGCATATCTGGTCTAGCAAGAGGTCGTGTGCCCCTAGATTCACGTGCATACTGAGGAAAGTGTTGAACTTGAAGTGTCTCATCTGGTACCACACTCATATATGTAGCATAATAGTAAGCTGCCTGAGCTGACTGAAAGCAGATCTCATCCTGTGCCAACTCCAATCTTTGCTCTATAGTCTCAGCGTGTTCTCTCCATCAATCTATCTCCCATTGTCTCTCCACCAGCTGTGCATCCTGGACTTCCACTAAAATTTGTAACTCTCCCAACTATTGGGAGGCCACATGAATCTGCTCTCGGTAGCATCATATCGTGTCCTGCACCCCAGCTGTCGGCTAATCTAGCATACCCTCATCTAGCATCTTTGGTGCCTATCGCTATGGTGGTGCCTCCTACTATGGTGGTGCCTGCTACTATGGAACCTCCTACTGAGGGGCCTACTCCTCTATCCTCTGCCTCCATCATCAACTGTGTCCTATCCCACTACCCTTGGCACCTAGGTCTGATCCCATCTGACATGGGGGAATCTGTATCTGCTGTACCCAGTGTTGAACTTGTGTTGAAATATGTGGCTACACCTGTGGCTATGGCTGTGTTTGCTACTATTGGGGTACCTACCTCTATGCCTATTCTACCATCCACAGTGGATTTGTAAAGCATCGAAATAGATGGCTAATCAAAAATGCCTAATACGTAGGTATCATCCTTGCATCTACTACCTCTGGCAGGTAGTCCCACTGAACTGCAACTAGGCTATGAATATCTATCATGGACTTCCCTAGATCCATCCATGGTGGTCATCCCCATTCAATATCCTTCTACAACCTAGCATAGGTGCAGTACTCATGAGAAATGTCTTGTGGTTGGCCATACTACTGCCACACTCATGAAATAACAAATCTCTCTATAACTGATGTGGCCTTGCCCACCAGAGGTCGAGAACTAAACATCCATGGTAGCTCTTTGGGGGCATCATCCCAGTCCTTTGTCTCTCACCAAGGTCACCATACAATAGAGACTAGGTCATCAAGATGTATCCTCCAATTCTCAGTCCTACCCAGGTGGACCTAGGTAATGTGCCCTTAATATCTGCATATATAGGGCTCCATGGGCTCTTGGGCATCCTCATAAATGGGCCTACATACAGGAAGATGCTCTCATGTCCATATCTGTAAGATATACACTCCAGCTACCATCATCTTCTTTTCATGGAAGACTACCTCATGCATCTCATGAAAAAGGTGGGCCAACATTTACCGACCCCACCCAAAGATCTCGGGTGCCTCCAACATCCTGTGGAGCATGACTCCCCATCCACACTCCAAACCATGCTATCCTTTGTCAGGACATAAGAAATAGCTCAAAAATATAGCCAACACAAATTCCAGCCTGTGCATTGGTCCATAGGTGTGCATCATCTCATCCCAACTGATGGACCTACCCCTCAATAGCTCTCTCCCAAACACAAAGGATAGTGCCTCTATCCCTTCTTGGGGGACTGTATCATAAATGATCTGAGCACCATAAAATGGGATCTAGGTATCCTCCATATATCCTCTAGGGTGATCATCATCTCACCCATCGGCAAATGAAAAGTGTTTGTCTTTGAATGGAAACGCTCCACCAAAGTAGTAAGAAGGTCATGATTCACCATCATTGCTAGAATCTAGCACAAAGAAGATAAATCAAACCGCTCAATATGTGCCAGGTCAGTAGCATCAAGACTCTCGAGTAACATGTTGTAAGGTGGGTAGTGTGATCTAAATATGACATCAGCAAAGACCTCCTACACGTACAAAAAAATGACAAATGAAACAATCAGTATCAAGTCGAAACGACACACCAAAATAAATTAAAATGCACATTTTGAGCAACTTTTAAACATGAATATCATGAGATTTCGCACTAAGTTTGTGAAATCTCGTGCAAAGTTTGCACAGTATCGCACAAAGATCTTAGATCTCACGTGAAGAATCACGTCATTGCATGAGAAACAAATTGCCTCCACATGAAAAATCTTGTTCTTTGTGTGATAGATGAGTGTCTCTCGTGCAAAGATCCTCCCCACCGCATGCAAAGAAACAGTGCACCCTATTTCTTCGTGCGAAGAAATAAGATCTTCACACGAAAAAAGATAGGTTTCATGCGAAGACCGATTGGACCTCCTAAAAAATATTCTAATAAATGACATAGAAATGCATAAAAGAAAAAGTATGAAGGTAGGGAATCGATGACTCACTGGTGGTCTGTAGTCTATTGGCCGACTGTGACGTCGAGAGTGCTCAAATTGATGATATCTCACATTAACTGCCATGTCTCTCTTAGAGCTCAAAATCACTAGAAGAAAAAAGCACAAATGAGTTTGAAAATGACACCTTGGACCCTTATATAGGGATGGACTTAATTTTTGAAAGTGCTCAGATTTGCACAAAAATCACCCCCTAGCTAATTGGACCATTCTAGATCCATTTTTGGGATCGAATTCAAAATCAGACACACATAAATGCCTCAAAAATGCATTTTAAAGTTTTGGGGACTGACGCGATCAAATGCTTGTGCAGTCTAAATTTATCTAATATCTTAAGATTCTTGAAATCCTTTCAATTCTAAATTCTTCATATTTTGAAAATCTTCAACTCAAGCCAACTTTGCTTAATTCTAGTTAACTCATGGTCAAACTTGGTTTTTTGGACCTCAGAAGCACGCTAAACTGACTCTGAATCATCTTCTGATCATTCTGATCTCTTCCATATTCTACTGAATCTTGGATTTATCTAATATCTCTTTATGCTATCTACATCATATTTTTGGTGTGTCATCTTTTGATTTTTCTCTCGAGGGGGTAGGATGATTACATCATTGAACTAAAATTCAACTCAATCTGAATCTCATTGCTTGTGGCATCTAGTTCCCATCTTATGTCCTTATCACTTGGGGCATCTCATTACTCAGGGCATCTTGTCCCCCTCTTTCTGGCATCGTTGTCATTTTTTTCATCTTTTGATCATTTGATCACATCTTATAACATTTTTGTTTTGAGTTTAGTGGAAATGTATCAGGATAGTCTAAACCCCAACTCCTGAGAATTAGGCCTCATTTTGGGGATGATTTTGTGACTCATAATTGGATCTTATCAACTCAGGTATCTAGGTGTTCTATCTGGATCCTTGAAGGTTAAGCTCTGTTCTGAAGATAATCTTCTAAATGCTATCAATATTAGGTATCTTGGTGTTCTATCTAGATCCTTGAAGGTTAAGCTCCATTCTGGAGATAATCTTCTAAATGCTTTCAAATTTTAGGTATCTAGACGTTCTGTCTGGATCCTTAAAGATTATGCTCCATTTTGGAGATAGTCCTTTAAATACTTATCAATTTCAGGTATCTAGATGTTCTATCTAGATTCTTAAAGTTACACTCCATTCTGGAGATAGTCTTTTAAATGCTTATCAATCTTAGGTATCTAGGTGCTCTGCTAGGATCCCTTAGGATTAAGCTCTGTTTTAGAGATAGTCCTTAAAAGCTTATCAATTGGTCTTTGTATCATCAATTTTGGAACCAATCTCATTTCTTGATCCTCGCATTATGCTTTTTGATTTTCTTTGAATTGAACCATGTTGCTCACACATTCATTCAAAGAGGGGCAAAATGTAATACCCTAAAATTGGCTTATTGCCATCTCAACCAATTCTGGTCTATTTTTGATTGATTCTTAAGACCTATTCTAATAGGAAATTCTCATTCTGCTACTCGCTACTTGACTTAATTGTCAGATACCAAAAATTCTAATCTGTATTCATCATACTCATTATTTAATCCCTATAGTATGCACTCATATTAGCCACATTAAACCTATTTGATATCAATTTAATTTAATCTAAAGTATTCATACTTTATTAAATTAAATTATCTCTTAAGGCTAATGTACTATGGAATTAAATTTATTAAATGTAATAAATATGCCTATTTTGATTAATTAAACAAAATTATTTAATTAAATGGAGAAACTACTTCTAATTAATTAAGCAAAATTATTTAATTAAATGGTAAGCCATTCCTAATTAATTAAATGAAGTTATTTAATTAAATAAGAAAAGTGTCTCTAATTAATTAAATAGAATTATTTAATTAATAAGAAAATATATTTATGAGAGCATATCTCATTTCATTAAATGAAATATTTCTCCAAAATCTCTCTTCAATTCAAAAAAGGGAAATTCCTAGTTCACTACTGATCAAATTGGAAATGACTCAGATCACTTACTTTGATACTAATTTCTATCTGAGTTGACTGACTCTTACACTCAGATTTGAGTCAGTTAACTCCCTTTGATTTGGGAATCTTCTTTTATGACTAAACTTCATCTTCAATCCTGACCATTGATTGAAATTGATCTCAACCGTCAAAGGTTTCTAAGTAAGTCTATTTAAGAGACCCTCATCTCTTCATTTTGAGAGGATGAATAAGAATTTGCATCGAATTGATGCTAAATTGCATACTCATTTAAGCTTATTACATTCCCATAGATTTTCATTGTTAGCTTAATTCTCATCTAGATCTAATATGCATACATCTTTAGCATAGTTTCTTTTATATGTTCTTAGACTAGTTTGCATATCTCATTTTAGATTAATTTGCATATTCACATAGATTAGTTGCATCTTATTTTCAAATCCTTCGTTCTTAGAGGGTTTGGTTACTTGCACCTTGATTCTGAGGATATCAATGGGCAAAATCCCTTTAGATAGAAGGCAACAGGTTGACTTTTTGGATAATTTTTGGATGGACAATCCAATGTTCATTTCGGGATGAATCCTCATATAAAGACTATGTTGAAGTGTGTGTGTGAAGCGTAAGGCCACATTCCACATATACAACTCTAAATACCATTTTTAGAGATGGGGAAGGTGTATGGCTCAATCCATTTTTGAGAGCTTATCAGGAATGACAAGAAAGCCTTGAGGATAGATGTGTTACTAAAATCACAGGGAATTTAAATTTACTACATGTTACATAGGAGAATGTGAATAATATCATAGCAATTTTGTGGTAGGACTTCAGTATTATGGATGAAGTATGAGTATGGAGCAAGGATTTACAAACTCTACAAGCCATAAAGGGCTAAAGGTACTATATTCTAATTGATGTATATACTAGAGGAGAGCTAGACTTGATTGATGATTAGATAGAGAAGATAGGAGATGGCAATAAAGTAATGGAAACATTACACGAGGAGATCCACCAACTCAAGGACCAAGCCTAAGAGAGAATTTTGGAAGTAGAAAAGTTGTACAGTGATGCATGCTTGGACATTTTTGAAGATGAAAAATGAGAAAAGCTAACGCCAGTTGAGGTAGTAGTGGAGAATTTCAAGAAGACATTAGAAGAAGCATCTAGTGATGAAGATATTTTACAAGCCTTCATGATAGAAAAAGCACTGTTAGAATTGGACACCAAACTTGGAGATTTTGTAGAGACTCAAATTGAGGTGGACAACTACAGATAGAAGGTAAAGGACAAGTATGAGGCTTTAGATCTTCTAGATGTAGCTAAAATTACTGAGATGATAGAGAAATTCAAGGGAAAACATCCAAACATAGTTTTGGGATGAAGAAGAATGAAACCTAGATGCTAGAATTTCAATTTTGACACTCAGTAAAATTTTGAGTTTTCACCCAGTCAAACTCTACAAGTCCACAGCTCCACAAGTCTATAGCTCTGCATTTTCAAGTAGCTCTGTAGGTTCACAGCTCTACATTTTCATACAATTCTATATCTCTGTAGCTCTACAATTTAGAAGTGCATAGATGATTAACTACCAGTTCCAAAAATAGTAGCTTCTATGCATTAGGAACACATTCTCACAAGAGTTTAATGTCAACACATGCCTAGTGAAGGACCAACTTCTATTTTTGGTGCCTCTGTGCACTTCCACTTTTACTAATGGCTTCCTCCTACTTTCTCTCTTATTTCTTCTTTATTTTGACATGTAAAGGGCTCATGCATCCAATTAATGAATAACATATGGATGGAGTCCCTCTAAGCACTGGATTAATGGTTAATGGTTAGTTTGTATATATTTAGTTTTTTTTAATGTTTTAAAAGCATTTTTATTGCGTGAAGATATCTCTTACTCTCAACACAAATTGAGGAGATAATTTCTTATAAATACCCCACTGTAAAATGTAACAAGGGCTACTATTATTATGCAATAAAATTATGCTTTTGGTGCTCGCATTTGGAGTGTAGTCATTCTTGCTTGAATGTGTCATTGTTTTGTGAATTTTATTCATGAGATTGTGATTGAGCCAAAAGTTTATTGTGTTGTTTCTGGTTGTGCAATCTTTTAGTTTTGGTGTTTGCTATAGATTTATGAATTCTGTTGATGTAATGAGCTTGAGAAGAGATCATCAAATTGTGCCTACATAGCTTTTTGTCTCACATGAGTGCACTTTCCATGGCCTTGTGATTTGATGAAAGGTGAAACATCATACAATTATCAAAGTTTCTCACCGAAAATTGCATCAGTGGATTCTAAGAAGTGTTGCTCCTATTTTCATTAGTTTCCTACTGATTTCTTTGAAAGTTTAACTCAGAGCATGTTTTTTTCTATAGCTTATGTCCATTTAGGATTTCAATTTCAAGTCATTTCTATTTCATGTTATTTGCTTTCAGTTTCATTATTTTCTTTGCTAACCCCTTGTTAGAATAGGAACTCATATTAGTTGCACTGTTAGATTACATTCATTGAAAAAATATAAAATAGAAAAAATATTGTTCTTTTGTGTGTTATTTTAAAATAGAAAATAGATTTACTTCATTCTGGGTTTAAATTAGAACCAATAAAGGCCTCCTCATGAACAATCACAATTGAGTGGATTTTAGTACATCGCAAGACAAATACAAAGGATTAGCTTTTTAAGAGAGGAATTTTGCAATGGATTCTTGCCATTGAACTCATGTAAAATGACTAGCCAATAGAAGTGGCACTAGAAGGAGGGCCCCTTTTGACTTTTGGAAAGGAAGAAAATTTGTTGAACTTTTGGAATTCTACACTTCTACAATAATCTGCACTTCACAAAAGTTCAAAAAATTTTCCTCAATTTTTGACAAATTTAGGTCCACAGCTTTGCTAGTTCATAGGTCTATAGCTACCCAGGTCCACAACTTCACAGGTGTGTGGGTGCACAAAACTCTATGGTGCACAAAATTCAAAATAGTGAGAAAGTGTACTTCTACAAAGGTGCACTTTTCACCAAAATTTGATGGAAGCTGGAGGATATTGATCCAAAATCTCCATTTTAGTGAGCATTAAGGTCTATGCCAAGTGCACATGATTTTATCAATCTTACCCACTTCCATAAACCACGTAGTGACAAGGGAACATCCTGAGTTCAATCACTTCCATTCGAACTTTCATCTTTGTCTTCAACTCCACCTCCACTCCAACCACTTGGTGAACCACCACATATTTTGATAGCTACTCCTCAACAACCACCATTAGGTCCACCAAATCCTCAAATGGCATTTTTCAAAAATGTTGTACACTCACCAATAAAGTTGAGAGGTGCACTCCATAACCTCCCAAAGAATCTCGAGAAGTTTTGTCCAAGATTCATCTATAGTGAAACATGAATTTTTGAAGATCATGTCAAGATTTTCAAAAAAAATTGCAACTGAAAGAAAGTGACTAATGAGGATGTGGTTCTTCATTTATTTCCCTACTCTTTGGGGGACATTGCCTTCAATTGGTATATCAATTTGCCACCTAGATGCATTAGAGATTGTGATACCTTTAAAAAATTGTTTTCGGAACAATTCAAAACATTCATCAATCTAGCTATGATACATCAACAATTCATATCAATCAATAGGGACCCAGCTGAGACAAACTCTCATTTCAACCATCACTTTCATATGGCCTACTATAAGTTGGAAATTCCATACACCATACCAGTTGAAGCTTCTATTCAGATTTATTTGAATGCTATGGACCCTCTTATTGTGATCTTTTTGAGAAGACTTCCTATAGAAAATATTGACACGTTGGATAAAGTCTTTGTAGAAGTGGTCATGTTCATGAAGCAAGCCAATCCTAATGGAGGAGGAATGATGATTCTAGCACAAGCAATCCCTATAATGCCAACATACCCTATGGGAACACCCATAGTGCCTAGCTAGTTCATACCTATGAACCCAATTCCATTACAATAGGCACCCACTCCACAAACTCAAGCGATAACATATCTAGGGTATGAACCTCCAAAAACAACTTTCTTTGAATAGAAAGCAATGGTTCCTATGGAAGTAGATAATAATCTTCTTTCAAAAGTTGGTCAAATGAAGAAGACCATGTCACAAATGAATAGTGAGTTGACACATCTTAGGTTGTCACAAGGACAAAATAACAACTTTCAAAGAAATAATGTTGGCCCCTAAAACAACAATTTTGGTTAGAATTACAACAAGAACTTCACCAATAACAGTAACAATAACAATGTAGGAAACATCAATGGCAGAGGAAACAACTTCAATCCTCTTGATCACAACAATGGCTTCTAAAGGAAAAACTGACAATGGAACACTCGACCAAATAATGGAAGCATTCCTGCTGATAACAACAACAATAACATTCAATATGCTGATATCAATCAGTATGACGATAGCCAAAATGTGCCTAAGAATGATGGTTCATACTACAATGGTAATCAAGAGGTGAATCAAAACTCACAAGTAAACAAAAATCCTCCTCCTATTTAATTCAATGCTATGCTATTAGAACCTTACAATTCTATATAGAATACACAAGTTGAACAACAAGAAAATGAGGAATTCTCATTCTCATTTAGCCAAGAACCAGACCTTCAACATGATGAGATGTTCACCTTTCGAAATGACAATCAGAATACATACAATCTCAAAAATAGAAAGGATCCCTTGACAAATGGGATTCCTCCAAGTTTGCAACCAACTCCACCTAATCCAAGGGCAAGTAACAATCTACCACAAGTAAGACTAGTGTAGGGAGGACAATAGTATCAGAATCAAGTAAATGTACCAACGATACTAAAGAACCCCATTTGGTCCACTGAAAATTACAATGTAGTAGAAGATTTGAAGAAAACTAAAGCCAATACATCCATGTTTGACATGTTATAGAATTGTCCACAATAATGAGAAGTTCTCATGAAGATATTGGATAATACAAAGGTTTCCCACAATATGAATGTTGTCCCTCAAAAGATAGTGCCACAACAAGTAAATGCCATAGAAGCAATGCCCACTATGTTCAAAGACAAATTTGAGGTATCACCATTTTTGGTAAGCATCAGGATATATGGGAAGAATATTCATAATTGCCTCATTGATTTAGGAGCTTCATGTAATGTAATGCCATTATCAATTGCCCAAAGGCTAGGAGTTAGTCCTCAACCCTCTAATCAAGTGGTGATAGAGTTGGATAAAATAAAGGTAAAAGTCATTGGTGTATTGAAAGATGTGTCGATACAGTTAACAGTTGACCCTTGGATCTAGGATGTTATTGACATACATGTGGTAGATATCCTAGGGCAAAGAATGGATGAAATGTTTAAGAGGATGGTTTTCTATAGACTTCACTCAGTTGTGGTTGCCATGGAAAGGATTGAACAATCAAATCAAGATGATGCTAAGCCCAAATTGAAAACAATGATCATAGATTGCAATGCCTTGAATGAGATAGAATTGTTACAATCAAATTTGGGTTCATACAAAGTGATGGTATTGGATATGGTTCTAAACAGCACACCTCAAGATTAGAAAGGAGAACTTAAAGTGCCAATGCCCAAAAGTGAAATTGTGACACAATTCATAGACAGTATAGTGAGTAATTTATAGCATTTAGGAGAGGAACTTGATCCCAACATCCTCCTCCTTCTAGGATTTTGTCAGTTACACAAGGTTAGTCACTCTAAATTCAAATGTTCATCATGTCAAGAAGTAGTTGAAAAGATATTGACCCACATGATGGAAAACAAAGATACAAACACCTCAATAGATGAACTCATAGAAAGTCAAAATTTTGTGAACTCATCCCACCTTGTTGAAAAGACTGAAGAAGAAAGTGAAGATCTAAACATGTCATACAGTGATACCTCTTCAGATGGTGGAGGTTTGTCTTCTCCTCCTCTAGGGATGATCAAAGTCCAAAGAAGTAGATGATATGTGAAAGGTAAATGATGGACTTCAGTAGTCATTCATCCTTAACCTAAAGTTGAGGAAATCAAAGAGTTGATAGGGGAAATTCAAGAAAAATAAGAAAAAAACACACTTCCTCTATCTACAGGTTATGAAGGGTACTCATCAAGCCCTATACAAGGAAAGTTACAATGGGTTCCTAAGAAATAGTCATTCAAGGCTCAAGTGAAAGAAAAGGTAAGGAACAATAAGAATAAAGTTAGAAAATCAAAGGAAAATGTAATTTGGACACTCCCCTTTGATGGTTCTAGGTGCAAGATGGGAGCTGGTGTAGGTATCAAATTAATCAACCCAAAAGGTAGGTCTTTCTATGCCACATATTGATTGCAATTTAGATGTACTAAAAATGGTGTAGAATACAAGGCATTAATTTGAGGACTCCTCTTTGCACTAGAGAAAGGATTCATAGCTCTTAAAATCAAAGGGGATTCCCAATTGGTCATACAAAAAGTAAAATCCATATACTCTTGCAATGAAAAAAGATTACTTGCTTATAGAAAAAGGGTACGGGACATATTGGATGACTTTGAGGCCTTGAACATCAAGTCCATTCCAAGAAGAAAGAACATGGCAGTGGATGCTCTTGCCATCTCAGCTAGTGCATTGCAACTAGTTGAAAGAACCAAGTTGAAAAGGTTTTCAGTAGAATTGGTCACTATTCCATCCATCCCTAATAATATCACAAACTTTCAGGTCTTTCAATATGATCAACATATACTTTACTTTATCATGTGTAGTCACCATTTTGAGGGACAAGAAATTGATGATACACCAGATGACAAGCCTAAAGATGATGGACTTGAAGATGAAGATGGAATTCTAAATTTAAAGACAAACACTATTCCAAAAGGAATGGTTGAACTTGAACACATTTTTGATCATGATGAATCAGCACTCAATAGAAGGGAAACCCAAGAAAAGGGAATTGACGAATGTGACTCATACAATTTGGGTACTGATGAAGAACTAAGAATGGTATAGATAGGAAAGGCATGCAACTCATAGGAAAGGGATGACATGCTCAAATTACTCACCAAGTATAAAGATGTCATTTCTTGGATCTATGAAGAGAGGAAGACTTATGATCCTAAGATTATCACACATGATATCCTGCTAAAACCTAATGCCAAGCCATTCTGACAAAGAAAAAGACTAGTAAATCTTCTCATTGAACCACTGATCATGAAAGAAGTAAAGAAGTTTCAATATGCTAAGATCATATTTCCTATCCTCCATTCCACATGGGTGGAAAATTTGGTTTTTGTTTGGAAGAAGACTAGAGAGATCCATCTTTGTGTTGACTTTTGCAAGTTGAATTTAGCATTCTAGAAAGATAATTATCCTCTACCCTCACCAGATGAGGTTTTGAAAAAATTTCATGGTTTAAAAATGATGTCATTCTTGGATGGTTAATTAGGATATAATTAGATGATGGTTGACAAAGAAAATAGGCTAAAGATGGCTTTCACAAAAAAGTGCGGAACTTTTTCCTATAGAAGGACGCCCTTTGGACTAATTAATGCAAGAGCTACATTTCAATGTGAAATGGATGAAGCTTTCAAAGGATTGATTAATAGGTGTATAGTTATCTACATGGATGACTTGATTATCTTTTCAAAAGATCAAAGTACCCATATGGCTGATCTAAGTCAGGTATTCAATAGATGTCATGAATACGACATATCGCTCAATCCCAAGAAATGTTCATTTAGCATTACTAAAGGAGAGCTCCTGGGACATGTTATTTCTGAGACTAGAATCTCCATTGATCTGAATAGAGTTGAGTCTATTTTGAAGTTAGCACCTCCACATAGTCAAAATGAATTGAAGTCATTCTTCAAAAAGATAAACTTTGTGCAAAAATTCATAAGTGGATTTTTAGAGATAGCTTGTCCCCTTAATGACTTACTCAAGAAAGGGCCTAAGACAAAATGGTTGCCTATGATAAAGAATTCATTTGAAGATATCAAGGTTTCCATTTCAATGGCCCTAGTTTTGGTGAGTCTAGATTATGAGTTACCTTTTAAGATCTATTCCTTTGCTTCCAAACACTCTTGTGTAGGGATCCTGACACAAAAAAGAGAGAAGGAAGATGAGAGACCAATTGATTTTATGAGTTGTTCTTTGAAGAATGTAGAGTTGAAATATTCAAACCTTGATAAATAGTCCTTTGTGTTGATCAAGGTAGTAAAGAAGTTCCATCACTACATACTCAAAAGTAAGGCGCATGTAATTGTTCTTGATTCAATAGTAAAGAAATTTTAATGTAGAATGAACTTGGTGAAAGGAGAGGAAAGTGGATGGCCATACTTCAAGACTTTGATCTCAAAATTCAATCTATGAGATTAGTCAAAGGTCAAGGATTGTAAAAAATGATAGCTGATAACCAGGATGGAGATGAAAACAATTTCAAGTTTGATGATGAGATAGATGAGGATGATAAAAAAAGGATGGTCATATCACAAGTTGACATTAATTAGGGAGTGGTGATAGATTTTTGGTATCAAGACATTATTTATTATCTCCTATAGGATCAATGCCCCAAATGGATGAATAGTTCACAACATAGGGGACTTAAGATGAAATGTGAGTCTTACATGTTACTTGATAACAAGTTGTATAAAAGGAACTACAAAGGGATCTGTCTGAAATGCTTCAGATGTGAAGAAGCCAAGGATGTCTTGAAACATTTCCATGACAAGTATGGTATAGGACATGGTTGAACATAACCAACAACTCACATGATTTTAAGATCAGGTTATTTTTGGCCCTCGATATTCAAGAGTACTTTTGAGCATGTGCATTCTTTCCATATTTATCAAACCAATGTTAACAAAGAGAGGCACCTAGTAATGCCACTACAATTGGTGTATGAGGTGCACCCCTACATAAAGTGGGGATTTGATTTCATAGGTCCAATCAATCCACTGTCATCAATTGGACATGCATTTATTCTCATAGCTACAGATGAAATGGATGAATAGTTCACAACATAGGGGACTTAAGATGAAATGTGAGTCTTACATGTTACTTGATAACAAGTTGTATAAAAGGAACTACAAAGGGATCTGTCTGAAATGCTTCAAATGTGAAGAAGCCAAGGATGTCTTGAAACATTTACATGAAAAGTATGGTATAGGACATGGTTCAACATAACCAACAACTCACATGATTTTAAGATCAAGTTATTTTTGGCCCTTGATATTCAAGAGTACTTTTGAGCATGTGCATTCTTTCCATATTTATCAAACCAGTGTTAACAAAGAGAGGCACCTAGAAATGCCACTACAACTGGTGTATGAGGTGCACCCCTACATAAAGTGGGGATTTGATTTCATAGGTCCAATCAATCCACCATCAACAATTGGACATGCATTTATTCTCATAGCTACAGATTACTACACAAGATGGACAGAAGTAGAAACATTCAAAAATTGTACTGCTAAGGTGGTGACTGACTTTTTGGAAGAGCACATTGTTACCAAGTTTGGAATACCATTTTCCCTTGTGTGTGATAATGGATCTACTTTCAAATTTGCATTCTTGAACCAATGGGCATTTGAAAACAAATTCATTATCAAGTTCTCTTCAAACTACTACCCACAAGGAAATGGGGCAGCAGAATCTACAAACAAGAACTTGATCATAGTAATAAAATGATTGTTGAAAGAGAATCCTAGGGATTGGCATAGAAAACTAAAATATGCCTTATGAAAGGATTGAGTGAGAGTCAAAAATGCCTTGGGGACTTCTCCATATTTTCATGTTTATAGACAAGATCTAGTATTCCCATTTAATCTTAGAATTCTAGTTTTGATGTTCATGAGTGGGTATGTTGAAGATGCTAACAAAATGAAAATAAGATTGATGAATCTTCTAGAGATGGATGAAAAATGAACAGTTGCATTGGAGCACATGGCTAAACATCAAGCTATTGTGAAAAGATGGTTTGACAAGAGGGCCATGATCAAATCATTCAAGATTTCTGACCTTGTTCTACTTTGGGATAAGGTGAAAGAAAAATTGGGTAGTCATACCAAGTTCCAATGCTTGTGGATAGGCCCTTATCAAATTGTGGAAATTCTAGGAGAGAACACTTTTAGGCTCAGTTCCTTACAGGGGGAATTTCTTCCCCTGCTCATAAATGGGCAATTTCTAAAGCATTATTTTGAAGCCTAAAAAAAAAAAAGTTAGATTTCATTCCATTTTTATCTTAGATTTTCATTCCTATAAGTGTGTTTATTTCTACAAGTGTGTTTTCTTTCATGTTGCATGTTTTCTTTCAGTCCAGTGTTCCCTTTCAGAGTTGCATCAGTCCTGCGGGGTAAGGTGTACTTGTGATTTTTTTTGAAGATTTCCCTAACCACTTTTTGGTTCTGATTTAAAGAAGATGTATTTCTTCATCAAAACATTTCAACGATTGTGTGTCTCATACCAACCAAGAAACGGATATTTCTTATGGAAATAGGGGACTCTTAGTTTGGAAATCAGAGGCCTAGACCACAAAGTTCTCAACACTTTGCAAATTTAAAGATTTGATTGTTTTAGGTGTTGTTGATTTGAAGTCAAAGATGGTGAGAGATGATCCAATTTTCAACTAGTTCAAATAGGAGGGATCTCCTTGAAAGGTTACTAAGATCATTTTTTGGCATGAGAGTTTCCCAAAAGTTCTAAAAGAAGAATGCAAGGGATGTTCAAAAGAGATTGAATTCAAGAAATGACATTGATGTTCTGACGACACAGTTTAAGCATAGTCAGGATACACAATAAAAAAATAGTGTTAAGTCTGAAAGATTCTAAAGATCTAAAATGGCAAAAGATATATTCTCAAAATAAAGTATCTTGTATTCAAAGTATTGTTTCATCAAAATTAACATTTTGGATGACATGGAGCAATTATTCAAAAGCCTGAAATTTAAAAAATGTGGCATCCTGCAAAGAGCCCTTGAAATGATTCTCTCATCTAGTCAAGTAATTGATTGATAAAAAGCCTTCATGGAGATTCTGAATGAATGAGTTGGGAGGAGTGAAGATTGTTTCGAGTTGTTAGACAACTTTGATTCAGTACATTCTGACACATCAAAGGGAATGAATACACAATGCACACACTGAGTTTGAAGGTTTTGAGTTCTGAAATTTTGAGTGAAGAGTCATCCAAAAGACACTTGAGATGTTCAAAGCTTGGTTGGTGTTTGACACATGTCAAAGAAATGTTTGTTGATGAAGAAATGCCTTGGTCATTTATTCCTTTTTTGGCAGCTATTTTTTGTGGTGTCCACAACACACACCCCATTCCTCGATAGGAATGGTACCCCCCTACATTTTTTGACTCTTGGACTCCCAATTCGAGAGTCGAAAGAAGAAAATTTGGTTAAAAGTTAGAGTCCTAGTGTCAAAATTGAAAAAGTGCAATTTTTTTTTTTTAAATTACCAAAAAAAAGTCAAAAAAACTCAAAAACATTATAAATAATTTTAAAAAAAAATTGTTGTGTGCTCACCCCTGCGCGCATGCACTATGACACAACACCCATTTTGCTTGGTGCATAAGGAGTAAGGGATTATAAAACCCCTCTTTCCTCCCTTCCCCCTTCATTTTTTCTCACTCCTTGTGACATGGTGATTTCTCACCCCCATGTTGGTGCCTTCGCATGAGTGTCACAGCCCATGTTGACCGCATCGGGCACTGCTCACATTGTGTGCACAAGTGTTGCCACTCACCGGTGGCACACACCTCGGTATGTAGGCCTGGGTGACACACATCATGCACGTGTTTTCTCACCCTTTTTATAAAAAAAAAATTTGCAAAAAAATTGAAAAAAAATATATAATTTTTTAAAAAAGATTTTAAAAAATTATAAAATGTTAAAAAAATAATAAAAATAAAAATTAAATTTTTTTCAAATAAAAAATAAATAGATCCCCAAAGGGGGACTTTTTTTTTACTTATGTTTTTGCTTATACATTATCTTTGCAACTAATAAACTTTTTCTCTCAATGCACAAGCAACATGATTAGATGGCGTCCATGTCCAGAGCACCACCCAAACCTGTCCTATTCAAGTTCCAAGGCATACTTTCAAAATGAAAATTCCACAATGACTATGTTGAGATTAGAGATACCAACCTCAGACACACAGATCTAGGAGATTTCCTAAGAAATTGCAACAAGCTAACATAGAGTTTAGGCTTGGTGTCTGCATTGATCCGTTCTGAGTTAGTGAGTGTAGTGTCACATCCTATGTTGGTGCAATCAATTGAACTAATCATGGCCCTATCACAACACTTTGTTCCTGATGAGAGGGTGGTCAAGAGCATCACAAGGGAAGTGGTACTAGATTTATGACCTAATAACATTGAGAAGGTTTTCTACCTACCAAGAGTAGACCAGTTCATTTGACTTTCCTATGAAGTGGCTGAGAGATGGTATAGGGAGCATCAACAAGAGGCCATTGACATTGTAAAATCTTCATACTTGATTGAGAAGCCTCCTAGGGGAAGAATAACTAGAAAAGTGGATATGACTCAAGGATACATGAAGAATGACATCAGATACTCTACCATTCTCCTAAGTAGAGTCATGGGCTTACCTCCAATGAGTCATCTCACTACATTCATGGTCAACTTCATTGAGACCATCAGACATGCAAGGATACCACTAGATTGGGTCACCACACTAAGCGAAAAATTGTGTGACCAACTAGGGATGGTGAAGGAGAAGAAGAAGTTTTATATGACTTCTTATATGGTGTACCTACTTGCAACTAAGGCAAAAAACTATCCTAGTTTGTACAAGAAAGGTAGTATGTAGGACTTGAATGCCTGGCCATACATAGTCTATCCTCAGTTGGTGAAGAAGAAGCTCTCAGTGCAGAGCAAGGAGTACAAGATTGTGAATGATTCATTCATCTTTGTGATCATTCAATTCATTGAGGGAGACTATGGGAAGAGGTTATTTGATGAAGCCAAAGCATAGGTCATGGCTCTAAGAGCCTACTTCATCCAATTTAAGACATTCACATATCTTCAGGTGGGTGGTGCATCTATCAATCCTAAGAAGCTTTTGAGATACCAAAGTGACAAGTTGGTACTATTAGATATCTCTTAGAAAATTGAGTTAGCCTATGAGAAGATAAAGAGGCAATAGAGATCCTACTAGGAATGGCCATTGGTCATTGGGCCATATCAGGTGAAGTGAAAATAGGATATTCTAACCTTCGAGTGGGAATGGGAGAAATATCCTCTTGAAGAATAAAACTCTCCTCGGCCATAATTTGACAATGTGGGTAAAGTGGAAAGCCTAGTAGGAATGGACTTCCATTATGAGGATGCCATTGAAGATCATTGGATGAATGCCACAAATAACTACAATGTCTGCATTAGGGACTATTGTAGGATGACTTTATATTTATCACAAAAGGCTCTCCATTTGAATATCCCTGATGAGATAAGGCTATAAGACTCTAAAGAGTTATTGGATCCCCTATTTAATGTAGACAAAGTTGGTGAAAGACCCATTCTAAATGTAGAGGTTGATAGAGAGGAAGGAGATGACATCAATCATCGAGTGAGACATGTCATTAGAATGATAAAGGATTGGATCAAGAAACCTTTTCCACTTGATCAAATTCCTAATAATGTAATCTTCCATGTACGTGATTGCCCAAAAAGGGGTAACATAAGGAAATTCACAATTCCTATCTTTGTGCTCTAGTCTCCTATCAGGCCAAAAATAGTATACCAGCTTGATCGCCTAGTAGGATATTATAACCCTCTTGAAAGGAAGGGAAAGAGGAAGAGAACCTATCCTCAAAGTAATTAGATGGAATAGGTTGCAAGACATGTGTCTTCCCAGTAGCATGAATAGAGATCATAAGAGTCCTAAGGTATTGGAGCCTCTCAAATCTAGGATGAACCTTAGTTGCCTTCTGTTGTGTTAAGCCAACCAGAAGAGGGAGAGATTCCAGAAGCCTCCATTCCTCCTGTACAAGAAGAGCCCCCTTCTCCTTCCAAAAAACATAAGAGAATCAAGATTAAGATGAAGAAAAGGTAGAGGATAAGCAGAAGATTAGTACCTAATCCATCTATTCCTGAAACTATTCTAGAGGAAAAAGAAGATGAGGCAAAAATAGAATCAGAAGAGGGGGAGGAACAATTACCCCTACAAAGAAGAACTCAGTTAACAAAAGCTATAGAGTTATAAACAAGAAAGAGTGCCACTAGTACCCCACCATCTAGCTAAGTAGAACCATTAGAACTCTCTTCTTTGGAAGATAAAGTGCAGCATGGGGTGAATGAGCAAAGAGAAGGAGGTGAGGATGTTTTCTCCATGATGGATTTTGATTGCATGCCCATGGGTACAGAGTTAGTTAGGGATAAGATTAGAGATACCCCTATAGGTGAGCTCCAATAGGAAGACTGGACACAAATGCCACCAAATACACAAGGTCCAAATCTTATTCCTCCATCTCCACCATAGATTAAAATGGTAGATAAGGGTTCAGTAGCTCCCCCACCTCTATGTTTAGAAGAGGAACAAGTTCAAAAGAAACCATCATCGCAAGAGAAACTAGAGCCGAGAGCTACTGATGAAGCATCAAAAGAGGGATAGATGGTAGAATATGCACAAAAACCTTCCCAAGATGCTAAGGAGCAAGCTACAGGATCTACGAAGACTAAAGTTATAGAAGGGAAGTTATCACAATAGGAGGTGACTCCAAGAAAAGGTGATAAGGGGAAGGAGGTAGTTGAACACACCCCTTCATCATCAAGAGCCAAGGTCATAGAGAGACACATCCTGAGATGATTTCAAAAGTAGATAATGAGAAGTGCTAAGCATCAGT
Organism: Cupressus sempervirens; assembly: GCA_028749045.1. Taxonomy (NCBI): domain Eukaryota; kingdom Viridiplantae; phylum Streptophyta; class Pinopsida; order Cupressales; family Cupressaceae; genus Cupressus; species Cupressus sempervirens. The sequence continues at coordinate 521,680,031 of CM053783.1, read as the reverse complement.
TCCATGCTTCAGAGGATGATATTTGTGATATTTTAGAAATCTTGAACAAACCCGAGTCTCCATTACATGATGAAATGCCATTCATGTTTGTCACTACCATAAGGAACTAGGATTTATTTGCACAAGTGGCTCTCCATCCTGAAGGCACAAGAGGATTATGAATTGAAAGATGTTATGTTGGGAAAGCCTACATGGGATTCAGCCCAACAGATGATGACTATGGGAGTCAAAGAGGTTCCTAGGCACATGGAACAAGATGAGACTGAACTTTGAACTCTTTGAAGGAAAGTTGACATCCTAAAGGGATATCTAGCTGAAGCTATTGGTCCTCTTGATCTTGAGCACCTCGAGGAGACTTTAAATACATTCTTAAAGATGGGGAAGGTGTACAAAACAATCCATTTTTGAGAGCTTGTCAGGAATGGCGAGAAAGCCTTGAGGATAGAGGTGTTACTAAAATCTTAGGGAATTTAAAGTTACTACATGCTATGTAGGAGAACACGAATAAGATCGTAGAAAATTTGAGGTAGGACTTTAATATTATGGATGAAGTATAGGTATGGAGCAAGGATTTGCAAACTCTACAAGCCATAAAGAGCCAAAGGTATTGTATTTTGATCGATGTATATACTAGAGAAGAGCTAGAATTGATTGATGATTGGATAGAGAAGATAGTGAATGGAAATAAAATAATGAAAACATTACACGAGAATATCCACCAACTCAAGGACCAATCCTAATAGAAAATTTTGGAAGTAGAAAAGTTGTATAGTGATGCATGCTTGGACATTTTTGAAGATGAAGAATGAGAGAAGCTATTGCTAGTTGAGGTAGTAGTGGATAATTTCAAGAAGACATTAGAGGAAGCATCCAATGATGAACATATCAGACAAGCCTTCAAGATAGAAGAAGCACTGTTAGAATTGGACACCAAACTCAGAGACTTTGCAGAGACTTGAATTGAGGTGGACAACTACATACAGAAGGTAAAAGACAAGTATGAGGCTTTAGATATTTCAAATGTGGCTACAATTACTGAGATGATAGAGAAATTCAAGGGCAAACATCCAAACATAGTTTTGGGATGAAGAAGAATGAAACCCAGATTCCAGAATTTTGAGTTTTCACCTAGTCGAGCTCCATAGATCTGTATCTTCACAACTCTATAGCTGCACATTTTCAAGCAGCTCCATAGGTCTATAGCTCTACATTTTCATATAGGTCCATAGGTCTACAACTTCACAATTTAGAAGTGTGTTGATGGTTAACTACCAGTTCCAAAAATAGTGCCTTACATGCATCAATAACACATTTTGATGGCAGTTTAACTTCGACACATGCCTAGTGAAGGACTAGCTTCTATTTTTGGCACCTCCATGCACTTCCACTTTGACTAATGGCTTCCACCTACTTTCTCTCTTATTTCTTCTTTTTTCTAACATGTAAAGGGCTCATGCATCTAATTAATGAATAATATATGGATTGAGTCCCTCTAAGCACTAGATTAATGGTTAGTTTGTATATATTTAGTTTGTTTTACTATTTTAAAAGCATTTTTATTGCATGAAGATATCTCTCACTCTCAAAAAAAATTGAAGAGACGGTTTCTTATAAATACCCCACTATAACATGTAACAAGGGCCACCATTATTATGCAATAAAATTATGCTTTTGGTGCTAGCATTTGGAGTGTAGTCATTCTTGCCTGAATGTTTCATTATTTTGTGAATTTTATTCATGATATTGTGATTGAGCTAAAAGTTCATTGCATTGTTTCTACTTGTGCGATCTTTTAGTTCTAGTGTTTTCTATAGATTTATGAATTCTACTGATGTAACAAGCTTGAGAAGAGATCATCAAATTGTGCTTGCATAGCCTTTTGTCTTGCATGAGCGCACTTTCTGTGACCTTGCGATTTGATGAAAGGTGAAACATCATATGATTATCAAAGTTCCTCACTGACGATTGCATCAATGGATTCTAGGAAATGTTGCTCCTATTTTCATTAGTTTCCTACCAATTTCTTTGAAAGTTTAACTCACAGCGTGTTGTTTTCAATAGCTTATGTCTGTTTAGGATTTCAATTTCAAGTTATTTCAATTTCATGTTATTTTCTTTTAGTTTCATTATTTTCTTTACTAACCCCTTGTTAGAATAGGAACTCATATTAGTTGCATTGTTAGATTGCATTCATTGAAAAAATATAAAATACAAAAAATATTGTTCTTTTGTATGTTATTTTGCGACAAAAAATAGATTTAATTCATTCCAAGTCTAAAACAAAACCAATAAAGGCCTCCTCATGAACAATCAAATTTATCTTCAACTGAGCAGATTTTGGTACGTTGCAAGACAAATACTGAACCTTGGAGTTGATCCCAAAATATTAGCTTTTCAAGAGAAGAATTGCATAATGGATTCCTACCATTGACTTGTGTAAAACAACTACCCAACAGTTGATAGCTCTACTATTAAGTTATATGGGATGATAGAAGATGTCATAGTCACCTTAAACTCTTGGGAGTATCAAGTTGATTTTGTTATTCTCTCCCCAAAGGCTAATATGGGAGAATATCCTTTAATTTTAGGATGACCAAGGTTGGCCACTATAGATACTTATATAGCTTTCCAATCTAGAAAGATGAAAATATCCAATGATATTTATACCAAGAACTTGACTTTATACTCCCATGCTCAACAATTGTTATTAGATGACCAAGTAAACTAGCTAGATTTGGGTGATGATGGTCTAAAGGTCAACTATATCCATTAGTTTATGATGATAGGTAGAGAATCATTTATAACTAATTGAGAAGAAGATAAAATAATTTCATCTATTATACTGAATGAATATGGAATAGAGTCTCAAGTGTATCCTCAATCTAAATGTATCTTAGAGACTATATTACAATCCTTGAACTCACCACATCATTTAGAAGCACTCATTATTACCTCATGAGATGGATTCTTCTCCTATTTCCTAATTATTTATGAAAGATAAGGTTATTAAGATAGAAATCAGTTCAAGCAAAGAATTGAATGTAAAAAATGCCTTATCACCCTCCCAAAAGAAAATTATGTTGTAGTTACTATAGGAGAATCAAAGATCATTCACTTGGAATTATATGAACATGAAATGATTAGATCCTATGTTCTTCACTTACAATATTTTCATTAGCCTTGACTTAAAACTTGTTTGATAGTCTTAGAGGAGAGTTAGCCCTATTTTAAAAGATATAGTTTAGAATGAATTGCAAAAACTACTAAGTGTTGATTTTATATACCCCATCTATGATAGCCAATAGGTCTCACCCTTGGTTATAGTAAAAAGGAAGAGAGGAAAATGGCGAGTTTGTGTAGATTATAGGGAACTCAATTCAGCCACTAAGAAACACCATTTCCCCTTGCCATTTATAGATCAAGTCCTTAACAACCTAGCTGGCTAAATTTTTTTTTCTTTTCTAGATGGTTTTAGTGGTTACAATCAGATACAAATAGGTCTAGAAGATCAAGAAAAAAAATGTTTACGTGCCCATGGGGAATGTTCACCTACTCAATTTACCTTTTGACTTGTGCAATGCCCTAGCCACATTTCAATGAGCTATCATTAATATCTTTTTAGATATCTCTGCTCATTGTATGGATATCTATATGGATGATTTTTTTGTTTATGGGGCTACTTTTGAGGAAGCAAAAGAAAATTTAGAAATGGTACTCAAAATATGTCAAGACCGTAACCTTTCCTTAAATAGTGAAAAATGTTTTATGATGATGGAGGAAGGTTTAGTGCTAGGCCATTTTAGTTCATCTAAGGGCATCCAAGTATATCTATAAAAGATTGAAGTTATTAGTACCTTGCCTATGCCAAAGAAGCAGAAAGATGTACAAAGTTTTTTGGGACAAGTTGGATATTATAGAAGATTCATTAAAAACTTTACCCAACTTGTAACACCCCTCTACAACCTATTAAAAAAGGATTTTTAATTTTCTTATCTCTAATTGTGCTACATCTTTCCTACAACTTAAGGAAGTCCTTACCACAACACCTATTTTGTGAGGACCCAATTGGGGACTGCCTTTTCACATTCATATAGATGCCTCAGAGGCTCAGACTATGCTATCAATTTCATGCTAGGACAAAAAGTAGATTTAGTTAAACATGTCATTTATTTCATTAGTAAGAATTTGCAAGGTGTAGAGTTTAACTACATAGTCACTGCAAAGGAATTACTTGCAATTATCTATGCCCTCAATAAATTTAGGCACTAAATTACTGTATATGAAATATTTGTCCATACTAACCATTTTGCTATAAAATATTTGGTAAAAAATCCCACAATATCAAAAAGATTAGCATGTTGGTTGTTACTCATGGAAGAATTTGATATCACCATAGTAGATAACCCTAGCAAGGCCAATGTGGTGGATGAATTTCTCCTTCTATTGCATATCCCTGATGATCCTACAACCATTGATGATAGTTTTCTAGATGAAAACCTTTTTCTATTTTCAACATAGAATCCATAGTATGTAGATATTACTAACTACCTCACCACAAGTAAAATGTCAGTCCACTTTTTTGTTAAAGCAAAAAAGTTACTAGCAAATAAGAGCTTTATCTATTCATGGATTACTAGATTTATGTTCTATACTAGACCTAATCAGGTTATGCGTTGATATCTAAGAGATGATGAAACATATGACATCTTAAGGGCATGCCATGATGAGCCTTGTGGAGGTCACTTTGCAACTTAAAAAATTGCTTTCAAAATCTTGACAATTGGGTATTATTGGCCAAGTTTGCACAACGATACATCTAGGTATAAAAAGAAATGTGACAAGTGTCAGTAATGGGAAGAACTAATAAATCAAATGAAATTCCCTTGCAACCTTAAGTATTTATTTCACCCTTTGAAAAATGGTGGATTGACTTTGCAGGACCTATTGAACCTTCTTCACAAGGAAAATCCTACATTCTAGTTTGCATTGACTATGTAACCAAATGGGCAGAGGCTAAACCCATGAAACACCCAAGGGATAAAAACATGGAAAAGATCTTGTATGAATCCATCTTTACACTGTCTAGAGTCCCCAAGGAGTTGACATCTTGTTAAGGGGGCCAATTTACATCACATTTGATAACTAATCTTATGTACAAGTATACCATCCAAAATGGTAAATCATCATCTTATCATCCATAAGCTAATGGTCAAGCTGAAGTTAGTAATATGGTGTTGGAATCCATCCTCACCAAGAAAATAGTAGTACATGGGAAGGATTGGGCCACACACCTTCCTCAAGCTCTATGGGCCTATGGAATCCCCTAGAAATCCATGTCTAGTTTTACTCCTTTTGAGCTCGTCTATGGTAGGTCAATTGTAATGCCTATGGAGTTTGAATATAAAACATTGAGGACTTCCTTGGAGCTTGGTATGGAACTTACTATTTCAAAACAAGACCGAATCATGAGTTAAAGTGGTCTTGATGAATGGAGAAAATCTACAATGAACAACATTGAAATCATTCAACACCTGAGAAAACAATGGCATGATAGGTTTATCAAAGAGAAAATGTTTGTTATAGGATTTTTTTTCTCCTTTATGACTCCAAATACTAGAATAATCTAGGGAAGTTTCAAACACATTGGTTAGGACTATATGAGATTGTTTCTTTAGTTTCAAATGGTGTAGTTCAGTTGTCTACCATTAGTCCTATCCACTTCAAGTTACTTGTCAATGGGCATCGCCTCAAAAATTACAATAAACCAATTATCCTTGAGAGTTCCTACAACAATTCCATCATAGTGAGTATACCCTCATTCTTGTAGCTAAAGAGTTTGGGTCTCCTATCCTAACTCCTTATACTTCTTGATTCTATTCAAGGCATTCATAATAAACACTTTGTTCTTGAAAGTACTTTCTTCACCATCTATTCCACTTCACCTTTTGTCTTTTCCATCTTACCATTCCATCCCATAACTCTATCAATTTTGATTATCTTTTCCAGAACATCTTTTCTATAGTAGTTATTAGGTGCATATTGCATAACTTTGCATGCATTTTATTTTATTCATACTTTGTTAAGAATTGGTGTTGTTTATAATTATTCACTCTTGCATATCCTATCTTGATGGGACCCATGCCTTTTCATAGTTGAGGGAAGGGAAATATTTAAATATTTGTTTTCAAATCAATTTCAAATTGCATTTAACTTTAAAAGTTAATTTAGATGAATGGAAGTAAGTAAATGCTTAATGCCACATGCTGATGGATTGTCCTTCTATGATTGCATAATTATGAAATTAAGGACATTAAAAGAAGTTCCCTAAATTTTAATGATAATTTGCAATGTCTTCAGGTGATAGACATGTGCACAAGTAGAAATTATGAAACTTGATACAAGAAGGATATTATGAGATATTGTGCATTAAACTCTCCAAGTAAACATCTTTTTTTATAAGATAACTAGTTTCATAATATTGAAAAATTTGATTTACCAAGCTCTAAAACATCATGGTTTTGCCAAAATTCTACTAAATCCAACAATAGGTGGAGGTCTCTAGAGGTACGAGCCAATCTTTCCCTAGGTTCCTATGGGTGATGTAGTCAATTGCAAGATGTTTAGGAGAAGGGGATGGTTGGATTACTATCTTAATCTAAAAGGATTTGATGAAGAGGTCTCTCTTCAATTCATGAACACCTTAAAAGATGACATTATAGTAGTTAAGGGCCTAAGAATTAAGTTCACAAAAGAGTTGGTAGCTGAGGTCACTAGGCTACCCTAGGAAGGAGAAAATTGGAAAAAAGATTTTGACCTATAGATAACTAGGGAATAATTCAGTGTACACCACGGTGCTCCAATAGAAATTGACAAAGAGTAGGGTACTTCTAGATTACCCTTATCGATGGAGTTTATTTAACCAATAGTGTTTATCATCTAGTACTTCATGTGTGAATGTCATTACACATACTTGCATGTCCTATATTTCAAGATTTTAGCTCACCTACAACATGATTGTAGACAGTTAAACCTTCCAAATATCCTATTTAACATTGTTAAGAAGAAAGATTATTTAGTACAACTAGGAAAGGATCAATATATCTCTCACAATTTCTTAATAAAATTAATCATAGAAAGAGAGTTGAATAAGCAAGTAATTGGGACATATGAAGAGTTTTTGTGGTTAAATGAGGCAGAGCCTAGGTTGGTCAGCCCTAGAGGCCAAGGTGTTGGATGAAGGGAAAGAACATCTATTGGTTGTATAAGGTTGTTCCCAAAATTGAAAATATTCTTGAAGCCTCTCCTCTAGTTCTAGACTAACTAAGAAGAGGATTTACAAAGTTGAAGCCTCCATTTCTAGAAAAAAGAGAAGCAAAAATATAGAAGTTGCTAGTGCTCCTAAGACCCCATCATCTGCTAAGAATAGGTCTACCATTAATGAAGGTAAAGATTAAACTATGGAGCCTAAGGTAGAAAGTTTAGAAAAAAAACTAGATGATGAGGATAACATTAATGAAAACCTACACTCACAAGAGGAGGAAGATTAAGAAAAACCTCTTGAAGTACCTATGGTGGAAATACTTGTGAGCAAGAAGAAATGAAAGAATTATCCATGCTTGTCTACACCACCCATGAGGCAAAGTGTGAGGCTCTTTGAAAGAAATAGGCTTCCTAAAACCTCTATTCCAATAGTTAGCCCTAAGTTTTTTGAATGTGAAAAGGAGTCTTCTCTAAAGGAAAAATTACAAAAAAATGTAGCTAGTGAAAATGAATACAAATTTTAGAATCCATAACCTAAAGTTGATTGTAGTGTTAACTATGTGCTTATTGATAGTGATGAGGAGTTTTGTGAAAATTCTACAGAGTTTCCTTTAGAGGACTCTCCAAAATTTAGACAAGAAATTGTTAAGGAAGTAATAGAAAAACTTGATTAAGATGGGTTAGACACATTAGCTATACTAGCTACTGAATCTTGTAAGGAATAAAATGTGGTGACAATAATTGCCATAAGAAAAGGAGAATGCTCCAAAGTATAGAGTGTCAAAAAAGATCCCCATTTTTCATTTGAATGGATAGACATCTTTAGTCAAGAATTGTTGCCATCACCCAATCTATCTACACCTTTGTCTATAGGTATTAATTTGTTTCGACAATTGATATGGAAAAGATCTCAATGGAAGCTAGAAAAAGAAAAATTGAAACATGTTATTAATGAGTAAAGGTATCAGTTGAAATAGAGTTTAGACCAAAATGAAGTCTTAAAAAGAAGAATTGAATAGATCACATGATTGATTCTTGAATTAATGGAATGCATGTCACCATCACCAGTGTATGTCTTGTTTCTTAAAGAGAAAATTGCAAATTTTAAATTAACTAGAATTGTGGAAGGTCTTAATGTTGACAATTAGCTAATGAAGATATGTAATTATTTTCATTTATGACAACACATGATGTACATGCTTTTAGAAAACCTCAGAAATAAAGATACCTAGCAATTGGTACTCAAAAAATTATCTAAGTATGAATTTGGTTTACAACAATGTATTGTTTTGTATGTAATTTTTTATTAACATCATATTATAATTAGTGAAGTTAGATAGAGATAGTATATATGTTTATGATGATTATGTATAACTTTAGACAATATAGAAAAGAGATATTGATATTTTACCAGTGAAATGGGATAGTGGAATTAAAGAAAAGGAATTTTTTTGTTTACAAAATAATTACTTGGCTAATTAGGGATGACATCCTAGATGTTTGTTCTAAGTTGGATAAGTGTATTATGGTCTTAGGCGACCTAGTAAAAATTTGTGAAAAGGCATGGTATTTATGCAAAGGACATCTTATGAATTCAAAGTGTGTTCTTGTGTGTTGTGCATTTTCTATTGTAACAAATGATATGCAAAATTTTTGTGAAGCGATATATGTGAAGTATTTGAGAACCTAATTTGGTGATCCAAGATCTAGTTGAGCTCAAATATTAGTCAATAAATACTTTACAAAACCTATATACCAAAGGACTAATTACTTGTTTGGTAGTGATCTCTTCTTGTAATTGGAAGTGCATATTTGGGCAGTGAGCTTATCTTGCATCTACCCTACTACAACTCCTAATAGGATTGGAATCTCCTAACATGAATTCAAAGTCCCCTAATAGGGACTCTTTATAGAAAATCTACTCATTGACTCCTAAAAAAGTCCATCCCCTAATAAAAAACATATATATCAATATATTATCTAGTGGGTATCATCCCCACAAGGGTTTTCCCTTGGCTAGGGTTTTCCTGGTTAACGAAATATGGTGTTATGAGTTATCTTTGTGCATGGTTATTGTTACTATTCAACATAACTTTTTTAATTTCTTATGTATGGTTTAAATTAATAAATAATATTTATTTGGTGACTAATTAGTATCAGAGCATAGTTACTTAGAAGAGGCTTACCAACTTGAGTAAGATCCCTATGTATATGAAATAGTTGATGTAGAACCTTGAAGAAGCACTTTAACAAATTGATCTCCATACTAAAGAAAGAGATAAGATAAAGGATAGATATGACAACTCCAAAGTATATATTAGAAAATTGAAGGACAAGATTGAACATCTCAAATCCAAGCTTGAGTCTATTGAATCCAGAACTAGTGATGATGATTATTCAAAGCTAAAGATAGAGTAAAAGATCTTGAAGCATGAATTGAAGATTAACAATCTAAAGTTGAGTTTAAAGAGTGATCCTAGAAAAGTTGAATCTGATTTGAAGATTGAAAATTCAGATCTTAGATCAAGTCTAGCAAAGAAGACATCTAAGTTTGAAACATTTAAAGAAGATCATGAAGAACTGCATAAGTACAACACCATTGTGAAAGGCGAACTATCTTAGTGCAAGAAAAAATTTGAAAAGCTTTATTCTAGTAGAGAAAAGCTTGATGATTCAATGCCTATATAGAGACGTACCTATGATAAGACTGCTCTTGGTTATTATTTAACATGTTTGCAAAGAAACCTGAAAATAGATCAAATCTAAAAGAAAAAGATAAATCTGATGATAAGATTGAATCCAATCAATCTTATGATAAACCTAAAGAAGTTGGACAATAAAAGGAAACTATGATATTGGATGAACCTAAGCAAGTGGAATCTCCTAAGGAAACCAGGTATGAGTTAAAGAGGTAAGTGTTTTTCATGTAATGAAATAAGTCATATGAAAAGAAATTATACAAATAAGTCATTTAATCATATTATAGATTTTTATTGTCATAATTGTGATGGTATGGGTCATAGAGAAATTGATTATAGGAAATCTAAATATGATAGTGATAGAAGGAATGATAGAATTTCTATAAATACTAACCTTAGAGATAGAAGAAGATCTAATGAGAGGACATAGAAAGAAGGAAGACCTTATGAAGAAAGAAGGAATATTGTGTGTTATAAGTGTAAAAACTTTGGAGACATAGCTGAGAATTGTCATGCACCTATTGATCAGTAAAATTTGAGAAGTAGAACCCTAATATGTCAATTATGCAACAACTTTAGACATACAAAAAAGTATTATAGATTAGACAAAAAAATTAGAGATAGAAGGAACAATGGAAGAAACTTTAGAAATAGAAGGAATAATGGAAGAAATGTCAAAAATGATAGAAGGAATCATGAAAGGAACCCCAAAACAAGGAAAGTCAATGAGGAACAAAGAAATGTAGTCAGTGAACTTTGACAAGAACTTAATGAGACATTTGTGAAGGGATTTATCATTTCTAAAGAAAATTTAGATGATGTCAGGACATGAAGATAAAAGTGAATAATTGATTTTTATTCAACTAAGTTGAATTAAGCTTGTTCACAACACCATAATTTGAAACTTCATTTAGAGATCAAACTAGAAGTAGAGAAGTTGTGTAAAGTTGTATTGAGATAAGTTTAGATGATATCTAAGCTCACTTGAAATTTAGAGCTTATTAGAACTAGTTATGAAGGAATTAAGAGTTACTATTATTATAGAGAAAGTTAATTCTATAGTAGAAGATAAAAATTATTTTTTTACAGAGATTTCATGGTGAAAATATTCTTGGAGCATTGCCATGATGCAAGGAAGCTACATTAAACTTCGTGTAGCATTTGAAGATAAAAAAGATTTTGAGTAGATATTTGATTTCAAAATGTAATTGACAGTTTTTTCATGTTTATAAAGTATGCAATTAATTCAATTTTTAATTGAATGAATGAAATGGAGTACAAACTTGATTATCACTTCATTACAATCACATTAGAAGCATAAAGCACTTCGAAGTGACTTGACAAGGTGGTTTCAAAGTAAATCCTATTTTGAAAAGAGGTATTTTATCATTTTTCTGTAGAAATTCTTTGATAACATTTATATTTAATAGAATCATGGGTATGTTAGTAGTTCATAATGTTGAGAATGAGGAAAAACCAAAATTGAAGGTTGTTTCCATGCAACCCATAGAAGGAAACCATAATTCAACATTATCCATTACTTCAAACAATGTAATATATTTGGAAGATGTAGGTGTTGATCTCAGATTGGTTTTGCCTAATGAGTGTCTACACACTTATATCATTTACTTAGTTCATGTCAAAAAAGTAATACATGTTGAGTCCATAGCGAGTGATGAGTCACTCATGTGCAAAGAAAATAGTGTATGCTAAGTGATTAAGGAGCCAAGCAAGTAGTGCATGCTCAGTGATATAGATGCCAAGTCTTAGTGAAGAATTTAGTATATGTCAAGCATCAAAGACTTTAGATGCCAAGTGAGACAATTTTTTTATAGTTGTTTGCAATGGCACAAAAAACTATGTAAACCATTTTTGAGTTGACTAAATATTGAATTACAATATTTTGGAGATAAGAATGAATCTTATATTAGATTCCCAAAGCAATTACATGCAGCCAATTAGAAAAAGGAAAGGTTTAAGTAGCAAAATGAATGAATCACAATCGTTGATTCATAACTAACCCTAAGTTACCTATGTCTTCTTAAGGAGGACAATCCCTAAACTATCTAGAGAGAGAGAGAGTGTGTGTGTGTGTGTGTGAAGATGGCAAATGAAGGAGTGAATAGAGAATTTTGCATGTGCAAATAGAGTATTCATGGTGGTTAAGGAGTTATGATCTAAAATTACACTAGATAGTTAGTTAAAGGAGAATAGAGGAAGAGAAGAGCATACAATAGAGAGACATTTGATCAAGAAGGATTAAGAAGACATTAGTTTAGAGGTGATCTATTATCAAGAAATCAAGTGCTAATTATAGGATCATTGCTAAATCATTCTAGCAAGTGAATTAGTCAAATCTCTTAACAAAGTAGTCCTAATAGGCTGTATTGAAATCCTTTAACAAGGTGCTTAATTAATTGTGAGTTAAATTCCTTTAGTAAGGCACACTTTTAATAGGGTGTTGAAATCCTTTAAGGGTGAAACCTAATAGTCTTTGTAAGCCTTTAATAGTGTAGATGTTTCATAGGGTAGATCATGTCTCATGATCAAAACATTGTAACCTTCATTGAATACACTTTATTACTACAACAATGAAGATTTGTGGGTGTCATCTTGCCCTAGTTTTACCTTCTCATTGGAGGGTTTCTAGGTGATCATATCTAGTGTCATACATGTGTTAATGTTTACTTGCTTACATGTTTTAGATTTACATGCTTTACATATTATTTCAATTTACTTATTGAATGCATGAGATGGATATTGGAAATAGAGATGGAGTAACTGAGAGGGGAGGGGTGAATCAGTTACCACAAAAATATTTCTACAGATCCTTAGATGTCTTAAAATATAGTTGTTGCTGACACTCAGTAACCACACAAATAAATGCTAAAACTAGATAGATGTTTTGTTAACTTTATTAAGCATTTAAATGGATTAACATGCATGCATAAAGAAATAACATGAACACAAGAGACACCAAATTTAACGTGAAAACCCAATTTTGGGAAAAACCACCAAGTAACTAGCTACCAATTTTCACTCTTCTGAAGTGAGCCCTATTAGGAGCCAACCTTGTTAAAAGTTACAAAACACACTGTTAGGTGTGACCCTGTTAAAGTATTTGATCACCTTGTTAGAAGTGGCCTTGTGAGAGGTCTTTAAAACAATTCAATTGAATTGTCACCTTGTTAGAGGATTTACAAAATGGCTGTCAAACCAACTCTGGTAAGAGATTTTGAATCACTATTATAATGATTAGAAAGAAACAATGAAGTGATCTGAGATATATGCAACTTATCTTTGCTTAATACAGATTTTTGTTCTGCTTCATTAAATCCTCACTGATTGAATGCAACTTTGCAGCTTCATAGGGATGACAAATTCTTCCTCAACATTCGCTCATGTATTTGCTTATTCATACATTCGCACTTTTTATGCATCCATACACACTTCCTTATTTATGAATTCACAACTTGACCTTTCATATATACCTTATAGATTGTCAAGTCAGCTCAATTACAAGTTTATAACAACTGTAAAAACATAAATCAGTCGGTTGTACAAAACAATTAAACTTAATTCTTTAGAATCATAAAATTCTTTGCTCCCCGACCTAGCTCGATGACCACTGCTTCAAAATGGTTTCCCCGTGTTAACCAAGTGAAGCTCAATAAACACTGCAAACCTTGCAACTTCCTTTGGAGACCAAATTAATTCTGTAAATATTGACCTTCCTTTGTTTACCAAGTGAGCTCTGTAAAAGCTAACTTTCCTTTGCTTACCGAGTGAGCTCGGTAAAAGCTAACTTTCCTTTGCTTACTAAGTGAGCTCGATAAAAGCTAACTTTCCTTTGCTTATCGAGTGAGCTCGATAAAAGCTAAATTTCCTTTGCTTACCGAGTGAGCTCGGTAAAAGCTAACTTTCCTATGTAATGTTTAGGAATGCTCAGTAGTCACTATAAATTACTTTGCTAACCATCTGAGCTCGGTAGACTCTATCTGATGGCTGATATGACATTTTTGTAACATCAAAGACAATACACAATTAACAATTGTATCCAACAATCTCCCTCTTTGGCATTGATGGAAACACAACATGTCATAGTAGAAATAAAATTTGAAAACAAGTCTTTCACTTGTATGGAAACACAACATGTCAATATAACAATTCTCCCTCTAAGATAGAAAACTCTTCCTCTTATAGTAATCTCCTTCTGTGAAGAAATTGCATAGAAATATCTTTTGAATAAATTTCAGAGAGATATGACAGTAGTAAACTCTCCCTCTTTGACAACACATGACAAAGACAACTCAAACTCAAATGAATTTTAGTGTACCTTTAGTACTAATTCATATGCAATGTTTTATGATTATGCTGCATCAACTGATAGATCTTCAATCCAGTATGAGTTGATGCATCACTAAAACTTTATTTTAGTGAACTTTAGATAGGGGAGTGACCCCTAACTTACCTCTTAGATACAAGAATGCATCCTTAGGTAATGGTTTGTGAATATGTCAGCAATTTGGTCTTTTGTATGAATATATTCCAATCTAATCTCATTATCTTGCACTAATTCTCTAACAAAATGATATTTTATTGCAATATGCTTGGTTTTGGAATGCATCAATGGATTCTTAGATATGTTGATTGCACTTGTATTATCACAGAACATAACAACTGGTTCTTTTATTTCCATCTTCATGCCTTCCAACAATTGTTTAAACCAAACAATGTTAGAACAGTTTACTGCTGCAGCAACATACTCTGCCTCTACTGTTGATTGAGATGTACAATTCTGCTTTTTGCTTGTCCAAGAAACCAACCTTTTTCCAAGAAAGAATGCACCCCCACTTGTACTTTTTCTATCATCAAGGTTTCCTGCCCAATCAGCATCAGTAAATACATTCAAATCCAAATTTCCTCCAAACTTATACCATAAACCATACTCTTCAGTTCCTTTCAAATATCTCATTATTCTTTTGATTACCATCAAGTGGTTTTCTCTTGGTTTTGCTGAAAATCTTGCTACAATACCAACTGCAAGAGCAATATCTGGCCTTGTATGAACTACATACTGTAATTTTCCAATCATAGATCTATACAATGTTTGATCTACTTCTTTTGATTCATCTTCCTCGATAAGTTTTAATCTGGTACACATAGGAGTCCTAACTAGTTTACAATCTTCCATTCCAAACTTTTTCAATATCTCTTTGATGTACTTTGATTGAGTAATGTAGATACCATTTTTATTCTATTGAATTTGAAGACCAACAAAGAATTTGATCTCACCAAACATAGACATTTCAAATTTCTTGTTCATTTGTTCTGAGAATTCTTTGCATAGATCATCATTCCCTGTGAAAATACTATCATCTACAAATATTTCTGCCAAGACTATCTTATTATCTGGTCCTTCTTTAATATACAAGCTACTGTTATCATTAGTTCTTTGAAAACCAATCTGAATAAGATATTTATGCAATCTTTCATACCATGCTCTAGGGGCTTGTTTCAGACCGTACAATGCCTTGTGTAATTTGTAGACCATGTTCTTATCTGGATTAACAAAACCTTTAGGTTGTTCAATGTAAACCTCTTCATCCAGTATACCATTGAGGAATGCTGATTTGACATCCATCTGATAAACTTTGAAACCCTTGTGAGCAGCATATGCTAGTAAGGTTCTGACTCCTTCCAATCTTGCAACAGGAGCAAAAGTTTCTCCATAGTCTATTCCTTCTTCTTGAGCATATCCTTTGCATACTAGTCTAGCTTTGTTTCTTGATACCTTACCATCTTCATCCAACTTGTTTTTGAATATCCACTTAGTTACAATCACATTTTTGTCTTTAGGTCTGGGTACAAGAGTCCATATCTTGTTTTTCTCTATTTTCTCTATCTCTTCATTCATAGCCTCAATCCAACTATCATTTTCTAATACATCTTTGATATTCCTAGGTTCAAAATCAGCAAGTAAACAAGTACCTTTCAGCTTATGTCTTGTCATGGTTCCTTCAAATTTATCTCTAATGATCTGATCTACTGAATGATGTCTCCTGACATACTTAGCTAATACATGTTCTTTTCCTTTTGAATGGATTTCATTATTATCTTTTTGCATTTCAATTTCAATCTCTTTCTATTCTGGCTCAGTAGATACTGAATTTAACTCAGCTTGCTATGGCTCAGTTTGAACTTTCGGTAACTCAGTTACAGATGACTCGGGAGTAGAAGTTTCCTGATTCTTTGATGTAACTGGTACTGTATCAGGTTCACTAAAGAAAAATCTTTTATAATCTTCTGGTTCCCTTTTTCTTTCTTCTTTAGTCCTTTCTGCAAACTCATCAACTTTCACATGTGCACTTTCTATGACTTTGTGAGTAGACAAGTTCAAACATCTATATGCCTTACTTGTGCATGAGTATCCAAGGAATATACCTTCATCATCAAATTTTCCTTTTCTAGATTCTTTCAAAATGTAACATTTACTTCCAAATACTTTAAGATAACTTACATTAGATTTATAGCCATACAATAACTCATAGGGGGTTTTGAATGAGTCTTTCTTCAGCTATACTCAATTCAAGGTATAGACTGTAGTGTTGATTGCCTCCTTCCAATATTTGATAGCATTTCTCTTTTCAATCATTAATGTTCTTGCACAATCCATTATGGATCTATTTCTTCTTTCAGCTATTCCATTCTACTTGGGTGTTCCAGGTGCTAATACCTATCTTTTGATTCCTCTTTCAATGCAAAAGTTATTGAATTTATGTGAAATGAATTCTCCACCTCTGTCTGACCTCAAGCATTTTAATCTTTTTCCTGTTTCCTTTTATACTCTGGCCAAATACCATTTGAACTTTTCAAATGCTTCTGATTTATTTCTTAGATACATGAATGTCATCATTCTTGAGTAATCATCAACAAAAAGAATGAAGAACATTTCTCCAGTATAGCTTTCAATTCCAATGGGTCCACATAAATCAGTATGCACAATTTCTAATATGTCTTTAGACTGATAATTTTTACTTTTAAAACTAGTCTTTCCCATCTTTCCAATTTGACAATTTTTGCATAGACCAACCTCAGGTTTCTTTATGTTGGGAATGCCTTTTACTTTTCTAAATTTGCTTATCTTTACCAGATTATCAAAGTTTACATGACACAATCTTTTATGCCATAACCAATTTTCTTCAACTTGAGAAATGAAACATGAACATTCACCTAGTTCAAGATAGAACAAGTTACCTTTAGTTTGAGTGACTAATCCAATCAGCTTTCCTTTCCCATCCAGAAGTCTTGTTTTACCATGCATGAATTCTACTTTGATTCCATTATTGAGTAGCTATGCCACACTTAACAGATTATGCTTTAGTCCTTCTACCCAATAGGCATTATCAAATATAAGTTCTTTGGTTAGAGGGATTCTTCCTCTTCCTTTTATACAACAAGGTTCATTGTTACCAAATCTTACATTGCCACCATCATAGTCTTCAAAGTATTCAAACTTAGTTTTGTCGCCAGTCATGTAATGAGAACAACCACTATCTGTGATCCATGTATCATTTTTTCTCATATGAGAAATGAGTGCCATTTCTTCATCATTATCAGATTCATCTTTTACAATAATATAGACAATCTCATCTTCTTCTCCATCATTAGAGTCATTAGAATCTTTAGCCATAAAACATGTTTTCTTACCTTTGTCCTTGAATGATTTGAAATCTTTCTTGCCATTCCATTTTTTATCTTTCTTTTCATCTTTATTCTGCTTGTTTGGACATTTAGCAACAATATGACCAACTTCTTTACATGAAAAATAGATTAGGGGTACTTTACCTTTGTATTTTCCTCTGCCTCTAGAATATTTCCTTGCTAGAAGGGCTTCAATTACTTCAAGATCACTGTCTAAACTTTGGTTTGATTATCTTCACTTTCTAACTGAGATTTCTTTTTTCCTTTCTCCTTGAGTGAAATTTTTACCTTCAAATGCTGATTCAATGTTCTTGGAAGCTAGAATATAGTTATAAAAGTTATCCAGTTCAAATGCAGTCAATCTTCCAACTATAGCCTCTAGATTTATCTTATGATTTTCTTCACATCTTCTTTCCTGAATTGTAGAGACTCTGATTGCATAAATGGGAAGTAGAGTTCTGAGAACTTTGCTTACAACTGTCTCTTCACTGATATCTCCTCCAGAAGCTTTGATTGCACTGAAACATGCTTTAACTCTTTCAACATATTTTGCAATGTTTTCATCCTCTCTCATCCTCATTTGATCAAACTGTCCTTTCAGACTTTCTGCTTTGGCTCTTCTAACATTATCATCTCCGCCATAGATCTTTTTTAGCTTTTCCCACATTTCAAAGGTAGATTTGCAGTCCTTGATATCATCAAATTCTTCACAACTTAGAGAAGATGCTATATCTATCATCATAATGTTGTGAGTTTTCTTTTCAGCAATATCATTGATAGATAAAGTACAAGCTGGTTTTGCATATTTTTCATCAAGGTACTCTAGTCCTGTATCACCAATGGATGCTAGGTGAAGTCTCATCAGTCCTTGCCATGTTGAGAAGTTATTTCTATTAAGTCTTGGGATTTCCCTTTTGTAAGACATCCTGATCTTTGGCTTAGATCCTTAAAATCTTATCCTGCAAGCACCAAAAGCTCCGATACCAATTGTTGGAAATAGAGATGGAGTAACTGAGAGGGGAGGGATGAATTAGTTACCACAAAAATATTTCTATAGATCCTTAGATGTCTTAAAATATAGCTACTACTGACACTTAGTAACCACACAAATAAATGTTGAAACTAGATAGATGTTTTGTTAACTTTATTAAGCATTTAAAGTGATTAACATGCATGCATAAAGAAATAACATGAACACAAGAGACACCAAATTTAACGTGGAAACCCAATTTTGGGAAAAACCACCAAGTAACTAGTTACCAATTTTCACTCTTTTGAAGTGAGCCCTGTTAGGAGCCAACCCTGTTAAAGGTTACAAAACACACTGTTAGGTGTGACCCCGTTAGAGGATTTGATCACCTTGTTAGAAGTGGCCTTGTGAGAGGTCTTTAAAACAATTCAACTGAATTGTCACCTTGTTAGAGGATTTACAAAATGGCTGTCAAACCAACTCTGTTAAGAGATTTTGAATCACTGTTACAATGATTAGAAAGCAACAATGAAGTGATTTGAGATATATGCAACTTATCTTTGCTAAATACAGATCTCTATTCTGCTTCATTAAATCCTCACTGATCGAATGCAACTTTGTAGCTTCATAGGGATGACAAATTCTTCCTCAACATTCACTCATGTATTTGCTTATTCATACATTCTCACTTTTAATGCATCTATACACACTTTCTTACATATGAATTCACAACTTGACCTTTCATATATACCTTACAGATTGTCAAGTCGGCTCAATTACAAGTTTACAACAACTGTAAAAACATAAATTAGTCAGCTGCACAAAATAATTAAACTTAATTCTTTAGAATCATAAAATTCTTTGTTGCTCGACCTAGCCAGGTGACCAGTGCTTCAAAATGGTTTCCCCGTGTTAACCAAGTGAAGCTCGATAAACACTGCAAACCTTGCAACTTCCTTCAAAGACTGACTTAATTTCGTAAATACTAACCTTCCTTTTTTTACCGAGTGAGCTCAGTAAAAGCTTAACTTTCCTTTGCTTACTGAGTGAGCTCGGTAAAAGCTAACTTTCCTTTGCTTACCAAGTGAGCTCAGTAAAAGCTAACTTTCCTTTGCTTACCGAGTGAGCTTGGTAAAAGCTAACTTTCCTGTGTAATGTTCAGGAATGCTCGGTAGTCACTATAAATTGCTTTGCTAACCATCTAAGCTTGGTAGACTCTGTCTGATGGCTGATATGACATTTGTGTAACATCAAAGACAATATACAATTAACAATTATATCCAACAATGGAAGTGTGGTGAAATTTTTATGGGTCAAAGTTTCAACTACTAATTCACACCCTCCTCCCCTCAGAAGTTTACCTTTTCTATTATAATTGTAATAGTAGGAATTTATCTTAACAAAAAGTTTGAAACTATTGGGAGCATGTATATGAACAAAGATATGAAATTATTCTTTAACCATGATATGATTGTGAAGCCCAAATTTGAACATTTTAAAGAACTAGATCTTTTCAAATATTACTTCTACTCATAATTGGACACCAATGAATGGACTCAAATCATACTAAGTAGAATTCATGATGGAAAATTGTGGATGGAAGGCAATGTAGCTGACATTTTAGTTGATCTTATTCATAAGGTAACTAGTCTTAGCAAACAAGATAGTGTACCTATAGGTGAGAAACTTGTTAAGAAGAAGGCTAAGAACTACACAAAAGAAGTTTATAATAGGAAGGCCATGGTGATCAACACCATTAAACAAGATGATGTTATATGTGTAAGTTCTAAGATTGATGAATTGTTAGTAAGATTCATCTATTCAGCCTATAAGATTTGTGTTGAGAAGGAACAAGCTAACCTTAGTGAAATTCTTAGAATGCAACTTCTTGAAAACTTAGAGAAAATGAAGAGGAGTAAGAATGTTGTGTTTAGATTTCAATCATTGATCAATCATATATTCTTTCATGTACTTAAGAGATTTCCATACTTATTAGTTATAGAGATTATGAGTAGTGAGAAGTGTACTGTGGTGAAGATTACTGATGTATGTAGAAGACATCCAATAGATAAAATTTTGGATAGTGGGAATTTGATAATGAAAACATTTTAAAATGAGACGAGACACAGATTTTGAATTGCACCTACAATTTTAGTAAGATTTAAAGATGATATATGTGTTATGATTGATATAGATTTAACTCATATTCAAGCTATAGAACCTTGGGAAAAATTCCTTGATCCCTTAGGTTATGAGTTAAGTAATGATGTAGCAATTAGATATATTGATTTATTGTTAAACTCTAAGAAGGACCAAGCTAAGTATAGTTTTGGGACTTATGAAGAGATTTCCCAATCAGCCCATCAAGCATCTTCAGAGAAAGCATCTCACAAGAAGATTGATACAATAATAAATAAATCTTTAATAGAGGTTGGTATGACAAAAAGTAAGTCATGAGCATTTAGACAAACCATGAAACAAATTATAATGTATGTACAACCTTTATTAGTGTCTATTATAGAGACATCTTTAGAATAGAGAATTCCATGTGCTATAGTGTTAGATCTACAACCAAGTGAGCCAAAGAGGAAATTAGAAAGATTAGTGGAAGCTATGATTGCCAAGACAAAAAGAATCAAGCAATAGGCGACTAGACTAGGAAAGAGACAAAAGACATTGTTGACAATTATGGAATCTAGTGAAGAACAACAACAACAACAAGAAAAATAGGAAGAAAAAGTAACTACTTCTAAGAAAATAGCAAGCAAAGCAAGGCAACCTTGGAAGAAAAGATTGAAAAGATAAATTCAGCCATTGCTAATGAAGGGAACTTTGTTTAGATGAAATTTTTTTATGATTTGTATAATGATATTAAAAATGATCTGATAAATAACTCTACTATGAGATATATAATTGCTAACAATCTAAAACTTAAGGATTTTGAAGGTACAATAAATCAGAAAGTCTATGATAGACTTATATAGAAGAAGGCACCCACTTAAGAAGAAGACATAGAACTTCAAAAGTCTATGATAAGGACAAAATGCAAGATTAAGTCAAGAGATTGTTGAACAATATGACACCTTACTTGAGAAATAAGGTAAGACCATTTCTATTTCATGGTGGGTGAGAAGGATAAAATAAGGAGTGAAATAGCCACATCTATCAGTCAAATGATGATAGAGTCTAAGGCAACACCTTCACCAACAGCTAGAATTTTAGAAGTGTCAATAAGTGGTGACACAATGCAGATTCATCAGACTAATGTTACTATTAACATTAAGGATACTAACCCTTTTTAGAGTTCCAAACAACTTGAATCTTAGGATGAGAGAAAAATAGAAGAAGCCAATAAGACATTGCTTGAAGATGAAATGAAAAGAGGAGTTGAGGAAGAAAAGAAAAAGAAAATAGAGGAAGAAAGGAAGAAGAGAATAGAGGAGGAAAAAAAGAAAGAGAAAGAAATAAAATAAAAGGAAGAGAAAGGGAAAGATGAGAGAAGAGTCAAAGAGGTATTAGAAAAGATGCAAAGGGAAGATGAATCTAAACCATCTAGTTCATCTACTTCCCTTTTGGTTGCTAGTCTAACAATTGATGATGATAATCAAACTGACTTGATCTCATCTTTGTCAAAACTTATTGAGAAAAATAGAATAATGAAGAGGTTGCAAAGAACCTTAATGGAGGTAACTGATAGAGTACACAACACTCTAGTAGTCAAGCATATAGAGGAAGATCCAGAATAGAGGGCACAAGTAGTATTGAAATCATTTTATGAAAAATTTACAAATTTGTTGAATGTTGTTAATCTATTTAGCACCATTTTTTATAACATCAAGAATGATATGATAAGTGTTGATACCTATATCAAGGAACTTTGGAAATGTCAACAAGATGGAATAGTATTGTACATAAAGTTTACCCTATATCATAAGTTGACTAAGTATTTTGATAGTAAGATTGAAGGTAAGTTGAGTGAGCTAGAATCTTTAATAAGATAGATATAGTGACCTTCTAACAAAGGTGATGACTTTGAAGGGCAAGTAGCCAATGTTAATAGTGATATTAGAAAAATGAAACTTTGAAAAGAACAAAATTTAAAGAGATTATTAGATTTTAGAGTATCTATTTCTCTAAAAATATCTATTATTGAGAGATAGTTGGAGTAGTGTGTCAAAGCCAAGGACACCTACTCAAACTTCTTATACTCTAATCTTAATGCAATTGAGACTCCATCATATGCCATATGTACAATTCTCACTTCTACTAAAACAACCAAGGATACATGGATAAAAGGTTTAGATAGTCTCAAGGAAAGTTTTGATGATTGCATGAAGATATTATTAGCTTAAGGTAGATGATTACATATTTTGACAACAGATGGATAGTTTTTGACAATTTTTGACATTCTAACCTTTGTCATTGATGTCAAAGGGGGACAAGATGCATAAGAAAATTGTAAATAAGGTAAGGTATCTAATTATATTGAAAGGGGGAGCATATGAAAGATGGACAAGTTGTAAATGATGAGTAGTGTATTGTTACTATAATATTTTTGACAATTTTTTGATACCTAGGCAATTTTTCCTATTTTGTTGCCATCAATGCCAAAGGGGGAGATTATTGACAATTTTCTAAAGAATATATGTAATTTATATCATTTATGGTAGCACATGATGTACATTCTTTTAGAAAACCTTAGAAATAAAGATACTTAGCATTCGGTACTCAAAAAATTGTCTAAGTATGAATTTGGTTTACAATAGTGTATTATTTTGTATGCAACTTGTTACTGATGTCATATTATGATTATCAAAGTTAGATAGAGATAGTATACATGCTTATGATAATGTGTTTAACCATAGAAAACATAACAAAATAGTACAAAAAAGAGATATTCATGTTTTACTAGTGAAAAAGGACAATAGAATTAAAGGAAAGGAATTATTTTATTTACAAATAATTACTTGACCAATCAGGGCTAACATCCTAGATGTTTACTCTAAGTTTAAGAAGTGTATTATGATCTTAGCCAACCTAGCAGCAATTTTTGAAAAGGGATGGTATTTATGCAAAGTACATCTTGTGAATTCAAAGTGTGTTGTTGTGTTTTGTGAATTTTGTATTATAACAAATGATATATGAACTTTTTGTAAGCAATATATGAGAAGTATTTGAGAACCTAATTTGGTGAGACTTAGTTGATGTCAAAAATCAGTTAAGAAAGAAGTCACAACATCTATATGTAATCACCTAAAAATGGTCATCTAGACTATTAGCTTCCTTCTTAGCATTCTGGCTAATTTAATTAATCATTTACCTTGACCAAATTGCTAATAATAAATTAATTTGATTATAACCTATAGTTTGACTATGCTATCCTAAGTTCATTATTTGATTAAAAGAACCCATTCCGTTTTAATTAAATAGAAGACCCCATTCTTCTAACCCACTTAAAGTGCACACATAAAGTCCTTTTTTTATTTTGCAATTAAAAGAAAAGGCTTGTGCGACTTTTGTCTTATATGACAAGTCAACTTATATTCTATTGGATGACTTGTGTGTGCACATGGATCACTTCTCTTTTTGAATTCCACCATTGATCATCCACCATCTTCATCTTGATCTCTACCATCGATACAACTTTAAAAAGGAGAGAGCTTTCTCCCTCAAAGGATCCACACTCTTGAGTATTGTTATACTACAGGTTTTCTATTCAAATTCTTGAGAGCTTTTGTGGAGAACTTCTATTCCTTGTCTACATTTATTTCATCCATGGAATTTTGTCATATGGAATTCTAGTCTAGTTTCATGTTAATGTAATTATTTTTTCAATAGTCTAGCTCACATAGTTTAATTAGTATGGATGTAACACTTTCATTTGTTTAGCTTAGTTGCACTATGCATTTTATCTTAGCTTAGTTTCATTCTTGCATTTCATACTCAAGAGTTCTTTGACACTAGCATTCTTGCTCTTGCTCAAAGAGTCTCCCATCTCATGGTTTACTAGCAAGGGTTGTGCTTCTAAGGCTCAGTTGAGAGCTTTCTCTATGTTCATTTGTATGCCTTCTATACTCCATGACTAGGGAGCTCTAAGCCACCATTCAAGCTTTCTAATCTATGGAAAAACTTGGATAGAATGGTTTAGAGGAGTGCACTTTTTGAGTGTACATCTTTGGCACCACCCATCGTGAGGTAGAATGTCTTAGTTTTTCTTTTCTTTTAGCTAAATTTTTTGCATTTTCTACATTCTATCTATAAGTTTCTTTTTTTATCTACAGTTCTCAGGCGATATTTTTCTAGTGTTACATGATAGTTATCACAATTGTTAGTTGATATATTTTGGAAAAAGTGTTGTACAACCATTTGAACACTATCACCCCAGTGCAGGAAGTTCTATCATCTAGCTTAGAAATAAATATCACATAGGAAAGTTCTATCATGTGGTTATACTGAGAAGTATTGCACTATAGTCTTCCAACAAAAACTATCACCTAATAGGGATTTGCTTGCTATTAGGGTTTTTTGGTTAGTTCTCATTTTTTTCTAGCTAGTTACTAGTTTTTCTATAGGTCTTTAGCTGTTCTACAGAGTTTTATTTATAGATTTCTTTTTGTTTCCTTTTTAAAGGCTAATTGTGGTGCTAATAGTTGTGGTTACAAGGTGTTGTTTTGAAGCATTAAACATTGCCTAAATTTTTTTAAAAGAATGCATGTAAAAGATTCAAATGCATAAGGGCTACTAACAATTATTTGCAAGGCTGCCCGACACATAAAAACTTAACTTGTTTTCTTTTTGATTTCATGTGTGGCATCTACTAGTTGTTCTTTTTTTAGGCACATTAAACTTGTGATTAAGGTTATTTGGTGATAAGAGAGTATGCTCTTCACCTTTGTGGTGAATAAAAATTTTTGACCCACCTTTGGATTTTAAAAGCAAGTGGGTAATCAAATCTTCTTGGCATGTATGGGGATACAATCGAGGTAGGAGAGTATGCTCTTCACCCTTGAGGTGAATCAGAAATCTTGACCCTTGAAAGTGGATCCATTTTGTAGTAGCTAGGATCCTTTAGAGGGCTTACTCTTGGACAACCTAGGAGGAATGACCCAAGTGGGGACAAGAAATTATCCATCTCTTCCTATCCACTATAAACTCAAGTCTATCAAGGATACAAAACCTTGGTAGATGTAGTATTTTTCTTTTCTTAGTGTGATCACTTATGGGATTTTGACCATAAGGAGATCACTAGGAAAGAACATTTGAAGTGGTCTTGTAGCCATGGGGTCTATTACCCACTACAAGGTGAGGCATCCCTTAATTGGGAGCAAGAGGAACACTACAAACGAAATCCCTTTCTAGACACCCTATGATAGTATCTACCCTATTTTTTTGCTCAACTTCTTAGTGCAAGGATCGATCCTAGTGGACTAGCTAGATCACCCCAAGATTTACATTCACCATATGTATTCCCTTGGTTGTGCTTATGGAACTTCCATGACAAAGCCAATATCTCTTGTGGGAACCACTTGGTGTGAGGCAAAGGAGCATCAAGCATGGGCCAAGTTGTTGAGTAATGAACCATGACCTTAAGGTAGATTGCTTGGCTACTATTTTTGAATGTGTTGACTAGTGTTAACATTCTTACACATCAAACATCTTAGTAATATTGGTAGAAAGGCTATTCTAATATCACAAGTGCATGTTGGAAAGGTTGTTTTTACCCTTGTTCAATTGTTTGAGACATGTTAACACCCCTATTGTTTGCAAACCTTGCTGATAATTGACATGAACTAAAATTTCCCTCTGTCTGATCCAAAAACCACTTGATTGATCAACTAAAACATAGAATTTTGGAGTCAAACTTGTCCTTTTTGCAAAAAAATGGGCACTTTATCATTTTCTCATTGAAGAAATATAGTGTGACTTTATTTTTCACAAATTGTGTCCCACACCTTTACTGAAGTCTATCATCCTAGTATACAAAAGTCTATTGTCTCATCTTGGGTGAATTGTTGTCTGTAAGAAAAGTATCACATGGGTGTTCTAAACTATGTCATACAATATATTATGTTGTCCTAATATTCCTTGGCCTCTGGAAAGGTATCTCCTAAGATTATCTATTGTTAAAATAGTGTCTATTTTCTAATTTTTATGATCTAGGGTCTCATCACTTCCATCCCCCTGGTCTTGGTTGTACATTTGTGTGATAGGAAAATGTCCTAAGTTGAAAAGATGGGTTTAGTCCATTATATGTAAGTCTTGAAATGTCACTGATGAATCACTTTCCAAGATTAAGTTACCATTCTATTTTAAGCTATTTTCTATTGAGCTTCTTGCTCACTCACTTGGCTCAAGTCACCAATGCTATAAATTATTGAGAAATGTTTGACATACTATCTATTATATTTTGACAAGTGACTAATCTTGATTGTAAGAGCTTCAAATCTAACTTACTTTTCTTGTCCTATTAAATAAAGACAAGTCCTTACATGCTAGTTATAACTAGATTTCAAGTTGGGAGTAGTAGTCATACCCCTTTTGTCTTCAAACGACTAGAAACCCCACCTAGACATCCTCATGGATAGCCTTGTATAGAAGACCCTAAGCCTATTGAAATGAAAACAAATAACACTAGGTATAATCTACTTTAAAGTTTTGAAAACCCATTTTGGACACCCTATGAGACACCTAAGGTTGAGAATGGTTTGGTCACCATGGGGCACCCCAATGAAATCCAACACCACTTAGAAGAACAAGAACATGAAAATCAAAGGATCTTAGAAGCCATATATGCTAGCGAGAAAGAAAATCAATAAGCTGAAAATAATAACCATACCCGCCATGAAGGGAACAAGGGGACTTTCTCTCAAAATCCTTTAGATGGAAATGATGGCAACAACACAACTCCAAGGACTCCTATAGTCACCACGGATGCATGGAATTCTCATCATGAAAGTGATGAAGAGGTAACTAGTGAGGATGTTATAAAATTACAACAAGATGACTTTGCTCAAAAACTGATGCTTAGAGCTTTAGAAGAAAATAGAGATTGATACTTCCGATAAATGGCGACAAGAGGATGAAAACTCCCTCAAGATTTTGATGTAGAGTGCATAATTCCAAAATGAGAACCCACTGAGGCTGAAATCTTAAGGGAAGAAATACAAAAATTAAGGAAACAATTTGTACAAATGCAAACATCAAAAGAACTGCCCAAAACTTCATTTGTTGAATCAATATGCCCTCTTCCATTTGATAGGAGTCTCTACATGCTACCATTTCCTAAGGATATCAAGGTTCCTAAGTATGAAAAATATGATGGAAATGGTGATCCTCATAATCATGTGAGGCATTTTTATGCTCTTAGCATGGATTTTATACATGAAGACACCTTTCTTATGTGATTGTTTCCTAGGAGTCTAAGAGGGCAACCTATGGAATGGTTCACCAAATCGAGTCCTCTTAAAATATTTGATGAGCTTGTGCAATATTTTATCTAGAAACACTCCTATAATATTCAACATCTTGTAATAGTGTTGGACTTATGCTACATCAAACAAAAATTGGGAGAACCCTTTGCAACATATCTTCAATGATGGGGATCCTTATACTCTTACTATCCTTGACAAGTTCTTGAGGCTAAAAAAACCAATCTTTTTGTTAATACACTCATACCAGAGTTATACTTTGATTTAAGGAAATAGTTATTCACATCCTTCAATGCCATGGTTGAGAGTTCATATTGCATAAAAGATGTTGCTATCAGAAATGGTGACATTGTTATAAATAAAGACAAGAATAACAATAGAAATGGTAAAGACAAAGGTAAACATTGGAATAAAAACAAGTATGTTGTCAATGATGGAGTAGTGGACACTCCTAAGACCAAGGAACCTACATTTAATCTTTCTACTACCATCTATGCCACAAAGCAACAAGAAAATGTGAAACCACAAACATTTGACAAGAGCTCTAAATTTACCAAGAAACAACGTGTTTATACACCAATGGTTGAACCCTATGAAGTGGTCTTAAAAACTTTAATTGAAAACAAGCTAATTACTTTGCAACATAATTCATGACCCTATGATTTACCCATCAAACCCCCATGGTGGAGAGAGGATAATATCTACTGCTATCACTGAAGTAAGTATCACAACACAAAAAATTGTTTCAAGCTCAAAGATATAATTCAAGATCTTATTGAGGAAGGAAAAGTTGTCATAGATGGTCTCACCAAAAATGTTGATCACAAAGCTTTTAAAAAATCCTTGCCAGAATATGAGAAAGATGAAAACTCTAAATCCACTAAAAATAATCATGATGCTAAGATTAGCTATGCTTATGCTAACACGAACAATGTTATAGGCATGCTTGAGCCTGTTGAGTATTTATGCATGGAAAATTCTAATAATGGAAACCAATATGTAGATGAATGACCCAAAGTTGTCTTAAAAATGTGCAATGTTCCTCAATACCATAATGACTCTAGACCTAAGGTGGTGTTCTAGGTGACCAATTATTTTTCATCACAAAGTGAACCACTTAATGTCATTACTAGGGGGCAATCTAAGGTAGTTCTACAAGTTGCCTAATATCCTAAGAATGCTTCATATTATAAACAACCAACTACTTCTAGGATCTCCAACTACGACCTTGTGAGTCAAGAACAATGTACCCTAGCTCAAATTTTCATTTTTGAGTTGTTAGAATTATCCCCTTTGCATAAGGATATCCTTGAAAAGACTTTATGTTCTACCAATGTTCCTAGAGATATTGATGTGGAATAATTCCAAGCTATGGTGAACCATATCTCTTCACCTCACTATCTTACCATTTATGAAGAAGATGACCAAGCTCTTAGTCATCCCCATAACCTTGCTCTCCATGTTAAAGTCCAAATCTTTAGCACTCACATTCGTTGAGTCTTAATAGACAATGGTGTAGGGTTAAACATCATTTCATTCAATGTTATCCAATAGTTAGGCATGTATGAATTTTCTATTGACCCTAAATGAAAGATCACTATAAAAGCCTATAATTAGGTTGAAATACCTTCCAAAGTTCTAATTGTGCTTCCAATTAGAATTGGTCTAATTGAGAAGAATGTCATTTTTCAAGTCCTAGAGATACCACTTGTATACAATTTGTTGTTGGGATGACCATGGATTCATGACATGCAATCAATACCCTCTACATACCATTGGTGCATCAAGTTCCCTTTTAATGGTACTAAAGTAGTTGTCCCTGACGACAACTCAATGTCTATCAACATGTTATCCACTGCTAAAACATTGGTTCCACATAATCGCTCTTCTCATGAGAAGACACTATCCTTTATAGAGTGTGAATAGAAATTGAAGATGATAAGCCTTGTCATGCGAAAATACACTTTAGACTCTATTGCTACTCTACTTATTTCCCCTCAGTCTTATGGGAAACCATCTACCAAAAAGAAGACTTCTATGTCTTCCATGACTCTTTTTGGCACTTTTGTGTAGTTCTTAGTTCTCCTAGAAGCAGAAAAAGAAAAACAAGCTATTAAAGATTGGATATATAGGGGAGAGGAAGATGAGAAGGATGTTACAATCACCACTCCCACTTCTCCTAAGTGATATGGAAAAGGATATAAGATTCTTGCAAACATGGGCTATCAAGGTTATGGGTCCTTAACTAGTAATAAAAAGGCTCTAGTTGAACCTTTAAGTCATAGTCAAGGTCATGATGCTCAAGATACTACTAGCCTAGGATTTGGGTTAGAGGATAATATACCAACATCTGCTTAAAGTGTGCCCATATCTAGTGAATCAGAGGATAATGATCCTCCCTTTATTGCTGCCACTTCACAAGATGAAGAATTTTGTTGGAAAATGAAGATGGGTAACTGAGAGGGGAGGGGTGAATCAGTTACCACAAAAAAAATTCAACAGTCCCAAAGATGCCTTAAACTTAGTTGCTGTTGCTACTCGGTAAACACATAAATTGCTGCTTAAAACTGGATAGATGTTTAGTTAATTTATTAAGCATTTACTGAAATAAGAAACCATGCAAAAGAAAGCAATCATGAACACAGTAGACACCAAATTTACGTGGAAACCCAATATGAGAAAAACCACCAGCAACTAGTCACCAATTTCCACTCTTCTGAAGTGAGCCCTGTTAGGAGCCAACCCTATTAAAGGTTACAAAACACACTGTTAGGTGTGACCCTATTAGAGGATTTAATCACCCTGTTAGGAGTGGCCTTGTAAGAGGTCTTTAGAACAATTCAACTAAATTGCCACCCTGTTAAAGGATTTATGGAATGGCTGTTAAACCAACTCTGTTAGGAGATTTTGGAATCACTGTTACAATGGTTAGAAAGCAACAATGAATGATCTAAAAATACATGCAACTTATCTTGCTGAATACAGATCTCAGTTTAGCTCCACAAGATCCTTACTGATTAAGTATATCTTTGCAGCTCCAAGATTTCCCTCTGCTCAACTCTGCTTCGACACACACAAGTCTCTTCCTTGCACTTCCTTGCACTATCTGTATACACTCTCTATTCCACACTTTTCTACATCTTGAGCACCTCTTTATATACTATACATAATACCAAGTCGGCCCAACCAACTTGACAAAACATATTCCAAAGTCGGCTTGAACTAACAATCAAAACAAAATTCTTCACTGGCCGACTCTACTCAAAAAAAAAAAACTACTTCCTGTGTTAACCGGCAGAACTCGATAAAAACTACAGTTACTGGGGAATTCAGTAAACCTACCACTTCCTTTGGAAACTGACTAGACTCGGTAAAAGTTGTCTTCAACTACCAAGTGAGCTCGGTGAAAACTAAGCTTTCCTTAGCTTACCGTGCGAACTCGGTTAACACTAACTATTTGCTACAAAATCCTTTGATACCCGAGTGATCTCAATAAGAACTAAAACTTTCCTTAGCTTACCATGTGAACTCGGTTAACACTAACTCACCGTGTGACATACAGGAACACTCGGTATACACTGCAAAAGGCTTTACTGACCGACTGAGCTTGGTAGACTCTGTAAACTGTTTTCCTGACCGACAGAACTCGGTAGACTCTGTCTGATAACTGATATGGCATTTGTGTAACATCAAAGACAATACACAATTACTTAATTGTATCCAACAATCTCCCTCTTTGGCATTGATGGCAACACAACATGTCATAGCAGAAATGAAATTTGAAATCAAGTCTATAGCAACACAACACAATTAACAATTCTCCCTCTAAGATAGAGAACTCTCCCTCTTACAGTAATCTCCCTCTGTGAAGGAATTACATAATAAAATTTCATCTAAGATAGAGAACTCTCCCTCTTACATTAATCTCCCTCTGTGAAGGAATTACATAATCAAATTTTGAAAAGATATGACAGTAAAACTCTCCCTCTTTGACAACACATGCCAAAGACAATCCAATTTCAATGAATTTTATTGTACCTTTAGTACTGATTCATATGCAATATTTCCTTGATTTGCTGCATCAACTGATGATTGTTCAATTTTGTAAGAGCTGATGCATCACTAAAACTTATTTTTAGTGAACTTCAGATAGGGGAATGACCCCTAACTTACCTCTGAGATACAAAAATGCATCCTTAGGTAAAGGCTTTGTGAATATGTCAGCAATCTGTTCCTTTGTATGGACATATTCCAATCTGATTTCCTTGTCCTAGACCAATTCTCTGACAAAGTGATACTTGATTGCAATGTGCTTAGTCTTAGAATGCATTACTGGATTCTTAGATATGTTGATTGCACTTGTATTATCACAAAACATGACAACTGGTTCCTTGATTTCCATCTTCATGCCTTGTAGTAATTGCTTGAACCAAACAATATTAGAATAGTTTACTGCTGCAGCAACATACTCTGCCTTTGCTGTTGATTGAGATGTACAATTTTGCTTTTTGCTTGTCCAAGAAACCAACCTCTTTCCAAGAAAGAATGCACCTCCACTTGTGCTTTTTCTGTCATCAAGGTTTCCTGCCCAATCAGCATCAGTAAACACTTTTAAGTCTAGGTTTCCTCCAAATTTATACCATAATCCATAATCTTTAGTTCCTTTCAGATATCTCATTATCCTCTTGATTGCCATCATGTGATTTTCTCTTGGTTTGGCTGAAAATCTTGCCACAATTCCAACTGCAAGAGCAATATCTGGCCTAGTATGAACTACATATTGCAACTTTCCAATCATAGATCTGTACAATGTCTGATCTATTTCTTTTGAATCATCTTCTTTGGTAAGTTTTAGTCCAGTACACATGGGAGTTCCAACTGGTTTACAGTCTTCCATACCAAACTTTTTCAATATCTCTTTGATGTATTTTGCTTGAGTGATGTAGATGCCATTCTTGTTCTGCTGAATTTGAAGTCCAACAAAGAATTTGATTTCACTGAACATTGACATTTCAAATTCCTTGCTCATTTGTTCTGAAAATTCTTTGCAAAGATCATCATTCCCTGTGAAAATAGTATCATCTACAAATATTTCTGCCAGGACAATCTTATTTTCTGGTCCTTCCTTGATATAAAAACTACTGTTATCATTTTTTCTTTGAAATCCAATTTGAATGAGATAGCTATGCAATCTTTCATACCATGCTCTAGGGGCTTGTTTCAGACCATACAATGCCTTGTGCAATTTGCAAACCATGTTCTTTTTATTTGGATCTATAAAACCTTCAGGTTGTTCAATGTAGACCTCTTCATCTAGTATACCATTTAGAAATGCTGACTTGACATCCATCTGATAAACTTTAAATCCTTTGTAAGCAGCATATGCTAATAAGGTTCTAACACCTTCCAATCTAGCAATGGGAGCAAAAGTTTCTCCATAATCTATGCCTTCCTCTTGAGAATATCCTTTGCACACTAACCTAGCTTTGTTTCTTGATACTTTACCATTTTCATCCAACTTATTTCTGAAAACTCACTTTGTACCGATTACATTTTTGTCTTTAGGCCTGGGTACAAGAGTCCATGTCTTGTTTTTCTCTATCTGCTCTATTTCTTCATTCATTGCTTCAATCCAATTATCATTTTCTAATGCATCTTTGACAGTTCTAGGTTCAAAATCAGCAAGTAAACAAGTACCTTTCAACTTACTTCTTGTGATGGTTCCTTCAGATTTATTTCCAATGATCTGATCTGCTGAATGATGTCTCCTGACATATTTGGCTAGAACAGGTTCATTTCATTTTGGATGAATCTTGTCATTATCTTCTTGCATTTCTCCTTCATGCTCAGTTTGGTCTGGCTCAGTATCAACTGGCTCGGTATGCACATGCTTGGTTACCTCTGGCTCGGTAATCTCTAACTCAGTATTTTTTGACTCGGTAGACGTTGGCTCGGTAGATGTTGGCTCGGTAGATGTTTCTTTCAACTCGGTTAGTGATGACTCAGTAGAAGAAGGTTTTTGATTCTTAGATGCAGTTGATATTATATCCGGTTCACTGAAGATGAATCTTTTGTAATCTTCTGGTTCTCTTCTGCTTTCTTCTTCAGTCTTTTTTGCAAACTCATCAACTTTCACATGTATACTTTCTATGACTTTGTGAGTAGATAAGTTCAAGCATCTATATGCTTTACCCTTGCATGAGTATCCAAGAAATATACCTTCATCACCTGTTACATCAAATTTACCTTTTCTAGATTCTTTCAAGATATAACATTTGCTTCCAAATACTTTTAGATAACTTACATTGGGTTTATAGCCATACCATAATTCACAGGGAGTTTTGAATGAGTCCTTTTTTAACTGTACTCGGTTTAAGGTATGAACTGCTGTACTGATAGCCTCCTTCCAGTATTTGATAGCAACATTCTTTTCTATCATCAAGGTTCTTGCACAATCCATGATGGATCTGTTCCTTCTTTCAGCTATGCCATTTTGTTCAGGAGTACCTGGTGCTGAAACCTGTCTTTTGATTCCTCTTTCAATACAAAAGTTATTGAATTCATGTGAAATAAATTCACCACCTCTGTCTGACCTTAGGCATTTCAATCTTTTCCCTGTTTCTTTTTCTACTCTTGCCAAATACCATTTGACCTTTTCAAATGCTTCTGATTTGTTCCTTAGGTACATGACGGTCATCATTCTTGAATAATCATCAACAAAAAGAATAAAATATTTTTCACCAGTATAGCTTTTAGTTTCAATAGGTCCACATAAGTCAGTATGCACAATTTCTAATAAATTTTTAGACTGATAATTTTTTCTTTTGAAACTAGAATTACCCATCTTTCCAATTTGACAATTCTTGCTTAAACTGACCTCTGGTTTCTTTAAATCAGGAATGCCTCTCACTTTCTTGAATTTTCTTATCTTTACCAAATTGTCAAAATTCACATGACATAACCTTTTATGCCATAACCAACTGTCTTCTACTTGAGTAATAAAACATGAGTGTTCATCAAGTTCAAGATAGAAGAAGTTACCTTTAGTTTGAGTACCAGATCCAATCAGCTTTCCTTTACCGTTTAGCAGTCTTGCTTTGCCTTGGATGAATTCTACTTTGAGTCCATTGTTGAGTAACTATGCCACACTCAACAAATTGTGCTTTAGGCCTTCTACCCAATAAGCATTATCACATACAAGTTCCTGGGTTAGAGTGATTTTTCCTTTTTCTTTGATGCAACAAGGTTCATTGTTTCCAAATCTTACACTGCCACCATCATACTCTTCAAATTGATCAAACTTTGTTTTGTCTCCAGTCATATGATGTGAGCAGCCACTATCAATTATCCATGTATCATTCTTACTTATGTGAGAGATGAGTGCCATTTCTTCATTGTCAGATTCATCTTTTACAGCAATGTAAACAATCTCATCCTCTTCTTCATCATTAGAATCATTAGAATCTTTGGCCATAAAACATGATTTCTTACTTTTATCCTTAAATGATTTGAGATCTTTCTTACTGTTCCATTTATTATTTTTCTTTTCATCTTTATCTTTCTTGTTTGGACACTTTGCAGCAATATGACCGACTTCTTCACATGAAAAGCAGATTAGGGGTACTTTAGCTTTGTATTTACCTCTTCCTCTTGAATATTTCCTTGCAAGTAGAGCTTCAATTACTTCAAGGTCGCTGTCAGAACTCTGATCTGATTGATCTTCACTCTCTGACTAAGATTCCTTCTTCTTTTTGCCTTTGTCCTTGAGTGAAAGCTTGGCTTCAAATGCAGACTCAATGTTCTTTGTAGCTGGAACATAATTATCAAAATTATCTAGTTCAAATGCTGTCAATCTTCCAACTATGGCCTCTAGGTTTATCTTGTGATTGGCCTCACACCTTCTTTCTTGAATGGCTGATACCCTGATGGCATAAACTGGAAGTAGAGTTCTAAGAACTTTACTTATGACTGTCTCTTCACTGATACTTCCTCCAGAAGCTTTGATAGCACTGACACATGCTTTAATTCTTTCAACATATTTGGCAATGTTTTCATCTTCTTTCATTTTCATCTGATCGAACTATCCTCTCAGACTTTTAGCTTTGGCTCTTCTGACATTGTCATCTCCACCATAGATCTCTTTCAGTCTTTCTCACATTTCATAGGCAGTAGTGCAGTCCTTGACATCATCAAACTCTTCATAACTTAAGGCAGATGCAATATCAATCATCATAATGTTATGAGTCTTCTTTATAGCAATGTCATTGACTGATAATGTACCTGATGGTTCTACATATTTCTCATCAAGATATTTCAGACCAGTGTCACCAATGGAAGCTAGATGAAGTCTCATTAATCCCTGCCATGCTGAGAAGTTGTTTTGGTTAAGCCTTGGGATTTCCCTCTTGTAAGACATCTTGATCTTTGGATTAGATCTTTGAAATCTCCTCCTGCAAGCACCAAAAGCTTTGATACCAATTGTTGGAAAATGAAGATGGGATAACTGAGAGGGGAGGGGTGAATCAGTTACCACAAAAACAAATTCAACAGTCCCAAAGATGCCTTAAACTTAGTTGTTGCTGCTACTTGGTAAACACATAAATTGCTGCTTAAAACTGGATAGATGTTTAGTTAATTTATTAAGCATTTACTGAAATAAGCAACCATGCAAAAGAAAGCAATCATGAACACAGTAGACACCAGATTTACGTGGAAACCCAATATGGGAAAAACCACCAGCAACTATTCACCAATTTCCACTCTTCTGAAGTGAGCCCTGTTAGGAGCCAACCCTGTTAAAGGTTACAAAACACACTGTTAGGTGTGACCCTGTTAGAGTATTTAATCACCCTGTTAGGAGTGGCCTTGTAAGAGGTCTTTAGAACAATTCAACTAAATTACCACCCTGTTAAAGGATTTATGGAATGGTTGTTAAACCAACTCTGTTAGGAGATTTTGGAATCACTGTTACAATGGTTAGAAAGCAACAATGAATGATCTGAAAATACATGCAACTTATCTTGCTGAATACAGATCTCAGTTTAGCTCCACAAGATCCTTACTGATTAAGTATATCTTTGCAGCTCCAAGATTTCCCTCTGCTCAACTCTGCTTCGGCACACACAAGTCTCTTCCTTGCACTTCCTTGCACTATCCGTATACACTCTCTATTCCACACTTTTTTGCATCTTGAGCACCTCTTTATATACTATACATAATACTAGGTCGGCCCAACCAACTTGACAAAACATATTCCAAAGTCGGCTTGAACTAACAATCAAAACAAAATTCTTCACTGGCCGACTCTGCTCAAAAAAAAAAAAAACTGCTTCTTGTGTTAACTGGCAGAACTCGGTAAAAACTACAGTTACCGGGGAATTCATTAAACCTGCCACTTCCTTTGGAAACTAACTAGACTTGGTAAAAGCTGTCTTCGACTACCGAGTGAGCTCGGTGAAAACTAAGCTTTCCTTAGCTTACCGTGCGAACTTGGTTAACACTAATTGTTTGCTACAAAATCCTTTGATACCCGAGTGATCTCGGTAAGAACTAAAACTTTCCTTAGCTTACCGTGTGAACTCGGTTAACACTAACTCACCGTGTGACATATAGGAATGCTTGGTATACACTACAAAAGGCTTTACTAACCGACTGAGCTCGGTAGACTCTGTAAACTGTTTTCCTGACCGACAGAACTTGGTAGACTCTGTCTAATAACTGATATGGCATTTGTGTAACATCAAAGACAATGCACAATTACTTAATTGTATCCAACAAAATTTATGCCCATAACTTCTCCTCTTTGGGGAGAAGAAACATCCACCACCAATGATGATGCTAAGGCTTCCACCTCTAGATAGCTAGAACAAGATGAATCTGACCCTAAAGATTTAAATAGAGGATGGATCAAGAAAAATATTGCTCATCTAATTGCTAGAGATTAGTGTACATACTCTCAAGAAGATGAATGGGAAATCTTATCAGATGCCTCTTGTGAACTCAAGGTTGATGTCATTCATGCTTATGAAATCCAACCAAATGGGGTAGATGAGTCTAGTGTAGGGTCAGATGAGTTTGGCTCAACAAATGTCTTAGTAGGCCACACTGGTCCCTCTAAGACTATTCCTGACCTAGATACCTTTGTGACATTCACTGTAGGCTCAACTTTGCATGTCACAAGAGATTACTCTTTCACATCAATAACCTTGAAGCTTCTACCTCACTCTCATTGATTCATCCCAGTCTCATAGATTGGTCCATTGAACATCAGAAATTGGAAATACAACCTTTCTAAAATGACTATGAGACTGCCTGTTACCAAAATGCCATTGAACCCACCACTTCTTCCACTAGCGAACCCATGATTCATATGATGGAATTAGATATCAAGTACCTTAGTCATAAAATCAAAAGAAAAAATAAATGGTCAGATGGTGAAAACCACATTGTGGTGGTATATGAGCCTAAAAATAGTAAAAATAAAGATGTATCTAATGGTGAAAACCTCTTTGAGGCACCTATGGATAAGGTACTTCATAGTTTGCCAAGCTATTTTTAAGAAAAATCATTGATTCTCATTAAACCTACACAGTCTATCAGCTTGGGGATAGAGGAATCTCCTAAGATCATTCATGTAGCTTAATCATTGTCAGCTAAAGAAAAGGAACAATTTTCCCATTTTTTTCAAAACAAAAAGATCAATTTTGCATGGACATAATCAGACATGCCTAGGCTTGATACAGATATTATCATGCATCATTTGTCTATTTCTCCTGATATCAAGCCTATTAAACAAAAGTTGAGAAAGATTCATCCACATGTAGCCTTGTTGGTGAAAGTAGAATTGGAAAAAATCTTGAGTGCAAATTTTTATCAGAGCTATTGACTATGCATAATGGAATTCTAGCATTGTACCTATATCCAAACATGATAAAACTATCAGAGTTTGTACTAATTTTAGAGACTTTAACGAAGAATTCCCTAAGGATGACTTTTAGCTACCAAACATCAATATAATAGTAGACATGATTGCTAGTTATGAAATGTACTCCCTTATGGATGGGTTTTCTAGGTATAATCAAATTAAGATAGCTCCAACTGATCAAGAGAAGACAACATTTACATGCGCATGGGATACTTTCTATTGGAATGTCATGCCTTTTGGGCTCAAGAATGCTAGTGCTACCTATCAAAGAGCAATGACCACAATATTCCATGATATGATGCATAAAAATATGGAAGATTATGTTGATGACACACTAGAAAAATATAGAAAATGAGATGCACATCTTGAAGACCTTAGTTTGATATTGGACCACATGGAACAATTTCAACTTAGGCTAAATCCAAAAAAGCATGCCTTTGGTGTCACTTTTGGAAAATTGCTAGGTTACATTATCTCAAAAAAAGGTATTGAGATTGATGTTGAAAATGTCCAGGCTATCATGGATATGCCTCCTCCAAGAAATATCAATAAACTTAAAAGTATACAAGGACGTCTACAATACATAAGAAGGTTTATTCTCAATTGGCTAATAAAGCTCAACCTTTTAACAAGAATTTGCATAAATGCTCTACTAATATTTGGAATGATGAGTGTCAACAAAGTCTAGACCAAATCAAAAGATACTTGACAAAACCTCTAGTTTTGATGCCACCTATTCTAGGCAAACCTTTGATATTTTATATCTTAGCTAAAACTTCTTATCTAGGATTGCTATTAGCCCAAAGTGATGAGATTGGTAAAGAATGGGCTATATATTATATTAGTTGAACTTTGGTTTTATATGAGATGAACTACACTAGCATCAAGAAAGACTATCTTGTAGTGGTTTTTTCTTCACAAAAGCTTTGGCATTACATGTTAGCACATACAATTAACCTAGTTTCTAAAATTGATCCTTTAAAATATTTTTTGAGCAAAGCTGCACTTACTAGTCATCTAGCTAAATGGATGATGATTCTTTTAGAATTTGATATTCAATATGTCAAATGTAAAGCCGTCAAAGGACAAGCTATAGCTGACCAATTAGCTGATTTTCTACTAGAGGATACAACACCCATACAAGCTGAATTTCTAGATGCTTCAATTATGTACATCACTGAGAGAACTTGGAAAATGTTCTTTGATAGTTCTCATACACAAAATGGAGCTAGAGCAGGTATCTTGTTTGTTTCCCCTCATGGATATATGATCCCCAAATCTTACAAACTCTTGATCCCCTGTAGAAACAACATGGAAAAATACAAGGCTTTAACAAATGGGATCAAGATGGCTCTTGAATGGAGAATAACTAAATTGCATATTTATAGAGATTCTCAAACTATTATTAACCAAGTGAATAATGACTATGAAATGAAAGATGACAAGTTGATACCTTACAAAAGGTTGATAGACACTCTAAGGAACAACTTTACTTTTGTACCATTTCAAAAAATTCCTAGAGTAGAAAACAAGGCTATTGATTCTATGGCCACTCTAGCATCTATCCTTCAATTATAAGAACATGAATCCTGATTTGAGTTCCTAGTGAAAGAACTACATCATCCTGCCTATCATTCCTCTGATAACCAAGTGATCTACACCATTGTAAGTCATGATTCCTCCCACTATATAGCCATCTTCTCTTACCTATGTGATCAAATTGTTCCTGAGAACCTCACACACAACCAAAAATGTCAATTCCTCTGCAATGTCTCACATTACACTTTGGTCTCTAGTGACTTGTATAGGAAGGGTCTAGACAGAACATTGCTTAGGTGTATAGAACTAGAAGAGTCCAAAAAGGCACATGCTAAATTCCATGAAAATATTTGTGGGGAAAATCCTAATGGCCTTACACTTGCTCAAAAGCTTCTTAGGGTGGGTTATTACTAGCCAACTATGCAAACTGATGTTGTTCGTTATGCCAAGTCTTATAAAAAATGCCAACTCCATGATTACTTAATTCATGCTCCTAGACATGAGCTGATTCCTTCTATGGTATATTGGCCATTTCAACAATGGGCCTTTGACTTGGTAGGAAAAATTCACCCAATTTCATCTAGTTGTCACAAGTTCATCATTATAGAAATTGAGTATTTCACCAAATGGGTTGTGCCACTATTTGTTGCTATAGGAAAACATGGTGCCCTATTTTTACTAAATCACATCATTTTTTGGTATGGTATACCTTGCTCTATTATCACTAATAATGGAGGACAATTCAAAAAAAGGACATCAAGTAGCTACGCAAGAAGTTTTGAATCAAACAATATTGATCTTCTATTTACTACCCTCAAGGGAATAGCCAAGCAGAGGCCTCCAAAAAAATATTGTTGAAAATATAATAGTTTGGGCCTATAGAACTACCATCTATTCTCCTACTAGGGCCACTCCCTTTTCTTTATTCTATGGCTTAAGGTCATTCTCCCATTCGAAGTAGATATCCCCTCCTTGCGAGTCTCTTTACATGGGTTGATAACTGATGAAGACCATAGAGCTATGCGAATACAAGAATTGGAGACTCTTGATGAGCATTGTAAGGAAAATTTTGATCATATGAGAGCTTATTAGAAGTGCATGTCTACTTAGTATAACAAGAAGGTTCACCCATGTAAGTTTCAAGTTGATGACCTTGTGCTTAGAGAAAATCCAAAAAATCAACAACATAGAGAGTAAAAGGGAAAGTTTGAACCTAACTGGTTAGGCCCATATATTATCATAGCAGTATTTGGGTCTAGTGCTTATTAGCTATCTACTCCTAAAGGTGAAGAAATTTTAGATCTTATCAATTTCCTACACTTAAAGATGTTCTATGCTTAGAGGCTTACTGCTCAACTATCTTGTACATATCTATGATCCTAAAAAAATCCTAAAAAGTAAACAATGTCCTAAAAATGATCATCTTAGTGAAAACCTAGCAATAGGTTCTTTGATGTATCACCAAAAAAATCTAAAAATCTAAAAAAAATGAAATAAGTCCTAAAAAAAAAACTATCAAGTGGTGCACCTATGTCTATCAGTCTCAATCACTCATTTCTCTACTCATTTCCTAGCTTGGAATTGTTTATTATCCTCATCTCGAGGGCACCACTACTTAACCTATTGAGGTACTCTTGTGCATTACGGTTTCTTTGAAAACTCACAAAACATTTTTTCTCAACACTACCCCCAACTTGACATCAAGTGTTTCTCAACACTTTTTAGATAGTTTACCTACAATCTTCGATATCGCAATATTTCTCATTATCAAAATTAAGTCTTGAAGAAAGGGCCAAGTTACTTACACACATGCACTTAAACACTTAAATGACTAAGCTATGGTGATCTTTATCTACTTTGTGTGTTGTCTATGATGATTTCTTTACTATGTGTTCCCTCCATGATAGTCTTTTGAGGATGTCATTGACTAGAAGTCTAGGGGCATGAGGCATATTTTCTTGATTTTTGCTTGTGGGTATACTTTATTGGTCTATACTATTGAAAGTATTCATGCTTGCCCTATTTGAAACTTTGACTTATAAATGTATCATCCTTGAATATTTTTTCTAGAGACCATGCTTGAGGGTTATCTTGGTACTTATGCCTTGATACAGGTGTAATCTTGCTATACTAGACTTAGGAAAACTAATTGCATAATAATCTTGACCTATTTGTTCTTGATGCATAGGTTAGATTCTCATATTTCTATCTCACATAAATCATATTCATATCCTCATAGCTATACTAGTGATGATTGTATGATCTCATGATGTCCCTAATAAATGCTCAATGATGAAATAAGAGTCTAAATGTTATGCATCCCTTACTGATAAACCACTTTGCATGTTAGCTTGCATTATAGGTTCATTTTTTAGTCTAGTCTTGCATTCTTGCATATGAGAGAGCTCTCTCTTCATCCTTTTGTAGACATATCAGCTAACTACTTTCACATCTTTCTTTTCTTTCTTCTTTATCATGTATTTTCACCTTCTTGATCTTTTGTTTCATCCTTTGCTATC
The DNA here is from genome assembly GCA_028749045.1 of Cupressus sempervirens. Lineage (NCBI taxonomy): Eukaryota > Viridiplantae > Streptophyta > Pinopsida > Cupressales > Cupressaceae > Cupressus > Cupressus sempervirens. Next base: position 521,636,988 of record CM053783.1, on the reverse strand, counting down.
CTATCATCACAAGGGGTTAATCTAAACATCACATTCAATTTATCCAAGTATTACATATTTTTAGAAACATAAGTCTATATCATACACATGAGAGCTAAAAACATCATATATGGGGGAGATACATGAGCATATACATATAAGTATCCAAACAATGTATACATAAGAAAGAAATAGAAAATACAACATCACATGAAAACTAAAAATGCTGAAACATCCATTTGAGACAAGTATACAAAACTACAAATCAAATCCAGTGTCTCATATATATATATATATCAATGTGTCATAGTACATATACATGTGTGAGATCCAAAATCTAGATATCCATCTCAAGAATACATGATGTACAATAAAAAATGTCAAAACTATCATAATTAGCTTATGACATACTCCCACCCTCTGCAAGAGGTGGTGGCCTTGGTGGTGGAGCTTGTCTCCTATCGAGTGGCTATACCACACCCTTTAATCTACTTGCTCACTTTGAGTAGTTGGTAAGTCCCTACCTTGGTGGCACTGCACTATTGTAGGTAGTATAATAATATGTGGCATGTGCACCATGATTTTTTGCCTCTTACCTCACTACATCTCGCTCCCTACAAAGCTCATCCCCCTATGCTTGCTCATCTATGATCTACTAATCTCATACCACAATCACAATCCAATCTATCCATAGCTCTACCTCTAAAGCATGGATCCTTGCATCTTGATCATCATCCCCCCTAGCTGGCTATTCTTCCTACACCTCCTTCACCCACATCAATTTTTGTTTCCTCAATGGCACCTCCTCCTCCCTAGTGGCTTGTGCTTGCATCCTCCTCCTTCTAGAGTGAGAACCCTCTCCAATCTCCATCCATCTCCCTCCTCTACCTCTACCTCCACCTTCTCTGTGTCCCCCTACTGTGGGTAATTCATCCAACTCTATAAACCAAGGGAATAGGTGTCTCTACATCTTGTACAAATATGCTAGGTCCACCCTTACATCTACCACATCTAGGAAATAATCTCAAGGAGTCCACACTAGAGCTACCATATCCCACACCGCTATCTGATAATGCAGCATAGGCAACCATCCTTGTGCCTCATCAAAATGCAACTAAGCATAGGTGGTGGTCTCCACTGATATCACATTTTACTCCACAAACTAACACCATACTTATCTGATCATGAATCACTCTACAATCTCTACATGCCTACCTACCAATGGCTTGCTATACCTCATGTAGTCTATCTCCCAAGCATATGACCATTTGTGGAAATCTTGGTAAGGCCACCATGTGAATGCTATCAACTCATCAAAAATACATTAGTAATAGGTAACATCCCTACTATGAGTTTGGGGGACAAATCCTCTATACCCAAAAATGTATGGTTGGCTCTGCTCCCATGGCTGCACTCATGGCTAGATGAAAACAATGTGCTCCTAGGCCTAGATATGTACCAACACTACCTTGCTTGCCCAAGAATGACCACTATGGTATATTATCTCATGAAGCTTGTGGTACATCTCTACCAGTATTTCTAGCCCCTATGCCATCCTACATGGATGTGCAATTAAATCCACTACCAATAGACCCCATCCTAGTAGGAAGCCCTTCTAGCTCCTATTTGTCACCAAGGCCTGAGCTACCAAAGATTATAGTAAGTTGGGAAGAGGGTAATCTACTCCATACTCCTCAATCTATCACTCCCAACTCCAATGGCAGTCTAGGATGGTAACATCTTGGAATAGCTATTGTATCATTGCTCGCTCCTTTGTTGGGGTTTGATCATAGTACACCTGTGACAAATAATCAAACTTGATATCAATACAACATTAAAATCCAATTGCAAAAAAATTACAAGGAAATTAAATGTACAACTTACTAGATCACCATAAAAAGGCACTTGAAGAATGTGATACACATCCTCTAATGTGATCAAGGTCTCTCTAGTCAGTAAGTGAAAGGTGTTATGCTCACTATACCACCGCTTAGCCAATGTAGTCAACAATCAATGGTTTTCCCATATATGGGGCATCTATATGACCTAACACAAACCCATGGTAGATATAGCTACATGCTCATCATTTGTCAAATGCTCTATAACTCACAACCCCACCACTTTGGGGGCTCTAATAAGTAGCACTGGAAATACCTCTTGTAAGCAAACAACATGTACACATTGGTAACATGATCATAATGTAAAAATAACTTTAAAATGCTCAAAAACAAGTTGTACGATACTTTTCCCCACACATAGGTGATACAATATGCTAGAAAGACATTGTGTGATACTTTTTGTAAAGGACTATGTTACAATTCTTTCATATGATATTTCACACTGATGCAAGAGAAAATTGGGTATGCTCCATACAAGAAACCTAAAACTACTAATGCGACACTTTTTCTACTGTGAAATATCATGTGATATTTTGTAAAGTACTTGTGTGATAATTTTTAAATATTGCATTAAAAAACTTAAAAAGTGCAAAAAAAACCAAAAAAGCTTTAAAAATGACAAAAAGAGTAGTCACTTATTGGTGCCCCATAGTGCTCTAGCTGAATGTGCAATCGACTGCACTCAAAATGGTATCGGTGAGTTAGAATGTTCACCAAAGCCATGATGCTCTCTTGACCACTCACAAGCTCTCACAAAATCATAAAAGATAAATGATTTTGAAGATGACACTTGGGCCCCTTTTGTAGATTCCAACCTCATTTTGACCTAATTTTTAAAATCCTAAGAATTTTGTGAAAATTGCACCCTTGGCTAATAATTTCAACATCTTGGATCCATTTTTGGGATCAAAACCAAAATTTGAGTAGTTAGCTTACCTTCTAAGGTCTAAGCTCTGAATCATCACTAAGGCACCTTCATTTCTTCATGTCTTCATCACTTCTATGCTCAAATTCACCTTTTTCATATACAAAAATCATTTTTCTACTCAATTTGACCTCATTTTTATGTTGTATCCTTCGTGGTCAAATCTAATCAAACTAGGGCATTCTGTTATTCCTTAATAGTCACTCTTTGGTTCTAATCATCTGTCTATCATCTTCGACACTGATGTATCTCAATTTTCTCATATTTCTCTCATTTTTGCAACCCCTTACCTCATTTCAATTTCAATCTCGATGGGGAAAAATACTATCTCATCACCTACTGCAGCTATCTATTTCTTAGGAGCATTTTTTTTTATCTTTTGCACTTTCTCTTGATATATCTACTTTACTAGGTGTTAGCATTCTTGTTGAACTCTAACATCATCTTTTTTCCTAGTGTTTAGTACTATCGCTATCAGGCTGTACATTCAAGATTTTCTATCTCTCTCTGCATTTTGTTCTTTAGAATCATATATCTATATCTACCATTGCCTACTTGGCTTCTATTTTCTTTGACATAATGTGTTCCCAAATCAATCACACATTAGTCAAAGAGTGATAAATATAATCACCTAAAAATGGTAAACTAGACTATTAGCCTCCTTCTCAGCATTTTGGCTAATTTAATTAATCATTTACCTGGACCAAATTGTTAATTATCAATTAGTTTTATTATAACCTATAGTTTGACTATGTTATCATAAGTTCATTATTTGATTAAAAGAGAATGTCCCCTTTTAATTAAATAAAAAACCCTATTCTTCTAACCCACTTAAAGTACACACATAAAATCCTTTTTCTATTTTGCAATTAAAAGAAAAGGCTTGTGAGACTTTTTTCCTATATGACAAGCCAACTTATATTCTATTGGTTGACTTATGTGTGCACATGGATCACTCCTCTTTTTAAATTCCACTTTTGATCATCCACCATCTTCATCTTGATCTCTACTATTTGTATAACTTTAAAAGGGAAAGAGCTTTCCCCTCAAAGGATCCACACTCTTGAGTATTGTTATGCTTTAGGTTTTCTATTTGAATTCTTGAGAGCTTTTATGGAGAACTTCTATTTCTTGTCTACATTTCTTTCATCCATGGCTTTTTTTCATATGGCATTCTAGTCTAGTAACATGTTAATGTAGTTCTATTACAATAGTCTAGCTCACATTTTTAAATTAGTATGGATGTAACACTTTCATTTTTTTTAGCTTAGTTGCATTGTGCATTTTATCTTAGCTTACTTTCAGTATTTTATTGCATACTCAAGAGTTCTTTGACACTAGCATTCTTGCTCTTGCTTAAAGAATCTCCCATCTCATGGTTTACTAGCAAGGGTTTTGTTTCTAAGGCTCAGTTGAGAGATTTGTTTATGTTCATTTGTATGCCTTATGAACTCCATGACTAGGGAGCTCTAAGCCACCATTCAAGCTTTCCAATCTATGAAAAACCTTGGATAGAAGGGTTTAGAGGAGTGCACTTTTTGAGTGTACACTATATACCAAAGGACTAATTACTTGTTTGGGCAGTGAGCTCTTCATGCAATTGGAAGTGCATGTTCAGGTAGTGGGCTCATCTTGTATCTACTATACTACAACTCCTAAAAGGGCTGGAACCTCCTAATAGAGATTCAAAGTCTCCTAACAGGGACTCTATATACTGAATCTACTCATTCACTCATAATAGATTCAATCCTCTAACAAGGAACATACATTTTAGTATATTATCTAGTGGGTATCATCCCCACTAGGGTTTTCCCTTGGCCAAGGTTTCCCTAGTTAACAAAATATGTTCTTATGAGATATCTTTTTGCATGGTTACCTTTACTATTCAACATTAATTATTTACTTTCTTATATATGGTTCAAAGTAATAAATAATATTCAGTTGGTGACTAAAGTTTGTAAATTATTGATTCACCACCCCCCTCTTAGTAATTCCTATTTCTAACACTTAATCCCTCTATTTATACCCAACATGAGTTTTATGACACATTCCAATCTATTCCCATGGATTTGAAATTTTTTCTATGTCAATTATATCTCCATAATCTGGTAGTACCTAATAACATGTCATGGAATTCACTCCTATATGTAGGGGATGTGCATTTGAGAGTAGTGATGTGATGGATACATAATAGAATAAGTAGAGAACATCAAGTTGCACCTTACAATGAGAGTGAAATGACAACACTACTACTCATGAGACTAGAGGTTCAACACTCTAAATGGGTATTTTTGGATTCAATTTCCAATCTAGGAAAACCCCCAAGATCTAGTAAAGTATGTTTAGTCAGAGAACAAGCTTTTATAGGATGGGAACAACACTCAGCTCAAGATGTTGAGACAAAAATTATTTCTTCAAGGCAACGGTGGACAAGGATGACATATGAATTAAGGATAAGAGAACCCCATTCCCCTCAAAATTTGACTCTTGGTACTATTAGGGTTTCATGGTATATTGAATTGGGGAGAAATTAGTGCAAACATCAGCTTCCACTAAGGTATTAACCTCCTATATTCTTTCATCCACTACTTGTAGTAAATGACAATACAAAAGATCATGATATGCTAGCTAAAGAGCAATGCTAGAGAAGGCTCAAGAAAAATTATGGTTAGTTTGATTATGTTTAGAATAAGCCAAGAGAAAGAACACCTAGTGACTAGAGAGTTTAGGCTTGGATCAGGAACTTCATGGTTGCTGGGGACCAGCAATAGATCAATTAGGGGGAATGATGGCCCCCTAAAAGGCCATTATTTTGAGGTCCTTTTATCTTTTTCTTAGAAAATTATCTTATAGAAACAATTGTGACTTTATGGTTTTAAGAAAGTGAACTTATGTTTTTATGAATATGTTATCTATATGTTAAGACATGAAGTTGAAGTATACATAGTTCATATATGCTATGTTTTCTTGAATCTATTGACTTCTATGGTATAATGAAGGGAATTTACATGTTGATGAATGTTTCCTCATCCATGCTATGCTTGGGTAGATTCCTTCCTGTAGCCATATGATTTGCAAAGACTGATAGTTTGAAAATTGCACATTTTTCTAACATTGGTGATGAAATAAATATATGTATGTGGAAGTTGTATGCATTTAATGTTGTGCAAGTACTTGCCATGTGTATTCAAAGTCAACACCTCAACACTACATCAAAATTGACCAAATTGTTGAACCATTGTGAATGAGAAAGATTTTGAATGTTTTCTATTATGGTAGCACATGAATATAGCTCCCCCAACATACTATATTCTTGGAGGATCTAATTGTGATTAATAATATTTCTATTACAAACTTTATGAATCTGTAATTGATTTTTTTTGATGGAGTAATCATAGATTTAGGAAGTTTTTTTAGTTTCCCTTTAAATAATGCCCATTGTAGCTTTGAAAGGAGTTTTCGGGACAAAGATAGAATAGATTGATTTTCATAACAACAACGTGTGATCTTGTTTTCAATAAGATGTAATATCTTACAATGAATGACTAGAATACTAAGATCAAGTTTACATATTCTATCTTGATTATATTTTCTATTCACTCATCCAAGGGGGGCCACTTGGTGAATGAACTACTCTATTAGAATATATTTCATTTCCTTGTTTTTTTATTTGCAAGGTAGAATTTTTTTGTTCCTATAGCCATTGATAATAGAATTAGTGAACTATTCCTACAACATAGGTGCATAAATAGATTTACTATTTGTAGCATTACTTTAAGTTCTAAGATAAGATGTTGTTTTAGTTTCTAGCTTAAGTCTCTTTTAGAATTCCCTTTATTTTAGTTGTAATGACTTGAAGAGGAATTAGAACATATACTTTATAGCCACCCTCTCAAGCTTATGCTCCCAGGTTGAAAAAATAAAATGAAGTCAATATGTTATTTTTAGGAAAACACATGATTCTCTCTAATCATGGAGTCACATTGAAAGGATGTCCAATCCTTTGTTACTAAGTTATTAAGCTGGCTGACTAGGTATACTTTGTTAGTCTAAGATGTTTAGAGAATTCATGCTTGTCCTACTTGATACTTCAACTTACAACATATCATCCTTGTTTATTTTTGCAAAATTGTACTAGTGGGTTATCCTCACACTTATTCCTAGATAGTGGTGTATTCTTGCTATACTAAACTTAGGGAATCTACTCGCATTAGCCATCTTGACTATTATTTCTTTGATTCTTAGGTTTGATTCCCATATACTTATCTGATATATATCATATTCATGTCCTCATAGTTGTACTAGTGAGCATTATATGGTCTTTCGATGTAATAATGCTCAAAGATGAAGCTAGAGTCTAATTTTTTTGCATCCCTTGCAAGTAAACCATTTTGTATTCTAGTTTGCATAATAGGCTCATTTTAGCTTAGTCTTGCATTTTTGCATATGGGGAGATCTCTCTCTTAATATTTTATTGAACTTATCAGCTAATTTCTTTCATCTTTTCTTCACTTTTATTTGGATCATGTCTTTTCATCTTTTTGATCTTTTGCTTTGTCTCTTTGCTATCCTGTCATCACAAGGGGTTAATATACAAAAATCACATCTAATATATCCAAGTATTACATTTTCAAAACATGAGTCTATATCATAAACATAAGAAGTTAAACTATACATGAGAGAGATCCATGAGCATATAAACATAAACTCCAAATGCTAAAACATCCATATACAAGATCAAAAATATGAGCATAAAGATGAGAAAAATACACAAGTACATAGATCAAATCTAGCATCCAATATATATAAAATGTATCAAGGTACATATACAATATGTGATCCAAAATCTAGATAAATGTCTCAAAATATATATGGTACAACAAACATGCCACAAGGACATCATCCTAGGTTACTCCTAACTCTAGGACTAACTCATACCCTCCTAGGCTAGTGGTGGTCATGGAGGTGGAGCTCATCTCATGTCTAGTGGCTGCACGATACCCTTTGAACTCCCTATGCACTCCAAGTAATCTAGTAGTACCTGTCTTATTGACACCACCTTTGTAGGAAAAATAGTATTAAGTAGCCCATGCTCCATGATTCTCTAACTCTTACCTAGTAGTATCCCACTCCTTGCAGAGCTCCTCCCACAATGCATGCTTGTCTATTAAATGTTAATCTCGTACAACTAGGGAAACTTGTGCTTTCTACAACTCTACCTCTAGGCCCTAAATCCTAATATCTTAAGCATCCTCATCTCATCTCCTCTAGTAGGATTCTCCTATCATGTCTCTACTCACTCCACTCTCCTATATCTTAGTGGATGCTCCTTGTCCTCCTCTTCCTCCTCCTTATCATTCTTCTATTCCTCTCTCATGACCTAGGTCTGCATTTGTCTCATTCCACCAGATCAAGAAATACTATTGACCATTATGTGTCTACCACCCCTACTACCACCTCTACCACCTTCTCCTCCATCCCCCCATCCTATCACCATGGGTGGGGCATTCAGTTATGTGAATCTAGGGAAATGATTCCTCTATATCTCATATAAATACACATGGTATGCTCCTACATTTTCCATATCTGGGCAGTATTCCCAAGGCTCTCACATGAAAGATGATGTATCCCTCAAAGTGGTCTAATAATCTAACATGGACAACCAACCCTATGCTTCCTCATGGAACTTTGCATAAGTGATGGTTTCCACTAAGATCCCCTATTTTTGGCCAAACTAATGCCATACTTAACTACTAAAAAAATGCTTTATTATCTTTGAATGTCTCCCAACTAGTGGCTAACTATAGTACATACACTCAAGATCCTATACATCAAAGAACCTATGGCACTCATAGTATGACCTCTAGACAAAAGAAGTGAACTCATCAAAGAGACTCTAGTAGTAAGTCAAATCTCCAGTGTAACTATGTGGAATGAACCCTATATACCTTAAAAAAGGGCTTTTGTGTTGTCATGGTTGCACCCATGGTTGAATCATTGCAATATGCTCCCACACCCATATCTAGGCCAGCATTGTACCACATGCCCATGTATTCCCCTCTTAGTAGGATATCGCATGAAGCTCCTGATACATATATGCAAGAATTATGGGTCCCCATGCCATCCTCTCAAGCTGCCCCATCAAATATGCCACTAATCTACCCCATCCTAGTAGGAAGCCCTTCTAGCCCCAATCGGTGACTAGAACCTAAGAAACTAGTGAGAAAAGAAGGAAAGGTAATGGGTACTCATTCCTACACTCATCTAGGAGCCTCTCCCAACTCAAGTGCCAATCCAAGATGGTCACATATTGAAATATTTTTTGTACTACTAATCTCCCCTCTATTAGGGTTTGATCATAATATACCTATGACATAAAAAACTCATATCAATACATGTCATATGGATATCATGAACTTAAAAAAAAAAGATCAACCAAACATAAAAACTCATAGGATCACCATAACATGGAACACGAAGGATACAGTATACATCCTCCAAAGTGATAGTAACCTCACTAGTTGGTAGATGAAGAGTGTTGTTCTTGTTGTGCCACTGCTTAGCTAAAGCACTCAATGATCCATGGTTCACCCACATATGCGACATGCATATCACCCACTTCAACACCATACTCGATATAGTGGCTTTCTCATCAACATCTAGATGCTAAAGGACACACAACCCCACCACTTTGGGGGCTCTGATACGAAGAGAAGGAAAAACAATCTGTAAAGACCAAGTCAAATGAACATCAAAAACATTAGGGTCTTCTATAAACATCATGAACCATGCAAAATGAAAGAAAAAAGTTCTCAAACATCAAAAAGAGCTCAAAAAATAATATGTGACACTTTTCACTATACATAGATGATACTTTATGCTGATTAATTATCGTGCAATACTTCTTATAATACTTGGGTGATACTTTTATCTTGAGTGATATTTCACACCATGTGATATAAGATTTGGATATGAATGATATGATATACCTTCCTAAATGTGTTTGATAATTTGTGTTTAATAGAAGTGTTATGTGATACTTCTTAAAGTATTGTGCAATATTTTTAAAAAAACCTAAAAACACAATAAATGTGTGTTAAATGCTCCCAAAAGTGAAAAAAATTGATGACTCGCCGAGGCCTCATACTCAAGTGGCCAGTTATTCTATCGACTATGCTTGAAATGGTGTTTGTCAGTTAGAATGCCAGCTAGCACCATGATCTCTATCTAAATCACTCAAAATCTCTCCAATATCACAAAGGAAAAATGAATTAAAAAGGACCATTCGACCCCTTATATAGTTCCCTAATCTCATGTTGACTAATTTTTTAAACTCCTTGTAATTTTACAAAAAATGTGCCCCTAGATAATTTCAACATCTTGAATCCATTTTTAGGATCATAATTAAAACTTGAGTTCATCTCAATAGAAAAAAACCACATTTCAAAGTTCTACCTTCTTCTATGCAGTTAGTTGACCTCTTGAGGTCTAATCTTTTAATCTTTACTAGGGTATCTTCATTTTTCCATGTCTTCATCATTTCTACACCTTGTATCTACTTCAATTCCCATGATTCATTTCTAAAACCATCTTTCTACTTGATTTGACCTAATTTTCATACTTGGTGAAATCTAATTAAACTGGGGCATTCTCTCACTTCTTGGTGGCCACTCTTTGGTTCTAATCACTTATCAGTCATCATGAACTTTGTTGTATCTCAAGTTTCTCATATCTAGGTTATTTCTATATTCCCTTTACCTCATATTTATTTTTATCCCAAGCAGGTAGAAATACTCTATCATATCTTGCTACAACTATATATTTCTTAGGAGCATCTATTTGATCTTTTTAGGTTGTACATTCAAGACTTTCTATCTCTTTGTACATTTTTTTCTTTGGAATCAAATCTCTATCCATTGTTTCCTACTTGGCTTCTATATTCTTTGGCTTCATGTGTTCCCATACCAATCACACATGAGTCAAAGATGGTAAAATGTAATTTTTGTCAAAAAAGTTTGCACCATTGCATGAATTTTGACCTAAATTCAACCTTGTAAAACATGGAAACAATCTCCAAGTTGTGGGACTTGAACAATGAGATTAAGTCTTCAGAGAAGGCTAACTTCCTTACTATTAGGGTGCACCCAACTACTTCTTGAGAAGAAAAGGGAGAAGGAAATGCATGAAAATCAAACTATCTATTCTAGTCTAGAGGGGTGATACACCAAATAGAATTTTCAATCTTATCTCTACCTAAGATTGCACAGTTCATCAACATAATCTCAAAATATACAAATTCAATCCTAACTCAATAGCCATATGTAGATTAGGAACCAAAAGAATGCTATTAGGAAGGAATTTCACTTCATATCATTCGAAGGCTAAGTAGATACAATCATACAATCAAAGAATCGAAGCAATACATCGATATAAGGCAGGACAATATTGTACAATATATTAATGGAAGAAATAGATATAACAAAAAATTATTCCATTTAAAGCCAAAAGGAAATTATAGTAGTAGAGCATGCAATACAACTACTATAAAGTTAGAGAAAGACCAACCCTTGGAAGGGTTACAAAATTTTCTTTTATAGCTCAAGCATAATTGATAAAACTTCTCCTAAAAGCCAACACTTCAACTACTACCTTCAAGTTATAGAGAGAAATCACTGCTAATCTAGGAAGATTTGATTAGGTGTGCATCCTATGCATTAAATCATATCTTTTATGCAAATTCTAGCTTTGAAGGGATAGAAATGATGACCATAGCTACTTTGGTTGGGTAAATGGATCACTAGGCATGGAGAAGACCAAAAGGTGGTTGTAAATGATCAAGGGATTATTTTCCATTAACAAGCCATTGTGTCATGTTCACAACCATACTAAATCAGCTATGTCATCAAGTCAACCTTGTTGTTGCTTTATAACCTAAAATCACTTTAACCCATAAACTGGTGCGACATTGTGATCATCATAAAATTAGGTTTCTTGCATCCTCATCATGGTTTAGACTTAACAACCCTTTAACTATGTAAAGCTATGATAAAGTCATCCTTGCCTTTGTTTCTCCATCAGAACCACCAAACATGAAACCCCTTAACACCATACAACATCGGGATCACTATTTTGATGACTGTCATCTCTAATTTTGTAGCTTCATGACAAAAAACTACAACCATGGGTAAAACCTTGCAAAGCTACAAAGACCATTAATGGTTCATAATTTCTTTTTCTGCAACTTTGCAACATTAAATTATCTTGAATCCCTATACCCCACAATGCTATGAACAAAGGAAATTGCATCATCACAACCATAACCTCAAGTTAACCTTGATTGCAAGAGAAGATGCAAAGACCATCAAACTTAACTATTTCCTTGATTCACAACATTTCAACTTAAAATTATTTAAGCTTGACATTGTCTATGATGATGTGATGAAGGATCTAATGAATTGGGGTCCATTGGGATAGGTGTACACTGCTCTAATTCTCACTTTGGCTATCTTTCATATAACTTTGAAAAATGGGGAAGTGATAGGCATTGATATGCTTCTAATCTAATGATAGGGACCTCATTCCAAGGCCAAACTATATTTCTTTCTTTTTGATGGCCCATAACCTCTTGGACTATGGACTCTTGTCCATCATTATATCACCCCACTAGGCTGACCTTAATTGTACATGAGAAAGTGAAAACCATCAATCAAATCTTCACAAATTAAAATCCCTTAGGGCATAATTGATCTATGATCATTCAATTTATAGTGAGTCCATATTTGATGACCTAAATTTTAATTCTAGTGCTAATAGCTATGAAGCAACATTGACAATAATTTTGACTATGTCACACTTTCACAACCTATCTAATAGTTAAGTCTCAAATAGCTATGACAAGACGATGAAAGGGGGTTTTGCAACATTGAAACTACAAAACTTCATTCAATGAAAAGGATAAAATACTTAGGGATATAAAGGAAAAGTCAAAGTTTTACATATCTATAATATGCTTACATGGCAATAAATGAATGATCTAATTAATATAGATATGGAAATCACCCTGGATGTTCATGAGAATGGCTATGTTGGAATTTCAAAAGGGGGGGAAAATGGCTAACATTTCTAGTGACTTAGAGGGGATGCTTGCCTACTAAGCATGGACCAGTGGCCTTAACCAATCCATTGGACTAGAGTCACAAAAAATTAGCCCTACTCTTAGACATCAAAACTACAACCTTTGCAATTACAAAAAATTCAAAAGTTGCTTCCTCACAAAGAAAAGTCTATGATCATGTACTTATTGAAAATATGAAAACTACTTTATTATATACAGAAATGTTCAACCTTCTCTAGAAGAAAGGTTTGAGGTAAATTTCATTAAGTAGAATTGATAGAATATCACCATTGAGCTTGGATAATTGAAAAGCATTGGCCTCTTTGCTGCTGATGATAACATATGGGCTACTCCACATAACATCAAACTTGGAGTGTCTACCTAGTTTAGCTATGTCTACATCCCACTTGAGAACAAGGTATCTTTCCTTCAAAACCCTATCTTTATCCTTCTTGTCAAAACTCCTTTTGACCTACTACTAATATGTCTCAAGTGTTTTCATAGCTTGTTGTCTCTTTTCTTCTAGTTCCATCAATTTTTTCATCCTAACTATCATAGCATTATTTTCAATTAGATCCTATTGATGAGATAATTAAAGAGAAGGGGAATCAAGTGAAATAGGAAGCCTTCCTTCCCTTCCATACACTAACATGAAGGGTGAGTTCCCAATTTACCTCTTAGGTTTGATCCTATCATCCCAAAGGGTTGTTCTTAGCTTTGAATTCCAACACCTCTAATCATCCTCAATTATTCTCTTGATAATCATGATCATGTTCTTATTGAAGGAATCAACCAAGCCATTTAATTAGGGATAGTAATTTGAGGAAGTGCTCAAATAGATACCATGATCAACTTCCCAAGAGAAAATATGAGTCCCAATAAAGGACTTGGTATTGTTTGATATTATCATTGAAGGAACACCAAACCTAGTGATAATTCCATCAAGGAGTTCCACCACCAAAGTCTCCATGGAATCCTTCAAAGCCACTTCTTATATCCATCTTGTAAAGTAATCTATTGCAGCCAAGATCCACTTGTGACTAGAGCTATAAGGTGGATTGATTGGACCAATAAAATCTAGCCCCCACTGGGAAAATGGTCGATCAACCTAAATAGGATAAAGGGGATGAGCTACTAACCTTTGTTTACTTGAGAAGAAAGCACACTTATCACATTTCCTCACATGTTTATGATAGTTATGGAATAGAGTTGGTCAATAATAACCATCTCCCATTATTTTCATGGTTGTTTTTGTAGCCGAGAAGTGACCACCATTAGGGCCATCATGAAACTCTTTGACCATTCTATCAATTTGATCAGGGTTAATACATATTAATAGGGCTCCATTGAGATATTCCTAACAATAATCCCATCCACTAGGACAAAAGCAATAGACTAAAATCTAAATTATCTTCTCTTGGATCTATCTAACCCTTATGGATATCCTCCTCCCAAAAAGAATATTTTCATGTCATGGATCCAATTATTTAGATCTTCATCCCCTATTGGTTTCTCATTTATTAATACAAGTGCAACCTCTTTAGGCATCTCTTGGGATGAAATCATCTTCTCACACAATCCCTTGTCTCTCACAAGCTTTGTGATCTTGATGTCAATGTCATATTCCACGACCTTGGTGATCTAGCCAACTCTTTTCTCATTGATATCTTTGTTCAAGAGGAACTCCTTCACACTTAGAAGATGAATTCCTTCACACTTGCATGAGGAACTAGGAGTTGGACCTTGTTGTGTGATAATAGATGTATGAATTTCTTGAAAGCTCTTATGAGAAAAAGAACTTGCTTTTCCACATAACTATATTTATCTTGATAATATTTAGCCCTTCACTAAAAAAAGATATAGGTTGTCCTTCTTCTATATCATTCAACTGTGCCAAGATAGCTGATATGCTTGACTCACCCCCAAGGGTATAGAGAATGAAATCCTTATCAAATTTGTGGTTGATAAGGGTGGAGGTTGATGCTATTATTGCTTTGATTTCTTCAAAATTGGTTCTTCTTTCCTTTTTCCAAGTGAAAACCATATTATTCTTCAACATGGTAGCAAGATTAGGAATGAACCTTCTTATAGAGTTGATTCTACCAAGGAATATTTGCAGCCCATTCTTAAAACTAGGAAGTGGAAGAGCAAGGATTCTTTTTTTATTTTTGGTTAAATGGTTAAACCATCCTTATGTTGGCTTGTGATTTAACAATTTTGAAAATGACCAAGAAACTAGACCAATGCATCTAAGGTTAGCAAACTCCTATGACAGATGCACCTGATTACAATCTTGGGCCAACTATAAGGCATAACTCCTTCTTCACTTTAGGCTCTACAAGACCTAGGTGGGTTAACATTTAGGTTTTGAGATATGGTACCAATTCAATTTAAACATAAATCTAGACCTAAAAATTATAGATGCAACCCTTATTTCTCCTATTAACTTATGCAATAACATAAATCTGCAGTAGCTAAGTGCAACTCTATGAAATTCACAAGCTGAGTGAGGGTTAGACATTTTAGCTCTTCAACATGAAAGGGAAAAACATTTGACTAATAATGTTGAATTCAAAAAAACCCTTAATATGCAGCAGTAAGAACTAATGATCATATAGCTGACTAGTGCCTAATCCATTAGCTAATCCTATGAATCAAATACATACATAAGGATACCTGAGACATATTCGTATCTTCAAATATATGATCTATCTATTCACCTTGTAAATAGACATCTATGTTCAATCTAAATCTCATTCTTACCTAATATCCTCATCAATAAACTTGCAACCCTATTGATTTTCCTAAAGCATTTACATAACCCCTTGAGTTATAAGCAATAATGGAATAACATACAACCTTAAGGGACTGCAACTATGACCTAAGCTCTTTGTTCAAAGATCATAAAACATTGAAGATTACTAATAAAGGAGACAAGATTTAAGATGAAACTCAACTTTCTATTCTTTGTATTAATTTCCTTGAAATAATACATTCATATGCATGCAATCAAAACATAGAAACACCTAAAAGATCTAAACTATCTATGTCCTCTTCATTACTATTGTTCATACAAGAGAAATTTGTTGAAGAAAATGCAGTGTCACAATATGGGAACACATAAAAAATGGAACCAAAACCTGGTATCTTAGTAGTGAGTGGTTTTTCTCCAAAGATTGGAACCAACCTTACAATAGATGAGAGAAAGAAAGATATAGGAGAAGAGTTAATTCTCAGATCTGATCTACAAATGACATGTGTCTACTTGGAAAACCTTCTCAACAAGCTAAGAACATCTCTCTAATCTCTCTTTGCAATTTGCATATCAAATCTTCAATTAGTTTTGCCTCCAAAAGCACAAAATATCTGAAATATTTGATTGAACAAGTAACTAATTTGATGCTTGATCTAGAACAAGGCAAAGGCAAAATTTGGTTAAAATTGAATTGTTGAAGGGTGAAAACTTTCCAAAATTCATTTTAAGCTTCAACAAACACCAATGTTTGTTCCTCAATTGATTCTAATGTTCTATGATGACTTCCGCTCATTCTACTGAGAATGCCCCAAAAATTATAAATCTGCTTGTAACTTGAATAAGTGAGAACCTACTAAAAAACTAACCTCAAAAATAGAAAATTTGTTTCCTCTCAGTTCCAATGATATACTGCACTACCTAATTTGGACAAAAAAAGCCCCTATTATGGACATTTGAAAAATAGGCTCCTAGACTATGGCTTGGCATTAAAATGGAAAACTTTAAAATTTTATATAGTTTGGACTATATAAAAACTTTTTTTAAAATTCAAAATTTTCATATGCATTTGAAGATTCTGATTTTCATTTGATATTTATTCTCTCCTTCAATCTACCATCACCATGTGTCAATCTGCTATTGACCATCACCACTTGCAACATTTTCAATTAATTAATTAATTAACCCCTTTTCCTATAGCACTAGAGGGCTTCTAAGCTTACCTTTACATTCTCATGCTAGGACTTATATTAATATTTTATTAATATTTCCAATATCCCAGTAGCATCACAAGCATTTGAAACTTCCTTTACACTCATATGTTTGGAGTTTTCTTTATGCCTTTATGACCTTGAGTGTAGCACTAGGCCCCTTTAAAATTTGATTTACACCCATGCACTCACTTATGCCTTTAACTTTTTGCCTTTATACTCACACACTTGCATATCACTAGAGAGGCTTTAAATTCACTTTTCGGGCCTATAGGGTCTTCAATTCATGTTGGATCCCACCTCAAAAGAGTGTAAGGCCTTGAATTTGCACATTGGTTGGCCCTACCATGTGAACTCATAGCTTCCAAAGCCACATCTTGAAGACAACATGTTGTGTGTGTAGGTTTGTATTTAAACCTTAAAAAGTCTGCCTGCCTGCTCAATGTGGGATTATTGGTTTTGCCTATGTTTAGTGTGGACTCCTTTTATGCTAGGCATGAGCTCCATTCAACTTGTATTCTTCTTTGCTAGTGTAGACCCCCTTTTCAACTACACCAAACAACTCCCTATCATTTTCTTCATGTGTGGGTTCTCTTTTTGAAACCAACTTCCTCTGTCTTTGACCTACACTGCCCTTCACATGCGGCCTATTCCATCATGAGGCTCACTACGGATTTTATTAGTTGTGGACATTTTCTATTTGCGTGGGTCTTTCTTTTAGGCATTATTTGTTTTGTGTTTTCTTATGCTTCAACATTGCCTCTCAAAACATGGAGTTTCTTTGCTGGTGCAGCCTTCTTTACTGCATACGTCTATTCCTTCTTACATGGATTGCCTTGTTCTTGCCTTTGGACTGCTGGAGTAGCTCCTTCTTCATTTGGCATCTTTTTCCCTTCCAATCATGGATTCCTTTTACAAATGACTCCCCTGTTCCCTTTATAAGGCATGGATTCCTCCTGTTGATGTCCTTTTCCTATTATGCGAGTTGCTCTTCATGCCACAACTCCTCTGTTTAGCATGTGTGTCTCCTTTTTTGATGCATGGGCTCTCTATTTTCCAAGCCGTTGGTGGTCTTTTTTAACGTGTTTCCCTGCTGTAATTTTTCTCTCTAATCTGTCGCCTTTTCTTTCCTAAGCTTTTCAAATAGTGTAGTTGCAGAACCAAATGCTGAAGTAGGCTTCAAAAATGTCCTATTTGAGTCATGTTGGGAGCTTGACAAGGAGACTGATGTTGGAACAAGAAGAACACAAAAATTTGATGGGCAGTTACACATGTTTCAACATCAGGGTGCATCATTGCTTGTAAAAATTGTTGGAAAAGAGAATTAGGAAAGCCCTATTGCATATATGAATGATCACACTTTGATGCTATAATATGAGCAAGAATAGACATTGTTCCAATAGTGCTTCTTGTTGCAACTAGTATTACAGGTAGCTTCTTAAGTGGCTTTTCCATCATATCAAAAATTGGTCTAGGATCTTCAACCTATTTTATGAGTTCCATAAGACATTCTTCAATAGCATCCTATAGAGAAACATTCCAATTAACATCCAATGGACCCATTGCCTACATTGTAGCTTGAAGTCTTTTATGTAGATGTCTTCATAGATCACTAATTGCACCAACCTTAGCCACTATTGGTTTTGATCTAGCTTGCCTAGCTAAAACTGTAGCAATCTCAACAATGTTAGTTTTCATCTGAGGTTGGTGTACACCACTCTTGTTGTCTAGGTGTCTAATAAGAGTGGCCAAAAACAAGTGATCATTTCTTGTACTCTCCATCAAGAAAGAAATAGCATGAAGAATAGAAATAACCAATCCATGCTTAGGAGACTAGTGCTTTCCTATATCAAAGTACTAAAATATGGGTTCTAAGACATAGCGTACTATGGTTATCTCTTTGGCCAGTTTGACCATATTTGGAATACAAATTTGAGATTACATCTTAGGTGTTTCCATCTCTTCCCTTGTTAGTGTAGATGGATTTTTTGTATGAATTTTTGAATTTCCTGAGTCACAATGTTGGAAAACCAATGCTCACAGGGACAAGGTGAGTCCTCATGTTTTTTCTTATATTTGTCCCTAAATTCATTTAACCTTGCAAGTGTAAAAATGATGCCTAGATGAGCAAATGAATTCCATGAAATTTGATTGACCCTCAATGAATTTGATGGAGGACATATTTGTTATAGCCAACTATACAATTATTATTAAATATCAGTCTCCATTTGAAGCAATATCCTTCACATTTTATCAATATGGTGAAATTAGTAAGACCCCAAAGTGGTCTGACTAAATTTGTTTTTTGTTTCCAAACAACTGATACTCCAAATTTAACTCCATTGAACACTTGATACTGATTGGAATCAATTTTGACTACTAAATTTTTTTTTGAAAACTCATTTGACATCATTCTATAAGTTGTTGACTTAGTGCTAGGAGGTCCTTTAACCGGCCTTAAAAAACTGACAAAAACATCTGATCGAGCTCTCAAATCAAACACACTAATTCTCTATTCTACACACTTTTACCATGTCGAATCTCATATCATAATGAATTTGGGGTCAACGGATATTGACTATCAAAGTTGTCCTTTCAAAATTTCCTGCAAGCAAACATGTCAAAAAATATAATTTGTGTTTGGATTTGGCTTTGAAAACTAGGTAAACTAGCACTTGGGAAGATGAAAACTAGGGTGTTGGTTCACTATCATGAGGAGAGTATAAATATGGGATTTGGGCTCATGAAAAATAACTAGGCAAATTTGGTGAGTGATCAAAGTGAGCTACTCAAATTTTGCAGACAGGAAACAATGACAGAAAAGCATTTTTTACAAATGAAATGGACCTGGGAAAGTGTGCAGATGGATTCATCATAACTTAAAAATTGGCAGACTTGAAGTATTTTTAGAGTACAACACATTGGTACAATCTGTTTGATCTCACCTATTATGGATTTCAAGTTATGACATTACAAACATGGGTACTAACAAATCTTCAAATATCGACACTAGTAAAAAACTAGAAATTGCATTTGGAATCACGTTTGAAAACTGATCAAACATATTCGTCATAAGCTCAAAATTGGAATATAGAAAGAATTTGACCTCTAAAATACAATGCAATAGGAATTTTCTCATTTTGGTCAACTGGGTCAAAGTTATGACTCATCAAATAGGGCTTCCTAGAATTTAGAATTAATTGGATCAACATGACAATTTTAAATGACCAACTTTGAGGGATTCAAAAACTAGTCAAACAGACTTGAAATGACTCAAAATTTGAAATATAGGCTCTTTGGTATGGACACTAAGCACTCCCAAAGTGGTGAGTCATAAAACATTACTAGGTGCGAGATATTCTCATACAAACATAACCTCCTGTCGTTGTTTGACACTTAGGTGAAAATGCAAATTTGGAATTTGCTCAAAACAAGACTTCACAAAATGGCTCAGAATGAAAAATTATCTTCATGGGACACTTAGACACATTGAATTTAAGGTGATAGAAGCATTAAAAACTTCATATGCATCAAATGGATAGCTGGGTACACATGCATTAAAAAGCATTTAAGGACTTGATTTTCTCAATGGTACTCAAAATCAGGGCTACAGTTTTGAATGCCAATAGTGGCTTTTTTTGGGGATACATGTCCCTTATGGGCATAGTAAGGATTTATATTTTTGGAAGAAGTGGACCACTCACTAATAGCAAAAACTTTTCTCAAACAACTTTATTGAAAGCAAGGAAAACAACTACTCCTATGTACAAATGATGGCCCCAAGCCATCAAACTTCAACAAAAACCTTTTCCTCTATCAAAAACCTAATTCTCATCTAAACTTGCATGAGGTAAACTTGAAATAACATTCATATCAATTTCACCAATTAGATTAGCATCATGAATTTCTTCAATTGGCAAAAAAAAATATCACCATTACTTTCATAGTGCATGTAAAAACTTGGCATAACTTCAACCTCTTGCTCACTATGAAAAGGAACATCAACCTGCTTATGAATACCAACATCAAACTAAAACTTATCTATATAAACTAATTCATGAACATCATCAAATGGAAATACAAAGGCCTTATATTCAACTTCATCAAATTAGTTATATGTGTCACTCATACCTTGACTTTGCATCTCAACAAATGTTGCCAACTAGATTTCAAATGAGCAATCGGATTTATATTCACACATAACATTGTCATCAAAATTTGAAATCACTTCACAAATTCCTGATGTATCTCCACAATTGAAATGCTAATTAATTTTTACCTCATATGAATCATCTTAAAGATTATTATGAAGTGTCAGCTTCTTTTCAAAGACAACTCCATCAAACACCTCATCTTCAAGCTCACAAAATGCAACATCATTAGAAAATTCAATATCACAAATGGAAGAATAGTATTCTATTTTTTTACAGTAGTATGATAATGTATCACCATTTGCATCTAGCCCAACTAAACCTAAATCTTCCATGTCTTCTTCAAATAATGGGTTGATAACTCCATGCAAGAATCCTCTTTGAACATTTGGACAAAAGATGGGTTGTTCATCATCACAATCTTCATCATATAAAGCATTAGTATACACTTTAAATTCACTACCCATTTCATCCTCATGGAGACTCTTAGTGTATGAAGAAAAGTCATTACTATATGAAGACTCAGTTTCTATTTCTTCTATTAAACATATAGTGTCCATAATTACATTCTCTTCATTATCTTGTTTAGGATAACCATTACGAATATACCATAATTCATTCCTAAACCCCTTACTATATTTTGGAAATTTATTGTCTAATGTAGGAACACTTGACAATCCTTTAATTAAATCTTCATACTCAAATTCGTTAACATTCACAGGATTCACCATTTCTTTATCTTCATACCTTGTGGAAAAATCACTCTCAAATTCTTCATTGACTAATTGACTTATATAACACAAAAACTAAGATGCACTTTCTCTTTTAGATTTAGAAAAAGAATTCATACCTTCACCTTTGAATGAATGTTCACTTCCATCATTGCTTTCTTCTTCCCAATCAACACCAGAATCGTATAAAAATGAGCATGTAGTATCATTTTCCTCACTTTGATTTGAGTAACCACTCTCATCATCTCCCTCATATGATTCCTCTTGATTATATATCAAATCAAAAACTTTATTGTCATCACTTGAAACATGACTTTCAACTTCTTCATTCTCATATTGAGATGAATGTCTTTCAACTTCAAATTGTATAATACTCTCAACATGATGCAATCTATGAATACGACAAATCATTTCTTGCATATATGACTGATCAAATGAATCCATCTTACCATCTACTGCTAAAACATTAAAAACATATGCACTCTATTCTTCCAACTGTGGCTGAGATAAATATGATTCACACTCTTCATCTTGCATTATCTCTCCGTGGCATGTTGGATCGGCAACATCAAACTCATGATCAGAGAGATTAATTTTAGCCTCCTCACTTGCACTAGATTGAGACCTAGGTGTAGCAACCTCAAATTTTGAAGCATTAGTTACATCATCATACATATAATTACCATGAGGACAATTTATAACTGTAACTAAACCTTGATTCATAAAATCAATACAATGATGAACCCTATCAAAGTCTGAAATACATCCTACTATTGTAGCATCATGAACATATGTGTCTTCATTTGGAATAGACTCATTCTTCTCTACATACACACTCTAATTTGAAATTTCAATCTGATTATTCATTACAGTAGGGGTATTGATAAGCTTATTGAAATTGAAGCATCTATACCACATTCATCCTTCCTTTGAAGCACATTATACCAGAAATCATTCATAGAAAAATGACCTCTAATCAATCTATACTTCAAATTATTCCCAATATCCCTAGTGGTCATAAAATCTTGGTATAATGTCTATGGTTCTTTATCCCTTAATAGATAATTCATTTTCTTGTCAAATGCATCAAAGTAAATAGCTAAAGACATTTGATCATTGGGTCTATAACTCTCAAGGATCTCATTTAAAACTCTTTCAAATCTTATATTGAATTGAGGAACCAACTCACCACTCTCAATGTGAATCCTTAAAAACTTATTATAAGAATCAAATATGCTTACCCATTCTCCAAATTGCTCCATGAACACTGAATGCAACTCACTCCAAGATGAAATAGAACATGCTAGTAAAAAAGAAAACCAATCTCTAGCATCACCTTCCAAACTTTGAACAAATAACTTCATATGCACATCCTCATGAGCAATCTCATAGTCACCCATTAAATCATTGAATATATGAATATGATGACTAGCTAAAATAGTATGATTCCCATTAAATTTAGATAAACTTTTTCTAACATCATTAGGAATGACATTTGGGAAACCATGAATGCCATCAAAACATAATGACAGATATCTCTTGATAGAGATAGATCTAGAAATTTTATTGACAAGCTGCATACTAGATGAAAGAAAACTCGACATTCTTCAAAAATACAAAACTCATTCACCAATAATAAATCTCAGATTCACAACTTGTAGTAGATCTATACCCTTCTACCAAATAAATCTCTTCAAATACACTTCACAAACTTTTAAAAAACAACTGAAACTCAATCCAATGAAGTGTATGAAACTTGTCAAACTATTCTCGTCCTCTTAGTGTTGAAACTCACTTGATGGAGAGCACTACTTATTAACAATCAATTTTCATGAAAAGATAATACATAAAAATAAAATACCTTAAGATTTGGATGGCTGAAAGTTCTCTGTCCACTATTTATAATACCAGACCCAAAATCTCATCAATTCTTTGTTGAACCTTTTGAGCTAGCACATCACAAATCTAACCAAGCTTTTGAATGTTTCAACATCTTTGAATCTATTCTTCTCTTGCAGCAACTAATCACAATTCATGTATAGAACTGCACTGGTACAAAGATTAACTTCGAGTGGCCACTCACATTAAGTCATACATGAATTGCATTAGTCTTGAAGATACCACAAACTAATTTGAAACAATATTAGATAGAAGACATCTCTTCAAACTTACCTTGAATTTGAAAGCTCTACACAAAGCTGAAACATAATTTTATTGACTCTAAAATTACAACAATAACTCACACCAAATTGAATTGACTAAAGACATATTCATTTCTCAACACAATTTGCATTCAATTTGAGAACTAATACTATAAGAGAATAAAGCTTACTAGGGAATATGAAATTTCAGCAAGGATATGAAAAGAACACCATAATTCCTCACTGCTATAGCAAATCCTTCCTGATGTATTGAATCCTTTTCAAATTCTCAAGGTTTGTCTATCATTTAGATTCAATACAACTCCTGAGTAGAGTCGCCATTTTGTTGGCTCCTGATTTAACAGTTTTGAAAATGACCAAGAAACCAAACCAATGCATCTAAGCTTAGCAAACTCCTATGACAGATGCACCTGATTGCAATCTTGGGCCAACTATAAGGCATATCTCCTTCACTTTAGGCTTTGTGAGACCTAGGTAGGTTAACCCTTAGGTTCTGAGATATGGTACCAATGCAATTTAAACATAAATTTGAACCTAAAAATTGTAGATGCAACCCTTATTTCTCCTATTAACTTATGCAATAATATAAATCTGCGATAGCTAAGTGCAACTCTATGAAATTCACAAGTTGGGTAAGGGTTAGACTTTTTAGATCTTCAACATGAAAGGGAAAAATGTTTGATTAATAATTTTGAATTCAACAAAACCACTAATATGCAATAGTAAGAACTAATGATCCTATAGCTGACCAGTGCCTAATCCATTGGGCAATCCTATGAATCAAATACATACATACAGGTACCTGAGACATATTCATATCTTTAGATATCTGATCTACCCATTTACCTTGTAAATAGACACCTATGTTCAATCTAAATCTCATTCTTACCTAGTATCCTCATCAGTAAGCTTGCAACCCTATTGATTTCCCTAAAGCATTTACATAACCCCTTGAGTTATAAGCAACAATGAAACAACATACAACCTTAAGGGACTGCAACTACGACCTAGGCTCTTTGTTCAAAGATCATAAAACATTGAAGATTACTGATAAAGAAGACAAGATTTAAGATGAAATTCAACTTGTTGTTCTTTGTATTAATTTCTTTGAAATAATACATTTATATGCATGCGATCAAAACATAGAAACACCTAAAAGATCTAAACTATCTATGTCCTTTTCATTACTGCTATTCATACAAGAGAAATTTGTTGAAGGAAATGTGGTTTCATAGTATGGGAACACATCAAAACCAAAACCAAAACCTAGTATCTCAGTAGTGAGTGGTTTTTCTCTAAAGACTGGAACCAAGCTTACAATAGATGAGAGAAAGAAAGATATAGGAGAAGAGTTAATTCTCGAATCTAATCTACAACTAACATGTGTCTACTTGGGAAACCTTCTCAATGAGCTAAGAACATCTCTCTAATCTCTCTCTAAAAAAATTCATATCAAATCTTCAATCAGTTTTTCCTCCAAAAGCACAAAATCTCTAATTAAATAAGTAATTGATTTGATGCTTGATCTAGAACAAGTAATTGATTTAACAAGTAATTGTTAAAATTGAATTCTAGAAGGGTGAAAACATTTCTAGAATTTTTTTTAAGCTTCAAAAAATATCAATGTTTGTTCCCCAACCGATTCTGATGCTCTATGATGAATTCTACTTGTTCCATTGAGAATGCCCCAGAAGTTACAAATTTTCTTATAACTCGAACTAGTAAAGACTTACTAAAAAAATGACCTCAAAAATGGAAAATTCATTTCTTCTCAGTTCCAATGGTATACTACACTACCTAATTTGGACAAAAAAATGCCCCTGTTATGGCCATTTGAACCTAGACTATGGCTTGGCATTAAAATGGAAAAATTTAAAATTTTATATAGTTTGAACTATATAAAAACTTTAAAAAAATTTAAATTTTTCATATGCATTTGAAACTTCTAATTTTCATTTGATATTTATACTCTCCTTCAATCTGCCATCACCATGTGTCAATCTGCTATTGACCATCACCACTTACAACATTTTTAATTAATTAATTAACCCCTTTTCTCGTAGCATCACAGGGCTTCTAAGCTTTCCTTTACATTCTCACACTGGGACTTATATTAATATTTTATTAATATTTCCAATATCCCCATAGCATCATGAGCATTTGAAACTTCCTTTACACTCATATGTTTGGAGTTTTCTTTATGCCTTTATGACCTTGAGCATAGCACCAGGCCCCTTTAAAATTTGATTTACGCCCATACGCTCACTTATGCCTTTCACTTTATGCCTTTACACTCATAAGCTTGTGTATCTACATCTTTGTTATAGTAAAGTGTCCAATTCTTATTAAATATCAATCTCCATTTAAAGCAATATCCTTTACATTTTATCAATCTGGAGAAATCAGTCAGACCCCAAAGTGGGTCCGGCTAAAAAAAAAATTGTTTCCAAAGAACTGATACTCCAAACTAACTCCATTGAACACTTGATACTAACTAGAATCAAGTTTGACTACTGAAAACAATTTTAAAAACTCATTTGACATCATTCTATAATTTTTTGACTTAGTGCCAAGAGGTCCTTTAACTGGCCTTAAAAACTGACAAAAACACTTGATTAAGCTCTCAAATCAGACACACTAATTGTCTATTCTACACACTTGTACCACATTGAATCTCATATCATGATGAATTCAGGTGTAAGGATATTGACTATCAAAGTTGTCCTTTCAGAATTTTCTGCAAGAAAACATGTCAATATATAATTTGCATTCGGATTTGGCTTTTAAAACTGGGTAAATTGACACTTGGGAAGATGAAAAATGGGGCGTTGCTTCACTATCATGAGGAGAGTATAAATCTAGGATTTGAGTTCATGATGAATAGTTGGACAAATTTGGCAAGTGTTCAAAGTGAGCTACTCAAATTTGTAGACTGGAAACAATGACAAGAAAGCATTTTTTGCAAATGAAATGGACCTGGGAAAGTGTGTAGATGGATTCATCATAACTTGAAAATTGGCATACTTGAAGTATTTTTAGAGTACAATATAGTGGTATAATCTGTTTGATCTCACCTATTGCAGATTTTGAGTTATGACATTATGAACAGAGATATTGACAAATCTACAAATGCTGACATGAGTAAAAAACTAGAAATTGCATTTCGAATCACATTTGAAAACTGATCAAACAAATTTTTCATAAGCTCAAAATGGGAACATAGAAATTTTCTAACCTCTAAAATGAAATGCAATAGGAATTTTCTCATTTTGGTCAACTGGGTCAAAGTTATGACTCATCAAACAAGGCTTCCTAGAATTCAGAATTAATTGCATCAGCATGACAATTTTAGATGACCAACTTTGAGGGATTCAAAACCTAGTCAAAAAGACTCAAAATGACTCAAAATCTAAAACATAAGGTCTTTGGTATGGACACTAAATACTCCCAAAGCGGTGAGTCATAAAACATTACTGGGTGCTATATATTCACATGCAAACATAGCATCCTATTGCTATTTTACACTTCTGTGAAAATGCAGATTTGGAATTTTCTCAAAACAAGACTTGGGTTAAAGCACAAACCTGTGTCACCATTTGTGATATTTGGAGGGGTTACAGCCAAAATAGTTTCAGCCATAACGGTTATGGCTGAACAAGTTTCAGTCGTACATACATGGCAAGTTTCCTTGTCGACGTGGCATGCATAGTTATGACCAAAACACATTCGGCCAAAATAGTTCTGGCTGTAATCCCCATGTTTCAAATGACTCAAAATATCATAAAAATAGCCAAAAAGTGATTGACGATAATTTTATACACTGGGGGGTTACAGCCGAAACCCTTTCGGTCGAAACAGTTACAGCCGAAACCCTTTTGGCCAGAACTACCTATGTGGCATCCTAGGTGGCAGCCACACAAGCAAAAATAAGAACTTCTGCAAACTTCTCACTTTGAAGGCCAATTTGACTTACTAAATTAAAGTTTTTTTTAAAACTAAAAATATAGTTTTGTAGGTCTCTGAGTCAAGATTATGATTATGTAATTTTTTTAAAATTTTGATTATGGATAATATGTTATAATTTGAAAATAGTACAAGTAGGTACTTTAAGATTCAAGAAGATGTCTATTCAAAAATAAGAAAAAAATAGTAAATCATGTTCAAAAATTATTATTTTTTAATTTTGCACTAGAGGAGAGAGTCTTCTTCAAGAATATGTAATTTATTTTAAAAAAATATTTAGGTTTGATGGAAAAAGTTTGACGGGAGAAAAAAATTGCCAATTTCTGATAAATTTGACTTTGACCAGTTATAACTTATAAAATATTAGCCAAATTTCAATTTTTCTTTTTTGGTGCACTAGGTATACATGTTGACTCTAATATATTCCAAAATCAGACCAAAATATGAACATTTTCATATATTTGTTTGATGGGAAAAAAACTCTATATTTTTTAGCATTTAAAAAAAAAAATAGACTTTAAAAATTGAAAAATAGATAAAATTTTCACTCAATTTTTTTCAAAAAAATTACAAACATAAACTTCATCCAATTTTATACATTTCATTAGTTTACATCATCTTCAAATTCTAAGCACAAATGCCACTTTTATGTCATTAAATTTGAAGACTTTAAATTCTGATATCACTTCTCCTTTATAAAAGGTGACATAGGTTTGTGCTTTTACCCACTTCACGAAATGGCTCAGAATGACAAATTATCTTCATGGGATACTTAGACACACTAAATGAAAGGTGCTAGAAGCATTAAACACCTCATATGCTTCAAATGGATAGCTGGGTACACATGCATTAAAAAGCATTTAAGGACTTGATTTTCTCAATGGTACTCAAAACCAGAGCTACAATTTTGAGTGCCAACACCTTAGACACAATATGTCCCAAAAATATTCCTTGACTAGTGGCAAGCACACATTTTATTGGATTCAAGGACACAACATATTCCCTGCATTTGATGAACACTTGCCTTAAGTGACCAAAGTGGCCTACCAAATTATTTGAATAGACTGTTATATCATCTATGTAGACTAGCACAAACTTCTCAATCATGCTCTTGAAATCCATCTCCATTTCTTTTTGAAAGGTAGCACCTACATTGGTTATCCAAAATAATTTTTTCTCTAGGCATAAGTGCCCCATTTAGTAGTGAAGGTTGTCTTGTATCTATTAGATTCTTGGACTAACACTTTGTTGTAACCTAAAAACCCATCTAGGAAGGAAAATCTTTTAGAGCCACTAACCTTGGATAAGATTTTCTCCATGGAAGGGAGAGGATGGTGATCTTTGAGAGAGTCCCTATTTAGGGCTCTAAAATCTACACATAGTCTAATTTCTCCATTCTTCTTCCTAACAGGAACAAGGTTGCCTACCCAAGATGACTGCTTAATAGGAAAAATAATGTTTTCCTCTATCATCTTGGATAATTCCTTTCTCATAATAGGCTCAATCTTAGGATTGACTGGTCTTTTCTTTTGTCCATCAAGTTTTGCATCACTATTTAAATCTATGGTATCTTGAAATAGACTTGGGTCAAAACCCTTTAAATCATCATATGTCCATGCAAATTATCATTGAATTCCTAACATAAATGAACAAAATTTTCTTGTTCAACTTCAAAGCATACATTTCCTAAACTAAGAACCTTTCCATCAATAATGGGAACTGGTATGTGATCATGCTTATTTGTGGCTAGGTTTAGACCTCTACTCCTTTCTTGATCATCTGGATTGAAAATACTCTCTAAGGTGATTAGACCTTTACGATACTTTTTGGAGTTGAGTTTCATGACGTGATCACCATATTGGTTTTATAACTCAGATTCATTCCTATTAGAGAATTCTGCCTCACTTTGTAGAAAGTTAATAATTTGCACATCATAGTTAATCACTTTTCGATTGTCATGGTTATCAGGAACTATAGGTCTTACAACCAGTCAAATGTGTTGCTCTTTTTTGTCCTCAACATGCTCTAGTACATCATAGTGAGAACCTATTGCTACAGGTCTATTAGCATGTTTTTTTTTTCTCTTATAGGAACACTTTGAATGTTGAACTCTTGAAAGCCCTCAAGTAGATACCAAACTTAGTGTTTGTATGATTTGAGTAGATTATTCTTTTTGATGTCCCAGATCATTACTTTTTTAACCACTAGCTTACTATCTTCAAGGACCTTTAAGGATTTGATCCCTCTCTTTTGTTCAAGTTAGAGGCCTTGAATCAGTGCTTCATATTCTACTATGTTATTTATGTAGCTAAATTGGATTCTATAAGAGAAATAAAATTTCTCCAAAATAGGGGAGAAAAGCATTACACTAGCTCCTAACCTATTCTTATTTCTTGAGCCATCAAAGAACATGCTCCATACTCCATCAATATCCTCCTTTGTTTTCATGAGGCTAGGAATAGGAGTACCTTTATCCAATATATAATATGTTACAAGGCCTATATCTAGGGTTTCTTGTACTAGATCAAATTGATAAGTAGTGGCTCATCAACCAAAAGATAATGAGGCACCATTGTTAAGGAAGTGGCAGATTCATGTGTTATACCTTTATCACCTATCTCATGAATTGTACAATTCATGTTTGCAGGACTAGGTGTGTAGGTCTTTATGTGATTAAGGGCCATAGATTCTACCCTTAAAGAATATCTTCTCCCATATCTTGTCCTTAAGAGCATATAGGACCAATCTGGTACAATATGACCACCTATCTGTGTAGTGAAGTCTCTAGAAAAACAAATGAAAAAATATGGATCAACCCCAACTACTAATGTTTTGAGTGATAGTACAACAAGTGTATGCATGCAATGTCATTTCCAAAAATTTTGGGATCCATACAATTTTTACCAAGATACCGTCTAACTAGAGGACATCTTTGACCAGTGGCTCATACTTAATATCAAGGAGGTTAGCTATACATTTAGACATCACAAAACTACTAGCTCCTGAATCAATCATGCAATTATGGACTAGTTTTTCCCCTATAATCAAAGAGACAAACAAAATGAGGAAGCCTAGTTTTCTTACTTGTATCTCCTTCTTTTGTTGGCTATACCAAAATTGTTGCATTATCTAAGGTGGCTAATTGATTTGACACCCCAATAATATTTAACCCTTGGTGTAGTAGCTCCTTTTGTGATGGCATAGTGGCTACAACATCCCACATAGAGATATTAGTAATAGTCCTTTACATTTGATCCACCATGTTGAAAGGAGTACTAACTACTTTGACTGAAGCCTTTAGAGCTATAAGAACTTATGACTAAATTTGAGCAGCTTGATGTTCAATATAATCTTTGTTGCTTATGGTTTACTTCTATTGCGGAGCAACATTTTGTTGTACACTTGTAACTAGAACTTGAGGAGCAACACTTGAAGGCGAGGCTTGATTTGGTGGAGAAGGTGTAACATACTCAACAAATCTTCTTTTGCTTCTTGTTTTATGAGCTATAATATCATAATTATCATGATTAGCATGGAAATATTCCTCTAACTAATGGTTCATGAAAGAACAATCACCCTGTTGTTGAAGATGAGAACCATCGGTAGGTTGACCGGCACTATACTATTATGTTTTTGCTCAATTTTTTTTGGTTAGTGCTTGAGATGGTTCTATCCTATAGCACATACATTGTTTGTAAGGGTAAAAATCTTGCTCATGAGAAAAATTATTTTGAGGAACTAATGCCTTTGTTGTATTTATGCTTGTATTTACTATAGAGGCATTACTCCTAGGTCTATTTTGGTTGTGTGGAACATAACCTTCACCCTAATTTGTTGGCCTATACGTGGGGTTTTGATAATGAGGCTAGAGAGGCCTGCTACCTTGAGCTTTTTGGCTTTCCAAGGTCACCAATTTGTTGCTCATCTTTTGCACCACTAAGAACTTATCTTCTAACTTCTTTTCCTAACCTTGTAGTTTCTTGGGCATTTTTACATCAGGTCTTGCATCATGTCCTTCAATTCTGCTAACTCATTAAAGGATGTGGAGGCTATTGGGATTATGGCAAGAGGCTAGCTTTTGGATATGGTAGGAATAGGGGCTACTGTAGGCTAATGAGTAGGCATATCAATAAAGAAAGGCATTGAAGGCCTTGTAGCTAACTTAGCTCCTCGAATGAAGATTATTTTTGCTTTTATGGAAATTTTGTATGCAATTGGTAAAGTGCCCCCTCCCATTTCTTGTAAGCTAGTAGGAATATCACTATTGAAAACTCTTAGGTAATGCATGAAATCATTACTAGGAGAAAGTTTTATTGCAACAGGTATTCTATCCCATGTCTTTTGGAATCTATAATTAGAATATGTCATATATTCATAGGGTGCTATCTTGATGGTAGTTAGTTTCTCTAAGAGTGATAAGTGATCACTTTTATCTTCAAAATGTTTGCATAATCCTTCTCATAACTCATCCCAATTAATGATAGAATTATGTAGTAATCCTTTATATCACTACAAGTCTTTTCCCTTTAATGATGAGGCCAAAAGTCTAACAATAATATCATCCTCTGTAGTACCATGTATATTGTAGATGTTTGAAATCTCTTGAATGTGCTCTATTAGGGAAATAGAAGTTTCACTAGTGAAGTCTAGTATACTTCAGAGAGAAGATACTGGGATATCATGTCTTTTGGATAAGATGTGAGGATTACCACCATTAAAGGTAGAAAATACCTTATTCCTAGGGAGGGCCATGTGGAATAATGGTCTATTCAAATGAAGAGATGGTACCATAGGTTGTGATCTTGTTAGTGAATATATTATCCTCCAAAGAAATAAATACAAACTAACCCCAAAGTCTAGATAGGAAGACTAAATATGCACAAATGGTTGGGTCACTTCACTATTGAAAAGTTTAGGTGCCCTATAAATTTATCTGGGTACAACTCCTCTTGCATGATTTACAATGAATTCATAGCAATACAAATATGGATGCTTTTAACTAGAAAGCACAAAATGTTTACAAGCATCTATCCAAAAACATGAAATAGGTGCAGAAGAAATAAGTGGCTAAAAGAAAATAAATGACATAAAGTCCACTTATCTAAATTTTACATAATAGAAATAATATAGAGAAAAGATAAACTATTCTTCCCAAATACACAAAAAAGCATGGCATGAAGTCCAAAGGATAATCGTGATCATGATTAAATGCAACAGATATATGTTCACACAAAATCAATACCACTCCAAGTTGAATAATGATAAGAAAACATACATTTAAATTCAAAGTTTTAAAATATTGTTGCTATCCCCTCTAAGAGCACAAAAAAATGACAAAGATTCTGCTATTTTTGTACAATAGTCACCATCCAAAAATAAAAATCCGCTTCCCCTACATTACAATAGAATAGAAAAGAATAGAAAAACACACTCTTAGAAGCCCAAAGTCTGCAAAAAGGGTCGTCTCTCCTCTCGTAGAAAAAAATTGAAATAAAACTAGAACGCCTTATCTCTATTTCTATGGTTTATTTAACATCTTCTTTTTCCTGTAATATTTCAGTTACATAACTAATTCTTCGAGAAGCTCTTATCTACCTGTCCTCATATGCTTTTAGAATAAAATTATATATCTTATTGTTGAGGAAAGATAAAAGTGTGAAGAACCATCATAAGGATTAATAAAACCTTATAATAATGTTTGATTCTCTCCAAATTTCCCTTCATAGACACTTGTCACTATTAGGTTGAATAATTTCCTATATGACCTTCGTGTGCAGACAATAACAATGATGTTTCCAAATGTATCATAGCCACTTTATATGTTTATCACTATCAATAATTAGATCATCTTGGGGAGAATTAGGTGGGGCATCTACTCATACATCCCATCTAACTCATATTTGATTTCAAACTAACTATATCACCAAGAGCCTGTGCTCTATTCCTTCTTCCTTTGTGCCATTGTGCGAATGTTGCTAAACATTCAAATCATTGTTGATCAAGCTTAGTTTTTACTATTATTATTGACTTCCATATGCATTGAGGCCCTTCTTCATGTTCATTCACAACATATTTTGCTAAGATTTGGGTTGGTGATACTTGATACCTATTGTGCCTTAATGTTTGATATTGGATGCATACTCTATAACCTTGTCAAATTGTCAGCATGCATACCTCTATGTCTCCCAATATCTTAATCATATTGGATATTATTACTTTATTTTAAAGTATTTTTCTATTGCTATAGAATATTTAGGCACAATATGTATTCAATCTATCATGAGATTGACATGTTGCATTGACATTTTTCCAAACACTTTGTGTGCATCCTCATGTATCTCCATGCAATTTCACGTGTTGAAGCCAAAGACATCCAATGTAGATGCATAGGTATGGGGACATCTCTATCATTCTTTATTGAAAGGATTCATTAGTTTCATTGAAATTTTTAATTATGTGATCACATCCAAACCTACAAGCTTCATTCTTCCTCATTGACTGTCACAATGGAACCAACCTATGAGAAGAACATTAAAATGACCATCTTTCCTTTAGGTTATCATGTGGCCTTTTCTTTCCTTATTTTTTGTGCAATGAGATGTCATCTCTTTCATATTCTTACACCTAAGCCTTTATTTCTAACAAGAGACTCGATTCCATCATGGAAGTTAGCTTTGAAATGCACCACCTTGGAATTGGATAGAGTTCTATAGGCTCTGTGATTAACTTCCTATTACAATAGGTGATTTTAGTATCAAAACATGCCTCCATGTATTGATATCATGAATTATGTGTGATCACTAACTTTGGCATCTTTTCCAATTCCTGGCATGTTAGCACTATGATAAATCTTCAAGATTTGAGGTGGTGAGCCACATGAGAGCCACTTGGGTGGATTTCATTGTAGTTTAATGAGGATGAGTAGTGATCCTTGTGGGTGTGGCCATGGGGATTCCAAGTGTTAGTTATAAACATTTTATACATTGCACCAAATGGTTAAGTAGCATTGTGGATGCTCATCATGCCTCCATACATCTCAATTATCCATACATTTGGTGGGTGCCAATGTGATTAACAAGGAATGATTAGCTAACATGGTGTAAGAGGACAAGCCACTTCCTACTGACTTCCTCCAAATGTTGTAGACCATGATTCACTATGTTTTCTCTACTATTTATCTTTGTGTTGATTCCACTTGAACTGTTGAGCCATATGGGAGTCAATTGGAGTATGAACACGATACACATTTCTCGGTTTAGATTCCAAGCTAATTCCTTGGACTTCACTATGGCTTCAATGATTACTTTGGTAATTGGAGTGTTTTACGAACCTTGGTTTATTCTTACTAACATGTGAACTCCAAGCTTAACAAGCTAGAACATTTGGTCAAACATTTATTGCAAAGCTACTTATCCCTTGAATTAAAGAATGAGTCCATTCCTCTTATGTTCCCCACTAGCTTATATTCCAAACTTGTGGCTATTGATATTGCAAGCCTTAATATTAGAATGAATATCTCTAAGAGTCTTTGTGCACTATATCATGAGTACATCATTTGTGTCCATCTTTTATTTCTACATATTTAACAATTCTTTTGTGTGGTTCTACACTTCC
Organism: Cupressus sempervirens; assembly: GCA_028749045.1. Lineage (NCBI taxonomy): Eukaryota > Viridiplantae > Streptophyta > Pinopsida > Cupressales > Cupressaceae > Cupressus > Cupressus sempervirens. The sequence continues at coordinate 521,601,488 of CM053783.1, read as the reverse complement.
TTAAGCACCCACTACTACTTTCACTATGTCATACAATTCCTTGTGGAAACTCATGATTTTACCAACAATGTAAATCCTTTAGAGTAGTTAGGTTCAAATTTTCTAATTCTTATATACCTCTGGGAGTGGAAAAAACATTCTAGGTTCAATCCTCTAAGCACATTTGTTGTGTCACATCAAACCACTAATTTTTTCAAATATACTTGGACCATTACTTTTACATTTGAAATATTTAATCCTTTAGAATTGTGAACTCACAAAGTACATTTCTAAACTGGCCATGAATTCACTAAATTTGAACTACAACATTATGTCACATCTTGAACCTTTTATCTTCAAAACACTAGACTTCCATGCTAAACCTGCAAGATGAACCACTTCAAAACACTTAAAACCATGGTTCAAAGGAGTTTGAGACCATAAGTTGAAAATTTAATTACTAGGTCAATATTGGGTACCAATAGATCTATCAATGGGGGAGTAGAATGATATCTAGAAGGTGTATGTATTACTTGTGAAATCCTAACAGGTGATAAAGAGAGTTTTTTTTCTTTTTCTTCTAGGATTTGAAAATAAAAGTTTAGTATACTAAAAAGTACCTCTAGAATATGCCCTTGTTTGAACCTTGGACATCAATTATAGTGATTCTAGTCTGGAACCAAGATGTAGAGATGGAGTTCCCAAGTACTTGAATGTGAGCCTCTTGAAGGCTTGAAATGCTAAGTATAGAACTATCTCCTCAACATAGTTTTGAAGTTCCTTTCTTGACACTAGTGAACCAGTAGATTTAAGAAATGCTTCAATATCTTTCCCAACAAGCATGTCAAAAAAATTTGTCATAAAAGTTTGCATCCTTTCCTAAAGTTTGACCTAAAGGAAACCTTGTGAAACATGGAAACAATCTCCAAGTTATGGGACTTGAACAATAAGATTGAGTCTCTAGAGAATGTTGGCTTCCTTACTACTAGGGTGCACTTAGCTACTTCTTGAGAGGAAAAGGGAGAAGGAAATGCATGAAAAATCAAACTACTTATTCTAGTCTAGAGGGGTGATAAGCCAAATAGTATTTTCAATCTTATCTCTACCTAAGACTACACAGTTCATCAACATAATCTCAAAATATACAAATTCAATCTTTTTTTAACTCAACAACCATATGTAGATTAGGAACCAAAAGAATTCTGTAAGGAAGGAACTTCACTTTATTCATTTGAAGCCTAAGTAAATACAATCATGTAGTAGAAGAATGGAAGAAATACATCAATGTAAGGCAAGAAGATATTGCAAACTATATTAATGGAAGAAATAGATACAATAGAGAATTATATTCATTCAAAGGAAAAAGGAAATTATAGTAGTAGATCATGCAATACGATTTGCTATAGAATCAGAGAAAGACTGATCCTTGGAAGGGTTACAATTTTCTTTTATAGATCAAGCATAATTGAGAAAACTTCTAAAATCCCACACCTCAACTACTACCTTCAAGTCATAGAGAACAATCACTACTGATCTAGGAAGATTTGATCAGGTGTGCATCCACATGTAGATAATCATATATTTTAAGTAAATTTTAACTTTGAAGGAATAGAAATAGTGGCCATAGCTACTCTAGTTGGGTAGATGGATCACCATGGTGGTGATGGAGTACCTTTTTCATTTACTAGGCATGGAGAACACCAAAAGGTGGTTGCAAATAATCAAGAGATTGGTTTTCCATTAAGGAGCCATTATTTCATGTTCACAACCATGCCAAATCATCTATGTCATCAAGTCACCCTTGTCAATACTTCATAGCTTGAAATCACTTTAGCCCATAAACTATTGCGACTGTACAATCATCATAAAATTAGAATTATCACACCCTCACTATGGTTTGGACTTAACAACCCTTTAATCATGCAAATCTATGATGTAATCATCCTTGCCTTTCTTTCTCTATCAGAATGGTCAAACATGAAACCCCTTAATTCCATGCAACACCATTATCACTATTTTGATGACTACCATCTCTTATTTTGTGGCTTTACAATTGAAAACTTCAACCGCGGGTAAAACCTTGCAAAGTTGTGAAGACCATTAATGGTTGGTAATTTCTTTGTTCAAAACTTCAAAACATTATATTTTCTCAAACCCCTTTAGCTTATGATATTTCAAACAAAGGAAATTGCATCATCATAACCATAACCTCGGGTTAATCTTGACTGTAAGAGAAGATGCAAAGACCATCAAACTTGATTGGTTCCTTGAATCGCAACATCATAACTTAAAATTGTTTAATCCTATCACTATCTGTGATAATGTGATGAAGGATATAATGAATTGGGGTCCATTGAGACATTTTTCCACTACTCAAATTCTTTCTTTGGCTATCTTTTGTGTAACTTTGAAAACCGTGGAAGCAATGGGCATTGATCTTCTTATGATCTAACACTAGGGACTCATTCTGTGGCCTCACTATATTTCTTCCTTTTTGATGCCCCATAACCCTCCAAACTACTGATACTTGTCCATCATTATGTCACCTTACTAAGAAAAAATTAATTACATGTGAGAAAGAGAAAATTGTTAGAGTAAATAATTAATTATTAATTATTTATTCTATTTACTTAAGCTTACTTAGGTAAATGCATTTCATTAATCAGTGGTAGTCTAGGAGTTTGTTATAAGTTGTTGACAATATGGGATTTTTTTCTCTCCTAAGTCATACTTATCCTTTCACCTTGTTCAAGGACTTTCCACCTCATGTGGATGTATGCTTAGTTGTCACACTTATCTCCTAGCATCTTCTAGCTTGTTCTAGGAGATTCCTTGAGCTCTTTATATTCAAGCTCCCTCATTGTATTTCATAACTCATATCTCATTCTTGCATATTGTAAATACATATTTGCTTGTGTTGCAATATCTTTTCTCTCTCATGTCTATTTAGGGTTTTCTCAAGGTAGTTCATCATCCACGCTCTAGGATGTTAAGCATGCACTGATGGACCAATTTGAGATGATTGATCTTGGTTTGCTCCACTACTTTCTTGGTCTTCAGATTCATCAGTCTCCTACTGGAATTTTTGTGTATTATCAAAAGTATGTTCTTGACATGCTTCGTCACTTTCACATGCTTGATTGTAAGGCTGCTCCTACACCATTTCAATCAGGTCTTACTTTTTCTACCTCCTGCTCCTCACCTATAGTGGATGCTACTTTGTATCGATAGTTGGTTGGTAGCCTATTGCACCTAACACACACATGCCCTGATCCTTCTTTTGCGGTTGGCCTAGTCTCTCAATTTTATCAAGACCCTCATGAGCATAATTGACAAGCTACTAGACATATTCTGCACTACATTCAGGGCACACTCATGTATGGCATTCACTACACTTCAAGAACACACATTGTTGGCTACATTGACTCAGATTGGGCCGGTGAAGTTGATGATCAGAAGTCTACTTCTGGCTTTGTGTTTTTCCTTGGCTCAGGTCCTATCACATGGTCATGCAAGAAGTAGCATGCTCAAGCAATTTCATCTATAGAGGTTGAGTACAGGGTCACAATTCTTGCTAGTCAGGAGGCTTTATGGCTTCATCAGTTGATGACTAAGTTTTGCTTTCCTCTCGATCATCCCACTATTTTGTGGTGTGATAATCAGAGTGTCAGGCCTCTAAGATGCATCTAGAATGTGTCTAGAAGGAGCTATGAGATAAACATGACAACTAAGAACATAACTTCCATGATAAGAAGATAAACATGATGAGGTGTCTAGGATGTTGTAGACACCATGCGCTCAAATAATATGCTAACTCCTAAGTGTAGACAACCCGTGCATAATTGGAGTGCAAACTCTTGTGTTGCCAATATGACAACTCACAAGAGTTCGTATACTCCTATGTGAATAAATATTAAAATAATGCACATTAATTAATTTAATTATTTTAAGGAAATTGTAAATTATAGGTCTTATTCTAATAACTTGAATAATGGGAGACACCTTTTAGAACTAAGGGAGCTTTTATTAGTTATTAGTAACATTGATTTTAGTAAAATGATTTTATTAGAAGTCAATGGGAACTAGTTTAATGATTTAGATAAGTAAGCAATTATCTTTTGATTATTTTAGAAAATCATTTTAAAATAATGAAGGGATAATTCTATGTTGATTTGGATATTAAATGAAGAATCTTGTACATTTGAATTATACTCGAAACAAAAATTGAAACCTTATACTTGGCATAACCATGTGACTTCAAGAGAAAACTGAAACATGTATTTGTATCTTTATTATTCAAAGCTTCATATCTTAAAATCCCTTAAGGCATAACCGATCCACTATCATACGATTGCCAATGAGTCACTCTTTCATGACCTAAATTTGAATGCTAGCACTAATAGATGTGAAGCCATGCTGAAGATAATTTTGAATGTGTCACACTTTCACAAACTATATGATAGTTAAGTCCCAAATGGATATGACAGGGTGATAAAGGGGGTTTCACATCATTGCAACTAAAAATTTTCATTAGATGTGAAGGATAAAATACTTTGGGATATAAAGGAAAAGTCAAAGTTTTACGTATTCCTAATGTTGTTGCATGGAAATAAATGAATGATCTAATAAATGTAGACATGGTAATCACCTTGAATGTTCATGACACTAGAAATGTTGGAATTTTAGGAAGGGGGGCAAAAATGGCTAATAGTAATCACCTAAAAATAGTCATCTAGACTATTAGCCCCCTTCTTAGCATCTTGGCTAAATTATTTAATCATTTACCTTGGTCAAATTTCTAAAAAATAATTAATTTTATTTTAATCTATAGTTTGACTATATTATCCTAAGTTCATATTTGATTAAAAGAACATGTCCCTTTTTAATTAAATAAAAGACCCAATTATTCTAACCCACTCAATGTGTACACATAAAGTCCTTTTTCTATTTACAAATTAAAAGAAAAGGATCTTGTCTCACATGAAAAGTCAGCTATTTTTTATTGGTTGACTTGTTGTTACACATGGATCATTCCAAAAGTCAACCCCAACCCTTGATTTTTCACATCTTGATCATGATCTCAACCATCCATCTACCTTTAAATGACAGAGCTCCCTCTTCTCAAAGGATCCACATTCTTGAGTATTGTTATGTTGTAGGCTTCTTGATATATCTATTGAAGCTTTGTGGAGAACTTATACTTGTTGTCTATATTCTCTCATTTACATTTCATATTAGCTTATATTCATCTTACATATTAGCTTAGTTCATTTTGTAGTCACGTAAATCACATAGTTTAACTAGCTTAGTTGTTGTAACACTCCCATTTTCATTAATCTAGTTGCATTATGCATATATTTATAGCTTAGTGCATACTTGTATTACATATTTGAGAGTTCTTTGGACACTTCCATTCTTTCTCTTGTCTCAAGAACCTCCCATTTCATGGTTTACTAACAAGAGTTGTGTCTCTAAGGCTTAACTAAGAGCTATTCATATTTCTCAAAACACCCATTTGTATTTTATGGATAGGAAGCTCTAGGCCTCCATTCAAGCATTCTAATTCATGTAACTAATGAAGAACTTAATTTACTATGGATTGATGTCATGGGACCTATATGACATCTACAACTAAAAGCATCTACTACATGATCCTCTTTCTTCTTGATATAGCTACTCTCTTTATCATATTAAAAAATTGACTCCAACCACCTTATTTGGCATGGATTAAGATTAATTTGTGTGAAATGTATTTCATCCCTTAATTGTTTGATTAGAGATGGAAAAGTTTTTCATCAAATAATGCCAATGTTTCTACAAGATGTGACCAACTAAAGCTAGTTATAAGACATGGGTGTGTAGTTTAACTCATAGTTCTTAAGATTATGTGGATTATAGGAAATAACTCACTCATCTTCCATTTTATCCCTTCCTAAAGTCCTTCATTGGAAGCGCTAGTTATTTCCACAAACTGTTGTGCAAGGTGAAATGTAAAGCAATCATAAAAAAGGGTCAACTACTCTATATTTTGAGATTAATATTTTACCTCAAAAGTAATTTAAGGAGATTGATCCTTTCCATTAAAATATAATGTAATTATACCTAAGAGGATTTATGCCAAGTGATGAATGAGCACTATTGTAAGAAAAGGTCTAATAGTCAAGAACTAGATAAAGAATGCAAGACCATTAAAACCCTAATGTAGCAAGATCTATGGAGTGAAATTAAGACTATAGATATAGAAAGTAGATGTTCTAAAAATAAATAAAAAAATTAATTAATTAACTTGAAAATGAAGACGAATACTAGATCTAACATTCTAATGTTTGCACAACTTTAATCAGTGAGCATATCTAGTTATGAACTTGAAACAGTGAGTTCTTTGAAACCCAAAATATTTTAGTTGTCTTACAGAGTTGACAAAGGTAGTAGGGTCAAATTAAGACACCAGGGTTAACTTGGTAGGATAGTAGTGCATCTCTACTCAATAGTGCTCAATCATGAAAAAAAATTTGAATCTCTAAATTTCTATAAAAAAGGGTATATGAATCATTTTCATTTTTTCTTTTTGAGATGTGCAAGCTACAAGAAAAATGGTTTATGTTTGTTGATGGGGGGGTTCACCTTGGTCCAAACTCATTTTAGGAATTAACCTTGAAATTGAAATAATTAAAATGTTGCAAATGTAAATTAAATGCAAGAATTTTCCTTACAATACTAGGATTTGTAAAATAAAATGCAATGAGATTTTAATCACCCAAAAATGGTCATCTAAACTATGAGCCCCCCTTTCTATCATTTTTGCATAATTTATCAATTTATTATTCTTGATCAAATCCTCATTTTATAAATTTATCTGATTATAACCTATGGTTTTACCACTTTATTCTAAGTCTATTATTTAATTGAAAAAACATGCTTCCTTTTAATTATTTAAAAATATCCACTTCCCACTATATCCTAAGTAATTATTGAATTAAAATAACTTTCTCCCTTTTAATTAAAAAAATTCCCCAAAATCATTTATTCCTAAGTATGCACACATAAAGCATTATTCCTATTTTATAAATAAAAAGAAAAGACATTTTTGTCTACACATGAATGCACAATTTTCTATGTGAGAGGAATCTTTTATTTTTAAAATAACTTTGATTCTCCTCCACACATTTCAACCCTCTCAAAGGTCAACTATTGATTGTGATTGGTGGAGATACTTGTGCACATGGATCACTCAAGACACATTCTCCTCCTTTGGTTTTGCCTCTTTTGCCTCTTAATCTCAACTATCCATTTTCTCTTAAAAGAGAGGACTCTCACCTCATTCTAAAATTCTAAGTATCTCATGCTAATGTTATGTTGTAGGATTTTTAGGCACTTTTGGAGCTTTGAAGGACTTGGAGCATTTATTTTTTCTTGTATTTTTAGCTTAACTCTCATTCTACTTGTATTATGGCATTCTTTTCTTAGCTTTCTTTTGTGCTCTATCTTAGATCACATAAATTAAGTTGGAGATTTTGTAAATCTCTTTTAAAGCTTGCATTTCATTTAGAATAGCTTGTATTTTCATTTTATTTTATTATAGATTCTTGGATATTGGCACTCTTGCCTCTACTCTTTGAATCTCTCGTTCTATGGTGCACCTTGCAAGGGTTGCATAGCTTGGTTTATTTGAGAGACACCATACTTTGCACAATACACATCAAAGATAGAGAGCTATAAGACACCTCTTGAGATGTTGTCTTTCATGGGTATTCTCGAGTATAATGGTTTATAAAGTGTGACACTTTTTGTACACACATTTTTGGCACCCACCATGGGGCTAGAACCAAGTTGTTACAAGTTGGAGTTTCCATTGAACCAAAAGATTGACCTATTAATGCTCAATACAACCAATAGACTTATAGAAAGGTAGTTAAGCCATGTCACAAATCTTGAAAGAGAACATTGATGATTAGACCAACAATCCCCCCTTAGTGTTACCCAAGGAGATTTGAACTTGTGACCAAGCTCTAATAACACTTGTTACAAGCTAGAGTTTCCATTACACCAAAAGATCAACCTATCAATGCCTAATACAACCACTATACTTATAGAACATAGGAGGTAGTTAAGCCATGTCACAAGTCCCAAAGGGGGATGTTGGTGGTTAGTCCAACACAAGTTTCAAGCTCTACTTTATTACTTTAATTTTAGTTTGATGCTCATTTATGATTTTTGACAGTAACTTGTGTGGTCTAATCAAGTGGTTTTGTAGGTTTTCCACTTTGGTTTTAAGGCTAACCCTTGTGGAGATTGATTTGAAGGCCAAAATCCTAAGTTTTAAAAGATTTGATCATATCTTCTAAACCACTAGAAATTTGGCACTGATTTTTTTTTTTACAAGTTAGGTATACATCCAAAATGTTTTAGATTGTTGTGAGTTGATTTGTGCCTGTTAAAACATTCTGTTTGTTTTCATTAAAAAATCATTTTTTTGCAAATCACAAAAATTTACATTTTCGGAATGTTTTTAAATTATATAGGGGGTTAGTTCTTTGTGTTTTGAATTTAGAGGTCATATTAGAGATTAATAACTCCATTTGAAAAAACTAGCCTATTTTGAGAAAATGGGTCCCTACGGAGCAAATGAAGAGATATTGCTGAATTTCTTACATTTTTGGAAATCTCTCTAGTTTTTTGTAGGGGTTTTTTTTTTTAAAATTTTTTTTCTATTTTTAGAGCCTAACTAATTTAAAAAATTCAGATCTTGTTGACTAGGTCAAAAATAAAATGTAAAAATGAGAGCATTTGTGATTAGTTTGCACTTTTTTGCATATGGTTAATTGGAAGACAACTTGGATTTTTTAGGAAACTAACCACTTTGTGTTGCAGGTCTTACTTATTTTTTATACCCTAACCTTACTATTTTGTAGGGTTTTCACACTTTCTTTCCAAAATGAAAGAAAAGAAGGCTTGTCAAAGATAAAAGGGCTGCTAACATTTGTTTGTAGGGCTGCCCTAGCTTTTTAAAAAAATATTTTTTCATTTCATGATTTCATGTGTCTATTGTGTTTTCCTAGTTTAAATTAGATTTCACTTTTTCATATGTACATAATTAATATCTTTACTAAATCTTGTCACTTGGTAGGAGAGTATGTTCTTCACCTTCAGGTGAATCAAAAATCTTGACCCATTTGATATGCCAAGGTGGAGTAAGGGGGACATGAAATTTCTTGGCATGTATTAAGGATGCATTAGGAGCTTGTATTTCATTGGTTCAAACCCTTTTAACCTTCATTATTGGTGTTACTCATCTTTTTTTATTCAAGAATCCTTTAGTGGGCTTGCTCTTAAGAGATCAAGAGGAATGACCCAAGAGGGAAAAATTGAACCCAACTCTTCCAACCCACTATGAAATCAAGGCTATCAAGGACACAAATCCTTCATAGACATAGTACTTTTCTTTATCTAGTGTAAGCACTTGTGGGATTGCGACCATGAGTAAATCACTAGGTGAGAATTCTTAAGGTACTCTTGTGGCCATGAGGTCTGTTACTTATCATATGATAAGGTGTCTCATATCAAGAGCAAGAGGATTTTTATGAACAAAAGTCCTTACTAGAAACCTTAGAATTAGAGGCCACCCTATTTTAATGCTCAATATTTTGGTGCAAGGATCAATCCTAGTGGACTACCTAGATCACCCTAAGATTTTATTCACCATATGTATTCCTTTAGATGTTGGTAACCCATCTACAAAAAAGCCAATATCTATTGTTGGAAACCACTTTGTGTGAGGCAAGGGAGAATATATTCATGGGCCAAGGTATTGAGTAATGAGTCATGTCCTTTAGGTAGCTATTGCTTGATGTGTTTTTGAGTGTGCTAAACCCATGGAAATATTTTGAACATATATATGATGGTAGTTCTATGGTTTTTTTTTAAATACCTGACATATTCTTGTATCATACAAGGTTTCTTTGCCCCTTACTTTATTTCTTGAAGAGTACTCCATGTGTCACTATCTTGGTTAGAAATAACTTTTTTTTGAACATCAAACTTTCTATGCTATCAACTATTCTCAAACTTTGTCAACCAAGTCAAAATATCAAGTGCAAACATTTGTTTGTGTTTCTTGCTAAGGGGAGCTTTTCCACTTGACTTGGATTTTCTATGTCTCTAGCTCTTGAATATTCTTAAAGTGGCTCTTTGGTCTTATCACTCTTGGTCTTTTCCACCTTCTTGATCTACATCCACTTGCTAGGACCCTCTTTTTCTGAAAGGTCACCTTGATATCTTGACTACACTCTTTGATTGGGAGATTTGTTCACTTATTTTTTCTTATCTATCTACTTGGCTATTTGGGCATCTTTCCCAACTCTTGACTTTAGTCATTGGTTTCATAAGTTTCTTGGACACTTTCTTGACAAGTCACTTTATTATATCTTTAGTATTTTGGAAAGTTAATGCCCTACCTCTCTAGTTTGGACATTAAGTTATCTTGTATCACCTTATTAGCTTCCTCTAGTCTCCTTCATGTGTTTTTTTCTATCTACCACTATGGGCTTCAAATCTTGTGCTAAAAAACCCCAAATAAGTCTAGATGATCATGAGTTGTTCTATGTCACTAAATAATTTGAATATCTATACACTTGATATAAAGAGCTAGAAGAAACAAATGATCTTGCTTACCTTCACCTCACCAGGTACATGATAGAAATGAAGTCTAAAATTGAGAAAAGGTTAGAGGAAATAATCAAATCATCACATGATCTTCACTTGATCACCCAATATGCACATGATTCATCTTCTTCAAGATCATTATTTTCCTCTTCTTCTAATTCTATACACTTTGTCTCTCCAAAACATCAATTTTCTTCATCTTCTAGATCTAAAGACTTCTCTAGAGAAAAATAAAGAGTTGCCTCCTTTGATCCCATGAAAATATTTCATGATGAACCTATCTTTGACCAATATGATGAAGACATGGATACATGTTATTCACTTGAGAAGCAACAAGAAGATCTTAGACATTTTCTTAAGAGAACTTATACCCCCATGGAAGATTCTTATGATGAGATTTTGCAAACACTTCTTAGTATAATCATCTAGATATGGTCACATAGACTATTAGCCCCCTTCTCAAAATTTTGGCTAAATTAATTCATCATTTGCCTAGACCAAATTGCTAAAATCAATTAATCTAATTATAACCTATAGTTTTGACTATGCTATCCTAAGTTCACTATTTGCTTAAAAGAAAATGTCCCTTTTAAGTAAATAAAAGACACTTTTTTTTACCCACTTAATGTGCACACATAATGTCCTTTTTATATTTTACAAATTTGAAGTAAAGGCTTTCTGACTTTTTTCTTATATGGGAAGTCAACTTCTATTTTATTGGTTGACTTGCTTATGCACATGGATCACTCCGATTTTCAAACTCCACCCTTGATCCTCCATCATCTTGACCTTGATCTCCACCATCTATATGACTTTTAGAGAGAGAGAGAGAGAGAGAGAGAGAGAGAGAGAGAGAGAGAGAGAGAGAGAGAGAGAGAGAGAGAGAGAGAGAGAGATTTCCCTTGTCAAAGGATCCACACTCTTGAGTATTGTTATGTTGCAAGTTTACCATTTGAATTCTAGAGAGCCTTTTGAGGAGAACTTCCATTTCTTGTCTACATTCTCTCATACCATAGAATTTTAGCTTAAAATCATGTTTCATGTTAATTTAGCTTCTATTTTGCAATAATCTATCTCACATAGCTTAATAGTTGGAATTGTAAGATTCTAATTCTTGTTAACATTTCTACATTTAGCATATTCATACTAGTTTAGTCTATATTTGCATTGCATTCTTAAGGAATTCTATTTGGACATTTTCATTCTTGCTTCTTGTCTCTAAGAGAACCACTCATTGCACAGTTTACTAGCAAGAAGAGTATCTCTAAGGCTCAGCTGAGATCCTTCTTATGCTTGAAACATACTCTCTTACACTCGATCAATAGGGAGCTCTAAGCTAACACTCAAGCATTCTGAACTCATGGAATCACTTGGATAGAAGGGTTTAGAGTGTGACCCAAATATTGTGTACATTTTTGGTGCCCACCATGGGTTGGAACGTCTTAGTTTTCCTCTTCATCTTGCTTTATTTCTGTATTTTCTACATTTTGTCCACAAATTTATATTTTTTACAGTTATAGATTTTAAGTGATATTTTTCCAATATCATGCAACATTTGTTAGTGATATAATGTAACACTTTCCCAATAAAATTATTTGCACTCTATCACTCTGGTATAGAAAGTTTTATTTCCTAGCTTAGGCAAAAATATCACACAAGGAAATTTCATCACACGAATATATTGTGAAGTATCATATGACAAAATTCTAGCAAATCCTATAGCCTGGCTTGAATTATCTTGCTAATTGAGTTGTTTGGTCAGTTTCTTGGTTGTTACTTGTTGTTTGCTAGATTTTATAGGTCTACCATTGTTTGATAGTAGACTATTTGTAGATTTCATGCTATTTTTAGACTAAATTGTGGGGCTAACAGTTGTGTTTATAGGTTGTTTCCTTGAGATGCTTGCATAATTACCTTGAAAAGAATGCATGTCAAAGCTTCAACTACACAAGGGCTATTAACAATTTTTTACAAGGTTGCCCAAAGCATAAAAACTAAACTAACTTATATTTTTCTTTATTTCATGTGTGGTAATACTACTAGTTGTTTAATTTCATAGGCACATTAAACTTGTGATTGGGGTTCTTTGGTGATAGGAGAGTATGCTCTTCACCCTTGTGCTAAATCAAAAATATTGACTTTCCTATAGATTTCAAAAGCAAGAGGATAATCAGATCTTTTAGGCATGTTTGGGGGAAACAACCAAGATAGGAGAGTATACTCTTCATCCTTACAATGAATTAGAAATCTTGACTCTTGAAAGTGGATCCAATTTGTTTTAGTTAAAAACCTTTAGAAGGCATGCTCTAGGAAACCAAGAGGAATGACCCAAGTGGGGACAAGTGAACCCATATATTCCAACCCACTATAAACTCAAGGCTATCAAGGACAAAAAACCTTCATAGACATATTGTTTGCCTTTACTTAGTGTGATTAATTGTGGAATCAAGACCATGAGGAAAATGTTAAGAAAGACACTCAAGGTGCGCTTGTGGCCTTGAGGTATATTACTCACCACAAGGTGGGGTGTCTTATAATTGGGTTGAAGAGGAACATTAAGAAACATAAGCCCTTTCTAAACACTTTAATTTAGTAGCTACCATATTTTGTCACTCAACTTCTTGGTACAAGGATTGATCCTAGTAGATTATCCGGATCACCCCAAGGTTTTACACTCACTATCTATGTTGCCTTGGTCATTCTTATGGCACATCCATGACGAAGCCAATATCTCTTGTTGGAAACCACTTGGTGTGAGGCAAAGGAGAACTTAGCATTGACCAAGTTGTTGAGTAATGAACTATGACTTCTAGGTAGATTTCTTGGCAAGTGTTCTCAAATGTGCTAACTTGTTTAAATGTTCTCAAAAATCAAACTTCTTGGTAAAATTGGTAGAAAGGCTATTCTAATATCACAAATGCATATTGGCAAGGTTTTTTTGACCTTGTTCAATTGTTTGAGACATGCTAAAAAAACCTACTATTTGCAAACCTTGTTATTATTCAACATAAACTAAAATCTAAAACTCTATGGTTTGAAAACTATTTGACTATGAAAATGAAATACAACAATTTGGAGTCAAAATTGTCATTTTTACACAAATTGGCACTTTATCACACACTCTTTGGAGAAATATCATGTGACACTTTATTTCAAAAATTGTGTCACCCTACTATTTTAAGTTTTATTTCCCTGCTATATTGAACTTTTTCACCCCACCTTAGGTGAACTATTTCCCAAGATAAAAGTGTCACTCTAGTATTACAAAAATTTTCATATAATATAATTTGTTGTCTCATTTTTGCTTGGCTTCTAGAAATATTGTCAGGCTCATTGTTTTAACTATTTTAGGGTCTTGTCACCTTATTCCTTCCTACGTCTAGTCTATGTTAGGTGTTGTCCCAATTTGAAAAGATAAGTCTAGTCCATCAGATGTAAGTCTCAAAGCATCATTGATGATCACTTGTCAAAATCTAGTTACCATTCTACATTATCTATTCACTATAAGCTTCTTTCTTTCTCTCTCAGCTTGAGTCACTAGTGCTATAAATTCTTGAGCATTTTTGACAAGCCATCTATTCTACTTTAACAAGTGATTATTCTTGATTGTAAGAGATTCAAATCTAAAACACTTTTCTTGTCCTATTAAGCAAAGACATATCCTTACATGCCAATTACAACTAGATTTCAATTGGTAACAATAATCACCCCTCTCTCTTTTCTGCACATTTAGAGACATCACCTAGGCACCCTCGTGGGAAATCTTGTGTGGATGATCTTGATTCTAATCAAATGCAAACAACCAATGTCTGACATAATCCACTTTAAAGTTTTGAGAACCCATTTGGAACACCCTTTGTTACACCCACAAATGAAAACACTTTGAACAACATACATCCTATTGAAATCAAATGCCTCTTAGAAGAGAAAGCACATGAAAATGAAAGACTTAGGGAAGCTATACATGCTAGAGAAAGAGTGGATTAACAAGTTGAGCCTAACCGTCATACAGACAATGAGGAAACTAGAAGAGACTATTATCACAATCCTTTTGAACATATTCCCATCAATGGAAATGATGGAAAAAAAAACCTCTAAGGAGTCCTAGAGTCAATGCAGAAGCATTCCTATCACCTCCCAGACAATCACAATCACATCATGAAATTGATGATGAAATCACTAGTGAAGATGTTGTAAGATTTCAACAAGATGAGCTCACCCAAAAATTGATGCTAAAAGCTTTAGAGAAAAATGGGGACCAATACTTCTAGTATATGACAACAAAACATTGGAAACTCCCCCAAGATTTCAATGTACAATGAATAATAATAAAAGAAGATCCCATTGAGGTTGAAATCTTGAGAGAAAAAATGAGGAATTGAGGAAAAAACTTGCACAATTACAAACTTCCAAAATGCCACCTAAAACTTCATTTTTTGAATCAATATGTGCTCTTCCACTTGATAGGACTTTATAGATGCTTCCATTTGCTAAGGATATAGAGGTTCCTAAGTATGAGAAATATGACAAAAATGACGAGTATAATGTTCATGTGAGGTATTTCTATGCTATTAGCATGGATTTTGTGCATGAAGAATCCTATCTTATGTGTTTTTTTGCTAGGAGTCTAAGAGGGAAAGCTATGAAATGGTTCAAAAAATTGACTCCCCCTCTCAAAACATTTAATGAGCTTTCACAACATTTTATCAAACAATACTCTTATAACATTCAACATCCTGTAACTATGTTGGACTTGTGCCAAATCAAACAAAAACAAGAACTTTTTACAACATAGCTTTAGATATGGAGATCCCTATACTCTAGGTGCCCTTGAAAAGTTTTTGAAGCTGAGAAAATTGATATTGGAAAGTTCCCTTTCAATGGTATTGAGATAGTTTTCCTCAATGAGAAATCAATGTCTATCAATACACTATTTGTTGTAGAAACATTGGTTCTACATCATCACTCTTCTCATGAGCTAACACTATCCTTTATAGAGTGTGAATAGAAACTAAAAATGATGAGCCTAGGAATGAGCGAGTACACTCTAGACTCTATTTTTTCTTTACCTATTTCTTCTCAGTCCTATGGGAAACCTTATACCAACAAGAAGCCTTCAACTTATACAATAACTCTTTTTTGTACCTTTGTGCAATCCTCAATTCCCCTAGAAGTGGAAAAAGAAGAACCATCAATCAAATATTGAATATATAGGGAAGAGGAAGATGAGGAGGAAGTCATTATTACTACTCCCATCTCTCCTAAATGCCACAACAAAGGATATAAACTTCTCACAACATGGGCTATCAAGGCCATGGGTCCTTAACTTGTAACAAAAAATCTCTAATTGAACCTTGAAGCCTTACTCAAGGTTGTGACACTCGAAATACTATTGGCCTAGATTTTGGGCTAGAATATGAAATACCAACATTTTATAGGAAAACAACCATGTCTAGTAAATCAAAGGATGATGATTCTCCCTTTGTTGCTACCACTTTGCAAAATGAGGATTTGATGACTCTCACCTCTCTCCTTTGGGGAGAATAAACACTAACTACCCACAATGATGTTGAAGCTTCCACTTCTCAAGAGCAAGAACAAGATGAATTTGACCATGAAGACATAAATAGACGATGAATTAGAAAAAACTTTGCTCACTTAATTGCTAGAGATTAGAGTACAGACTCTCACGACTATGAATGGGAAAACCTATTAGATGGATCTTGTGAATTAGGGGTGGATGTCATTCACATGTATGAAACCCAGCTGAATATAATAAAAAATTCTAGTATAGGGTTAGGCAATTTTATCTAGCAAACTTCTTTAGTGGATCACGTAGGTCCCTCTAGGTCTATTCCTGGTCTGGATTTCTTTGCAACATTCACTATAGGCTCAACTTCACATGTCACTAGAGATGAATCTTTTCATATTAACAACCTTGAAGCTTCCACATCTCTCTCCTTGCTTCATCTTGATCTTGTAGATTGATCAGTTCAACATCAAAGACCCAAAATACCATTTTTTCAAAATGACTATGAGATCACTTGCTATCTCAACACCATTGAACCAATCACTTCTTCCATGAATGAACCCATGGTTAACATGATGGAATCATATATCAAGTACCTAAGTCATAAAATTAAAAAATAAAATAAATGTTTAGATGGAGAAAACCACTTTGAGGCAGTATTCAAACCTTAAAAATGTAAAAACAAAGATGTATCCAATGGTGAAAACCTCCTTTAGGTGCCTATGGATGAGGTGCTTGGTAGTCTACCAAGATATTTTTTAGGATAGATCTTTGATTCTCATCAAACCTACATAGCCTATCAAAATGGGGATAGAGGAATCTCCTAAAATTATCCATGTGGCTTAATCATTGTCAACTAAAGAAAAGGAGAGTTTTACCAAATTCTTTCAAGACAAGAAGATCAATTTTGTATGGACATACTTAGAGGACTTGACATAGATCTTGTCATGCATCATTTATCTATCTCTTCTAGTGTAAAACTTGTTAAAAAAAAATTGAGAAAGATGCATCCACATGCAGCCCTCTTGATCAAAGCAAAGTTGGAAAAACTCCTAAGTGAAAACTTTATCAAGGCTATTGATTATGTAGAGTGGATTTCCAACATTATACCTATGTCTAAACATGATAAATCCATTCGAGTCTATATTGATTTTAGATATCTAAATAAAGAATGCCCAATTGATGGCTTTCCACTACAAAAAATAGACATGATAGTGGATATTATTGTAGGTTATGAAATGTACTCCCTAATGGATAGCTTTTCTAGGTATAACCAAATTAAGATTGCTCCAGCTGATCAAGAAAAGGTAGCCTTTAAATGTGCCTAGGGCACCTTTTGTTGAGATGTCATGCCCTTTGGGCTCAAAAATGCTGGTGCTACAAATCAAAAAGAAATGACCACCATCTTCTAGGATATGATGAAAAAAAATATGGAAGACTATGTGATGATACATTGGTTAAATCTAGAAAATGAGATATACATCTTGAAGAACTTAGTCTAATATTAAACTATGTGAATCAATTTCAACATAGGCTGAACCCAAAAATATGTGCCTTTGGTGTCACATCTAGAAAATTTATAGGCTACATTATATCAGCAAAAGGCATTGAGGTTGATCCTAAAAAAGTCCAAGCTATCATGGAAATGCCTCCTCCAAGAAATACCACTCAACTTAGAAGTCTATAAGGACATCTAGAATTTGTTAGAAGATTCATTTCTTAGTTGGCTAACAAAGCTCAATCTTTTAACAAGAATTTGCACAAAGGCTCTACTCATATCTATAATAAAGATTGTCAACAAAATCTAGACAAAATCAAAGGGTACTTGGCTAAACCTCCACTTTTGAGACCACCCATTCCAGGAAATCCTTTGATTTGCTACAACTTCCTCTCTAGGAGAATTATTGGCATAGATTGATGAGGCTAGAAAAGAACATGCCATATACTACATCAGTTGCACTTTAGTGGCTTATCAGATAAAATATAGCAACATTAAGAAAGCTTTCCTAGTAATGGTCTTTGCTTCTAAAAAACTCAGACATTTGATTATGGCACATATTGTTTACTTGATTACTAAAATTGACCCCTTGAAATACTTGTTGGGAAAAGCTATGCTTACTAGTCGTCTATCTAAATGGATGATGATTCTTTCATAATTTGGCATTCAGTATGTCAAACATAAAGCTATCAAGGGATAGGTCATAGCTAACTAATTGGCTAATTTTCCACTAGAGGATACAACACATATTCAAATTGAGTTTCTAGATGCCTCAATTATGTACATCACTGAGAGGACTTGGAAAATGTTCTTTAATAGTTCTCATACACAAAATGGGGCTAGAGTAGTATCTTGTGTAATTTCCCCTCATGGTTATATAATCCCAAAATCCTACAAACTCTAATTCCCTTTTATAAACAACATTGTAGAATATGAGGCATTAACAAATGGGATCAAAATGGCTCTTGAATGGAGAATCATTGAATTGTGCATCTACAAAGATTCCCAAATTTTTATAAATTTAGTGAACAATGAATATCAAACAAACGATGACAAGTCGATACCCTATAAGAAGTTGATTGATGCTCTAAGGAACTATTTCACTTTTGTGACATTCCAACAAATTCCTAGAGCAGAAAATAAGGTTGTTGATGCTATGACCACTCTAGCATCTATCCTCTAGTTACAAGAACATGAAACATTATTTGAGTTTCTAGTGGAAGAACTATGTTATCCTACATATGCTTCCTTAGATAACCAGGTGATCTACACTATTGTAGGTCATGATTCATCCCACTATGTTCCTATCTTCTCTTACTTGCATGATCAAGTTATTCCTAAAACTCACATGCAACCAAAAATGCTAACTCCTCTGCAATGCTTCATATTTCACTTTGGTCTTTGGTAACTTTGTATAGTAAGAGTCTAGATAGAACATTTCTTAGGTGTTTAAATCTAAAAGAGTCTAAAAAGGCACTAGCCAAAGTCCACGATGATATTTGTGGGGCACATTCTAATAGCCTTATACTTGCTCAAAAATTACTTAGGGCAGGTTATTATTGGCCAACCATGTAAGTTGACATTGCTCCTTATGCTAACTCCTATAGGAAATGTCAACTTCATGGTAATTTGATTCATGCTCCTAGTTATGAGCTTATTCCTTTGTGACATATTGGCCATTTCAACTATGGGCCTTTGACTTGGTAGGAAAAATTCATCCAAGTTCATCTAGTGGCCACAAGTTCATCATGAAAACAATTGAATATTTCACCAAATAGGTTGAGGTTGTGCCACTATTTTCTACTATAGGAAAACATTTGTCCCTATATATACTAAACTACATCATGTGTCATTATGGTATTCCTTCCTTCATTGCTACTAATAATGAAGGAAAATTCAAGAAAAAGGACCTTGAACAATTGCACAATAAATTTTGAATTAAAAAAAAATTGGTCTTCAATTTACTATCCTCAAGGGAATGGCCGAGCTAAGGCCTCCAACAAAACATTGCTAAAAATCTTGTACCAAATAGATCACAAATCTGGGAAGGACTAGCACTTACAGATAAATATAAGACTTTGGGCCTATAGAACACCATCCATACTCTTATTGGGGCCACACCTTTTTCTTTAGTCTATGGTTCTAAGGCTATCCTTTCCTTAGACGTAGAGATCCCCTCATTGCGAGTCTCCTTACATGGGTTGATAACTAATGAAGACCATAGGGCTATGCGAGTATAGGAATTGAAAACTTTTGATGAATGCCATAAGGCTACTTTTGATGACATGAGGGCTTACCAAAAGTGCATATCTACTACCTATAACAAGAAAATTCCTCAAGAGTTCCAAGTACATGAACTTGTGCTTAGAGAAAATCCAAAAAAATAGTAGCATAAAGAGCATAAGGGAAAGTTAGAACCTAATTGGTTAGACTTGTACATTATCATAGCAATATTTTGATTTGGTGCTTATCAATTGTCTACTCCCAAAGGGGAAGAACTTGCAGAGCCTATCAATGTCCTCCATTTGAAGAAGTTCTATGCTTAGATGCTCCTAACTTATCTATCTTGTGCATATCTATTTATCCTAAAAAAATCCTAAAAATCAGAAAATGTCCTAAAAAAAAAGATAAACTTAGTGAAAACCTAGCAATAGGAACTTTTATGTATCACCAAAAAAATCAAAATTTAGAAATTTTAAATAATTGAAAAACATCCTGAAAAAATTTTCAAGTGGTGAAAACTTGGAAAAATCTACTACTTGAGACCCTTGCACCTGTCTATTAGTCTCAATAATCCACTCTACAACACATATCCTAGCTTGGAATTGTTTCTTGTCCTCATCACAGGGGTAGAGGTTCTTAGCCTATTGAGGTTTCCTTATGCATTAGGGTTTCTTTGGCAACTCACAAAATATTATTTCTCAACACTACCTCCTTGCTTGACATCAAGTGGTTCTCAACACTTTTCAAATAGTTTACCTACAATATCTAATGTCATGATATTTCTCACTATCAGAATCAAGACTTGAAGAAGTGGCCAAGTGACTTACACACACACACACACTTACAAATTTAAATGACTAAGCTATGATGACCTTTATCTTCTTTGTGTGTTGTCTATAATGATTTATATGCTATATGTTCCGTCCCTAATAGTCCTTCAAGGATTTCATAGACTAGAAGACTGGGGGCATGGGGCATGTTTTCTTTCTTTATTCTTGTGGCTATATTTTTTACATCTACAGTGTTTAAAGTATTTATGCTTTTCCTATTTCACACTGTGACTTACAAACATATCATTCTTGACTATTTTCACAATACCACACTCAAGGTTATCCTAGCACTTATGCCTTGATACATGTATAATCTTGCTATATCAAATCTAGGGAATCTAATCACATAGCCATCTTGACTTAAATGTCTTTGATGCTTAGATTAGATTTCCAAATTCCTATTTGATATTGATCATATTCATATCCTCATAGTTATACTAGTGATGGTTGTATGATCTTATGATATCCTTAATAAATGTTGAATGATGAAATAAGAGTCTAAATATTATGTGTTTCTCACTGGTAAACCACTTTGCATATTGTTAGTAAACAATTTTCCCCAAGATTTTGAAAAGTAATAAGGGAAGATACTTGCATACTAACAAATTGAATTCCTAATTATAGATAAGGA
The DNA here is from genome assembly GCA_028749045.1 of Cupressus sempervirens. NCBI lineage: Eukaryota > Viridiplantae > Streptophyta > Pinopsida > Cupressales > Cupressaceae > Cupressus > Cupressus sempervirens. The sequence goes on along the minus strand of CM053783.1, from coordinate 521,580,135 downwards.
GCTCTTTGCTTGAGATTTTCTTTATGTTATATAAGGTGTAGCTAACCTTATATGAAAATATAATTATTAAGTCCTCTATTGAGGGAAAATCTTCCCAATGAGTATTTTACTAAAAATACTAAAAAAGCTTTAAGTTATCTCATGAATACAAGATAAATGTGAATATTGAAAAACCATTTGATTTTAACAATCAGTATCAGCCACATGATTGAATGTTAAAATAAAGGATAAATATTGAAGTAATATAGATTGTACCTCCCATGACCTTCAAGATTTAAAACAAATAATTCTAGAATACACAAGAAATGTAACTTCACTCCCACATATAACATACACCCTCAAGAATGAAAATCATCATAAAGTAGATAGTAGTATCTACTTTAGGAAGCTTTAGCACATAAAACTATAGAATTTTACTTTAATTGTTGCTAATCCAAGAAATTTTCTATTCAAAATTCAAAGTGTAGAATATCAAAAAAATAATAATTTTGTTTTAGTCTAAAAAGAGATGAACCCTATTAGATATTATCTATTATATATTTATACGACATAGGGCTAGATCGTTATCCAAAATTACTTTTCCAAGAGTAAATTGTCTCTTATTTAACACAACCGTGTTAACTAAAATGCATAAAAGAAATAAGCAAGAGGAAATAAAAATGCAGCTGCCTATTGAACATGTACCATGTCAGGAGGAATTTTCCACACAAGTCATGATTCTTGTGGCCTTCCATGTTTCATATGTAGTGGTAAATGTGAAGATAACTAACAGATGAGGTAAGCCAATGTATACAATTCTCTTTTTCCAAACTTCCTTTTCCCTCTTTAGTTCTATTACCTTTTCTTCATGCATCTCCAATTTTTTTAGGTTTATTATCAACATAATTTTAGTATGAATGACATTTGAAAAATCCTACCTACATGGCACTTTCTTCTCTTGAATCTCTTGGAAATTTTTTTGGACTTCATTCATCAATTCTTCCATAGGGGCTACAGAGTCACTTTTCTTACCCGTGCAATGCTTTCTAAACCACTTTATATCAACTTGGATTGTTTCATCCACAAGCTTAAGACCATCCAAGATTTCTTTGATTTCACTTACTACCTTGACTAATACCTCATTCCTCCATTCGATACAATCTTTAATCAGATACAATGCTCTATAATCCAGTCTGGCCATAGGACATTCAACTTAGAACCTTTGCAATCCAAATCCTTGAATCTCCTCTATCTAGAGCACTACTTTTACCTAATTATTTCTTTCTCACCTTATTGATGATGGCGACAATTTTTTTTGAAGCCTTTTCCAAAAGGTTTATTTTCTTCATGGTTTCACTTAGGACAAATTGCAACCATTTTTTAGATTTCCTTGCAACAACTTTACATTTCTACAAATTATCTAGAAACTACTGGTTAGCTGAAGATAATACATCCACAATTGTCGATATCTCATTTAGAGGTTTGGGTTATGGCTACATGATAGTGTTGATGTATTGTGCCATGCTCTTCATTTCTTCTTTCAGATCTTGTTTATCCTGAGCATCTTTCTAGACTCTATTTGCAATCTTTTTGTTTGAAGCTTCAAAAATCTTCATATCTACTACATGGCTCCCCTTTCCAAGACCAATCCTTGATACTTAATAATCTTGAGGAGTGATGTCCTCATGAAAACTACCTTTTAGTGGTTTGGCTATCTTGGTTGACCAATGTCCTAAACTTTAATCGAACTTTATCCTAGATTTTATTCTAGCTTATTTGGTTTTTGAAGACTTTCCCAAACACTTGCTAACTAGATCATCGATATGCATTGATAGGGGCACCAAGTTTCTTTTCTTCTTAATGGAGCTTTCTAGCCACTTAGGCATGGTAGGGTCTTTTCTTATCATGGGAGAACCATTAGTTAAGGTGAGGGTACCTAATTCAGTACCAATGCTAGTAACTTTTGAGGATCTGGTGTATTATTGGCCATGGGAGAACTAGGGGACTGATCTAGATTTGACTTTATTTTGGTAGGATATAGATCAATTTTCACTGTGTCCTTTCCTTTACTTGGCATTGCTTTCTTAGTACTTGAGTGAGTTACTCTTTTGACATTTGGAACCTCCTTATGAACTTGAATTTGAAGTGGCTATGAAGTTACTTCAACTTAACCTTTAGGGGAACCTACAACAGGAGCATTAGTACTTAGGTTAGTTATGGCTTTGAGTGTACCTTTTTATATTTGGCTCTTGAGTATTTCTCTAGGGCCCTAGGGGTAGGTATTTCAAATTTCTTTGAATTCAACCATTTTTTAGTTCTTCTTAACACTTTTGAGGTATGGGAAAGTAGATCATCCTCTTCTCTTTAGTCTAATCAATTTCAAAGATAGGCATGCATTCAATTTAATCAACATAAAATGGGTCAATCACTTCTTCAACTTCATCTTCCATTATCCCATGGGTGTTGAGGTTAACTTTAAACATGTTAATCTGGCTAACCATCAACCTGGACCATAATCTTTATTTGACTTCAAATTCATTAGGATAATTGGCCCAATAATCTTTGAAATGTGGAACATGGACTAGTGAAAATACATGCTTGAAATTATCCCTATTAAAACCTATATAATCAAAATCTTCTCTAGGAGAGTAGGGTTTGAGGCAAAAGCGTAACAATGTAGTTTTTGTTAACACAACCTAATTGAAGTTTGAGCATCTATAGTGGCCAATTTCAATAGGAAATATGAAAGAAGATGACATTTTAATTCTTTTAGGAGACTCTATTATAGAAACAAACTACCTACATATCTCAAATAAGACAATGTTGTCTAAACAATAGCATGACAACCTAAGAGTTTCACCTAAAAAACCTCCAACTTTGAGATACATGAATTTAGGAAACTGAATATAGAAAAAACCATAAATCTTGATGGCTTGTATCGATTCTTCTGATAACCTATGATTTTCATGTCTTTGGAGCTCAAATACTAACCTCCCGAGGAATATATCATTAACCCTCCTAAATTCTTTGCAAAATTTAGTTGAATAGAGATCTTTGTAGTACTGATAGATGGTCATTTCATCAGTCCAAGGTATGTTTGGAAGTCCCTCCCATTCCTTAGATGTCGCTAAAAGGTAGATTAAGAAGGAGGATAGAAAGAATAAGCTAAAAATACTCACAACTATGAGACCCTTATGTAAATTTTCAGCTATTAAATCAGCCCAATCAATGAATTTTTCACCTTCAACAATCTTTTGAATAAAGAGGTACATCCATCTCTCCTAATGGAAAGTGTGGTCATTACCCTTGACTCTATTTAAAAGTAACACAATATTTGCAATCTCCCTAATGAAATGCTCAATAGTCAAGGGTTTGGGAAATCTAGAGCCTCCTTCATCTAGTTTTAAAAGCTAGGTTTGTGCCACAATAGAATCATAGTCCTTTCTATCACCATATAGGCATTTTGCTTCCTCAAATGTCTAGGGCTAGTAAGGTTCTTTGTGAGGAATTCTTAGAGCTAAACTGACACTAGCCCTATTTGTCCTAACCAACACTTCTCTAGAAGCCTTCATTATGCACCTAGTGCTAGGGTCATAATGATTTGCACACTCAAAAACCAATTTTGAATGCTCTATGGCTGATGGGAAGGTGGTAGCTTTGAGTAATCGACTACTGGCTAATTTATGATGTATGGGCCCAAACTAGATTTTTTTTCCCACTCAACTATATTAGCTAGATTTTTATTTACCAAGAAAGTATCTCAAATTTTAGGGAGGGAATTCAAGTGGCATGGCTTTTCTAGCTTAGGCATCTTAGGGAAAAAAAACATCATGGTTTAATTTTAAAGATGAAAGTTTTATAGAGATAAATGGAAGCACTTAAATGAAAACTAGGCATAAAATGATAGAGTAGAGGATAATGCACTTACAGTTCTTGATAGAGCTCAACCTTCCACTTCTCTTGCTTACTAGTCAATGTCAAGAGCTCAAAATAATTAAATGAGCAATTATACAAGCTAGATGGGTAATTGTAGGAAATGGTTTCTTAAAAATCTCAAGATAGATATGAATGTGTGGAAGTATTTATAACAAGTTTGTCATCTAACTTGACAAGACTTGTAAGGTTGTTTGCAATTAATGCCCATCAAATCCACACATATCTCTATATCTCATGATATCACAAAATCTAAATGCCACCTTTTCCCATAAAAACAATCATACTTTGGCACAATTTTCATAGCTATCATGTTTATTTCCTTTCACATCTTTAAGATTGCCATTGGGTGGGACCCATTTCTTGCCTTAAAAATTAGTTCATGATTTCTTAATATATAACCTATGAGAAAACAAGAAAATGTCAGGAGACCATAAAGTCAAGGTTGAAGTTGAAGTTTCGAGTCAAATCCTACTTCAACTTCAACTTCAAGAATATGGACTTGGGCTGATGGGTAAAGACCATGTTGGAGTGATGAAAAGAGGTGGAGCTGAACTTAAACTTGAAGTAGGTTAAAACTTCAAGTTTGAACCCAATTTACAAAAGGACTCTTGGCTAACAATATTGCACATTGCGAAAAAGTGTAGGGTAACACATATTAGCTTTCATTATAGGTTCATTCCCTAGCTTAGTCTTGCATTTTTGCATATGGGAAGAGCTCTATCTTCATCTTTTCATGAACATATTTCCTAACTACTTTCATATCTTTCTTTTCTTTCTTCTTGATCATGTCTTTTCATCTTCTTAATCCTTCGATTTGCCGCTTTGATATCCTATCATTAGAAGGGTTAATCTAAAAATCACATTTTCTCTATCCCAGTGTTACATGTTTCAAAAACATAAGTCTATATCATACACATGAGAGCTAAACATCATAAATAAGAGAGATCCATGAGTGTATCAACATAAGCATTAAACACTGCATACATGAGCAAGAAATTGAAACATCACACGAAAACTTAAAATGATGAAACATCCATCAAAATGAGACAAGTATGCAAAATATGTCAATCAAATCTAGTATGTTAGATATATCAATGTGTCACAATACATATAAAAATGTGAGATCCAAAATTTGGATATCCATCTCAAAATACATAGAGTATAATAAAAAACTATCAAAACTGTTAGGCTAGGCCTAAGACTGACTCCCACCCTCTGCAACTAGTGATGGCCCTAGTGGAGGAGCCTATCTCCTATTTGACACCTATACTACACCCTCTAATCTACCACCCCTAAGTACATAGGTTCTCATCAGCCTATAGGGACTACAACATTGTATACCCCATGATAGTAGGTTTCCCTACTTTTTTGCTACTCCATCTCTCATTGGGCCTCTACTAAATCATCTCTGAGAGATCACCCTCATCTATTATCCTTTTCCTATGCATCTTCTAGCTACTATTCTTGCATAACAATGGCTACTCAAGCATCCTATAGCTCAGTCTCTAGGGTCTTGATCCTAGCATCATGGTCAGCTTACCCCTAGTTGGTTATTCTGCCTATGCCTCCACATGCTCCACTCTTTTGTGTTTCAATGGGTGCTCCTCCTCCTCCACCTCCACCTCCTCTACCTCCCTCATGGCCTAGACCTATGTGTATCTCCTCCTTCATTAGGAACTAATCTCAACCTCCATCTATCTCCTCTCCCTTCCTTCACCCCCTCCATCATCTCCTCCATGTCCTACTGTTGTAGGTAGAGCATCTAACTATGTGAACTAAGGAAATGAATGCCTCTAAATCTTGTACAAGTATGTTGGGTCTACCCCTGCATCTACTAAATTTGAATGATAATCCCAAGATTTATGTACCAAAGTTTTTATCTCTTAGATAGCTCTCTAATAATCTAGCATGGGTAGCCAACCTCGTGCCTCATCTATATGGAACCAAGCATAAGTCATCATCTCTACTAAGACCACCTTTGGCTCTATAAACTATCACCATACTCAACTATTCATGAATCACTCCACTGTCTCTGAATGCCTAGCCAGTAGTGGTATACTATACCACATATAGTCTACCTCGTAGGAACCAGACCATCTATGGCACTCTTAGTATGGTTTCTACACAAATTCTATCAGATCATCTAGAATTCATTGGTAATACAAAATATATCCACTATGGGTCTGTGGTACAAACCCTATATATTTGATGATGTAGGGTTAGGTACACTCTTGTGGCTAAACCTATGGTTGAATGACACCAATGTGCTTCCATGCCCATATCTATGTTAGCACTACTTCACATGCCCAAGAGTGACCCCCATGGTATACCATCTCATGTAGCTCATGATACATACCTATGAGTATGGCTAGCCCCCATGGTAACCTCCAAGGTCATGCAATCATATCTACCATGAGTCTACCCCATCCTAGTGGGAAGCCCTTCTAGCACTTGTCAGTCACCAAAGCTTGAGTACTAGTGAACATAGAAAACATGGTAGTGGGTAGTCATCACCATACTCATCAATGAGTCACTTCCAACTCAAATGACTATCTATAATGGTGACATCATAGAACATCTCTTGCATTACTGCTCTCCCCTCTATCAAGGTCTAATCATAATATACCTATGACATATAACCAAACCTTGCATTAGTAAACCTCACATCAATATCAAAACCTAAAAATGTAAAATAGAAATAAAAAACAAAACTCATCGGATCACAATGCCAAGGTACTTGAAGGATATGGTACACATCCTCTAAAGTGATGGTTACCTCTATTAGAAATAATAGTCCACCAAGATAATTAAGGGGGAGGGGGCTGAATCAATTATCCAATTAAAATATTTATCAACTTTAACTAATCTTAACCATTCAATCAAAGTAGAAAATGACCATAAAAAGATGTGTATACATAATTACACTAGATTTTTTAACTAGGGAAACCCTTGATCAAAAGGAAAACCTCAGTGGGAATGATGCCCACAAAGATATATATATTCCTTGTTAGAGGATGGACCCTAGTAGGAGTCTATGAACACATTCAATGTATAATATTCTCTATTAGGAGAGTTTGAATCCCTATTAGGACTTGTAGAAGGTAGAAGGACCCACCGTCCAAACAACTTCTTGGGCAAGACCACTTAACTTTACTGTCCAACTAATCTCTCAAGTATTCCTTATAGAATAATTGTCCATATTATTCTTTATCCTCTTTCCTTTTTCTTGTCAACTAGGGAAATCACTATCAAAAGGTTGCAAACCTCAAATCCAAATATCAAATCTCAGATCTCAAAATAAAAATTTGGCAACAAAGTCTTCTCCAACTTCACTCTTCTCTACTTATCCTCTCATATCATTTATTTCTCTTCTATTATACTCTTTGTGCTTCTTTATATTATTCATACATAAAAAAGAAAAATGTCCTTCATTTATACCAAAACCATAAAACAATTCCCTGAGTCGGCTATTACATCCTCTCAATTAATTATTATAGGACCTCATTAAGAACATATTATACTTAGCGATAACATCAATTTGTCACCTTATAACTTGAATAAATTTTTTACTTGTAATATTATAACAAGTGATCTTAGCCATGTCATCTCCAACATATCTTGTACATGTCTTTAACCTTGCTTCTCAGAATAACAACCCTGCTAAGAGATATAACAAGTTTACCAAAACATGCTTCTGTAAACTCTATCTCAAAATGGTCTCACCAAAACTTGCATAACTTCTTCTAGACTCAATATATTTTTCTTCCAAGGTTAGATACATTTACTAGACACTTACTAGTATCTCCCTTTAACCTTACTAGTGAAAATACTGAATTATTTGTCCATACCAACTTGATCTTTACCATTGTTCTTCTCTCAGATACCACATAAAACTGCTGTGTTGACATCAATGATAAACATAGTCATTAATGTAACATATCATAATGATAATGATCTAATCATGTTTCTAAAATACTCCCCCATAGGAATATCATCAGTAATCATGCTTCCAACAATCTCCCCCTTTGGCATGAATGGCAACATAGACAAAAAACATCTAGTTCCAATAATACCAACTATTTAAAGACTGGTATCCTTTTTTTCAAATCATCTTCGTCAATCATACATGCTTCTCACCATTGATATACCTCAATTTTCTCTATATCAAAATGTTTTTCATGTTGTAATCTCTTCCCCATTGACATCAATGTCAAAGGTGTTAGCAATTATCGATCACTACAACAAGTGTCTCTGACCTATTCAAGTGTCTAAAGACACCATTCAAAACAACATCTATCAAGAGTCCTAGATGACTCTATCCATCATGGATACTCCCCCATATAGGATGCATTTGCATTTGGTCCAAACAAAAAGTAGTGCTCTATATCATTGGACTGATGCACTCTTGCATCATCTACTCTGGTGTAGGTAGGGGCATAACCCTAGCATACCTCACAAATACTCAAAAACCTCTTTGGAAAGAGGCTTAGTGAAAATATTTGCAATTTGTTCTTTGGTTTTCCTTTTTTAAAACTTTCCCTCTCAACATGTGATACTTTATAGAAATGTGCTTAGTCTTAGAATGCAATAATAGATTCTTAGACGTATTCACTATGCTTGTGTTATCACAATGTAGACAATAGGTTCTCTAAATTCTATCCTTATATCCTTCAACATCTACTTCATCCAAATAACTTGATTATAATTGTTGGTTGCTATAACATATTATACCTCAATTGTACTCTATGAGATACAATCCTACTTCTTTCTTAACCAAGAGACCAATCTTCCTCCAAGAAAAAAATGCTCCACCACTGGTGCTCTTTCTGTCATCCATATTGCCTACCCAATCAACATCAATATAAGCATATAAAGAGAAATCATTAGATCTATCATACCACAATCCAAAATTTGGTGTTCCCTTTAGATATCTAAATAACCTTTTAATAGCTACATAATGTGGTTTTCTGGGATCATCTTGAAATATTGCAACAATTCCAATTGCATTCACTATATCTGGCCTTGTGTGAATCTAATATTGTAATCCTCCAGTCATAGATCTATACTTATTTTACTCAATAGTAGATATCTCATGCTTTTTAGATAACTTGTGTCTAGTTATCATAGGTGTTCCAATTGGTTTACATGTTTCCGAACCAAACCTTTTCAATAGATCTTTCAAATACTTAGTCTTAGAAATAACGATTCCTTCTTTATCCTGCACAATCTGTAATCCTGGGAAGCATTTCATTTCCTCTATCATACTCATTTCAAATTGCTTCTCCATTTATTTTGTAAAATTGTCACTTTCATTATCATCTCCTCCAAATATAATATCATCAACAAATATTACCAAAATCATCAATCCATCATCTATTTCTTTCCAATAGAGATGATTTTCTATTATACCTTTGCTAAATCCAAGTTTTATTAAATGCTTGTCCAACCTTGAACACTAGGTTCTGGGTGCTTTTTTAAGTCATACAATATTTTCTTTAATCTGCATACCATGTCCTTATCATCTATTTATGAAAAATCTTTAGGCTATTCTATTTATGACTCTTCTTCAAGTTCTCCATTTAGAAATGTTGACTTGACATCCATTTGATACACTTTGAATTTCTTATGTGTGCATAGGCTAAGAGTAACCTTACTACTTCAATTCTTTCCATAGGAGCATAGGTTTCTTCATAGTCTATTCCTTCTTTCTATAGTGCCTACCCCTAGTTCACATTTCTATCATCATTGCTGAACTCTTTTAGGCTAGTTTTATGCTTATGATTAGTGGCATTGTTTTAAGATTATCATATATTGTTTTACATTCAGTTTATTATATGATGAGATTACTTGGTACTCTATATTTCATGTACGCATGATGATTATTACAGTGCTTTTAGTTACTAATGATGATTAGATAGATAGTTTATTATCATATGTGTTTTCTTATGGATACTTACCCCATACTGCATGTGTATGGTGTACATGTTTGTTTTCTTTATAAATGGCATTTTTGACGTGGTTAAGGAAGGGAGTCATAGTCACCTGCTATCCAAGATCTACATGATGCACCACTTCCTGCCATTGCCTATTTAGCTTAGAATATTGCATTTTTACATACATGAATTTTATGCAAGTTGTAGGTACCAGTTATCGACTTCCTTGAATTGCCAGGATGAGCGCACCTTATCACATTATCTCAATGGTAAGAGAGGGGAGATAAATTCTTAAGTCCAAATCCAAAACCCTTTAGCAATTTGTCCTAATTGAAAATTATAACAAGTATCTGAATCAAGTACCCTCCAAATGCATTGGATGATGTTAATTCGTGATTATAACCCTTTAACTTGATTTTGTATGTGTTTTTCTATGATGGGTTTGTGTATGTTGTTCTATGAGTCTTTGGTAAATTTTCTATTAATTAAGTCTAATTAAAAGATTAAATTAATGATTTAATTTAATGAGAAATTATTATGATATTTTAATATTTAATTATATTTAATTAAAGGTGAAATTAATTAAATAAAAGAATTAAATTTGAAGATAAAAGTTGTAGCATAAATTTGGAATGTGATAATATTTATTTAATTTAATAATAATATATTTAGAGTTCATTTTTAAGTAAATGCTAAATATTATTATTATTTAATTTAGTAAATATTTTACCAATTAAGTTTTGAAAATAAATTAAAAAGTGAAAAGATATTAAATTATTAAAAAAATTTAAGTTTGATGATGCATGCATGAGTTAAATTTAATAAATTAAATAAAAAGAAGTCATGTAATAATTAAATAATTTAATTTAATAATTCAATTAAATGTGCATGGGAAAAGATAAAGAAAAGATTAATTTAGATTTCAAGTCTAGTGAGCACGGAGTTCTCCCAGGTGAATGCACAATTAGAGCCTCGATTTAAGGAGAGAACTCCTTATCACCAACAGAGGGTTCATTTTCGAGGGAGATGAATTTAGACACGAATTTTGGGAGCAAATTTTGTAAGGGAATTTTTGGGGAAAGTTTCAGAAAGAAATTTTTGGATAGAAGCAAATTTTCTCACAATTTTTTGAGTGGTTGCATATTAGCATCAGACTTAAGTAGGGTCTTGTGTTTTGATCACTAAATGAATTATGTAATTCAATATATTCTGTCTACTTCATGCTTGTAAAAATTTGTTTTCTCAAATTTCATTGTATAAATCTTGCCATCCTTCATTCTGAATCTTTTTCTATTCAATCTCATCTATAAATCTAGATTCAAAAACTATTTAGAAAACTTCATTCTACAATTGAAGGAAATTAGTTTTTAATCGAGGAGGGTTTTGAATTTTTTTTTAAAAATTGATAGAGAAAATTCAATTGGTTGGTCGAACTTTCTCTATCAGATTAATGTTTAAAACAATTTTAAAGGATTTATTTTATAAATTATATATATATATATCTTATTAAATAAATAAATTTTATTAAAAAAGTTATTTAAATTATAAATAAATTAAAAAATATTATTAAACAAAAGTAAGTTTTTTTATACTAATTTATATATATATATATATATATATATATATATATATATATATATATATATATATATATATATATATATAAAATGGAAGGGGCAAGGGAAACCCCACACCCCACTCTTTATTTCCCCAACCACTGTTGGCAGCGTAGTCTACTGCTGACACTGTAGGTATAGCTGCTATCACATCATACTCTACCGTGGCAATAGTAGAGAGCTACAACAACCACATAAAGTGGTAGGTCGACGGGCCTTTATAAATGCTTATGTTATATGCAATTTAAATTTTTTTTTTTTTTGTTTTTAAAATTGTTTATATATTATATATGTATATAATTAATGAATTTAAAATGTTAAATAATTATTAATTTTAATAATAATATTATTAATATTTATAATTTAATAAATAATTAATAGATGATTAATAGGGATTAATATATTGTATTAATTTAATTAATTTAATAATTTTAATTAGATTAAGCAATATTTGAAGTTATGAAATGAATTGTTGAAATCATTATTAATTAATGATATTGAATTTTAATTAATTGCAATTAAATTTAATTAAGTTTAATGAATGTGTAGGGTTATTTGGTGAATTTAAATTTATTTTATAGAATAATAATATTGACTTTAATAAATAATTGATAAATGTTTATATATAGATTTATTGACAATAATTAATTTAATTAAATATTATTTAATTAAGTTAATTGATAATGAAGATAAAACTAATAGACTTGTAAATTACTCTATCAATAAGAATTATTTTAATGAATTAAATTAAATAGATTACCCTTAGGTTATTTTAGAAGATTGATTCTATCTAATAGGGGTAATTCTATAAATGAATGGGTTGACTTGTAGGACAAACTGAGAAACTTATATACTTGAAACATACGTTAAACTAGAAACTAGAACCTTACATTTAACTCAACTATATACTTTCAAATCAATCCAAATTGTGAGATGATTATGTTTTTTATGTGTTGTCTATACTTTTGGGTTTCAGGGTTTGTCCTAGAGGATTGACCAATCTTAGGTTATTAACAAAGGCTTGGGGGTTATGTGATTGTGATGTTATGATGTTTTGATCTCGATCTTTTTAAAACCCAACCATGATAATGTGATGGCATGATCTATGACGTGTGTGGATTATTGATTGTTATTGCTTTCTAGTCTTCTTGTGTGAAGCTAAGGTGTGTGTGTATATGAGATACTTGATTTAACCATTTTTGAGTCCTCGATTAGTTATACTTGGGTTACTTTCTAGTCACTTTGATAGGACTGAAGTGTTGCTTTTTTTTGATGATGTCGTGTTGTGACATGTTTGACTTAACTAGTTTGAGTCATTAATCAATATTATTTTGGGATGCTTTTTGGTTTCTCATTGAGAAACGATGGGCATTATGATTTATTTTGGGATACTTTCTAGTTGCTCATTGAAAATCGATCAATGTTGTGATTTATCTTTGATGCTTTTCAGTTGCTTGTAGAGAACTGATGTGATTATTGTGGATTATCTTTTAATACTTTTCAGTCGCTTGTATAGGACTGAGGTGATTTTTATATGATTATTGATTTGTGCTTTTATGAGCCTAGGGTAGGTTATCTACTTGTAGTTTTGGGAAGTGGCTTGCAATGGGGGCCAGGGGCCCTAAGTGGTTTTGGGGTAACTCATTGTAAGTTGTTTCAATAAGTGAAAACATTACACTAAATGAGAGTAAAATGAACCTAATAAGAGTTAATTGTATGTTCTCACCAATGCCTCAAGTGCTAGTACATACTAGGATGGGAGTAGAGAGAATGCTTGGTTGCAACTTTGCATTTCGTAGTATGCCTTGTTAGTATGAGAGGATACTAGTGGCCACAATGGGATCACTAGGGCCCTAGTAGTCCTAAGGGACTACTCGGGTAACTTTGAGCATGATTCATGCGATGACAATTTCCCACTTACATAGTAGGTTTCCTACATGTCTTTATATGCCTTTGGGATTAGATATCGTTCTTTATTAGAACCTTTGAGTTAGATTTCTTTTAGGATTTCCTAGACTTAGAATGTACTTTTGATATGTGATTTGATATCCTATTTGAGACTTGAGACTATCTCCTCAACATGGTGGGAGTGGGCCATTTAGGTTCCATGTGGTCGAGTGGTAGTGCTTTTTACTCTTACCATTGAGATCCGTCTGTAGTCACCGTGGCTAGAGCTTCTTGAGATGCTTTTTTATCATGTTTAGATGATTTTATTTACTAACACATTTCCTTATATTGATGATTATCATGTGATAGATTATGTTATCTACTTTGTAGGATCATCTTATGCTTTAATTCTTGTATGTTATATTTCCTTATGTTTATGTTGTAGTGTGTTTAGTGGTGACATCCCTATTACGGTAGTACCAATGATTTGATCAGTGGCTTGGGATGTTATGTGTGGGGATGGCTAGGGCCCACAATGGTCTTATGATGGTATTGACAGTTGAGAGGAACCATGCCCTTAGTTAGTTATGTTTTATGATGGATAGTTGTGTTTTATGTTGGATGTTTATATCTTTTATGATGGATGGATGTATCATGTATGGTGGATGGTTTCATTTATTTTACTCTACTTTGCATCATGGATTCGAGGAGGATGATGTATCTTTATTTCTAGTTCTACATATGTATATTCTTTTAGCCTTTCATACCCTATGACATGTATAGTGGATGATTGAGCATTTCGAACCAATTTGCCAAGAGGCATTTGGAAAAAATGTATATTATGGACATTGGACCTTATAATTATTCTTTCATATGGATGTGGTAGTTGTTAGAGTTAGTATTAGTTAAACTTAAATGTAATTCAATGTCATGGGATCCTTAAGGAATGTAACCAGTTATGTATGCTTTAGTTTATTCTATGTTATTTCTTCCGCTACTATGTGTTTGATGTGAATAATTTATCTTTTTTTAAAGTGTTGGAAAACTTAGTAAAACTTTAGGTCATTTCTTTTCGATCCCTTAGTAGGGCATTACACTTTCTATAAGTAACCTTTACATACCAATCTTGCTTTGTTTCTTACAACTTCATCTTGTTCCTAAATACCCATTTTGTTCCTATCACATTCTTGTCTGTTGGTTGATTATTGGACTAACTACCAATATTCCCCTTTGGGATTCATGACATGGCTTAATTTCCTCCTATGTTTTATAAGTCTAGTGGTTGTATCGAGCATTGACAAGTTAATCTTTTGGTACGACACAAAGTCTAGCTTCTAACAAGTGGTATCAAAGCTTGGTTATAGGTTCGAATCTCCTCGGGTAAAACTAAGGGGGGATTTTTGGACTAACTACCAATTTTCCTCTTTGTTATTTGTGACATGGCTTAATCACCTCCTATGTTTTATAAGTCTAGTGGTTGTATCGGGCATTGACGGGTCAATCTTTTGGTGCAACAACAACTCTAGCTTCTAACAAGTAGTCCACCAAGATAATTGAGAGGGGGGTGAATCAATTATCCAATTAAAACATTTATCAATCTTAATTAATCTTAACCATTCAATCCAAGTGAAAAAAAAATGACAAGATGCACATACATAATTACACTAGATTTGTTAACTAGGGAAACCTTCATCAAAGGGAAAACCTTAGTGGGAATAATGCCCACAAAGATATACTTATATATATATTCCTTGTTAGAAGATGGACCTCGTTAGGAGTCTATAAACACATTTAGAGTCCCTATTAAGAGACTTTGAATCCCTGTTAGGAGTTGTAGAAGGTAGAAGGACCCACTATCCAAACAACTTCTCGAGCAAGACCACTAAACTTCACTATCCAACTAATCTCTCAACTATTCCTTGTAGAATAATTGTTTGTACTATTCTTTATCCTCTTTCCTCTATCCTAGTAACAAGAACAATCACTATCATACCTTGTAGACTAGGTCACGAACCTTGGATCCAAATATCAAACCTTAGATCTTAAAATAAAACCTTGACAACAAAGTCTTCTCGAACTTCACTCTACTCTACTTATCCTTACATATCAACTTGTTTCTCTTCTATTTTGCTCTTTTTGATTCTTGAAATAATTCATACATAACTAAGGAAAATGTCCTTCCTTTATACCAAAATCATAAAACAATTCCTTGAGTTGGCTATTATATCTTCTCAATTAATTATTATAGGACCTCATTAAGAACACATTATACTTAGTGATAACATCAATCTGTTTCCTTGTAACTTGAATAACTTTCCATAAATGTAATATTGTGATGAAAAAGCTTAGCCAAATTATCTCCAACATGTCTTCTACATGCCTTTGACCTTTCTTCTAAGAATAAAAACTTTGCTAAGAGATATAAAAAGTTTACTAGAACATACTTTTGTAAAGTCTATCTCAAAATAGTATTCACCAAAACTTACATAACTTCTTTTAGATTTAATATCTTTTGCTCCCAAGATTAGCTAAATATACTAGACACTTAGTAGTATCTATCTTTAACCTTGCTAGTGAAAATACTCAATGATCTATCTGTACCAACTTAATATCTACCATTGTTCTTCTTTCAAATACCACAAAAAACTACTATCTTGACATCAATGACAAACACATTCATGAATCTAATATATCATAATGATAATGATCTAATCATATTTCTATAATACTTCCCCATAGGAATATCATTAGCATTCATGCTTTCGATAGCTCTCTAGTAGGCAGGTGAAAGATGGTCTTCTCACTATGCCATTGCTTAGCTAGCATAGTCAAAAACTCATGATTCCCCCATATGTGGAGCATTTGCGTAACCCACCTCAATCCCATGCTTGATATGGTAGTCTTCTCACCATCAGTAAGGTACCCTAAAACCTACAACCCCACCACTTTGGGGGCCCTAACAAGCAAAGAAGAAAATAACATTTGCAAAAAAATGATGAAGAAACATTAGTAACATCAGAAAAATAGTGCTCAAAACTTCAAAATTCAACTATTAACACAAAAAATAGATTGTGCAACATTTCTTGCTATATGCAGGCAATGCAATATTTTTTTAACAAGTTGTGCAATAAAATTTTGAATGTGAACTATCACGTTATATTTTTTAAAGTTCTCATGCAATGCTTTTTAAAATATCACATGATATTCCATATTTAACCCCTAAAACATGTGAAAAATGGTCATAAATGCTCAAAAAAGTGGCAAAAAGTCAAAAACTTACTAGCACCTCATAGTGGGCTAGCTAGTTGTGCAACCGACTACACTCGAAATGATGATGATCAGTCTAGATGTTTTTCAAAACCGCGATGCTCTCTTTCAACCACTCACAAGCTCTCAAAAATCACAAAAATAAAAAATGGTTTGAAAATAACACTTGGACCCCTTATATAGCCTTCTCACCTAATTTTAACCCATTTTTCAAACTCCTTAAAATTTTACAAAAATTGCACCCCTACATAATTTTAACATCCCAAATCCATTTTTGGGATTGAAATTGATATCCAAGTTCATCTTGATAGTCAATATTGCATTTTAAAATTCTACCTTGTTCTATACAATTAGCTAACCTTTTGAGATCTAATCTTTGAATCTTTGCCGAGGCATCTTCATTTCTCCATGTCTCCATCATTTCTATGCTTCATACCTACTTTAATTCACATTTTTTATATCTATATCACCTTTCTACTTTATTTGACCTAATTTTCATACATTATCTTTCGTGGTCGACTCTAGTCAAACTGGGGGCATTCCATCATTCCTTAATGGTCATTCTTTAGTTCTAAAAGATATATCTATCATCTTGGATATTACTATATTTTAATTTTCTCATCTCTCACTCATTTTTTCTTCCCCTTACCTCATTTTGATTTCGATCCTAAGGGGGTAGAAATACTTTATTATCATTTGCTACAACTATCTATTTCTTAGGAACATATGTATAATCTTTTCATTTTCTCTTGATCTATCTTCTTTTCTTAGTGTTAGCATTCTACTTGAATTCTAAAATTTTCTATTTCCTAGTGTTTAGTACCATTTCTATTAGGCGATACATTCAAAATTTGCTATCTCTTTCTACATTTCATTCTTCAGAATTAGATATCTCTATCTATTACTGCCTACTTAGCTTTTGTTTTCTTTGACTTAATGTGTTCCTAGATTGATCATGCATTAGTCAAAGATGGAAAACTATAATCACCTAAAAATGGTCACCTAGACTATTAGCCCCCTTCTCAACATTTTGGCTAAATTAACTCATCATTTGTCTAGACCAAATTACTAAAATCAATTAATTTCATTATAACCTATAGTTTTGACTATGCTATCCTAAGTTCACTATTTGATTAAAAGAACATGTCCCCTTTTAATTAAATGAAATACCCCTTTCTTATAACCCATTTAATGTGCACACATAAATTCCTTTTTCTATTTTACAAATTAAAAGAAAAGGCTTTCTGACTTTTGTCTTATATGGGAAGTCAACTTCTATTTTATTGGTTGAATTGCTTATACACATGGATCACTCCTATTTTCAAACTCCACCCTTGATCCTCCATCATCTCAACCTTGATCTCTAATATGTGTAGGCCTTTAAAAGAGAGAGAGCTTCCCCTTGTCAAAGGATCCACACTTTTGAGTATTGTTATGCTACAAGTGTACCATTCAAATTCTTGAGATTCTTTTGTGGAGAACTTCTATTTCTTGTCTACATTCTCTCATACCATAGCATTATAGATTAAAATCATGTTGCATGTTATTTCAGCTTCTATTTTTGAATAATATATCTCACATAGCATAATATTTAGATTTCTAACACTCTCATTCTTGTTAAGATAGCTTTATTTTACATATTTATACTATTTTAGTCTACATTTACATTGCATTCTTGAGGCATTCTTTGTGGATATTTTCATTCTTGCATCTTATCTCTAAGAGAACCTCCCATTGCATGGTTTACTAGCAACACGAGTATCTCTAAGGCTCAACTATGATCCTTATTATGCTTAAAACTTACTCTCTTGCACTCCATGGATGGGGAGCTCTAAGTTGGTATCTAAGCATTTTGTGTTTGCATGAATGTTGATGCTATGAGAAAACATCCCAGAATAGTTTTATGAATTTGTTTGTCATTGATGACAACATAGTAAGACAAATAGAGCAATAGACTAAGATTTATGTATTGAGGACATCACATTGTGTCTCTTCCCATGCATAGTTAATAGCATATACTACAACATGTATTTGAGATGTGGTTAAGTACATAGAACTTGAATTGACAATGTATGAAAGATATTAATGATTTACAAAGAACTGCAGGGAAATAGAGCATTGGGAAAAAGTCTCTATTGTATGATCAATATAACACATTGTGTTTGGAATGAAGGGTTGCATAGTTAATTGGAGGAAGTACACTAACAATTGATGAAATCAGCAAGTGCATAGGTATGGAAGTCATACAAGTGGAAGTTTGGGAACAACAATGAGATGACAACATTAATTAAATGTCTATTTCATTTAATTAATTATGGAGCCAACTCAAATGAATTTTAACTCAAATGAATTTTAAGTGTAGAGAGATGACTCAAAAGATTAATGATTGAGTATGGTATAAAGTAAAGATGTTTTTTGAGTTCTAGAGACCATCATTGTGATTGAGAATTAGAGAAGACTTGTGAACTATGAAGTAGAAGAGCAAAGTAATCTACTAATGTGTGTAAGTGACCTTAAGGGTTACTCATGAGTTCCAAATCTATTTGCATGATCTGAAGGTGAAGAAGTCCGATGTACTAGATAGAGAAAGAGAAAAGAGATTGTTTCACATCTATTATTCTAAAAGGAATAGTGTCGAGATCAATTGGACAGTGGGTTTGTTGATCTAATCTTGAAGCTATTTGTACAATGGGTTCAACTGGCTTCTACAACTCCTAAAAGGGTTGGAATCTCCTAACAGGGATTCAAAGTCTCCTAACAAGGACTCTTTGCACTAAGTATTGAAACATACTCCTAACAGGGTCTATCCTCTAACAAGGAATATTTAGATTAGTACATTATTCTATGGGCATCATTCCCAATGGGGTTTTCCCTTTGATCAAGTGTTTCCATAGTCAACATATCTGGTGTATGTGTGTATGTGCATTTCTTTATGATTGTTATTTACTTTGGTTGATAAAGTAAGAATTATTTAATATTAACACATAATTGATTCACCCTCCCTAGTTATATTGGTGAACTAATACTTCTAATAATTGGTATCAGAGAAATTAGGTCGTTGAAAGAAAGTTTAACAACTTTGGGAGATCCATGGTAAATATGTTCAGAAAGAAAATTCCTAGATTCGATTGCACAAACTATGATAGCTAGAAGGATAGAATGAAGACTCATCTCTTATGCATGGGTCTAGGATATTGGCTTGTGACCAAGACATCCAAAAACATTGTAGAAGACAATCTTGAAATCTACACCAAAGAACAGAGAGAAGTGTTTATGTGCAACATAAGGGCAAGAGAAGCAAGAATATTAGCATTACCTAAAAGTGAATACAATCACGTGAAACTATTTAAACATCTCATGAAATTTAGAAAACTTCATAGGCTAATTAGGAAGGTGATACACATGCAAAAGAGTTAGATTGATTTGTATTGTGCATTTCAAGATGCTAGAATGATGGAAGATGAATATGTGAGAAGCTATGTTGGGATAATATTTGAGATTGTTGTAGGAATCACATCTCTTGATGGAAAGAAATCTAATGATGAAGTGATATGGAAGATCTTGAAAATTATGACACCCCCTTTCAAGTTAGTAGCACAAATGATTCAACTAATGATACCTTGCACTACTAATTTCACCAAAGAGACATTGCTTGGTAGATTGGAAGCTACAAAATTTGATCTAAAATAGTTTGGAGAATTGGCAAAAGTTGAGATAGAATTCAATGTATTAAACATCAAACCTAGTTTAGAAAGGAGCACAAAAACATAGGGAGACATTGCTAGCAGTAGAAAATCCATTGAAGAAAAAATCCAAGAAGGAGTGACTCTTCTTGTAGAAAGAGAAAAATATGGTAAGAATATCTTTAAATGTTAGAATTGTAATGAATATGGTCATTATGCATCTAAGTGTCCTAAAAGAGAAAGGAAGTTTAAAGATAGATTCAAATCTAGAAGACCTAGAAATTGTTGATATGCTAATATAGAAGAAGAAGAAGAAGAATTTGATCAAAGAAAAAGTGAAAGTGAATTAGGATTTGTAGCTATAAAAGAGGATGATCTTAATAGAGAGATTAGAGAAGAAAGTGCATTGATTTCACAAGTTGAAAAGAAAGATTGGATCATTGATAGTGGTTGTTCACATCACATGATTAGTGACATGAGAAATTTTGTCAAATTTAGAAGCCATGATTGAGGAATTGTTAGAGTAGGGAATAATGAAGCCTATCATATTACAAGAATTGGATCTTTAACACTTGATGGAAAAACATATACTGATGACGTTTATTTTGTTGATGGAATTAAGCATAACTTGTTGAGTGTTGGATAGCTTATGGAAAAAGGCTATCAGCTATAATTTGGTAATGATACATACATTATCAAGAAAAAATGAGGGAAACTACTTGGTACTAGCACAAAAACTAGAGGTAATGTATTTCAATTAAACTGCACTAAAATAATATGTTTAGTAGCAAAGATTGACAACAATTGGTTATGGCACAAAAGATTTTTTCACATTAACCTTGATAACATTGTGAAGGCTAGTAATACACTTGTTGTGAGAGATTTTCCAAAAATCTCTAAGCCCACTAACACTATTTGTAAAGAATGTATTTTGGCTAAGTAGAAAAGAGTCTCATTTCCTAGCAAGCAATTTTGTAAAACACAAAAATTGGAATTGGTACATAAAGATCTAAGTGGTCCTACAAGAACAAAAGGATTCTATGGAGAAATGTACTTTATTATTTTATTTGATGATTTCACTAAAATGATGTGGGTAGCTTTTATTAAAGAAAAATTAGAAGCATTTGAGAAATTTAGGATATTTAAGAACAAGGTTGAAAATGAATCTAGAGTTAAGATCAAAAGCTTAATATCATATCGAGGAGGAGAATTCACCTCTAGAGAATTCAATATCTATTGTGAAGAACATGGTATCAGGAGACAACTATCCTCACCCCATACACCTAAGTAGAATGGTATGCTGAAAGAAGCAAAAAATTAATTACTAATGTAGCAATAGCTATGTTATTCAAGAACGATGTATGAAAGACCTTTTGGAGAGAAGTAGTGAACACAATAGTATACACACTAAATAGAGTGGAGATTAGGAAAGGTATGGACAAAACACCCTATGAATTATGGTTTGGTCACTCACCATCAGTTAAGTACTTTAGGATATTTAGAAGAAAATATTATATCAGAAGAGATGATGATATTGGTAAATTTGATCCAAGAAGTGATGAAGGTATGTTTCTTGGTTATTCATTGAAAAGTAAAGCTTAAAAATGTTTCAACTATTGGAAATCTAATTGAAAAGCTCATTGTTGTTGAAGATCAAAGAGGGATATTGTTGCAAAAGATTGTTTTCAATCATTGTTTTTCCATTGATGTTAAACCTACTATATGTAGGGATGATATTCACTTACAAGATTCATGAACTATCACTTAGTTGATTGATGAAGAGGATTTGATCAACAAGATGTAACAAGAGTACCTAAAAGAAGGGTTGAGTTATGATATTGTAATGAAGTGCAAGAATTAGTTAAGACAATGGTCAAGTAATGTATTGATGAAAAACTCAAAGATATAGAGGTTGGTCACACTTAGATACATTGGAAGAAGAAGTTGTAACAAGGTTGACTGCAAATCTTTAACTTTGATCATCAGAAGGTGTCAAGCAAGTTAGTTGAAGCCAAGAAAATTCTTAATAGAAGTTGAGTAACAACATTTTTAGTTAGTGCCGAGTGATCTTCAAGTGCCGAGTAAAAGATCAAGTGTTGAGCATCAGAAAAAATTTTAGTTAGTGCCGAGTGATCTTCAAGTGCTGAGCATTAGGAAAAACATAGTTGATGTCGAGTAACATAGTATGTGCCAAGCACTAGTATTTCAATTGTGCTGAGCTATTGCATTATTTCAAATGATGAAGATTCACCAAATCTAAGCTGACATAGTGTTTGCATTGAATTTTGTGAAGTTGGAAGATAAGGATGATGAGTTGTTGGCACAAAATCTTATGTAAACTATTTTTTGGGTGAATTCTAAAGGATTATTCAAGAAGTTTCTAGAGGAAATAGAATATGGAATAGATACAATATATCCTACCTAATCCATGTGAATTGAAATGAAAAATAGAAGAATTGAGTAGGAAAAGGAACTCCAAGACTTCTATCTAAGAAGTCATAGACCAAGAAGCAACAAGCTACTGATCCTGTTGCTACAAAAGTGCTAAAATTTGCAAAGTGATTGAAAGGGTGTCAAAGAGGAGACATCTAGGAGAAGGAAGAGCATAGAGGCTCTACTTCTACAAGTGGTCATGAAGAGATGATTGCACTAGCACATTGAGTATGGAGACTCAAAAAAGAAAAAGCTTGAAAGAAAAGGCAAGCAATTAAGAGTTGCAGAGATAGAAGGCCAGGCAAGGATATGAGTTGTGAAGTGATCTAAAATCTACAAGATAAGTTGTATGTTGTAGTCAGGTCAAGATTTTCTAATACTCTCTAGCAATTGTATTAGATCTAAAAATCCTATGGACTTTGGTTGGCTTAACAACCATTTGTAAATCCTTTAGCAGGGTGGCATTCCAAGTAAATGTTCTAAAGTCCTTTTACCAGGCCCACTTCTAATAGGGTGGTTAAATCCTCCAATGAGGTCACATTTAATAGTGTGTATTGTAATCCTTTAATAGGGAAGGCCTTTCATAGGGCATCACTTCAGAAGGGTGAGAATTGAGTAGCATGTTACTAGTGGTTTTTACCAAATTGAGTTTCCATGTAAATCATTGTGTCATATGTTGATTTCTTGTGTGTTGTACTTGCATGTTGATTTACAATAACTTGCTAGTTAGAAAAGTTAAAGTTTGTATGAATGAATGATTGAATGGGTTTATCACACTTAGTGAAAAGTTTACAAGGGACATCTAGATCTTGAATAACTAATTCACTCCCCCTCTCAGTTATTCTAAAGCAATTCTAACAATTGGTATCAAAGCCATCTATTGATTTAGTTTCAAGGTACTAGGAGTAGGAAGATCAAGATGTCCAAGAGAGAAGTTCCCAAGCTTAACAAAGAAAACTTTGCTGCATGGAAGAGTTTGATGAAATTGCACCTTGGATCAATAGGTGTCTATGCACAAACTTCAATTGGAACAAAATATGTAACTCCAACAAGATCTCTTACTGCAGATGATTTGAACAAAAAGAAGGAGCACAATCAAGAAATGTTGGAGATTGCCTCTTCACTTAGCTATGCTGAATATGATTATGTCAAAGATTGTGACATTGCATTCAAGATGTGGAAAACCCTATCAGAAATATATGGAGGAGATTAGAATGTCTAGAGAGCAAAAAGAGAAACTTTAAGAGGGAAGTTTGATGACATGAAGATGGAGGAAGGTGAGAATGTTGCTCAGTATGCTGTAAGAATAAAAGAAGTGGTGAGTACAATAAGGAGTCTAGGTGGTCAACTGGAAGAAGAAACATCCATCAAAAAATACTTGAGAACTCTACTTCCTATCTATGCCATAAGAGTTTCAGCCATTCAAGAGATGAGGTGTGTATAAGGGAACACACTAACTTTTGAAGGAATAGTTGGAAGACTGACTACATTTGAGCTATCCAATTTTGACAATTACAGACCTAAGAACCTTGAATCTACTTTCAAAGCCAAAATGACAATAAAAGATATAGAGGAGGACAAATCATGCAAAAGAAGAAGAAAAGGAAAACATGCATCTAGTGATAGCAACACAAATGAGGAAGATGTGGAACAGTTAGAAGCACTACTAGCTAGGAGATTTCATAAAGGTAAAGGTAAATTCAAAGGTAAGCTTCCTATCATATTTTTCAATTGCAATGAAGTAGGTCATATAGCTGCAAGATGCCCATAGAAGAAAAAGTGTAAAGAAGGAAGCAAGTTAGGAACAAAAGAGAAGATGATAGAAAAGATTATAAGGAGAAAGGAAAGAGATGCTACATTGTTCAAGAATATTATGATGAAAATGATGATGAAGTAGTCTATGTAGCCATGAAGGATGAATCAGACAAAGATGAAGATTAAGCAACAACATTGGTTACATGTGTGAACAAGAATGACAAGTGGATCATAGATAGTGGGTGCTCACATCACATTACAGGAGATAAAAGTAAGTTCATTATCTTTACTCAATATGATGGAAATAGTGTTAGATTCTATAATGATGCCCCATGTTAAATTAAAGAAAAAGGCTCTATCAAACTTATAAAGAAAATTTCATGTGACAATGCATACTATGTTGAAGGATTGAACTACAATTTGTTGAGTGTATCTCAGTTAGGCAATGTAGGTTGTAAAGTGGAATTTGGAAAAAAAATGGCCAAGATCTATGATATTGATGGAAATCTGATAGGAAAATGTGAACAAACTAGGAGTAATCTATTTTACCTAGATATGAAAGAAGCAACATGTCTTATTGTTAGATTTGATGATATGTGGTTGTGGCATAAAAGGTTGCGTCATGTTAATTTTGATAATCTACTCAGCATTAGCAAAAAGAACAAAGTTAGAGGATTTCCCAAGTTAAAGAAACCTAAAAACACAGTGTGTAAAAAAAGTCAACTAGGGAAGATGACTAAATCTAGTTTCAAAATCAAAGCATACACTTCTAATGAAGTTCTAGAGTTAGTTCATATAGATTTATGTGGTCCAATAGAAGTAAAAAGCTACCTAGGAGATAGATACATAATGCTATTTGTAGATAATTATTCTAGAATGATGACTGCTATGTTCTTAAAAAAAAAAATGATGCATTTCAAATGTTCAAGTGGTATTTGGCTAGAGTTGAGAAGGAAATAGGAAAGAACCTGAAATGCCTAAGGATAGATAGAGGAGGTGAGTTCAAATCAAGAGAATTTGAAGTACTTTGCAATGACAGATGTATCAAAAGGAAAATGTCAGCACCAAGAACTCCACCACAGAATGGTATTGCTGAAAGGAGAAATAGGTCAGTGATTTACTATGCCAAAACCTTGATGATGGAGAAAAATGTTGCACTTAAGTACTGGAGGAATCTGTAAGTATTGAAATCTACACACTAAATAGAGTTCAAGTCAAGAAAGGTACAAATTCAACACCCTTTGAATTATGGTATGGTCATTCACCTAATGTTAAACATTTCAAAGTGTTTGGTTGTAAATGTTATATTCTAAATGACACTAAAAATGGCAAGTTTGATGCAAAAAGTAATGAAGGTATATTTCTTGGATACTCCACTAGAAGTAAAGAATATAAGTGTTCGAATACTAACACTAACAAAGTTGTGGAGAGTGTAAATGTAAATTTTGATGAGCATGTAGAAGTTTAGGATGATGAGTCAAAGAAAATAGAGGACTATAGATCCTTTGTATACTTCTATGAAGGAATTACAGCTGAAGACAATGCTACAAATCAAGTTGGGAATCAACAAAAAACTTTAGTATCTATCAAGTCTCAACCAATGAATGCCAAGTTACATTTAGAAGCAGAGCTACATAATATGGAACATGCACACTCTAATTCTAAAAATAGTATACATGAAAGGAATGATGAATTACCTAATGAAGAAGAATGAAATGACTCTGAAGCTGAAGGATCAAATGTAGAAAGAAGGACTGAACCCAAATTAGCTAAGTATCTAAGAAGACATCACCCTATAGATCAAATCATTGGTGATAAGGATTCTAGACCAATAACAAGGAATAGAATCAAGAATGAATCATGTCTACTAAGCAAGGTTGAACCCAAAATAGTCAAAGATGCATTGCAAGATGATGACTAGTATAAGGCCATGAAAGAGGAGATAGATTAGATTGAGAAAAACAAAACTTGGTCTCTAGTTCCCAAACCAGCTGATAAGAATGTAATTGGTACCAGATGGGTGTTCAGAAACAAACTTGATGAGAATGGTGAAATAACAAGAAACAAAGCCATACTAGTTTGCAAAGGCTATGCGCAAGAAGAAGGACTAGATTATGGAGAGACATTTTCTCCTATTGCAAGAATGGAAGGAGTAAGAACATTGCTTGCATATGCTACATATAAAGGTTTCAAAGTCTACTAGATGGATGTGAAGTTAGCTTTTTTGAATGGTATACTAGAGGAGGAAGTCTATATAGAACAACCAAAGGAATTTGTTGATGAAAAGAATAAGGACATGTTTTGCAAGCTACATAAAACACTTTATGGATTGAAGCAAGCACCCAAAGCATGGTATGAAAGGTTGCACAAATACCTTGTGAAAATAGGATTTGAAAGAAAAGATGACAACAACAATTTGTACATCAAAGCTGAGGAAGGTAAAGACATTTTGATTTCAGAAATCTTTGTTGATGACATAATATTTGGAGGAAAAGATGTTTTATGCAAAGATTTTGCTGATCAAATGAAGCATGAGTTTGAGATGTCAATTTTTGGAGAAATCAAAATCTTTTTTGGATTACAAGTACATCAGTTGAAGCATGGTATATTTGTGACCCAATCTAAATACATCAAGGAAGTACTCAAAACATTTGGGCTAGAAGACTCAAAACCAGTCAGCACACCAATGACAACTGGACATAAGTTATCCAAAAATGATGAGTCCATTGAAGTAAATCAAACATTGTATAGGTCAATGATTGGAAATCTGCAATATGTTGTACATAGTAGACCAGACATTGTATTAGCTGTTGGAATAGTGGCTAGGATTTTTTCCAATCCAATAGAAAACCACTTAATGGCAATAAAGAGAATATTGAGACACCTAAAAGGAACTAATGACTTTGGTTTGTACTACAAAAGGAATGAGAAATTTGATTTTAGAGCTTATACTAATGCAAATTGGGGAGGTAACATTGATGATAGAAAAAGCACCAGTGGAGGAGCACTTTTCTTAGGAAAGAGGTTGATCACATGGACAAGCAAAAAGCAAAGCTGTACCTCACAATCTACTACTAAAGCTGAATATGTGGCAGCTGCTATAAACTGCACTAATATTGTGTGGATCAAACACTTACTACAAGGTATGAAGGAAGAGGTAATTGAGCTAGTGACACTTTATTGTGATAATAAAAGTGCTATCAATATATCAAAGAACCCAATTATGCATGCTAAAACTAAACACATTGCAAATAAGTATTACTATGTAAGAGAGCTAGTGGAAGATAAACAAGTGAAAATGGAATATGTTAGCTTAAAGGAACTTACGGTTGATATCTTCACAAAAGTGCTACCTAAAGATGCTTTCAAGTATCTTAGAAGTAAGTTAGGGGTGATACCCTTAGCTAAAGGTACTTAAAGCAAAAGCAAGAATACCCTGCATCAAATAAGCCAAATGTTGAAGATTTTACACATTGATGTAGATGATGTTTACTTTGGGATTCATGCCTAAAGTAATAGAGGTACTAAAAACTTCAAATTAGTCACAAGAAAGGTGAAAAAGGGAGATTGACTAAATCTATAAAAGCTACATTTGCATATTAAAGATGCTAATACATCTTTGGCATTGTTGTCAAAGAGGGAGAAGTGAACAACTGATCAACAAGATTGTTAAAGATAAAGGATCAAAGAAGTAGAGGGAGATTTCATAACAACAAAAGAGGAATAATAAAGGAAGAAGTTGATCAGAACAACAAAAGAGGAATAATACAAAGGAAGAAAGATAAAGATAAATGATACAACAACAAAGAGGGAGAAGTGAAATGAAGATGTGATGTTACAACTTACTTTTGGCATTTGATTTGCTATTCTAACCTAGTAAGCTTTTGGTGGAATATTTTAGTCTGATGGTTGATCAGTTTGGTTTGCCATCAATACTAAAGAGGGAGATTGTTGGAAATCTAATTGAAAAGCTCATTGTTGTTGAAGATCAAAGACAAAGATTGTTGTAAAAAATTGTTTTCAATCCTTTTTTTTGTATTGTAGGGATGATATTCACTTACAAGATTCATGCACTATCACTTAGTTGATTAATGAAGAGGATTTGATCAATAAGATGTAAGAAGAGCACCTAAAGGAATGGTTGAGTTATGATATTGTAATGAAGTACAAGAATCAATTAAGAAAATGGTCAAGTAATGTATTGATGACAAACTTAAAGATATAGAGGTTGGTCACACTTAGATACATTGGAAGAAGAAGTTGTAACAAGGTTGACTGCAAAGCTTTAACTTTGATCATCAGAAGGTGCCGAGAAAGTCAGTTGAAGCTGAGCAAATTCTTAATAGAAGCCGAGTAACAAAATTTTTAGTTAGTGTTGAGTGATCTTCAAGTGCCAAGTAAAAGATCAGGCGTCGAGCATTAGAAAAAAATTCAGTTAGTGTCGAGTTATCTTCAAGTGCTGAGCATTAGGAAAAACATAGTTGATGTCGAGTAACATAGTATGTGTTGAGCACCAATATTTCAATAGTGCTGAGCTACTACATTATTTCAAATGATGAAGTTTCACCAAATCTGAGCTGACATAGTGGTTGCATTGAATGTTGTGAACAAGTTGGAAGATAAGGATGATGAGTTGTTGGCATAGAATCTTATGTAAACCATTTTTTGGGAAAATTCTAAAGGATTATTCAAGAAGTTTTTAGAGGAAATAGAATATGGAATAGATACAATGTATCCTACCTAATCCATGTGAATTGAAATGAAAAATGAAAGAATCGAGCAAGAAAAGGAACTCCAAGACTTCCATTTAAGAAGTCATAGACCAAGAAGCAACAAGTTGTTGATCCTGTTGCTATAGAAGTGCCAAAATTTGTGAAGTGATTGAAAGGGTGTCAAGGAGGAGACATCTAGGAGAAGGAAGAGCATAGAGGCTCTTCTTCTACAAGTGGTCATGAAGAGATGATTGTACTGGTACATTGAGTATGGAGACTCAAAAAAGACAAAGATTGAAAGAAAAGGCAAGCAATTAAGAGTTGCAGAGAGAGAAGGCCAAGCAAGGATATGAGTGATGAAGTGATCTAAAATCTAAAAGATAAGTTGTATGTTGTAGTCAGGTCAAGATTTTCTAATACTCTCTAGAAATTGTATTAGATCTAAAATTCCTATGGACTTAAGTTGGCCTAATAGTCATTTGTAAATCCTTTAGCAGGGTGGCATTACAAGTGAATGTTCTAAAGTCCTTTTACCAGGCCCGCTTCTAACAAGGTGGTTAAATCCTCCAACGAGGTCACATTTAACAGTGTGTATTGTAAGCCTTTAATAGGGAAGGCCTTTCATAGGGCATCACTTTAGAAGGGTGAGAATTGAGTAGCATGTTACTGGTGGTTTTTTACAAATTGGGTTTCTACGTAAATCACTATGTCATGTGTTGGTTTCCTATGTTGTAAGTGCATGTTGATTTACAGTAACTTGCTAGTTAGAAAAGTTAAAGTTTGTATGAATGAATGATTGAATGGGTTTATCAAACTCAGTGAAAAGTTTACAAGGGACATCTGGACCTTGAATAACTAATTCACACCCCCCCTCTCAGTTATTTTAAAGCAATTCTAACATCAACTATAGAACAGAAACTATAGTAGAGTGTGCAAATGTTAAAATTGATGAAAAGTTTGGTACAAAGGAAAAGATAATGGACTATAACTCTGATGGAGATGATTACTCTAGAATGACTAAAAGAAGTAATGAGTTATTTTTCAAGACTAATAATGACTTGTAGAATAATATGCAAATTGAAGATGTGAGAGAAGAACAAAATGCAATACCAAAAATAAGAATTGAAGAAGCAACTCCTACTCCAAATAGGAACTTGATAAGAAATCATCCTGCAGATTAGATAATAGGGAGTAAAGAAAAAGGAGCGATGACAAGGAGAAAAATTAATGAAGAACTATATCGAATATCTCAAGTAGAACCAAGAAGCATAGATGAAGCAAGAAAAGATGATCACTGGATAAAAGAAATGGAGGAAGAACTCTAGAAAATAATCAAGAATGACACATGAGAATTGGTTCCTAGACCCAAGGAAAAAAATGTGATTGTCACTAAATGGGTATTTAGAAATAAATGAATGAATAGGAAAAAGTAATAAGAAACAAGGCAAGACTTGCATGCAAAGGTTACTCTCAACAAGAATGAATTGATTATGAAGAGACATATGAACTTGTAGCAAGATTGGAAGTAGTTAGAATGTTCCTAGCATATGTAATAAACAAGAATCTTAAAGTATATCACATGGATGTTAAGTTAGCATTCTTAAATGGAGAACTTGAAGAAGAAGTTTACATTGAGCAACTAGAGGGTTTTCCTTTTAAAAAAAGAAAAGGATATGGTTTAAAAACTAAAGAAAGCATTGTATGGAATAAAAGAAGCACCAAGAACCGGGTATGCAAGGTTGGACAAATACTTAGCAAAGCTTGGATTTACTAAAGGAACAATAGATGGTAAATTGTACTTGAAGAAAATAGAAGATGGTTTTCTAATAATCATTGTATTTTTTGATGACATCATTTTTGGTGGAAATGATGAAGCTAGAAAAAATTTCTTAGAAGATATGAAGAATGAGTTTGAAATGAGCATGATAGGTGAAATGAAATTTTTCTTGGGATTGAAGATTTTTTAGAACAAAGAAGGTATCTTTATTTTTCAAAGAAAGTATTTAAAATATTTACTAAAAAGATTTGGTTTAGAAAGTTATAAACCTATTGGAACTCCTACAGTAACTAGTCATAAATTATCTAGCAAAGATGAGATGCCTATTGTTGAACAAAAGAAGTATAGATATATGATTGAAGGATTATAGTATCTAACTCATAGAAAACCAGATATAGCCAATGTAGTTAGAATTGTGGCAAGATTCCAAGATAATCCTAATGAAAATCACTATGCAACAGTGAAAAGAATATTTAGATATATGAAACAAACATCAGATTATGGTATTTGGTATGATAGAAATAGTGACTTTGCTCTTTGCACTTATGTAGATGTTAATTAGGTAGGAGACAAGGATGATAGTAAAAGCACTAGTAAAGGATCATTTTTCCTAGGAGGAATATTAGTTTCTTGGCTCAGCAAGAAGCAGGATTATACCTCACAAAGTACTATAGAGGCAGAGTATGTTGCATTAGCAAAAATCTATAATCAAGCCATATGGATGAAGTAGATGATGAATAATATTGGAATCACATTCATAGAATCTATTATCATTTACTGTGATAGCACAAGTATGTAAGGAAACTTGGAAATAAAGAATATAACCGTTTCCACATAACCTATAATAGATCTGAAATAAACATGAAATTAAAATCCACATGTAAGAGAATAGACAACATACCCACAAAATGTGACACAAGATATACCCTGGGAAACCCTCATTGAGGGAAAAACCCAGCCTCCAAAAGCATCCATCATCATGTATTATTCAACAAAAAATACCATTGCCATACAACCATGGAAGCCTTCATGGCCATAGCCACAACCAAGCAAACTATGTGAACAAGCATGAATCTACACATCCCATGCCATGCTTTCAACCTTCACAAATGCTCCCTTGGCTAACCTGTCAAGCCTTGTCCCGCTTGACTCTTACCTTTTGTCTTCTCCTTGTCACTCTCTCTTTCTCTACAACAACTACCCTTGTGGCTACTTCTATAGTAGCAAGTCCCACAAAACTACTAAGTGGTATTACATAAACCATGTGCTACCTAAACCACTAACCCCACATTTAATATTGGGCATTTAATTTTTTTCCCCAATATTAAATAATTACATGAAATATTATCAAAATGTTACAATACAACTCATCAAGAATATTTCATGGGAATCTTTACATGTTGCACGTCCATCTAGGTACAAAATTACATAATAAAAATAAAATAATAAAATAACAATATTATGCAATGTGTGCAACACCCATTATCTCAACAATCTCCCACTTGTTGTATATATTACATAGGGTCAATCCGTAGCCACATAAATGAACAAGGGAACAATCCCCCCCATCACATCCACCATCATGGATCAAAATACACCAAGTGCTCCATCTTGGTACCCGCAAAAAAATCAAAGTATCCAGCATCTCGAACATGAATGATCTCACCTCCTATTATGCCACTCCCACTGGACATACATAGAAGCCATCCAAAGAGAAAACCACCCAACCTGTCGCATTAGAAGATCATAAAATCCTATACCAACTGAAATTCCAAGCACAAAAACTTGATCCAAAGGTAATCACATGTATCCATAGTTGTCAAAATATCCATAGCTGAAATAGCACCCACAGCAAGTGCCAAACCCATCTAACTATCCATACCTCAAAGGTATAACAAGTGAATCTCATATCACTGACATATCCAATCTGCAACCTGCAATCCCAAGCCTCAAGAGCAATACCTACCACATATATACCAAGAAGCTCCCACTGCAAAAGATAATGTCAAATCTATAACCAATCCACTCAACACATCTCAAAGAAGTGAATCCATGTAGTATCAAGGACATCCACAATACATAATCCAATATCCTGCAAGAATAACTCTCATAACAAGTCTCCAATGCTCTCCCAAGTTCACCACAACCAATAGAGGAAAGAGATAAAGGAATAACCATGTCATCTCTCACATGACATACATGAGCACAAACCAGTGATCACAATCTCTAACCAATCTCAAATCCAATGTAAGCAAAACTGAACATCCAGGAAGATAACCAAGACTAGAGAAACCATGCAAATCATAACCTGTATCATGTCCTTCTACACACACCTCTAGATGTAAACTGTGCAAGAATGATCTCCTCTATAAAACTCCAACAAGAAGCCTCAATAAAACCCAAACCATACCATATAACTAATCATGGATGTAAGCCTCTCACAAGAAGATCAAACTCAATAAACCCATTCCTAAAACAAGGAATAACCATTCCTAATCCAAGGAAAATTCCCAATATAAAACCATCTCCCAAACTCAACCAGCATAACAACATATGCACATGGAGATAACCAATGCTGAACCATCTCTCAAATGGACCCTCTAGAACTAACTCATGTACCATAGCTCAAGATCCATATCCATGAAAGACAAGCATAAATATAATGCAACTGAGAGAAAAAAATGAGCTATACCTCTCAAGTAGCAAACTGCCGAGTAGACCAAGAGTGGGGAATGAGAATGCTCATCAAGATACCCAAGTCTCCAACCAAGACTCATCTAAGAACAATCTCCTCTCAATTCCATATCAGGTGATTGCCCCTCGGACTTCCTGCTGAAACCATCAACCGTCCCAACAAATACTTCTCTAATCCAAGAGAAATTAGCATCACCACCATCTCTAATTATCCATGAGCACCTGTAATTAATCAATCCATGCCAACTCCAAATGCAACATAGCAATATCATGAAGTATCCAGCTTATGATCAGTGTACTCAATACCAAGAAACTAAACCAAGATCAATGTCAAAGTTTCAACCATGGCCCCAGGAACATAAACATGATAACATGATCTAACCATCTCATCCAAAGAGATAACATGCTCCATATGAACATACCATAACATGTCACAACTCTAAATGTGTATCAAGAGTATACCATGACATAATAATGAAACCATCTTCACACCAAGGATAACATGCCAAATAAAAGCATAAACCACACCTTTGCCAAGAACCCTGTGAGTCCTTAAGATACAACCATCTCCACACACCATGAAGAAAAAAAAAAACCATCTCCACATACCATGAAGAACCATCTCCACATACCATGAAGAACCATCTCCACACACTATGAAGATAACCAAGAAATCCATGAGTCCTCAAGATCTAACCATCTTCAAACACCATGAAGATAATAAGTGCACCATGCAAATGTCAAAGATGCTTCTGCAGCAACAGGATCTAAGACAAACCTCCAACATCTGCAAACACTCAATAAATATATCAATGCCAACAACTCCCACTCAACTGTGGTACCAAGTCACCTATGGCATCATAAAATCCATCTCCTATATGAAGATCCAAATCAAACCAGGAACTAATCCTGCACTGTCACCCCATCACTGTCACAAGCTCCCACTAAACCATGTATCCAAGCTATCCATGACATAATGATGAAAAACCATCTTCTAACCATGAGAATCAACCAAGGCATCAAACCATCAAAGAACTCAAAGTGCACATCATGGGCTCCTCAAAATAAACCAAATAACCATGATCCTCAACCAAGAGGATATACCACCATAACCAAATCAGAAAATCTAAGCTAATGAACATCAAGGATGTACCTGTATAACCAATCATGTCATGTCAAAATCCATGACACCATGATCACATCCATGAACTAAGCATCTAGCTCTCAATATGTCCAACCTATCAGCATAGTCAACCACAATCCTCCACCATGACTATACCTGGTAACAACATCTCATCCCTTCTACATGAAGAAAATAGTAAATCATGTGACTTAGGGCATAGACAACCCAAATCCAAGCCACCAATCTGAATATGCATCAATAATGAAAGATCAATGGGCAAAGACAACCCTTAACCAAGCTATAAATGCAACCTGTAAGTATAGACCGCTTACAACACTGCACAACTTGTAGATCCAACAAGTCATCATGCATATCCAAACCAAACACTGATAACCATATCATCATGAGATCAATCTAAAATATGAACTGAGTATACAATGACATCAAATCTTAAATTTCCAATGTCATAAACTCACAATGTTACCATAGTCAAAATATATCTATAAGCTGTTCAGATAAATATATCACCAAATAAATCATGCCAAACCTACACCAAATCTGAACCAACATGTAGAGCTCTCCAAGAGCTTTCCGTTGACTACTCGAAGTCCAAAATTTGACTCTGTATGCCCAAGTTATGCCCTAATCTGTGCTCAAAATAAATAACATCTAACTTTAGGGCTCTGAAAACCTGACAAAATCTGAAAATTGTAGAACCAAACCTACATCATATTGTAGTGCTCTGAATTAGCTTTCCAATGCCTATAAGAACTCTGAAATCTGATATTCTGAGAGAAAGTTATGGTCGTTTTACTAAAACAGTCTTTTTACCATTTTCAGTACGATTTTTCTTTTTTTTTTTTCAGTGACGAAAATTTCGACGAGATTAAATTTGATGGCCATCATGGGCTGAAACCAAAAAACTCTTTCATTTCCTCTTAACATGGCCAAACTAGGGCATATTATATATCAAATTTTATGGAAATGTCGACCCATATCCAATGGTGAGGTCTATTTTTACCCAGGAGGTCATTTTTGCAAGCTACCCCCCAAAACCCTCATTTAAATGAAACATCTGAAAAAATCCTTTTTGTCCAACAATTTTCCATGCCCAAATATTTTAACATCTCATTATAATAGCAAATCCAAAACCCTTAGATCTGCAATAAATCATTCATATATCTTGCCCTTTCTTTTATCTCTCATGCATTTCCATGGATTCAATCTAGGGTTACAATAATAAAACCATAACTTTGATACCACTTGTAAGAAAACTTGGCAATAAAGAATATAACCATTTCCACATAACCCATAATAGATCTGAAATAAACATGAAATTAAAATCCACATGCAAGAGAATAGACAACATACCCACAAAATGTGACACAAGATATACCCTGGGAAACCCTCATTGAGGGAAAAACCCAGCCTCCAAAAGCATCCATCATCATGTATTATTCAGCAAAAAATACCATTGCCATACAACCATGGAAGCCTTCATGGCCATAGCCACAACCGAGAAAACTATGTGAACAAGCATGAATCTACACATCCCATGCCATGCTTTCAACCTTCACAAATGCTCCCTTGGCTAACCTGTCAAGCCTTGTCCCGCTCGACTCTTGCCTTTTGTCTTCTCCTTGTCACTCTCTCTTTCTCTACAACAACTACCCTTGTGGTTGCTTCTATAGTAGCAAGTCCCACAAAACCACTAAGTGGTATTACATAAACCATGTGCTAAAACCATGTGCTACCTAACCCACTAACCCCACATTTAATATTGGGCATTTAATTCTTTTCCCCAATATTAAATAATTACATGAAATATTATCACAATGTTACAATACAACTCATCAAGAATATTCTATGGGAATCTTTACATGTTGCACATCCATCTAGGTACAACATTACATAATAAAAATAAAATAATAAAATAACAATATTATGCAATGTGTGCAACACCCATTATCTCAACAAAGTATAGTCAACATGTCTAAGAATCCTATTTTTCATATTTTTCATTTTAAGAATAAGCACATTGCTATAAAATACCATGTGCTGAAAGAAAAAGTTGGAGAAAGAAATCATATTGGAATACATCAATACTAAGGAACAAACTACAAACATTTTCACAAAGGCCTTACCAAAGGATACATTCGAGTACCTAAGAGGTATGCTTGGGGTTATGCCCCTACCTAGCTTAGAGTAAAAGATGTAGAAGTGAATCAGTCTAGTGTACACAACACTATTGTTATATTGGACTAAATGCTAATGCTTCCTCAATGGTGGAGTATCTATGATGAACAAAGTTTATTAAGGACTCTTGGTAATAGGTAATTAGTATACAGTAGTATCTTTAGATACTTGTGTTGTTTATAGAATTATATGCAAAGATTGTAAAGCAACATACCAGCTTGTGGTTGTGCTAATAGGTTGGTTTATGTTCAATTTATGTACAACCTTTGACATTAATGTCAATGGGGGAGAGAGAGTGATATGAAAAAAATTAGAATGGGAGAGAGAGTGATATGAGAAAACATTACATTGGAAAAGGAGAGAAAGTGATATGAAAAAAAGAGAACTTGCACTATGGGAAAGTAGTGTTGAAGGACTTACATGAAGCAAGATGTGATTGATGAAGAAAACTCATTGGTATTCTTGGAACTAGATTTTTTTCATCTATGTTTCCATAAATTCCAAAGGGGAAGATTATTAGCATGAATGTTAATGCTATGAGAAAACACCACATAATAGTATTATGACTTTGTTTGACATTGATGGCAACATAGTAAGACTAATAGAGAAACAGACTGAGATTTATGTATTGATGACATCACATTGTGTATCTTCCCATGCGTAGATAATAGCATATACTACAAAATATATTTAAAATGTGGTCAAGTGCGTAGAACCTGAATCAATAGCACACAAAATATATTAAAGATTTACAGAGAATCATGGGGAAATAGAGTATTGGGAAAATAGTCTCTATTTTTTGATCAATATAACACATTATGTTTGGAATGAAGGGTTGCACAATTAACTAAAGGAATTACACTAACAATTGATGATGTTAGCAAGTGCACAAGTATAGAAGTTGCATGAGTGGAAGCTTGGAAACAACTGTGAACTAATAGCATTAATTAAATGTGTATTTCATTTAATTAATTATGGAGCCAACTCAAAAGATTAATAATTGAGTATGGTATAAAGAAAAGATTTTTTTTGAGTTCTAGAGACCATCATTTTGATTGAGAAGTAGAGAAGACTTACAAATTGTGAAGTAGAAGAGCAGAGTAATATGCTAATGCATGTAAGTGACCTTAAGGGTTACTAATGAGTTCCAAATCTATTTACATGATCTAAATGTGAAGAAGTCTAATGTACTAGATAGAAGAAGTCACATCTATTATAGTACCAAGATTGATTGGATATCATGTTCATTGATTTGATCCTAAAGCTATTTGGACAATGGGTTTAATTGCCTTCTACAACTCCTAACAGGGTTTGAATCTCCTAAGAAGGATTTAAAGTCTCCTAACAAGGACTCTTTGTACTAAGTATTGTAATAGACTCCTAATAGGGGCTATCCTCTTACAAGGAATATTCAGATAAGTACATTATTTTGTGGGCATCATTCCTGCCAAGGTTTTCCCTCTAATCAAGGGTTTCCCTAGTCAACATATCTGGTGTATGTGTGTATGCACATTTCTTTATGATTATTGTTTACTTTGGTAAGTAAGAATTTTTTAAGATTGACACATAGCTGATTCACCTCCCCCCTCTCAATTATATTGGTGAACTATTACTTCTAACATTCTAAACTCATGGAATCACTTGGATATAAGGGTTTAGAGTGTGAAATATAGTCTACACTTAGCACCAAGTTCATCACATTTCCTAATTATAGCTCATATGGAAACCCATTCTTTGATATGTATTGTGATTATCATTGACATAATGATCATAGTACTTCAGATTACATTGAGTTGAAATATAAAGTCTAAAATCTTATTGGAGATGAGATTGTTGATACCTCTAATGATTCATGCAATGAGGATACTTCTCTTGAGAAAGATCATATTAATGAGCCTATGTCTAGTGATGGTCTTCTTGACACATTCACTTCTACCAACATTTGTGAACTTCCCAAATTTTGAAATCATTTCAACATACCTCCATCAAACAAAGAGCCTAATGATTTATGCATTGACTATCTGTACCCTCAAGGGCTACCTTCAAAAAAATTCAAGCTAATCTTCCCTTTTTTGCAAATATTCTTCCATGCTACTACAACTCAAAATCTTCAATCTTCAAGTGACACTGTACTTAATGTGTGTGAAAAATGTGGAAACACTTCTATAAACCATTATTCTTGATAATACCCATGAATGAGAGCATCTTAAGAGGAGACTTATAGCTTCCTATCTATGACATGAGAGATATGAGATAGTGGCTCTCAAGTGAACCTGTATATGAAAACCCTTGCAAGGTGCACCATAGAAGGAAGAATCAAAGAGTAGAGGAAAGAGTGCCAATATCCAAGAATCTAGAATGAATGTAATGAAAATGACAACTAAATGAGAGAAAGTAGAATACAAGCTAAACTAGAAAATAAGTATTACAACTTATATTTATACTAGATGATTTAAGATATAAGAATGGAGAGAAACTAGAATGAATGAGAAGCATGAAGAATCAAGAATAGATGATAGAAGAAGAGGAGCTCCACAAGTATGAGATCTTAAATCTTGTAGCATAACATTAGTAAAAGAATGGAGTTTTTGAAGTGAGGAGAGATCTCTCCCTTTTAAAGAGAAATGGATGATAGAGATCATGATGCAAGATGCATGTGATCAAGGGTGGAGTTTGAAAGTGGGAATGATCTATGTGCATAAGCATTTCTACCAATCATGATGAAGAGTTGACTTTTGTCCCCCATGTGAGACAAAAATGTCCATTATTTTATTTTTAAATAAGGGAAATGATTTTGTGTGTGCAACTTAGGATAAGAGATGAGTGGGGAATTTTATTTAATTAACAGGGGGACATGTTCTTTTAATTAAATATGAACTTATGATAAACTGGTCACACTACAAGATGAAATCACATAAATGAATCTTTGGAGATTTGATCAAGGATAAGAATTAGATGAGTTATGAAAAAATGCTAGAAAGGGGGTCATACTCTAGATGACCATTTTTTGGTGATTATATTTTCCCCTCTTTGACTAATGTGTGATCTATCTAGGAATACATTATGTCAAAGAATGAAGTAGCCAAGATGATAGAGAGATCTAACTCTGAAGAACAAAGCATAGAGAGATAGCATATCCTTAATGCATAGTATATTAGTAGCAATACTGAACATTTGGAGATAGAAAAGATAATATTACTACTTGAGGCAAGTGCTGATATGTCAAGAAAAGAAATCAGATAGATCAAGGGAAAATATATAGTTGTAACAGAAAGCAATTTGTAGCAATGATAGAATATTCCTCCCCCCTTGGGATTGAAATCAAAATGAGGTAGAGGAGATGTTGAAATAAGCTAGATTTGATCTAATCATAAAAAATAAAATTTCATGGTGATAGATAAGAGATTAAGACCAAAGAGTGACCACCAAGCAATGAAGATATACCCTAGTTTGACTAAGTTTGACCAAGAAAGATAAATAATAAGAATTAGGTCAAAGAAAGAAGAAAGATGAAATGAGATGAAATAGAAATGAAAGACAAGAGTGTAAAAGAGTAGAAATGATGAACAAATTAAGAAATGGTGATTGCTCCAACAAGACTCAAAGATTAAACCTCAATAGGTTAGCCAACTACTTATAAGAAGGAAGAAATTTCGACTAGAAAAATGAACCTAAATTTGGATTTCAGTCCCAAAAATAGATCAAGGATGTTAATATTAGTAAAGATAGGTCAATGCAATGGTAAGATAGAAAAGATGTGAGAAATAGGAAAGAAGAGATAAGATAAGATCAAGAAGAGGCAAGAGAAGGATGAATGTAGTTAGCTGGCACA
Source organism: Cupressus sempervirens (assembly GCA_028749045.1). Taxonomy (NCBI): domain Eukaryota; kingdom Viridiplantae; phylum Streptophyta; class Pinopsida; order Cupressales; family Cupressaceae; genus Cupressus; species Cupressus sempervirens. The sequence goes on along the minus strand of CM053783.1, from coordinate 521,539,312 downwards.
TCCATGAAAGATAAAGATGAGAGCTATCTCAATATTCAAAATTTAAAGCTAAGTTATAATGAACCATAGAATGAAAGCTAGTATGTCAAGGTGCAATCACAAGGGTTACATAAGTAGGTCCTAGTTTTTATCATCAATTCTTATTAGGGACATCGAAAGATCATACAATCATCACTAGCATAAACTATGAGGATATAAATATGATTTGTATTGGATAAAAATGTGTGAATCCAACCTATGCATCAAAGACATATAGGCCAAGATTCCTATGTAGTTATATTCCCTAGTTTTAATTTAGTGATATTGTTCTTGCATCAAGACACAAAATGTCAAGATGGCCATCAAAACACACTTGCAAAAAAATTGACAAGGATGATACATTGTGGATCCTAAGTGTCAAGTGGGACAAGAAATAAATTGGCATAGGCAACACACAAAGAAAATAAGCCAACAACTCTTAGCAAGTTTAATGATTAAATGTGTGTATGATTTCTCCAAGACTTGCATCTGATAGTGAGAAATATCATAGCATCCTAGATTATAGGTAAGGTATCTAAAAAGTCTTGAGAAATACTTGATGCCAAGGGGTGTTGAGAAACACTATTTTGCATGAGTTTCCAAATAAAACCTAACACACAAGAAGACCCCAATAAGCTAAGTAGTTATGCCACCTAGACAAGGACAAGAGATCATTCCAAACTAGGAAATGTGTTGTGAAATGAATGAGATTGACAGACATAAGTGCAAGGGTCTCAAGTAGTACCTATTTCCAAGTTTTAATAACTTGGCATACTTTTTTAGGACTTTTTCAATTTTTTTGTATATATTTTGTATTATTTCAGCATCATATATGATTTTTTTGGAATTTTTAGAATTATTTAGAGATTACTAGTTCTCAAGAAAAGTGTAGGACATGATGAAACATGAAGTTGGTGGATAAGGAGAGATGGCTAAGAAAGAATTATGAAGCAAGTGAAAGTGATCTTCAAGGACTTGTTGCCTCCTAATTTAATAGTTTTGAAAATGACCAAGAAACCAAACCAATGCATCTAAGACTAGAAAATTCCTATGACAGATATATCTGACTGTAGTCTTGGGCCAACTATAAGGCTAGAACCTTCTTCACTTCAGGCTCTGCAAAACCTAGGTGGGTGGACCTAAGATTCAATTGATACTGTAGTAGTGCAAAATAGATCCCTGAATCTATTTACTATAGATGAAAACCCCTATTTCTCTTATTAACTCATGTAATAAAATAGATCTATAGTAGCAAATTGCAACTCTATAATATTCACAAGCTGAGTGAGGGCATTCTATTATAGCTCTTCAACATAAAATGTAAAGAAGATTTGAATTTGATTTTGATTTTATGTGGGTGCAGAAAGTGGATGAAGACCATGCATGGACAACATACTTAATTACCCTATATCCGATTAGTGCCTGATCCATTGGGAAAATTCATGAATCTCCCTCATGCATTTTGGATATCTAATACTTAGTCATATATTCAGATATATGATCTATCCATTTACCTTGTAAATAGAAATCAATGTTCAATTTAAACCTCATTCTTACCTGATATCCTTCTCAGTAAATTTGCAACCCTGTTGATTTCTATGAAGCATTTACATAATTCCTTGAATTACAAGCAACAATGAAGCAACATATAGCCTTAAGGGGCTGCAACTATGACCTAAGATCTTTGTTCAAAGATCATAAAATGTTACAACTTGCTGAGAATGGAGACAAGATTTAACATGAAACTCAATCCTTGCTGTTCTTTGTATTAATTTGCTTGAAATAACACTTGAAAATGCATGAAATGACTCACAAATCACCTAATAAACCAAACTGTGCAATAACATATGCTATCATACAAGAGAGAAAATGGTGAGAATGAGAAACTGATTGGATGGGAAGGGGGTATCATAGCCAAAGCAATGCTTCATGGTCTAGAACCAGCACATCCTAGGTCTTCCATGTAGGTTTCACCAATTCCAAAGCCAATTATGCTAAGTTTTTTCATTCCAAAGAAAACTTTCCCAAAATTTCCAACCCTTACAAAAGAGAAGAAGAAAGTATAAATATCAAGAGGGAAATTTTGAGATTCAACTTGCAATTGACATGTATCCCCTCTGAATTCCTTCCTAAGAAGCTAAAAAAGCCTCTCTCTACCTTCTCTTTGTAACTGCCTATCAGATCCTCATCATTTTGGCTCTTAAAAGCATAAAGAATCTCAGATGTTTGGTAGAAAATATAACTAATTTCTGATTTAACATTTGAACTCAAAGTAAAAAGTGAAGAATCAGTTATATGACCTTTAGAAGCAAGGAAAACATCACAGAATTGATTTTCTTCACTTTCACATATCACCAAGCCTTCATATCTGTCCTTTAACCAATTCTATTGATCAATGTTGAAATTGGCTTATTCTATTGCCAATGCCCCAGAAAACACAAAATGACCTATAACATGAACCAGTGAAGACCTGTGCACAAACTGACTTCAAAAATAGAAAATTTAGATTCTCCCAATTTTGGTGGTATATTGGAATGCCTATTTTGGATAAAAAATGCCCAGGTTTTGGCCCTCTAAAGTTTATACCTCTATCTCATGACTTTGCACAATTAAAAGAATACAATTTAAAATTTAAAATATTCTATAGTTAAACTATAGAAATTTATGATTTGAAGTCAAATTTTCAATTGCATTTGAATGTGCAACCATTTTTTTATTTTAAACTCTTTTACCCCTCCGAGCCCACTGGGTGCCATCTGGGCTACCATGTGGCATCCCCTAATTGGCTACCTAGTTGCTCAATCGTCATCTAGTCACTGCCTAGTCAACACCTAACTCATTATCACCAGCTCATTGCCACATGGTGCTCCATTATTGGTTGAAACTTTCATCTTCTTTGTCAGTGCTACCGGGACTCACTGCCACATGTCATCACCACATCAACCCTCAGCATGTCACTATAGTTAACCATCATGCATATTCCTATGGCAAGATAGTGAAATCTACACAATAAGGACATGTGTCTCAATCTCCTTCCATCTAAGCTCATTTTCTTTTCGCCAGATCTTTGAGTTTTTTCGGTGACTCGCTATGTCACTAGCCAAAAAACTTGGGGATTTTTTGGCTAGCGAGGTAGCAACTAGCTGGATTCTTTAATTTTCAAGTGAGTTTGAGATATGATGACATCATCCTATTGAATGTGCATTTTTGTTCAAAAATTTTCCTAGCATCACACTGACATCACCTCTCTAGGTTGGCTACATGGGTCCCACGCGTGCTCAATGGCTTCCAAAAGCCTTGTCTTTGAGACACTATGCATTCTATGTAGTTTAGTATTTAAACATAAAATATCTCCTTATTTTATTGATGTGGGATATAAGGTCTGAATCATTTCTCATGTGCTTTCCTATATTCTTGGCCTTTTTCATTATCCTGATTTGCCCTACCTTGGTTGCTTTCATTACCTTTATTTTCACCGATAGTGTTCAAGTATTTTCATGGTCTTTGATTGATGTATCAATTCTTTGGCCAGTGGCCCACATTCTTCATTGAGTTCCCCTCAAAGACTATGATTTCTTGTTCCTTTTTTGGCATGTTGCTCTGTATTGGTGGCCTGATGTTGATATTGCCATTTAAAATGTGGATTCCCTGGCTTCTACTTGTGTGATGTATCTTCATTGTATGGCACCCTTGCTCTCCATTGTGTGTTCTTCCTTTCAACATAGACCTCCCCTTGTCTCCAACTTGCGTGGGCTACCCTTTATAATGGAACCTCTCTTGAATGCATTGGTTCTTTGACAGCACTGATTGCTCTTTTTCATTAGGTGGCCCTCCTCTTGTTTGCTACCACCTTGAATAGGAAACAACTCCTCTTTTATCAATCTTTCTTCTAACATCCTCATCAATCCACCTACAATGATGAATGATGGAGGCATTAAGGAACAAATTATCCTCAAGTGGAAAGATGTAATTTCTTATCTCTTGAATCCTTTTCCTCATTCATAGCTATTGGAGCAACCATTAGAGGCCGATAGATACATGCTATAGAAGTTTTTTGATTACCCGTACATGGCGCCAGGTGGGGCTTGATTTTTTATCTAACAATCTGAATTACAAGAGCACTCTTATATATAAGCTTTATTATAGAAGCTTATGATGCATCATAAAACTTGTTATAAGCTTGATTATATATGTCTTTGATAGTCTTTTTTCTCATCCATAGATATCCTCACCATCCTAAGGAACCGGGTCTAGCTTAGAGACAAGCATATCTAGATTTGGCCTATATTTTAATGCACCTTTTAGAGGAATATTGAAATTGCCTTCATTTTTATTAGTAGTTACTTGTGTAGAAACATTAGCATCCACCCTTGAAAGCATCTCAATTAGATACTAATGTTTTTTATCAATTGGTCATACTTTCTCTAGGAGTAGCATGATTTCAACAAGATAAATTATTACGAGGTGCCTTTGAATGGAAAAACCTTCTGCTTTCTAAAGAAAATAGTACACAATAGATTGACAATAGCTTAGAAGTAACAGATACTTTGCATCTAAGTAATGTATACCATCTTTTGTCCTATCATAGGGTGGCTTTCTCTAGTGAGGGAGCTCTGTTCCATCCTCAAGGTTGATGTCTTTAGGGGTACGATTCTCATATCTGCAAGAATATCTTCTGATCATAATTCTCTTCTTTGTTATTTATAAACCCCATATGCTCCACAGAATGATCTTTGTTAAAATATTATTAATCTCCACCTTTCTAATCAGTCAGATGCAATTAGTTGGACCCCCAAAAGTGGGTCCAACTAAAAAAAAATTTATTTCTGAACAAATGATATTGAAAACTAATCCATTGATAATCTCAAATTAATCAATTGAAACCCATTTTACCACTGATTTGCAAAATGTCACTTTTGCATCAGGAGGTCCATTGACTGGCCTTAAAAACTAATCAAATCACCTGATCAAGCTCTAAAAACTAACATACTGACTCTTTGTTCTACATTATTGTACCCTGTTAGATCTCATCTCATGAAAAATTTGGGGTCAAAAGATATTTGCTGTCAAAGTTGACCTCTCAGAATTACCTGCAGATAAACATGTTACAAAGCAATAAACTAGGTTCAGATTTGGCTTCGAAAACTGGGCAAATGAATACTTGGGAAGATGAAAATTGGAGCATTCATTCTCTATCATGAGGTTAGTATAAATCTATGATTTGGGCTCATGAAAAATAATTGGGCGTAAATGGAAAGCGGTCAAAGTGGGCCACTCAGATTTTGCATATTGAAACAATGGCAGGAAAGCAATTTTTGCAAATGGAATTGACCTAGAAAAGTGTGCAGATGGATTCATCATGACTTGCAAACTGACACACTCAAAGTATTTTTAGAGTATAACATAGTGGTAAAATCCATTTGACCTCACCTATCATGGATCTCAAGTTATAATGTCCCAAATAGGGGTCCCGATAAATCTACAAATGTTGACACCCGTAAAAAGATAGAAATTCCATTTGGAATCACGTTTGAAAACTGATCAAATGGATTCCTCATAAGCTGAAACTTGAAAGATAACAAGTATCTAACATTTTTAATGCAATGCAATAGGAATTTCAACATTTTGGTCAACTGGTCAAAATTTATAACACGTCAAACAGGGCTTCCTAGAAATTTGCACAATTATGCAAAAGCATGAAATAATAATTGACCAAATTTGAGGGATTCAAAACCTAATCAAACGAACTCAAAATGACTCTAAATCTGAAACATAGGTTCTCGGGTATAGACATAAGATACTCCCAAAGTGGTAAGTCATAAAACATTTATGGGTGCGAGATATTCACTTGCAAACACAACCTCCTGTCACTGTTTGACACAAGTGAAAATGTAGATTTGGTAATTTCTCAAAATGGGACTTCACAAAATGACTCAGAATGATGATTTAACTTCATGGAAAAAGTAGACACACTAAATGGAAGGTGTTAGAAGCATTAAACACCTCTTAAGCCTCAAAGGTACAACCAAGTACAATCACATCAAAAGCATTTATAGGGCTCAATTTCTTCAATGGTGCTCAAAATTTGGGCTACAATTTTGGGTTCCAAGAGGACCGACTCCTCAAGAGTACCCAAGCTAGGGAAAGTGTTAAATAGCCATATGAAGCATGTTTGGGATAATCCAAGAAATGCATGAAAGCAAATAGCATGTAGGATAAGTAGTTAAAGCCAATAAGAAAAATACCATGAAATCATGTAATCCAAAAGAGTAGACATGTCAAGAGGCCTAAGAACCAAGTTTTATTATTTATTGTGATCAAGAAAAGGGTTCAATTGGATAGGATAGTGATAGGATAGAGAAATAAGAATGAAGCTTGACATGAAGGCTATGATTGAATGAGTAAGAATAGCAAGGAAGCTCGTGGATAAGATAGCCAATATGCAATGATAGCTTAACATTGTCAAGATCAAAGAAAGAAGAGAGAATAGATGGATGATGGAAGAATTATGCATGACAAATAATTACTAGGTTTTCATCATGGTAATTATCCAAGGCACCACAAGAAGTGGTATTCATCACAGGACAAATTTATTTCTCTTTACTTTTGCTACTAGGGCACCACAAGAAGTGGTTTTCACCAAGGCACATTTTTTTTCCATTTTTCTTTTTTTTTAGGGATTTTTATAAATAGGTCAAGATTTTTCAAGTCATATAGTTCTCCTATAGGAAAGATAAGTCATGATAAGCCAGGACCATAGATAGGATTCTCAAAGATGTTGATGGTGTGAAGAAAGACAGATGGTAGTAGGATAAGTATATGAGAATAAGAATTCATGCCTTGAAAGGATTTTAGAAGTATTGATAGTAGGTAAGTGTAGCTTTGAAAATATTGCATAAGGGTAGGTGAGAAACTGGAGAAGGTGATTGAAACAAACCTTGAAGGGTGGTAGAATGGTGGAAGAATAGTGGAGAAATAGATTGAGGTTTAGATGTATGAAGTGGTACAGTAATGTTGGACAGTAATGTTGGAGGGTGATGAAGTGGAAGCCTTCAAAATAGTTTTAGGAAGATGTTTGGAAGAAGATGAAGTGGAAGCCTTTGAAATCTCAATTTCAACTTAGATTTATGTTCAATATTCAAGTCTTTCAAGAGAGACTTGGGAATCTATATAGCTTTAAATTTTTCTTTGGATACTTTAGAACACATTTCTTCAATAGTGGGTTTAGGAAACCATATTTTCTTTGATTTCACTTTTTGAGTAGGGGAACATTATGGTCTCTAGAATATTTTTCTTTCTATCCATTCACATGTTGATTAGATGGGACATATTGATCTCCATTTTGTAATAGATTCTTGTGTTTGTTCTTAAGTTGATCATCCAAATTGCTTCCAAAAGGCTTGGGACTTATGGTTTATATGGTTGAGTGGATGGATATTTTTTAAGTATGAATGTCTTTGTTGATCTTGAGATACAATAGGAGAGGTAGCAAATTAAGGAACATAAGGTCCCAATTTGGATGGACGGTTTAAAGACTTTATCTTAGATGGATAAGGACTAAGGATAGATTTAGAAGATGAAAAGGGATAGTGGATAATGATATCAACATATGTAGAGTGAGTAATGTGACCAAGGAAATTAATAAACTCATGAGTAACTTTGATAGGAACAACTTCTTTAATAGGAGAATTTGAAGCTTAAACATAGTTTTCAAGTGGATATGGAGAAGTAGAATAAGAGGGGATACTTTGATCTTGACAAGTTTCATTGGATAGTATAGAAAGAGCACTTTTTTCATTTTTTTAGTAAGCTCACTGGAACTATTGGAAGTGATGTCATAATAATACTTAGGAGGTGGATAAAAAATAGGACATGAAGGGGTGATGTGACATATTTAAGGAGATAAAATGTTGCTTGATCTTGATCTTTCTTGGCATTTATAGCTTTCTTTTTTTGAGAGTCCTCTTGACATGGAACCACTTCTACGGAAAAAGGAGCTTGTGATCTTTTCATGATAGAATATTGAATATATAATGAGGGACTAGTTGAAGTGGGGATTGTAAGTATAACACCATATTCAAGTTGAGAATCTTTAGTCTTAGTAGCATGGAAAAGTTTTACAACAAAGTGAAAATTATCTTGAGTTTCTTTTAGAGGCAGCCCTTAAGGGTAAACATAGTTAGTGCAAAAAGCATTAGGCTCTTTGTTTGATGGAGGCATGTTGGAATGTTTGAAGTTTTGATAGGTTCATGAGTGTTGGAAGAAGTAGGGGTGCCATGAAGACCATCACTAGATATAGGTTCATCAACATGATCTTACTCAAGAGGAGTATCCTCATCACATGAATCATTAGAGGTATCAATTATACCATTATCAATAATATCTTGGATTTTATGTTTCAGCTCAATAGAATCTGAAGTACTATTCTAATTATGTTGATAATGAGCATAGTAGATATCGAAGAATGGGCTTCCATATGAGCTAGACTTAGGAAATGTGATGAGCTTAGTGCCAAGAAGTATTTGAAAAATGTCATCATAAGAATATTCCAAGGGAGTAAAAGTTATCTCAAAAGCATGCCTAGGCTCTTTTTGTTTCTTCTCAAGTGCATATTATGTATCCATGTCTTCATCATTGTCAAATATAGGCTTTCCATGAAATTTTAGCATAGACTTCAAGGAAGTTTTACTTACTAGCTCTCTAAAGAGATCTTTAGATCTAGTAGGTGAAGACAATTGATGTCTTGAAGTAGAGCATGTAAACCTAGAATAAGAGGATGACCTTAAAGAAGGTCACTCACATGCATGTAAAGGCCTTAAGGAAGATTCATGTAATGATGCAATCTTCTCCTCTATCATTTTTTCAAATTTAGAGTGCATTCCCACTATGTTCCTAGTGAGATGAAGGTAAGTAGGATCATTTGTATCTTCCAACTCTTTGTATTGAGTATATAGATATTGAAACTCTATAGCAACATAGAAGAACTCATGATCATCTACACTTGGTTGAGGTTTGGTAGCACAAGGTTTAAATACCATAGTGGTAGATAGATAATCAAGCATTAAGGAGACTAGAGGAAGCTAATAAGGTGATACATGATAACTTGATATCTAAAATATAGAGGTAGAGTATTCACTTGTCAAATAGAGGTAGTAATTAACAAGTGACTTATCAAGAAAAGTGTCCAAGAAGATTATGACACTAAAGACTCAAGTCAAGAGCTAGGAAAGAAGCCTGAATAGCCAAGTAGATAGATAAGAAAAACAAGTGAAAAAATCTTCCAATAAAGGAGTATAGTCAATAGATCAAGGTAACCTTTAGCAAAATAAATCCTTAGTATGCTAGCATAGATCATGAAGATGGTAAATACAATGAGGGCTAAGATGAAAGAGCCACTTTAAGAATGTTCAAGAACTAGAGATATAGAAAATAAAAGTCAAATGATGAAACTTCCCCTTGTAAGAAACACAAGAAAAAGTTTACACTTGATGTTTTGACTTGGTGGACAACATTTGACAATACTTGATAGAATAGAAAGTTTTTCAAGTAAGGTAATGATAGATGCAAAGGAAAAAGAAAACTTGCATAATAAAAACATATGTGAGGTGTCAAAAGAAAGCCCTAGAAATATTGTCATGTGTGTGTTCAAAATATTTCCATATATTTAGCATATTTGATAATACATCAAACAATATCTTCCTAAAGGACATAGTTCATTACTCAACAACTTGGCCCACACTTGATGCCCCTTTGCCTCACACCAATTGGTTACCTAATAGAGATATTGGCTTTATCATATATATTCCATTGGCATAACCAAGGGGTCATAAAAGATGAGTGTAAAATCTTTGTGTGATCTAGGTTATCCACTAGGATTGGTCCTTGCACCAAGATGTTGAGCAGAAAAATAAGGTAGTTTCTATCATAGGTTCTTAGTAAAGGATTTTTTCCATAGAACTCCTCTAATGTGTGTGAAAAATGTGGGTATACTTCTATAAACTATTATTCTTTAGAATACCCATAAATGGGAGCATCTCAAGAGGCATCTTATAGCTTCCTACCTATGATGTGCAAGAGGTATGAGATGCTAGCTCTCAAGTGAACCTAGCTATGAAAACCCCTACAAGGTGCACCATAGAATGGAAGATTCAAAGAGTAAAGGAAAGAGTACCAATATCCAAGAATATAGAATGAATGTAATGAAAATAAAAGCTAAATGAGAGAAATTAGAATGCAAGCTAAACTAAAAATAATTATTACAACCTCTATTTAGACTAGATGATTTAAGATATAAGCATGGAGAGAAACTAGAATGAATGAGAAGCATAAAGAATCAAGAATAGAAGATAGAAGAAGAGGATCTCCACAAGTATGAGATCTTCAATTTTGTAGATAAACATTAGTAAAAGAGTGGAGTTTTGAGCAAGATCTCCCTTTTAAAGAAAAATAGACAATAGAGATCATGAGGCAAGATGCATGTGATCAAGGGTGGAGTTTGAAAGTGGGAGTGATCCATGTGCACAAGAATTTCCACCAATCATGATGAAGAGTTGATGTTTGTTCCCCATGTGGGACAAAAATGTCCTTTATTTTATTTTTAAATAAAAGAAATGCTTTTATGTTTGTAAATTAGGATAAGAGATGAGTGGGGAATTTTATTTAATTAAAAGGGGGATATGTTCTTTTAATTAAATATGAACTTACAATAAATTGGTCAAACTATAGGATGAAATCACATAAATAATTTTTTGGAGATTTGATCAAGGACAAGTATTAGATAAATAATTAAAAATTGCTAGAAAGGGGGCTCATAGTCTATATGACCATTTTTGGGTGATTAAACCTACTACATGCACTTCAGCTAATCCTTCATTATCTCTTCAAGATCCTACCATGCCAACCTTTCCCTCTCCTTCAAAAAATCACCTTTCCATATCCTATGTCTTACCAACCTCCTAAGTATGATGAAGAGATCACTTCCAATATTTCCATTGAGCTTAGCAAAAATCATGAGAAAAACTACATGCATATGCTATCTAAAGAAAATTGTCAAGATCAAAGTATCCCCTCTTTCTCTACTTCTCCATAATCACTTCAAAACTATGCTCAAGCTTTAAATTATCCTAATAAAAATATTTCTCCTATCAAAGATATTCATGAGTCTATTGATGGCCTTGGTCATGTTGCTTGTTCTAAAGATTTTGATATCCCTATTCATTATCCCTTTAAATCTCCTAAATTCATCCTTGGTCCTTATCCATCAAAGCTAAACCCTTCAAACTTTCCATCTATATTGGGACCTTATGCCCCTCCATCTCCTACATTTTCCACTTCTAGCTCATCACCTACTTACCCTATTGTTAGTGTCTTGAAACTACAAGTTATAAAAACCTTGTACCAAGATGTTGACGATATAAAAAACATAAGGACAAGTGAGATCCCATATTCAACAAAAAATTTCTCAGATCTAGACCAACTTCAACAAAATATAGAGGGGCTTTCTACTCTTTAGGCTATGTAGGGCCAAGGCAAGTGCACCTAGGGATTAAGATGTGGCTTCTTCTTTAATTTTTTTCAACATTTTCTCACTAATATTCTTTTCTTTAGACCTATCCCTTATAGAAGATAAATGATCAATAATCTTTTTGATATTGTAATCAACTTATGTGTTACACCAGTTAACTATAAACTCCAATAAAGCTATTACAACAAGGGAATGACCAAAAATTTAGTTCTTTATTACCGAAATGGAAAAGTGATTTTGATTTATATGCATATTTTGTAAACATATGACTATATCAACTTGTGCCTGAATTAATGATCAGTGCCTTATCTATTGATAGACAGAATCAAACTAGTAACCCTAGACCTATTGAATTGACTTGCAATTAAACTTATTAGCTATCAAACCTGAATTTCATTCTTATAATATCCCTCCTATATACTTAGAAACCCTATCAATTCATGAAAGAATTTACTTAACTCCTTGAATTAAAAGAAATCAATGAAAAGATATAAAACTTATCCAAGCTACATTAAATTGAAAGAAATTTTCTCATTTCAATCTCAGAATAACAAATACATGAAAATAGAGACAAAACTCACATATATGAAAAACTTGTCCTTGTATTAATTTTCCTTGAAATCCATACATTATTAGTATGTAACTTAACATATAACTCAAGACATGACAGAACCTATAATTCAAGATTAATTTTATTCTTAGATTTTCAAAATTGAATACATCATACATTCGATACAAAATTTGGATAGACTATAATATCATAACACTAAAATTCTATAGACTTTGGACCCTCACTCTGCATCTTGGAAATCCTTTTATAAGATAGATTGTAACAAGCTTTAGATGGGATGACAAATCTCAAACAATGATTTGTAAACAAATGCAAAGATATTTTTATATTGTTACATTACAAATATTCTTTGTATTTGAATAAAATTGGGGAAGCAGCTGTAAAACTAGTAGGTGCCACTTTCCGTAGGAATCTTCAGTATAATTTTGTTTGTATTCTAACTACCTATCACTTTATCTATTATCTTCTCAATCATATGGCCTAATGGTAAATCCTTTATCTCTACTATAACTTCCCTGATGGTTATATCTATATCAACATCAGGCCAAGTGGCATCCCTAATTCCATTTAATTCTTCAAGGCCTTTCTTCCACTTTGCATCTATTACATCCTTAACCTTTGTGGTTATCTTTCCCATATCTACTTCTAAATTATATAACACATCTATCAAATCATAAACTATGACAACATCTACCTGACCATTGCAATATGCCAAAAATCTGAAGTGATTTAAAATGTTGCCAAAAGAGGATGACCATTCTAGATATACCTTAATTCCTCAATCATTATCCAAAATAGTGGTCACAAAATTAGGTGATCCTATGGCAATGGCTTTCATCTTATTCTAAACCAATTGCAACTTGCCCACAAAGAAACCATTTGACTCTTTTACCTTATTTACTAATTTTATGATAGTAATGATCAATACCTTTGGCAAGTCCTTCTTCTATGTCAGTATAGGCACAAGATTATCAAAAAATTGGGTATAAGAACCCCATGCATTGAATAGGGTAGAAAACAAGGAAATTGCCATAGAACATTTGTATTTTGTCCCTTGAAAAAATAAGATAATTGTTATGCACATTCTAAGATAGTAACTTGAATGCATTTATCTTGTGAGTCAACAAGTTCTTGATAGTTCTAATTTAAATTTCCTTGCTAGACTCTAATTCATCTTCATTCATTAACATAGTTTGGCCTATGACATCCTCTATTTCAGGTGCATATCCTTCTATTTGTATGCCCTTTTCTTCAATCTCTATAGAAGATCTAACAATATTTTTTAATGCTACTATCTCATTTTCCAATTTGATATTTTTATTCTCCAAGACATAATTATTCTTCATCTCTTCTTCATAGTGCCTCCTAGCTTGGATATACCTATTAAAGGATCTTTCTAGTTATTCCTCTAGGACATCAAGCATGTTCTTTCCCAACAATATTGTTGAATTTTTCAATACATAAATTTGTCTACACGAAGTGGAGTGAACATTCTAAAATATTACATTCCCCTGAGGGGACTCTTTAATCTCCATGTAAGTGGGATTTTTATGTGTTGCCCCATTTTTCATTCTTTAACAAATTTGCAAAGTAGAAAATTTGTGTTTAGTAAATTCCTATGTATGTCCAAGTCTAAGTCCAAGCCCCTTAGGTGGAAGGAATCTTCATTGTATTTTTCATCTTCCCCTTCCCCACATTTCATAGCCAAGTAGTTTTCCTTTTGTCTTGTGAGGTTTGGTGGGTATTTTAGTACCTAATCCAATGGAGATTCTTGTAACATGCAAAGACCACTTGCATGAGTTATATTTGCTTGAGATTCAATATTTTCTTCATGAGAACAGAAGTTTGTAGAAATTTGGACTTCACCTTCTCCTTAGCAAATTTTCAACCCATGAAGGTGATTTTTCATGGAAAGCATCAAATGATACATACGGGATAAAGTAAGAAGGTAGAAAGGTACCATATGACAAATTGAGATTCCTCTTACAATTATCTACTTCAAGAAGCATTTACAATATGTGACAACTCTCAAAATCACTCTAGGTGGAAAACTAGAAACTGACTTCTCCTCCGTGGGTTTTCAACCCATGAAGTTAGTTTCCTACAAAAGCCAATTATGAAGGAAAAGAGGAAAAGGTGGGTCCCTAATGACTTCTTGCATTACTTATTGGATATTTCTGAACCTAAAGGAAACTCTAATAAAAAGAAAAGTTGAAAGACAATCCTAGGTAGAGAAATGAAAATTGTCTTCTCCTCAGTGAGTTTTCAACTCATCAGGACAATTTTTGGATTTTAAAGAAAATAAAGTTGAGTGAATGAAACAAATTTTTCATATGCTAAACCTCTCAAGATGATAATGAAAAAAAAAAAACTAACCATGGTAGGAAAGATCTACTAAGTAGAATTTTCTTCAGTAGATATTTTGTTACAAAAAAGTAAATGTGGAGGATAGAAAATTACCATTGAGCCAATGGAAAAGTGAAAGGACATCAAGTTATCTATTGAAAATACACATTTATTGTTACAATGGACCTTTCCTTTAATTCATTCATGTGGTTTGAACCTTAAAGATTAACAGATGGACTGAAACTCCTATATAGATATATGTCAACAATTGCAAAAATTACTGCTCTTACTCAAATTGTTATTCTACTAATTTTCACAACCTCTGTATGAAAATCTAGCATTTATGCATTTATCATTCTTTTCTTTTCTAGATTTTGAAATTCACCCATGAACAAAATGGCAACTAGATTTTTAGGTTTTTATAGATTAAATAGAATCAAGTCTTCTCTAAAGAATTTGATAGATACCTCTCTCCATTTCTTTGGCATGCATGTTTTAGAAAAGGGTGAATCAAAGCCAATCCATCCCATTAGTGAGAAGCTCTAAGGATACGGGCTAGTTGAATCAGCCAATTTCCTAGTTGTAGTCCAAGCTCCTAAATTGATTTATGAATGCATAAATCATTATAATCCAAACACTAGGTAGATTTTATTGCAAAATAACATATTATTGATCTATATTGATAGGCAAACTATGGTAAGTTGTCTTCGAGTCCCATAGTGAGAAGATTTTTTAGATTTGACAATTGGTGGAGATTTTTATGAGTTTTCCATGAGGAAAATGGTTTGGAAGAAAGAAATTATGCAATCATGATTCCAAAAACCATGAGGTGCCAAGAGTAAGGTCCCTAAGACTATTTTTGGTACTAATCTCAAACTTGAGATCATTGACATCATGGTACTCTTACACAGAATTAAAGGTGAGGTAGATTTGAATTTTTTTGAACAATACTTCTTTTTGGTGCAAGTTATTTATTTTGACACCCAATACATTGATTGGGCTATGAGGTAAGTGAGAATTTATCCAATGCTCTTAGTGTTGCAAAGTTCTACAACACATTCTATATGTCCTCTTTCCTCATTTATATGTTAGCTTCTTTGCAATTATGGCTAGGACTCCAAAGGATGGAAATTTTTATAATGATGTGAAGCCTTATGAGTTCTACCCTTTTTTATAGTTGGAGAATAGTTGTGCAAACTATATAAGAGTTAATGATGCATTTAATATGACAATTTGTAGGGAACTCCAAGGGTATGAAGAAAGGAGATTTAGCCCAGAAGCTATGGTGGCTATCAATCAATTTGGGAGCTTTTTCATCTAGTTCTTATCCTTTTCATATTTGCATCTTGTAGATTTTGATGGGTTCTATTTGAAGATACCAAGTTACCTAAGTGACATGATCATGCTGATCAAGATCATGTGGTAGGTGATTTAGATGAACATGCTGAGTAGGAGCTTAAAGAAGAAAGGCTATGAGTTCCCTATGAAGGTGGGAGATTTCAATTGTGAATCCTATTCTGATGTGAAGAACATGTTGAAGGTGTTTGAGATGAAGTCCAAATTAGAAATGTGTGAGGTTGTGAGGCCTATGTTTAACTCAAATGGATATGCAAAAGATGTTCTTCAGATTGGAAGTGTGATTAAGCATATCACCACTATACAAGATTATTGGGTTGATTGCAAAGAGGAATTCAAGAGCCATGACCATGCTTTTTTTGAGCTTATAATAGATCAAATAAAAATGTATGGAATCAATCTTGATGTTGAAGGAGTTGAGGATGATGAAAAAAACATGTATAGTAATACCTATATGATAAGGTTAAGGGGTACTCCTATTAGTTCTAAACCTTATGAAGATGCATGTGAAGATCTAGAGGTGATGATGGCCCAAATTATCAAGAGAATTGGGAAGTGGGTCTAGTGGACCATAGCAAGGAAGAGCTGAAGTAAAAGTGTGATAGCTCAAGCCTCCCAAGTAGCTATAGTGGCTCCCCCCACTCAAGAGAGTACCTCAAGTGTGACATTGTCTATTACCCAAGGACTAGCCTAACCATCCAATAGAGGTGATCAACCTCTTGATAAGAATATCCCTATTACACAAACTTGCCATGATGGATCCCTCTTGGTGACTGGATCCCTGACAAATGCTGAGAAGAAGAATGCAAAAGAAGCCAAAGATATGAAAGTCACTCCTCCCCCTTCACCTCATAGCAGTCCAGTTCTGCCAGTATGCCCTACACTCCTTCTACCAAGTAGCTCTTAGGTACATGTGGTAAATTTGGGAGATGGTGGAAGTAGTGATAGTGAATCCACCAAATCTAATGAGGTAGCAAAGAAATCCAAGGAAATAGAGAAAGCTTAAGGCAGGTCATAGTTAGTTTCACAAACTCTAAAGAATCCTTTTTCTTTCACTACCAAAGCCTTGACTCCAACCAAAAGGAAGATGTTCATCATAGACTCTCTAAGAATGGCCTCTAGAGCAATAAGTATAGATTCATGGTTGGAGGATACCTTAGAAAGAAAAAGGAAGAGGAAGGATGAAGGTGCCCAAAATAAGGATACTCTATCCCTTTCCATCCACTATGGATCAACATTGAGAAAAATCAAGAAGTAAAATACTTTGTCCATCCTTGGGCAAGATCTTGAAACAGGGCATCTGACCATGGAAGTTGCTAAGTTCTTCAAGGAAGGAAGATTGGAGGACATATCTCCTGATGATATTGCCTTACACTCCATGAATCTTGGAGAAGCTAGAAATGACACCAAGGTTGGCTTATGGAAGTAATTGAAGGGAAATTAGAAAACCTGAAGTTGCCAAAGGTCATAATGAAGGCTGAAATACAAGAATTAAATAGTTTCATCAGGTAATTGGTCACCCCATTGGTGAGTATTTCTGGGATGCCAATGACTAGTGATCCCACTAGTACAAATGTTCAAGCCCTCATCTCCCAGTTCCAAAAAGATAAGTATTTTGGGAAAATTGGTAGAGAGTGGAGTGGAAAATTCAATATTGAAAGACTCTCCATCATAGAGTAGATCAATAATGCTATACTAAGATTGGAAATAGAGAAGGACAACATATCATCAAATAGAGCCACCTTGGCCATGGAGAAAATCAAGAGTGATGATTGTCTTTCCTTATTGAAAATGATCATCCACATGAAGATAAAGGAGGTTGTAGAAGAAAATATCTTTCCTAAAGGGAATGAGCCTATAGTTGAATGGTTTTAGAGCATGTAGTTCAAGTCTAAAGTGATCATAGTAGCACAAGAGGGACTAAAGGAAATTGAAGCTAAAGTAAAGAAGGAGTAGGACATAGACTATGAATTACTAAAACCCTTGCACACAGACTCACAGTCCAATGGGAAAGGAAAATAAATAATTGGAATACTTGTCATGTAGAAATTTTTTTCTATATTTATCATTGGTCTTACAAAAATAGCTTCTAATCACCAAGATAGGATATCTGAATTACAGAAGCTTGGTGGAGGTGTGC
Organism: Cupressus sempervirens; assembly: GCA_028749045.1. Classification (NCBI taxonomy): domain Eukaryota; kingdom Viridiplantae; phylum Streptophyta; class Pinopsida; order Cupressales; family Cupressaceae; genus Cupressus; species Cupressus sempervirens. Next base: position 521,521,357 of record CM053783.1, on the reverse strand, counting down.
ACATGGCCATGGAAGAACTACAAGACTATTTGGGCACTGATGAAGACCTAGACCAAGAGCACTCTAAATGGCTCTTAAGATATAGCAATGTGCATGTCCATAGGAATGAGGAATTAATTCCAATCATTGTAGCTACTAAGGCCTATAGGGAAAAAGAAAAAAAGGGAAAGAAGGTGAAGTGATTCATATTCCACCCTTTCAATTTTTGTTATGTGCTCATTGTAATAGACAAACTAGCTACTAGCCATTTGTCATTTTTGAGGAGATAAAATAATTGAACTTCCTTTGTAAAGGTCATTTTAGAATCCTCTATGTACATTAATGAAAGATTAATAAAAGGTTAGCAAATTTGAAGTGTGAAATAATTAATGTTGCAAAGTCAATTGAATGGTATTTCTGTATCAATTATTTTCTATTCCAGTTTGTTAAATGTTAATAGTTTTATCTTCTCTTTGTTTGAATTGAGAAGGAAATAATAAAGCTTCATTCCCCTATTTTTAGGTAGTAAACTGATTGCAATAAGTATTTTTGTTATGAGTTTAAAAGGGATCTCTTAGGCATTCATTCTGTGATTTAGTTTTATTTTCTCTATAATTAGTTTCTGATAAATTTAGCTTAGTGGCAACTAGCATGCAATTTTAAAACCATTCAATCATATGAGTTCATAGGATGTGTGAACCTCATAAGCTTAGTTAATCTTATCTAAATCATTCCTTGCTTGGGTTAAAATCTCATATAGTTTTAACTTGGTTAACCTCTCTTGTTCTTGAGTTAAGAACATACCTTGTTAAACTTAGGGTAAACAAAATTCATTGTAAATCTACAATTAGGAGCTATACCTAAAAATTTAGAGGGAAGTTAGCCTTAGTAGAAGAAAATTTCAAAACTATTTTAATCAAAGTTTTTTCACAAATTAGGGCACTTGTGAGGCAAAATTGGAAAGAACAAATCTGTTTACCAATAGATTTTTGGTGACTCTATTGGGGAAACAAATAGTCACTTGATTAATAAGCTTATATCATGAGGAAAAATGACACTACCTCATGAGAACATTTTTCTAGTGATCCAACCTAATCTTTATTTTGAAGATGACCAAGAAGAAATAATCTCATCTCTTAAAATTTTTGTTTAGAGAAATAGGGGGAACATCGAGCACTGCAAGAATACTAGACAAGTATTTGAAGAAGAAGAATCTAGGGCTAAAGCATTAGAAATAACTTTAGAGAAGAGAAATCTAAAGGGTAGAAAGGTAGTTAAGACATGGAGCTCAAAGATAAAATTAATCTAGCACCTTGGAACAAACAAGGTTCCTCAAAAGTACCAAAGAATAAGGTGGGCAAGACCCTATTTTTGATAAACTCACAGAACTTGGTTTTCCTAGCTTAGATATTCCTAAGCATAAAAGTGAAAAGAAAAGTTAGACTAGACCATCTTCACCTATTAGAAATCAAATATCTTCACTATTACCTACCAAGTATTGGCCTTGCACAAAGTTACTACTCCCTTAGGTGTCAATTTTCTACCATACCTTGTTAGAACAACTATGGCTACTCCTTGGGCTATAGAAATAGCTCCATTAGTACTAACAACCTATCACCCACTCCCATCTGATTCAAGGAAGAATTTTCCTAAATTTTTAGGTGATGGGAAGGTTCTCAGAAATCTTACAACAACATCTTCATGTGCAACCTATAAGATTTTTTTGTAAGATTGTCCTACTCCTTCTTTACTTTAGCTTTAGTTTCCTTCAGTCCCTCGTCTACTACTATGATCATTTTAGACTTGAACTAATGCTCTAAAACCATTCAACTACAGGCTCATCCCCTTTAAGCAAGTTCTTTGCTTCTACAACCTCCTTTTTCTTCATGTGGATGATCATTTTCAATAAGGAAATACAATAATCACTCTTGATTTTCTCCATAGCCAAGGTGGCTCTATTTGATGATATGTTGTCCTTCTCTATTTCCAATCTTAGTATATCATTGTCGATCTACTCTATGATGGAGAGTCCTTCAATCTTGACTTTTCCACTCTACTCTCTACCAATATTCCCAAAATGGTTATCTTCCTAGAGTTGAGAGATGAGGGCTTGAATATCTACAGTAGTGGGATCACTAGTCATAGGCATACCATAAATACTTGCCAATGGGGTGACCAATTACTTGATGAAACTATTTAATTCTTGTATTTTAGCCTTCATTATGACCTTTGGCAACTTCAGGCTTTCTAATTGCCTTTCAATTACTTCCATAATCCAACCTTGGTGTCATGTCTAGCTTCTCCAAGATCCATGGAGTGTAAGGCAAAATTATTAGGAGACATGTCCTCCAACCTTCCTTCCTTGAAGGGCTTGGCAACTTCCATGGTCAGATGCCCTATTTTAGGATCTTGCCCAAGCATGGAAAAAGTCTTTTTCTTTTTGTTTTTTCTCAATGTTGATCCAAAGTGGATGGAAAGGGATAGAGTATCCATGTTTTGGGTTTATTCATCTTTCCTCTTCCTTTTTCTTTCTAAGGTATCCTCCAACCATGAATCTATACTTATTACTTTAGAGCGTATTCCTAGAGAGTCTATGATTAACATCTTCCTTTTGGCTAGAGTGCTGGCTTTGGCAGTCAAAGAAAAAGGATTCTTTAGAGTTTGTAAAACTAACTACAACCCACCTTAGGCTTTCTCAATTTCCTTGGATTTCTTTGTTGCCTCATTAGATTCAGTGGATTCACTGTCACTACTTCCACCATCTCCAAAATCTAACACATGTACCTAAGAGCTACTTGGTAGAAAGTGTGCAGGGCTTACTGACTGAACTGGACTACTACAAGTTGAAGGGGGAGGGGTGACTATCATATCTTTGGCTTCTTCTACCTTCTTCTTCTCAACATTTGATGGGGATCCAATCACCAAGAGGGAGCCATCATGGAAAGTTTGTGTAATATGGATATTCTTATCAAGAGATTGATCACCTCTATTGGATGGTTTGGCTAGTCCTTAGGTGATAACCAGTGTCACACTTGAGGTACCACCTTGAGAGGAGGGAGCCACTACAGTGGCCTGGCAGGCTTGACCTATCACACTTTTGCTTTTGCTCTTCCTTGGTGTGGTCCATTGGGCCCACTTCCTAGTTCTCTCTATAATTTGGGCCATCATCACCTCTAGATCTTCACATGCAGCTTCATAAGGTTTAGAACTTATAGGAGTACCCCTCAACATTGTTAGATAGGTATTACTATACATTTTTTGTCCATCACCCTCAAATCTTTTGACATCAAGATTGATTCCATAAATTTTTACTTGATCTACTGTGAGCCTAGAAAAAGCATGGTCATGGTTCTCAAATTCATCTTTGCAATCAGCCCATTAATCTACTATAGTAGTGATATGCTTAATCACACTTCCAATCTGAAGAACATCTTTTGCATATTAATTTTAGTCAAACATAGGCCTCAAGACCTAATAAATTTCTAACTTGTACTTCCTCTTAAACACCTTCAAAATTTTCTTCACATCAAAATAGGATTCACAACTGAAAGATCCCACCTTTAGAGGGAACTCGTAGCCTTTCTTCTTTAAATTCCTGCTTAGCACGTTCACTTGAATCACCTGCCTCATGATCTTGATCAACATGATCATGTCACTTAGGTGCCTCAGTAGCTTCCAATGGAACCCATCAAAAGCTACAAGATCCAAATATGAAAAGGATGAGAACTGGATGAAAAAGCTCCCAAATTGATTGATAGCCGCCATAGCTTATGGGCTAAATCTCCTTTCTAGACACCCTTGGTGTTCCCTACAAATTCTCATAGTAAATGCATTATTAACTCTTATATAGTCTACACAACTATTCTCCAACTGTAAATAAGGGTAGAACTCATAAGACTTCACATCATCAAGAAAATCTCCACCCTTGGGAGGCTTAGCCATAACTGCAAAGAAGCTAACAAATAAATGGGGAAAGAGGACATATAGAATGTGTTGTAGAACTTTGAAGCACTAAGAACATTGGAAATATTCTCACTTACCTTATAGGCCCAATCAAAGTATTGGGTATTAGGACAAAAAAAATTCACCAGAAAGAAGTATTGTTCAACAAAATTCAAAGCTTCTACCTCACCATTAATTCTATGCAAGAGTACCATGATGTCGACAATCTTAGATTTGAGATTAGTACCAAATAGAGTCTTAGGGACCTTACTTTTGGCACCTCATGGTTTTTGGAACCATGATTGCATAATTTCTTTCTTCCAGACCATTTTTCTCACGAAAAACTCAAAGACGGCTCCACCAATTGTCAAATCTAAAAACTCTTCTCACTCTAGGAGTCGAAGACAATTTACCATAATTTTCCTATCAATAGAGATAAATACTATGTTATCTCATAATACAATCTACCTAGTGTCTGAATTATAATGATTTATGCATTCATAAATCAATTCAGGAGCTTAGACTACAACTAGGAAATCAGTTGCTTCAACTAGCTTGCATCCTCTGAGTTTCCTAGTAATGGGATGGATTGGCTTCAATTTTACCCTTTCTTGAAAGTCTTGCATGTCAAAGAAATGGAGAGAGGTATCTATGAAATTCTTCAGAGAAGACTTGATTCCATTTAATCCATCAAAACCTACAAATCTAGTTATCATTCCATTCATCGGTGAATTTCAAAATGTAGAAAAGAAAAGAATGATAAATGCATAGATGCTAGCTTTTCATATAAAGGTTGTGCAAATTAGTAGAATAATAGTTTGAGTAAAAGCAGTAATTTTTGCAACTGTTCACATATCTCTATATAGGAGTTTCGTTTCATCTATTAATCTTTAGGTTTCATGCCACACAAATGAATTAAAGGAAAGGTATATTGTAACTATAAATGTGTATTTTCAATAGATAACCCAATGTCCTTTCACTTTTCCATTGGGCCAAAGATAATTTTCTATCCTTCACATTTAGTTTTCCTAAATAAAATATCCACTGAAGTGAATTCTACTTAGTAGATCTTTCTTAGCATGGTTAGTTTTTCTTTTTTCATTATCATCTTGAGAGGTTTAGCATATGAAAAATTGGTTTCATTCACTCACCAACTTTATTTTCTTTAAAATCCAAAAAATTATCCTCATGTGTTGAAAACTTGTCGAAGAGAAGACAATTTTCATTTCTCTACCTAGGCTTTCCTTTCAACATTTCTTTTTTTATTATAGTTTCCTTTGGGTTAAAATATGTCCAATAAGTAGTGCAAGAAGTCATTAGGGACCCACCTTTTCCTCTTTTCCTTCATAATTGGTTTTTTCTAGAAACTTACTTCATGGGTTAAAAACCTACTGAGGAGAAGTCAGTTTCTAGTTTTCCACTTGGAGTGATTCTAAGAGTTGTGATGGATTCTAAATGCTTCCTGAGGTAGATAATTGTAAGAGGAACCTCAATTTGTAATAGGGTACCTTTCTACCTTCTTACTTTGACCTGTATGTATCATTTGATGCTTTCCATAGAAAATAACCTTCATGGGTTGAAAATCGGTCAAGGAGAAGGTAAAGTCCAAATTTCTACAAAATTCTATTCTCATGAAGAAAACAATGAATCTCAAGTGGATATAACTCTTGTAAGTGCTCTTTTCATGTTATAGGAATCTCCATTGAATTAAGTACTCAACTACCCACAAAAACTCATAGCACAAAAGGAAAACCACCTAGCTATGAAATGTGGGGAAGAGAAAGATGAAAATTCCAATGAAGACTCCTTCCACCTAAGGGGGCTTGGACTTAGACTTGGACATACCTAGGAATTTACTAGACACAAAGTTTCTACTTTGAAAATTGGTTAGAGAATGAAAAATGGGGCAACACATAAAAAACCCACTTTCATGGAGATTAAAGTGTCCCCTCAGGGGAATGTCATATTTTGGAATGTTCAGTCCACTTCATGCAGCCAAATTTATGTATTGCAAACTTCAACAATATTGTTGGGAAAGAATGTGATTAATGTCCTAGAGGAACAATTGGAAAGATCCTATGAGAGGTATATCCAAGCAAGGAGGCACTATGAAGAAGAGATGAAGAATACTTATGTCTTGGAGTATAAAAATATCAAATTAGAAAATGAGATAGTAGCATTAAAAAATATTTTAAGATCTTCTATAGAGATTGAAGACAAGGGCATTAAAATAGAAGGATATGCACCTAAAATAGAGGATGTCATAGGCCAAACTATGTCAGTGGATGAGTTGATTTATGAATATATAAATCATTATAAAATGTAGACTAGGTAAATTATGTTTCCAAATAACATAGTATTGACCTCTATTGATAGGAAAACTATGGTAAATTGTCTTTGAGTCCTGGAGCAAGAAGAGTTTTTATATTTGATAATTGGTGGACATATCTCTAAAATTTCTACAAAGAAAATGGTCTAGAGGAAAGAAATTATGCAATCATGGTTCTAAAATCCATTAGGTACCAAGAGTAAGGTCCCTAAGAATCTATTTGGTACTAATCTCAAATCTGAGATTATCGACATCATGGTACTCTTGCATAGAATTAAAGGTGAGATAGAAGCTTTAAATTTTGTTGAATAATACTTCTTTTTGGTGCAAGTTATTTATTTTGATACCCAATACACTGATTAGGCCTATGAGGTAAGCAAGAATTTGTCCAATGCTCTTAGTGCTGCAAATTTCTACAACACATTCTATATGTCCTCTTTCCCCATTTATATGTTAGCTTCTCTGCAATTATAGCCAGGCCTCCCAAGGGTGGAAAATTTTCTTGATGATGTGAAGCCTTATGAGTTCCACCCTTTTTTATAGTTGGAGAATAGTTATGTAGACTATATAAGAGTTAATGACACATTTAATATTAGAATTTGTAAGGAACTCCAAGGGTGTCCAAAAAGGAGATTTAGCCTAGAAGCTATGGCATCTATCACCTCAATTTGGGAGCTTTTTCATCCATTTCTCATCCTTTTCATATTTGTATCTTGCAACTTTTGATGGGTTCCCTTTGAAGCTACCAAGGTACCTGAGTGACATGATCGTGTTGATCAAGATCATGAGGTAGGCTATTCAGGCAAACATGTTGAGTAGGAGCTTAAAGATGAAAAGCTATGAGTTCCCTATGAAGGTGGGAGCTTTTCGTTACAAATCCTATTATGATGGAAAGAACATGTTTAAGGTGTTTGAGATGAAGTACAAGTTGGAAATGTATGAGGTCCTAAGACCTATGTTTGACCCAAATAGATGTGAAAAAGATGTTCTTCAAATTAGAAGTGTGATTAATCATATCACCACTATAGAAGATTACTGGGCTGATTGCAAAGATGAATTCGAGAGCCATGACCATGCTTTCTCCAGGCTCATAGTAGATCAAGTAAAAATGTATGGAATCAATCTTGATGTTGAAGGAGTTGAGGATGATTGACAAAACATGAACAATAATACATATTTGACAAGGTTGAGGGGTACTCCTATTAGTTCTAAACCTTATGAAGATGCATGTGAAGATCTAGAGGTGATGATGGCCCAAATTATCAAGAGAATTGGGAACAGTAAGAAAGAGCCAAATAAAAAGTGCAATAGCTCAAGCCTCCCTAGTAGTTGCAGTTGCTCCCTCCTCTAAAGGTGGTATGTAAGGTGTAACACTAGCTATCACCCAAGGACCAACCCAACCATCTAGCAGAGGTGATCAACCTCCTGATAAGAATATCCCTATTATGCAAACTTTCCATGATGGTTCCCTCTCAATGATTGAATCCCCATCATATGCTAAGAAAAAGAAGGTAGAAGAAGCCAACGATACGGTGGTCACTCCTCTCCCTTCACCTCATAGTAGCCCATTTCCATCAATAAGCCTTATACTCCTTCTACCAATTAGCTCTTCAGTAAAAGTGTTAGATTTGGGAGATGGTGGAAGTAGTGATAGTGAATCCACTAAATCTAATGAGGTAGCAAAGAAATCCAAGGAAACAAAGAAAGATCAAGGCACATCACAGTTGGTTTCATAAACTTCAAAGAATCTTTTTTCTTTGACTACCAAAGCTACCACTCTAGCCAAAAGGAAGATGTTCAACATAGACTCTCTAGGAACAGCCTCTAAAGTAATAAGTATAGATTCATGGTTGGAGGATACCTTAGAAAGAAAAAGGAAGAGGAAGAATGAAGGTACCCACAAAAAGGATACTTTGTCCCTTGCCATCTACTCTAGATCAACAGTGAGCAAAGTCAAGAAGCAAAAGACTTTTTCCATCCTTGGGCAAGATCCTCAAATAGGGAATCTGACCATGGAAGTTACCAAGCCCATCACGGAAGGAAGATTGGAGGACATGTCTTCTAATGATTTTTCCTTACACTCTATGGATCTTGGAGAATCCAAACATGACACCAAGGTTGGCTTCTGGAACTAATTAAAGGGAAATTAGAAAGCCTCAAGTTGTCAAAGGTTGTAATGAAAGCCGAAATACAAGAATTAAATAGTTTCATCAGGCAATTGGTCACCCCATTATCGAGTATTTCTAGGATTCCTATGACTAGTGATCCCACTAGTGTAGATGTTCAAGCCCTCATCTCCTAGCTCCAAGATAATAATAATTTTAGGAAAATTGGTAGAGATTGGAGTAGAAAAGTCAAGATTGAAGGACTCTCCATCATAGAGTAGATTGGTGATGCTATAGTAAGATTGGCAATAGAGAAGGTCAACATATTATCAAATAGAACCACCTTGGACATGGAGAAAATCAAGAGTGATGATTGTGTTTCCTTATTGAAAATGATCATTCACATGAAGACAAAGGAGGTTGTAGTAGCAATGATCTTTCCTAAAGGGGATAAGCCTATAGTTGAATGGTTCTAGAGCATGTAGTTTAAGTCTAAAATGATCATAGTAGTAGAAGAGGGACTGAAGGAAACTAAAGAAAAAGTAAAGAAGGAGCAAGATAGAGACTATGAATTACTAACAGCCTTGCACATAGACTCACACTCCAATTGGCAAGGAAAAGAAATCATTCGAATACGTGCCATGCAGACAAACTTTTCTAAATTTATAGATGGTCTGATAGAAATAGCGTCTAATCCCTAGAAAATGATATCTAAATTATAGAAGCTTGGTGGAGGTGTGAACATAGCCATGGAATAACTACAAGACCATTTGGGTACCGTTAAAGACCTAGCCCAAGAGCACTCTAAATGGCTCTTGAGATATACCAATGTGCACATCCATAGGAACTAGGAATTAATTCCAATCATTGTAGCTACTAAGGCCTATTGGGAAAAAGTAGAAAAGGGAAAGAAGGTGAAGTGATTCATATTCCACCCTTTCCATTTTTGTTATGTGATCATTGTAATAGACAAACTGGCTCTTGGCCATTTTTCATTTTTGAGGAGATGAACCAATTGAACTTCCTTTATAATGGAAATCTCAAAATCCTATATGCATGTTAATGAAAGATTAATAAAGGGTCAGAAATTTTTTGGTGTGAAATACTTAATGTTGTAGAGTCAATTGAATGGTATTTTATATCAATTATTTTCTATTCCAATTTCTTAAATGTTAATAGTTTTATCTTCTCTTTGTTTGAATTGAGAAGGAAAGAACAAAGATTTATTCCCCTATTTTTAGATAGCAAACTGATTGCAATAAGTATTGTCATTATGAGTTCAAAAGTGATCTCTTAGGTGTTCATTCTATGATTTAGTTTTCTTTTCTCTACAATTAGTTTTTGTTAAATTTAGCTTAGTAGCAACTAGCATACAATTTTAAAACCACTCAGTCATATGAGTTCATAGGATGTGTGAAACTCATAAGCTTAGTTAATCTTATCTAAATTATTCCTTTCCTAGGTTAAAATCTCATATAGTTTTAACTCAGTTAACCTCTCCTATTCTTGGGTTAAGAACACACCCCATTAAACTTAGGATAAACAAAATTCATTCAAATCTATAATAGGGAGAAATACCTAACAATTTAGAGGGAAGTTAACCTTACTAGAAGCAACTTTCCAAACTATTACAATAAAATTTTGTTCACAAATTAGGGCACTTATGAGTCTGAATTGAAAAGAACAAATTTGTTTACCAACATTATGTTCTTGACCCTCTCAACTCCCCTTGTTGATTCTCGTCTTCAAATGAGATTCTCTTGTCCTACCTCCTCATTTGATCCAACAAAAATGATGAACTAATATTCCATCCTAGGAACATAATCATTCCACTCTTTTGTATTATCTCTCTAGCTTCTTGTACGGTGAGGGTTTCACCAGAAAGATCATACTCTTGTATCTTTTTTTCCAATTCAACAACTACCTCATTAAAGTCACCTAGTTTCATCTATAGAGACAACTCATTATGTTTAATCTTAAATAAGAAGCTTTTGAATTCTTCATTTTTGATGAAATTTTCATCACTTATAAATTCATTAGCCTCAATGATTCTATCACTAATCATTTGAGCATGTAGCTATAATTTTTAAGCCCTCTTCTCATCCTCAATTTATTGAGATTTTGGATAATTTCTCCTTACATTATCAAAATATTGGCTATTCCTTGGTAAGATTTGTAAGGCTTTATGTTGGGCCTTTTTTGGAATCTCCACCTTTTTTTTCTTCTTGCTCCTCTGTTGAGCCCACTCTAAACTTTTAGCTTGATCCTCTTATTCATCACTTACCTCTACAACAATGTCTTCATTAGAAGACTTAGGATCAACCTTCCTTTATATCTCTTCTAGTACTTGTGTTGGAATTTCATCAAAATTTTAAACACACTTGTCAAGCCTAGATTAGTAGTCTTATTTAGGATAAAATCCCCTAAAGGATGGATCTACCTTTCTCATCTCTTGTTCAAAACATAGGACATCTCTATATTTGATCATCCTTTCTCTACACAAATTTTCATCTAGATGATCAGCAATGACATGCTCACATAAATTTTTTGTTGGAAGTAAAGTATATCCCATCATTCTCTTTAAGGCATTTGTGACTACATTGTAGGGGTCATATGTTCTTCCTGGACCAGTTGGCAATTTAAAGCTACTTAGGAAACTAGTTTCCTCTATATAATTCTTCCCTATATCAAAATTTCATACCTTGGTACATCTACAAAAAAAAATTCCCTTTTTGATAGTTTTTCCTAGATATTCTCTATTTAATGAGATCAATTGCTAAAACAATTCTACAAACCCTAGTCTCTTTGGGACATATTTTGGTAGAATTTGAGGTGGCTAAGGGCATCAATAAATTATAATGATAGTATATTCCTAAAATAGAAGAAAAAAACTTCCCCAATCATGCCCTAATTTTTTCCCCACATTAAAACACATATTGGGATTAAACACCTTCCTATTTTTTCTAGGTACCCTCTCATTAACAAGTCCTATCATTTTTAGAATAGGGTGCACAAAGTCATTATAAAAAGAAATAAAATTAGAATATGGGTAAGATATTTTTCCTACCCTTGTCCATCATTGTATAGGTAGTCTTTCTCCCCATTCCTCTATATGCTCAAAGAAGCTCTAATCAAAGAATTCTACATTTCTAATTAGGATCAGGTGCATGATTAAGGACTAATGATGGAACCTAAAGTTCTCCATTTGTCCTTCTTGTGTAGCAAAAATTTCTTCATGAATCTTATTGATTATATAAGTCACAAAATCATTCCCAAAATTTGTGTTAAGGTCCTGGATATTCAAAGCCATGAAATAATGTCCACCAAGAGCATTCATGGTTCTATTCAAACCTAGGGCTTTGTTCAAACTAAAAATAGTATTTTTCATATATCTTTGGAAGAACTCTTGAGGAATAAGTTCTTCCACCCCCTTCTTCTTTGGAATTTCCCCATTTTCTTTCCTTGACATTAGGATGTTCCTTGTCATCATTCTTCCATATAGAAGCTCTTTTGATTCTTAAATTTTTTATTTAATTTATCCATATCAATAAACAATGACATTGGACCTTCCAAATCAAATGCTTCTATAAATTTCTCTTTATCCAGTTCCAAGAAGATGCCTCTATATATTATAAGCTTGAGTTGTTATTGCACCAAAAGATTGACCTATTAATGCCCAATACAACCACTACACTTATAGAACATAGGAGGTGGTTAAGCCATGCCATGAATCCTAAGGGAAAGGTTGACAGTTAGTCCAACGATTCCCCTCTTAGTGTTACTTGAGGAGATTCAAACTTGTGACCAAGTTCTCATACCACTTGTTACAAGCTAGAGTTTTCATTGAACCAAAAGATCAACCTGTTAATGCTCAATACAACCACTATACTTATAGAACATAGGAGGTAGTTAAGCCATGTCATGAATCCCAAAGGGGAAGGTTGACAATTAGTCCAACACTATCTTTTCTATTAAAGGACTTGCTAACTGGATTATATGACTTTATCAACACCTTGACTAAGTCAACATCCATAAAGGCTTCAAGCATAATTAGTTTTCCTAGGTTTCTAGTCCAACGGTTAAAAATTGGAACCTTCTCTATTCTATTCTTGTAGAAAAACCAAAATAATTCACTTCCATTCCTATCACAAACATCTGCATCTCTACAAAATATGTAAGGGTCTCTAAATACATAATCATTTGTAGACTATGCATTAAAAAAACTAGGTAGGATCCACATCCATTCTTCTACAAATGAGCTAGGTCTTTTTTTTTTTGAAGTGTACTCTTCAATCTATGCCTATGCAATCAATTAACCTTCTTTCTATGTTATTTCAACAAAATTTAATCAACAATTGTGACTACAGTATGCTGGAAATTTTCTTAAATTTACTTTGCAACTCAAAATCTACTCAAAAATCTCAAACACTTAAGGCAATTGGTACTAAAATCATTGTTCTTCTTGGAATTTATCTATTTTGCAAAGGGAGCATGGCATTAATGGCATTTAAAATGAGCATGCTTTAAATCCTACCAATCCTTGAAAACTTGGAAATATCTTCACTTTTTCATTATTCATACTTCTAGCTCATATCTCTTTTTTCTAGCTCAAACATGGTTGTTTAAAACTATTTTATGCTTTTAAAATTGGAGGTTGCAAAGTTGCAATTCTTTTTATTTGCCACTTCTTTATAGCTTTCTACCTTCCTTGATTTCTAGTTATGACCATGCAAAATGGGCTATCTTTAACTATTTTGTGGCTTCGTTACTTAAAATATTAATTGTATTTCAAGCTTGTGATGATGTGCTTCCTTTTATTTACCACTTTATAACTCTATTTCCTTATTGACCACATGGGATTATAAAACAATGATCTCTTTATTACATCCCTTATCACTTCCTCATAACTGTTTGTCACTTTAATTTACTAACTGGTGCAAAGTGGCAAAATCACTTTCAAGTTGACCTTATTGTTGCATCACAACTTACTAATTGTTTACTTCACTAACTATAGTGATCTATTAAAATAGCTAAAAGAAAACTTATCACAACATCAAGTTGACCTTATTGTTGCATCACAACTTATGAATTGTTTACTTCACTAACTATAGTGATCTATTAAAATAGCTACAAGAAAACTTATCACAACATCACTACTTTAGAAATTGACTACATCTTAACACTTGTGAAAGCATGAAAGCCTTTAAACTAACCTTTTCACAACTTCACCATAATTTAGGGATTAACATTTCTTTCACTTACAATATTGCAATGACTCAAACATTGACCTTATCACCTCTTCACAACCACCAGACACAAGGGTTGTTTTAACTGTGTGATATTGATATCACTATCTTGATTAACTGCTACCTAGTTTGACAGCTTCACAACCAAAGAACTTAAATATAACTAAAACTTTGTGGTGATGCAATAGCCTTTAACTTTAACTATTTTTATTACTTTTTGCACCCTCGTGACTTAAAAATTCTTATCTACTTTGTCACTTGTAATGTTGCAATAATCACTTTGAAATTAACCATTACCTTCCTTGCAACCTCACAACTTAAGATTTTAACTCATAATCAAACCTCATGATGGTGTGATGACCATATATCACTGCTTCACATCTTAAACATGGATTCAACCTAATTTTATGTAATGAAGTCATAACCTTGAATTTAACTATTGGTGTTACCTTTGTCCACTTTTCCACTTTGACCTTGAGTCAAATTTAACCTCTTGTGACAATATGATGGTTTAAACTTCAACTTCATGGCTCTTTGTCACTTCTTCACAACTTAAATCTCTAACTCATCATTTAACCCTATGAATCCAAGATTATGAGCTTTCTACTCCTTCACCACCTTAACCATAGGTTAATCTTAACTTCTTGTGAAACTATGATAGCCTTTATTCTAATTGTAGTGGTCATCCTTTGCATCATTGCAACTTGAAATTTCCTAGGCTTAATACAAGTTGCAACCTTGCAATTTTTAGATTATCACCTCTTCACAACCCAAAATTGAAGGTTAAACTTAATAGCTATGACATCATGATGGCATTTATCCTAATTGCTTCATATCTTCACATCCTTCAAAATAGTCAGTGATTATAAAGAAGAGATGTTACAATGGAAACAATATCACAACATCACAACTTAAAAACTTTAGAGTCATGACCTAATCAGAAAAAAATAATTCAAAGGACCTAGGGATATAAAGAATTAACATATAAAAAAAGTTTTTATGTATCCCTATTTATACTTGCATGTCAATTTATGAACATTTCAACAAAATACAAGACATGACTATTTCCCTAGGGTTTTTTCATAAGGAAAAATATATTTCTAAAAACCCTAAGCAACTAAAACAACATTCCTCTTGATTTTCTATAAATATCACAAAATGTTTTTGCTAGGCAAAAAATCAAGCCATCACCTATCATACCTCAAGATCAACGAAGATATACATCCTTGAATACTTCACATCAATCTATCCATCTAAAATATTCATATCAACATTTTTCATCCACAAATCCCAAGTCTTTTGGAAGCAATTTGGATGATCAAATTAATAACAAATACAAAAATCCATTTACAAATGAAGATCACTATTTCCTATCTAATTGATATGTGAATACAAAGAAAGAATAGTTATTCAAGAGACCACAAAGGTCAACTATTCAAAAAGTGAAATGAGAAAAAATATGGGTTGCTAAATATATTATTAAAGAAATATGCTCTAAATAATCCAAAGGAAAAGAAAACTCTAAAGCTATATGGATTCACATGTCTCTCTTAAAACACTTGAACTCTAAAAAAATCAAATTTGACATTCAAGCTTCCAAAGGCTTCCATTTCATCTTCTTCCAAACATCTTCCTAAAACTATTTCAAATCCTTCCACTTCATCTTCCTCCAAGATTACTCTACCACTTCATACATCTAAACCTCAAGTTGTTCCCTCCATTACCCCTTCATAATTCCATCACCTTTTAAGGTGTGTGTCTATGTTGATCTTTCCCACTTTTTCACCTACACTTATGCCATATTTTCAAGCCTACACTTACATACTATCCATGCTCCTTTTCTTCCAAGGCATGCATTATTATCCTCCAAATTCTCTTTCTACTACCACCTCCCTTCCATCACCCTATTAGCATCTTTGAGCATACTTATCTATAGTCTTGGCTTATCATGACTAATCTTTCCTATATGAGCATTATATAACTTGAAAGTGCTTGAGCTCTTTCTAAAAAAAATTAAAATTAATAATTAAAAAATGTGCCTTGGTGAAAACAACTTCTTGTGGTGTGTTGGTAGAAAAAATAAAGAGAAATAAACTTTTCCTATGGTAAAAACCACTTCTAGTGGCACCTTGGATAAGTACCATGATGAAAACCTAGTAAATATGCATCATGTGTAATTCTTCCATCATCCATCTATTCCCTCTTCCTCTTTGATATTAAAAATGTTTAGCTATCCTTATTTATTGGCTATCTTATCCATCAACTTCTCTATTATTCTTTCTCATTCATTCATATCATTCATATATAGCTTCATTCTTATTTCTCTATCCCATCATCATCCTATCTAATTGACCCCATTGTCTTGATCATAGTAAATAAAAGCATGTTTTGTAGGCCTCTTGACATGTCTACTCTTTTGGATTACATGATTTCATGCTAACTTTCTTATTGTCTTCCATTGCTTATCCCATATGCTACCTCACTTACTATATTTGACTTCTTATCCTACAAGCTATCTCCTTTCATGGCTTTCTTGGCTTATACCAAGCATGCTTAATGTGACTATTTTACTCTTTTCCTAGCTTGGGTACCCTTGAGAAGTTATTCCTTGAGGATCACATTCACTTGCTTCATACTCCTTCCTATCCATCTTTACTTATTCACCAACTTGATACTCTATCATGCCCTAAACCTTACTAGACATTGGGACAAAAAAATGTAATCTTTCTTAAGAGCTAGTAAATCTTTCCAATTGGTGAAAACCTCAAACATGTGCGAATTGATACCCTTGCACTTATGTCTATCTCTATCTTAATTTGTGCTCATACACCATTCATCTTGATTTTCCTTACCTAACTTGGAACCAACTCTTTTTAAGGTCTATGGGGCATGATCTATATAGCTTATCAAGGTTTCTTTGTCCATTGGTGTTTCTTTGGAAACTTGCTCAAAAGTGTTTTTTAACAATCTCCATCAACATCGAGTGTTTATGACACTTATTGGATACTTTGACTATAATCTAGGATGTTGCAATACTTCTTAATAGTAGACTCAATTTTTAAAGAGATAGGCATGTGACTTCCACACACACACCTAAACTAACAACTACCTAAGACTTTTTGGCTTTATTTCTCTTTGTTTGTTATCTATCATGATTTATTTTCTAAGTGTTCACTCCCTAAAAGTCTCTCAAGGATGTCATAGACTAGAGGATTGGGGGCATGGAACATGTTTTCCTTTGATTTTTGTTTGTGGGTGTTCTCTTTGATTTTATCTTAGGTGTCTTAAGAAATTTTCTTAGTTCCATGGATTCTTAGGATCAATTAAATCACCTCATCCTTGTCTATTTTGAAAATGCATACTAATGGTCATCTCAACTTTCTTGTGTCTTGATGCAAGCATAATCTTGCTACATTAAAACTAGGGAATCTAACTACACTAGTCATGTTAACCTATATGTATTTAATGTATTGGTTGGATTCCCACATTCTATCTAATATAGATCATATTCATATCCTCATAGTTATACTAGTGATGATTATATGATCTTTTGATGTCCCTAATAAGGCTTGATGATAAAAACTAGGACCTATCTATATAACCCTTGCAATTGCACCTTTTTCATACTAGCTTGCATTTTAGGGTTCATTTTATCTTAGCTTTACATTTTTTAATATTTAGAGTCCTTTTTATCTTTCACGTACACGTCAGCTAACTATGTTCATCTTCTTTATCTTCTTCTTGACTATATATTGTCATCTTCTCTTGGATTTTCCTTGCCTCTTTGTTATCTTGTCATCAAAAGAGTTAATCTTATCATCACATCTATCTACCCTTTTAGATCTATAACTTATCCTTTTTGACCTTACCTAATTTTGACATCTTGGATCCATTTTTGGCATTGAAATCAAAATCTAGGTTAATCTTGATGGTTTAATTTGTGTTTAAAAATTTCCTCCTTCTCTATAGTTGGCTAACTTTTTGAGGCTTAATCATTGAATCTTTCTAGGGCATTCATCATTTCTTCACTTTTACATCATTTCTACTCTCTTCAACTTTTCTTATTCATTCCATTTCATATTTATTCTTGCTTTGACCTAATTCTTATGCTTCATCTTCTTGGTCATATCTTCATTTCTTAGTGGTCACTCTTCAGTTTTAATCTCTTATTTCTCATTATGGAGCTTCTTTCTCTTGAATTTATCATATTTAGCTCATTTCTCCATCTCCTCTATCTCATTATAATTTTAATCCCAAGGGGGAAAGAACATTCTATCATTTCTACAAATTTCATTTTCTTCTATGATTATCTATTCATCTACTTCATCATCTCGAGTATTGGTATTTTTTATCTCTTTCCTAATCTTTAGCATTGTCGCTACTAGGCTAAGTATTTAAGATTTTCTATCTTTCTACACTTTATTCTTCAAAGGAAGATCTCTCTATTTTTTACTTACTTTCTATATTCATTCTTTGACTTAATGTGTTCCTAGATCAATCACACATTAGTCAAAGAGGGGCAAGTGTAATCACCCAAAAATAGTCATCTAAACTATGAGCCCCCTTTCTAGAATTTTTGCATAATTTATCAATTTCTTATTCTTGTCAAATCTTCATTTTATAATTTATTGGATTATAACCTATGGTTTAATGACTTTATTCTTAATCTTTTATTTAAATGAAAGAACACACTTCCTTTTAATTAAATAAAAATCTCCACTTCCCACTTTATCCTAAGTTTCCATTTAATTAAAAGAACTTGCTCCCTTTTAATTAAGTAATGTCTCCAAAATTCATGTATTCCTAAGTGTGTACACATAAATCATTATTCCTATTTTAAAAGTAAAAAAGAAAAGGCATATTTGTCTACACATGAATGCACAATTTTCTATGTAAGATGAATCTTCTATTTTAAAAATAACTTTAATTCTCCTCCACACATTTCAACCCTCTAAAAAGTCAACTATTAATTGTGATTGGTGGAGATGCTTGTGCACATGGATCACTCAAGATGCATTCTCCTCCTTTGGTTAGGCATCTTTTTCCTCTTAATCTCAACCATCCTTTTTTTTTTGAAAGAGAGGGCTCTCTCCTCATTCTGAAATTATAAGTGTCTCATGCTAATGTTATGTTGTAGGATTATTAGGTGCTTTTGGATCTTTGATGGACTTGGAGCATTCTTGCACTCTTACATTTTTAGCTTACCTCTCATTCTACTTGAATTATGGAATTCTTTTCTTAGCTTTCTTTTATGCTCTATTTTAGATCACATAACTTAAGTTGGAGGTTTTGTAACCCTCATTCTTATCTTGTATTTTATTTAGAATAACTTGCATTTTCATAGCATTTTATTCTAGATTCTTGGATATTGGCACTCTTGCCTCTACTCTTTGAATCTCTCATTCTATGATGCACCTTGCAAGGGTTACATATCTTGGTTCATTTGAAAGCCACCATACTTCTATTTTCACTTTTTAATGTCATAGATAGAGAGCTATAATACACCTCTTGTGATGCTCTCTTTCATGGTATTCTCAAGTATAATGGTTTATAGAAGCGTGACACTTTTTGTACACACATAGATCACTATATCAATTGAATGGATCAAGTAGAAAAATTATACCTATAGAAGAGATGATGAAGCCTCCAAATGAGCTCCTTGAAGCTCCTTAAAAGAACTTTGAATGCAAGGATTCTTGTCTCCAATAGGTTGCAAAAGGATCTCCTCGAATATTCTTGAAGATGGATTAAATTTTTGAGTGCTTGAATTATTGAGTGTGGATACTTGATCATGTATGCTTGGAATGAAAATGAGGGAAATGGATGGGTTTATATAGAACTCAAAATAATCTTTCTTCCACCAATCAACCAAACCTTAAAATTAACACCTCAAATCAACCCTAGAATAGAGTCCAAGAAGGGGACCCAAGATGTGGCCCAAATAGGAAGACATAATATTGTTGGAAATGTATGGTGATCTAGGTGATTGGGGATGGGGGTCAATCAAGAACCAACAAAAATTTAACTTTAATTCATCAATTAATCCTCTTTAAGATAATTTGATCTAATTACATTCATGAAAGACTAAAAGCAATAAAATATTCATAATAGTTGACACAATATTTGGTAACCCAAAAACCTTCCAAATAGAAAGTAAAACTAGGGTGGGGATGTTACCCACAAGGTTTAGTATTGCATTATAAAGTGTCCTATTAAGGCTTACAAATGATCAATTTTGGTGATCTACCCTATTAAGAGCAATAAGGACTATTAGGTCCACCTTGTAAAAGGATTTATACAATACAATGAAGTATGCACTCAGTTAGGATATTTAGCACAAGACTATTAAGCTCACCTTGTTAGAGGATTTGAATAATCCACCTATTAGGATGAACTAGTGGTTGATCTCTACTTTGAAACTCAATTTTCTAATTGAGATTCCTTTTTTTGTAAAATGATCACCTTGTTGTGATAGATGAAACTCTTCCTTTCCTTATACTACTTATAGCCTTTACACTTTAATTAACATTCATACTTGTTACACACACTCCCATTTGTATATGACAAGATATCTTACATGTATAAAAATCCAAATAAATACCTTTTGAAGTTGGCAACAATAAAAATTCAACAATCTTCACTAAGCCAGCTCAATGTTGATACTTGGGTTCTGAAGACCACTCAGGTGATATTATAACACTTGGAAACACAATGAACTCAAAAAACTCTGGCACTTAGTTGACACTATTTCTTGGCCAACATTGATCACTTAGGAGTAGACATGAACTTGGTTAACACTAATGACTCAACAAATACTATAGAACCTAATTGACACTGTAGAGTTCAATTGACACTAAAGCTCAGTCAACACTACATTTTCTCTAATTGGTTAACATAGCTAGCTTGGTTTATACTATCTTTCTATTCTACTTGATTATCACTTACTTTCTTCTTGCTTGATACTACAAAAACTTGATTTATACTTTGAGGCTTGATTTATACAATAATAGATTGGTTAACACTATGTAGCTCAATAGCAATGCGACCAACCAAATGATCAATTACTTTTGCACTAACTAACAAATGATTTGACCATAAGATCAAAAAATATCCCTAATTGGCCATGTAAGGATGCACTACATAATTCCCAAAAGGAAGTAGAACTAAATCACAATGAAAGAAAGGAAAAAAAGAATAACATTCTTTTTGGACTACCATCATGGAGACCAAAAATAATTGGTTCTACCATGTTACAAATTGAAGAAAAAAAACACAATAATATAACTACAAACATTGAAACTTGTCCAACATAACATGTGAAAACATATAGAAGAAGTGAGATACAAGTAGAATATTATATGACATGTCAATACCTTTATCACCTTTTTATCAACAGAAAAACAAGGATCATTCAAATAAATCTAACTAAACGTGTAGCAAACATAGTATAGGGGATGCACATCACAATAAGAAAATACACAAAAGCTACTATGCTAGAGCTATAATCACTTAAGTGCATTTTCCACCTCCCTAATCTTAGTAGCTATTGGTTAAGGAAGGTATATAACTTGCAAGAGGATTAACATGCAATACAAGAGGAACAATAGCTAACTCTAAATAGGGATCCCCTTGAGAGACTCTATGCTCAAGACTAGATGTAAGTAAACATCGTTTAGAAATAATGTTAGGGAAATCATTATCTAGATCAATAATATCATGTCAATTATCCCTAGTATCAATAGGATCATCTAATGCATCTTCTTCATCAAGATTAATAAAAATAGAATCTAGGCATGTTCATGGGCTTGTTGGAGTTAATCCAACTTCTAAGAGAGAAGGTATTCTGGACACCTCTAGAGGATGGTTGGATTAAAATTAACTCTGATGGGGTGGCTAGGGGAAACCCAAGTTTTTTAGGGTGTGGGTGCATTGCAAGAGAACATAAGGGAAACATACTCACATTTGCAGCCAAACATTTGTAGGATGGATCAAATAATACTATAGAATGTTTGACATCTTGAGAGGCTCTAGGCTTAGGAACAAGAATTGGCTATAAATGAATACATCTGGAAGGTGATTCAGAGATCATTATAAATGACATGAAGAGAGGAAAGATGGAGGCATGGCACTTGGATCAAAATATACAACAAATCAAGGAATTGCTTCTAGTTGTTGATGATTTTAAGGTTTCACATTCATTTTGGGAAGCAAACAGAGTGGTGGATTTTCTAGCCAATTCAAAATTGGATCCACAAAATAAAATCTTTGAGGGATTTAGTCACTTTTGATCTAAATAAAGAGAACACTATTGTTCAGCCTTTAGACACAAAATTCACTCATGATAATTAAAACTATAGGTTTTAAGGGAAATGAATTATGAGTCTAAATTCTGATGATATTAATCATTTCATGGTAAGAGATTTCCTTTCTACTGATGTATCTATTATGCATGTCAAATGGAGTGCTAGAAAAATTTGGTACTTTGTTCTAGAGAGTTCTGAGGTAGATATATTCATGTTGAAGCCAGGGCTAGCTCATTTGTTTTCTCACAAAGATAGAAATGGAAGTGAACTTTGCTTTCAGCTTAGACTCTAAGATTTAAGACCAATGAAGGCCAAATTTCCCCACGACATCTTAAAAATATTTTTCTTTTTGATGACCTAATCTTTCTAAAGGGCATTTGGAAGATACTAGGGCCAAAATATTTGGAGGCATTCTAGAAGAGGAGATCTAATTTTGATGTGGCATCACTATTTTTTTCACTCATGTTGATGGCGGGGGAATCAAAAGAAGAGGTATGTCAAGTGGTGGATGCATGCGTAGAAAGGAAATGACTTCTTGGGATAGAGGATATATTGAGAGAAAAATTATAGGTGTTGGAATTGAGATGGGTTATGAGCCTTGGCGGCTAATTGGTGGAGGGGACTCTTATATTCAACCACTGGTGTTGTGGCTTTCCTCAAAACGGTAAGACATTCACATCCGCAAAGTAGAACAAGGGTGGAAATTGATAATGGAATTCTTGACTAAACACATCTAGGCACTGAAGGAGCAGGAAAGAGGTTTTATGGAGGCCACATTGAAGATGATCACACTTGCACCTAGATAACAAATTTACAACCAGATTGTAAAGAAATGCCACCTTAAGGGGGGTGCAGCTAGAACACAAGGTGTTTGGGTTGATGTGTCTTTGATAGTTGAAAAGGGGGAGGGAAGTGGAAAGAATAATTAAGGGAGGCAAGGGATTTCAATGATGGATGACCACTTAACTCCAAATTTTACTCATGAGGAAGAAACATGATGGTTCAAGGAATAGCAAACACTAGAGATGGTGGTGGCTCCTTTTTGTTTGTTCAACTAGTTTATTGGTTGGGTTGGGTGGTTTATCTTTGTCAGTGTTCATACTCTAAATTTTTGTTTGTCTAAAGGTATATGTATGGGTAGGGAAATGGTAGTATAGATTGAAAGGATTCTAGCCATACCATAACAAGGTAGCTCTCTTAATCAGTATAATATAGATATTACCTATCAAAAAAAAAGAATAGAATCCAAAATAAAAATATTATGTGTATCGATCTCATCATTATTATTAACTTCCTCCATAAACATGGGTTGGTTAAAGGAGGTAGAAGAAGAATGAGAAATAGGCAATTAGACCTTAGCTCTATCTTGATGCTTCTTTGAATGATCACAGACATGTTGGTTACATTTAGCCTTGCTAGAAAGTGGTTGAGAGAAGGATCAAATTTGATAGGTTCCTTTTCATCTTTAGATGGGAAAGTAGTAGGAACAAGATCAGGTTGAGAAACAAGAAGAGGAACCACACTAGAGGGAGCATTGGATAAAGGAGGTGGTGGCTCATTATAAATGGAATAATTAGAAGAAACCAATGTCTAAGGTGTAGGAAAAAGACCACAAGTAAGATCTTTATACATACTTGACTGAGGAAATTTTCTACACTTATGAGCTTTATATGATTAAAAAACATAATCAAGACTAGTAGGAGTTTTAGTAGGATTAGAAGGCCAAAAGAAGTCAAAGACATCATAATAGCTAGGCTTATAAGGATGATAAAGACTATGATTGATCATCTTAATCTCATAATCATGAGAGAACTTAATGCAATGATCATAAACATGAGAAGTAATAGATTTTATGGAAGTCAACCAAGAAACAACAATTTTGATTTGGAATTGATCAAAAATAATGTTTAGGCAAAAAAGGGAGACACTTTAATATAGTTGTAGGTCTCCTCTTATTGGGGCCACTAAGCCATTCAAATATACATGAAAGGGAAAGAGGAGAATCTCCAAATATGATTCTTGTTATGATCCAAACTAGATTAGCTAAAACCCAATGGAAGAAGGATGCCAATATTGAGTTTGAATTATAAATGAGAATTCAATACAAGAAAATGTACTCTTTGCCCCTTATAGGGTAATGTTAAGGTAAAATTGAACCAGATGCTTTAATAATGTAAGTCTAGATGTTGGGTGCATACAATTAGCCCAATTAAGATATAGATCTAGGGTAAATATATGAAAGGAAATGTAATATGAAAGTCTTGCCTTGAAATGTATAAATGAAGATGTATTTTAACTCCAAAATTTGTAGAGAAAAATTATTTTCTAGATATTTGATCTTAGATCTTAGAATGAAGTGATGAAAGGAACAAAACCTAAAAGTATCTTGGAAAAAAGGCACTAAAGTACTAGGTCAACCTGGAAGGACATCTTATGACCCAGTTGATATAGTCTAATTATTTTGCAATGAAATTCTCTAGAAATCTCCCAAGGACTAAGTTTTAGATTTGTAAGCTTTGATAGGTATCATTTCTAAAAATCCTTTTCAATAAGGATTTTGTATGTAAATGTATTACAAATCTTGAATTAAGGAATGTAGGGTATCTCCATGCTTTGCATTGGATCTACCATAATCCTGTCATGTTGTTATGGATGTAAAGGTATGTAAATGAAGAAGGCAGATGCTTTAGTATATATATCCTCTCTTGATGACCAAAAAATAAGCTAGAACTTGAAGAGGAAATGCTCACAAAAGATACTTCAATGCTAGATAGAAATTTACTTTCTTGAATGTTGCCTCCAAGGTTCCTAATATATGGTTTTTAAGATGGGAAAACAATGCAATCTAATATGAGAGTAAAATAAAACTAATTAAACCCTCAAGGTTTTTTGGCCCTTGAGCCCAAAAATTGACAAAGACTAGGTTGACCTAAGTCAACCTCATCTAAAAAAGGTTGACCTAAGTTGACCTAGTCCCAAGGATCAAGTTTAGAGTGCCATCAAAAGAAGAGGTAGATACCAAAAGAAATAGGGTGGAAATAGAAAAAAGATAGGAGAAAAGGGGACTCAGCATGGGCACATTCATGGTGTAAAGAAGGAATTATGGAAAGGGTACTAAAAGGTCTTAAAAGGAAAGTGTATACATTTTAAGATGTTACATTTAGCCCCCACTTTACCTGGAGTATGAGTTTCCTCAAAATTATAGTAAAGTAGATCAAGAGCAAAGAGATAATATTATCATAATCTAAGAGGAAAGAAATCATCAAGCCCATGAGTCTTTATCACATCCAAAATAATAATGAGAGAGATAAGTACTAAGAAGGATTGTAGTTAATTTATCAATAAGGTTTGTGTGCCTTATTGTGAACCACACAAGAAAAAGGGAGAGGAGGAAAGGTCTCTAAAAAAGGGATGGTATTGAGCAATCTAGCAAGTGTGTGTGGCATGCTAGTCAATCCATTAGAGGATTCAATTCAACCGAACCCCACATCCCAAAAAGAAGAATTAAAAGTGACATTGACATAAGGATGTGTGTGTCCTTATGGAATCAAAATAAGATCAGTATTCCTAAACTATTAGTAGTCAAAAGAAGGGTCCAAAACAAGGATCATGTCTCCCAAACTATCAATAGTTTTGAGAGAGATACAAAAAGAGACTTAGCCCCCAAGAAATATCAATAGTTCACGTTGGTCATTTTTGTCCCCCATTCATCCCATCACTAATGTCTAATCATAGAAACTTTCAATTGGTTGGATTCATTATTTTGGGTTAACCCACTAAGGTTGGAAACTAACATTCTAAGTTGACTCTGTTTGTTCTTTAATTGAGCTACAATTTCTTCTTTTACTGATATGGATCAGTTTGTTCTTGGTCAAGTTGACTCTATCTTGTAGATCTGATGGCTCTCATGTTTTTGTGAGTTATCTACCCATCTTCTCAAAAGTGCGAGATGCTCCCACATGTTTCCATTCTAACATTTCTTCATACTATGGAGTCTTTGCAAGGATCAAAGGTCCATAATTACACCATGTGGTGTAGGATTCCATCTTTGGTTCTGGTGTATTAACTCTACATGCATTATTTAGATAAATGGCATAGATTTAATAGAATATTTAAGATCGTCATCAATTTTGTCAAATGGAAAGGCACAATATGTTGTGGCATGTCACTATTTTGACATTTCCTCACATTTCCCTATTCCTTCAATGCTCTAAAGCCTAAAATTATGTCATGCTTCTACACATCACCATTCTAACATTTTTTTACTCCACAGAGTCTACATGAGGCTCCAAAGCCTAAAATTGCATGACAACCATTGGATCTAGCTCATCTTGGAGTCTCCTTACTACATCTTAGTCATCTGCTAGAAATAATGTTCATCTTGATTGACGAATGTGTTTTAATCTCTCATTGAGGGAGATTCTCTCACATTTTAGTCATCCATCTTAGGAAGATTAGCATCAATGGTGGAAGATTAATATATCATTATGGGAGATCTTTATTGCATTTGGACCATTCATTTCAATGAAGGATCTTCATCAACGGCCCACAAGTTTTTGTGAGACAGTCTTCTCATCTCATAAAATTGCAAGATGCTATGAAATGTTACCATTCTAGAATTCATTTATACTATGGAGTCTCTATGAGGTTCCAAAGCCTAGAATTGCATGAAAGCCAATTGATCTAGTGTATCTTGGGGGTCTCCTTGGTCCATCTTACTTGTCCACCTTGAAGAGAGGATCTACATCGATGTTGGTAACTTAATCTTTTGTTGTGGAGATTCTTGTGATATCTAGAAAATCCATTTCAAGGAGAAGACCATCAATGGTCATCATCTTTTCAAGGAAAATGAGATTGTCCCACTATCAACCCTACATTATTTAGGAAGATTAGCTTCCTATAGCCATAACACACTGACAAGGCATGTTCTTGAATGTTGAGAGACTTCTCAGGCCTTGTTTGCATGATGCCAATGCACTTCATGCCTCTTTAATCTATGAAATGATCAAATATTTGGTGATTGGATCTCTTTTATGGTCAAGTGCACTGATTTGGATATCTTCCTATCACTTCGTGGGAAGATTACACTTCATGACCAAATTTCATTCTGATTCCTAGTTATTGCTCTCCTCTGCAACTCAATTCCACTTGATTGGGGTTTGAACTTGATGTAAACATTATATTTATGCCTCAACTCTTTAAAAGATAGTTGTAAATATGTTTTGGGGGTTCTTCTCTATGGTATTTTTATAGTAGCCTTATGTTCTACAACTATATTCCTTTTTCCTTCCATTAATGAAATTAATTTCTTTTACCTCTTCTTGTCATCTTGCCTTGTTTTGAATGTTTCTTTCCAACTTCTGAGAGTTATATGTTATGTTTAATTTTTTGATGATTGTTGCATTGTGAAGATGTCTTTCTTTTTAACATTTAATTAACTCCAAACTTTCATGTGAGTTTTGAGAAGGTAGAATAGAGTCAAGATCTATGAATTTGCATATTTTATTCATGTGTTGTATAGTCATGGGTAGAGATTATAACCATGTTCTATGTTTGTGCATCATCCCCTTTCCCTTTCAAGATTTTACTTTATGTTCTCCTTCTCCCTTTTCCTCTCAAGAAATAGTTTAGGTGCTCCCTGATAGTGAGGAAGCCAACCTTCTTTAGAGATTCAAACTTAAATTGCAAGTCCTACACTTGGAGGTTATTTCTATATTTTACATGGTTGTTTGAGGGTCAAACCTCAAGCAAGGCTGCAAACTTTTGAGTGTATATTTTTTGACACACCTAATGGGACTCCATTCAAGCTTACTAAGAAGTCTACTAGTTTTTTGATGTCAATTTAAGGACTTCAACTTCTATTCTAAGAGCATAGTGTTGTTCTTAGCATTCTAGCCTTCAAGAGACTCATATTTAAGAACTTGGTGACTCTAGCTTTACATCTTGATTTCTAGACTAGAAGTGTTGTAATTCGTGCCCATGGTTCAAAAAGGGCATCTTCTAGAGGTAATTTTCAATTTACTCAGCTTTCATTTTCAAATCCTAGAAGAAAAAGAAGTAGACTTTCTCTATCACTAGTTACGAGTTCATTAGTAGCATATACACCTCATAGATCTCTTTCTACTCCTCCAGTCGATAGATCACAGCTTAGGGTACCATCGTTTAATTTGAATCAATCATTATTTCACATTGCCCTCCCTAAAAATTAGGTGTTTTCTACATTTAATGGTGGTAGCCCACTCATATTTTCTCAAAGGCATGATATACCAATAGCTACACTTAAAAGCATACCAAACTTCACTGGTGAAACCTCCATTTCTCCTATAGAGCATATTCAAGAAATTTCAAATGTCTGTAATAGTCATGGTATCATATAGGATGATGTTGTTGTTAGAATTTTAACTTAATCATTAAAAGAAAAGGCCTTACAATAGTATAGGGGATTACCACACAACTCCATCAATTATTGGGATGAGTTGGGTGAAAAGTTGTGCAAATTTTTTAAAGACAAGAGTGACAATTTCTAACTTTTGGTGTAGCTAACCACAATCAAGAGAGTACCCCATGCATTCATGACTAATTTTAACTATAGATTCCAAAAAACATGGGACAAAATTCCTATTGTAGTAAAGCATATTCCTAGTAATTCTTTCTTGCATCATATCAGAGATTTTGATAGTGAAATTGCATCTATGTTCAGACAATGGGAGGAGATCCTCTACCTATTGCATATGACTTATCTATAAGATAAGAAAATAATTTGATTCAATGTGGAACATTGGCTCCATCGCCTCCAACACCTCTATTTGCATATATGCCTATGCATAAACCTATGGTGGCTCCTATTCTAATAACATCTACAAGTCAGCCTCTTGTTATAGGTCTAATAGCTTCTACATCTTATAACAAGATAGACAAAATCACAGCCATGATGTAGGTTATAATGGAAAGTATAGATAAGATTAAAGATCATAGCTTTGATATGATAGGAAGTTTCAAGATGAAATCTTGGAGATAAAAACTATTAAACATGCTATTGGTCAGAATTTTTTTTTAATTTAGATCCTTGGAAATGAGGTGACAATGTCTATCAAAGGATAGGAATCTCAAATTATTAGGCCCCCTCATCCTTACAATCAAAATTTATAGTCAAATAGGCCAACATATCAAAGATATGTTGGATACAATTAAGTAATTGTGTATTGTCTTTGATGTTACACAAATGCCATATCAGTTATCAGACAGAGTCTACCGAGTTCTGTCGGTCAGGAAAATAGTTTACAGAGTCTACCGAGCTCAGTCGGTCAGTAAAGCCTTTTGCAGTGTATACCAAGCATTCTTGTATGTCACACGGTGAGTTAGTGTTAACCGAGTTCGCACGGTAAGCTAAGGAAAGTTTAGTTCTTACCGAGATCACTCGAGTATCAAAGGATTTTGTAGCGGACAGTTAGTGTTAATCAAGTTCGCATGGTAAGCTAAGGAAAGCTTAGTTTTCACTGAACTCACTCGGTAGTCAAAAATAGATTTTACCGAGTCTAGTCGGTTTCCAAAGGAAGTGGCAGGTTTACCGAATTCCCCGATAATTGTAGTTTTTACCGAGTTCTGCCGGTTAACACAGGAAGCAGTTTTTTTTTTTGTTCTGAGCAGCGTCGGCCAGTGAAGAATTTTGTTTTGATTGTTAGTTCAAGCTGACTTTGGAATATGTTTTGTCAAGTTGGTTGGGCCGACCTGGTATTATGTATAGTATATAAAGAGGTGCTCAAGATGCGGAAAAGTGTGGAATAGAGAGTGTATACGGATAGTGCAAGGAAGTGCAAGGAAGAGACTTGTGTGTGCCTAAGCAGAGTTGAGCAGAGGGAAATCTTGGAGCTGCAAAGATATATTTAATCAGTAAGGATCTTGTGGAGCTAAACTGAGATTTGTATTCAGCAAGATAAGTTGCATGTATTTTTAGATCATTCATTGTTGCTTTCTAACCATTGTAACAGTGATTCCAAAATCTCCTAACAGAGTTGGTTTAACAGCCATTCCATAAATCCTTTAACAGGGTGGCAATTTAGTTGAATTGTTCTAAAGACCTCTTACAAGGCCACTCCTAATAGGGTGATTAAATCCTCTAACAGGGTCACACCTAACAGTGTGTTTTGTAACCTTTAACAAGGTTGGCTCCTAACAGGGCTCACTTCAGAAGAGTGAAAATTGGTGACTAGTTGTTGGTGGTTTTTCCCATATTGGGTTTCCATGTAAATCTGGTGTCTACTATGTTCATGATTACTTTCTTTTGCATGGTCGCTTATTTTAGTAAATGCTTAATAAATTAACTAAACATCTATCAAGTTTTAAGCAGTAATTTATGTGTTTACCAAGTAGCAGTAGCAACTAAGTTTAAGGCATCTTTGGGACTGTTGAATTTGTTTTTGTGGTAACTGATTCACACCTCCCCTCTCAGTTACCCCATCTTCATTTTCCAACAATTGGTATCAGAGCTTTTGGTGCTTGTAGGAGGAGATTTCAAAGATCTAAGCCAAAGATCAAGATGTCTTACAAGAGGGAAATCCCAAGGCTTAACTGAAACAACTTCTCAGCATGGCAGGGATTAATGAGACTTCATCTAGCTTCCATTGGTGAAACTGGTCTGAAATATCTTGATGAGAAATATGTAGAACCATCAAGTACATTATCAGTCAATGACATTGCTATAAAGAAGACTCATAACATTATGATGATTGATATTGCATCTGCCTTAAGTTATGAAGAGTTTTATGATGTCAAGGACTACACTACTGCCTATGAAATGTGGGAAAGACTGAAAGAGATCTACGGTGGAGATGACAATGTCAGAAGAGCCAAAGTTGAAAGTCTGAGAGTACAGTTCGATCAGATGAAAATGAAAGAAGATGAAAACATTGCCAAATATGTTGAAACAATTAAAGCATGTGTCAATGCTATCAAAGCTTCTGGAGGAAGTATCAGTGAAGAGACAGTCATAAGTAAAGTTCATAGAACTCTACTTCCAGTTTATGCCATCAGGGTATCAGCCATTCAAGAAAGAAGGTGTGAGGCCAATCACAAGATAAACCTAGAGGCCATAGTTGAAAGATTGACAGCATTTGAACTAGATAATTTTGATAATTATGTTCCGACTGCAAAGAACATTGAGTTTGCATTTGAAGCCAAGCTTTCACTCAAGGACAAAGGCAAGAAGAAGAAGGAATCTCAGTCAGAGAGTGAAGATCAATCAGATCAAAGTTCTGACAGTGACCTTGAAGTAATTGAAGCTCTACTTGCAAGGAAATATTCAAGAGGAAGAGGTAAATACAAAGGTAAAGTACCCCTAATCTTCTTTTCATGTGAAGAAGTCGGTCATATTGCTGCAAGGTGTCCAAACAAGAAAGATAAAGATGAAAAGAAAGATAATAAATGGAACAGTAAGAAAGATCTCAAATCATTTAAGGATAAAAGTAAGAAATCATGTTTTATGGCTAAAGATTCTAATGATTCTAATGATGAAGAAGAGGATGAGATTGTTTACATTGCTGTAAAAGATGAATCTGACAATGAAGAAATGGCACTCATCTCTCACATAAGTAAGAATGATACATGGATCATTGATAGTGGCTGCTCACATCATATGACTGGAGATAAAACAAAGTTTGATCAATTTGAAGAGTATGATGGTGGCAGTGTAAGATTTGGAAACAATGAACCTTGTTGCATCAAAGGAAAAGGAAGAATCACTCTAACCCAGGAACTTGTATGTGATAATGCTTATTGGGTAGAAGGCCTAAAGCACAATTTGTTGAGTGTGGCACAGTTACTCAACAATGGACTCAAAGTAGAATTCATCCAAGGCAAAGCAAGACTGCTGAACGGTAAAGGAAAGCTGATTGGATCTGGTACTCAAACTAAAGGTAACTTGTTCTATCTTGAACTTGATGAACATTCATGTTTTATTGCTCAAGTAGAAGAGAGTCAATTATGGCATAAAAGGTTATGTCATGTGAATTTTGACAATTTGGTAAAGATAAGCAAATTCAAGAAAGTGAGAGGTATTCCTGATTTAAAGAAACCAGAGGTCGGTTTATGCAAGAATTGTCAAATTGGAAAGATTGGTAAGTCTAGTTTCAAAAGAAAAAATTATCAGTCTGAAAATTTATTAGAAATTGTGCATACTGACTTATGTGGACCTATTGGAACTGAAAGCTATACTGGTGAAAAATATTTTATTCTTTTTGTTGATGATTATTCAAGAATGATGACCATCATGTACCTAAGGAACAAATCAAAAACATTTGAAAAGTTCAAATGGTATTTGGCAAGAGTAGAAAAAGAAACAGGGAAAAGATTGAAATGCCTAAGCTCAGATAGAGGTGGTGAATTTATTTCACATGAATTCAATAACTTTTGTATTGAAAGAGGAATCAAAAGACAGGTTTCAGCACCAGGTACTCCTGAACAAAATGGCATAGCTGAAAGAAGGAACAGATCCATCATGGATTGTGCAAGAACCTTGATGATAGAAAAGAATGTTGCTATCAAATACTGGATGGAGACTATCAGTACAGCAGTTCATACCTTAAACCAAGTACAGTTAAAAAAAGACACATTCAAAACTCCCTATGAATTATGGTATGGCTATAAACCCAATGTAAGTTATCTGAAAGTATTTGGAAGCAAATGTTATATCTTGAAAGAATCTAGAAAAGGTAAATTTGATGTAAAAGGTGATGAAGGTATATTTCTTGGATACTCATGCAAGAGTAAAGAATATAGATGCTTGAACTTATCTACTCACAAAGTCATAGAAAGTATACATGTGAAAGTTGATGAGTTTGCAGAAAAGACTGAAGAAGAAAGTAGAAGAGAACCAGAAGATTACAAAAGATTCGTCTTCAGTGAACCGGATATAATATCAACTGCATCTGAGAATCAGAAACCTTCTTCTACCGAGTCATCACTAACCGAGTTGCAGAAAACATCTACCGAGCCAACATTTACCGAGCCAACGTCTAACAAGTCAGATAATATCGAGTTAGAGATTACCGAGCCAGAGGTAACCGAACATGTGCATACCGAGCCAGTTGATACCGAGCCAGACCAAACCGAGCATGAAGGAGAAATGCAAGAAGATAACAACAAGATTCATCCAAAAGGAAAAGAACCTGTTCTAGCCAAGTATGTCAGGAGACATCATTCAGCAGATCAGATCATTGGAAATAAATCTGAAGGAACCATCACAAGAAGTAAGTTGAAAGGTACTTGTTTACTTGCTGATTTTGAACCTAGAACTGTTAAAGATGCATTAGAAAATGATAATTGGATTGAAGCAATGAATGAAGAAATAGAGCAGATAGAGAAAAACAAGACATGGACTCTTGTACCCAGGCTTAAAGACAAAAATGTAATCAGTACAAAGTGGGTTTTCAGAAATAAGTTGGATGAAAATGGTAAAGTATCAAGAAACAAAGCTAGATTAGTGTGCAAAGGATATTCTCAAGAGGAAGGCATAGATTATGGAGAAACTTTTGCTCCCATTGCTAGATTGGAAGGTGTTAGAACCTTATTAGCATATGCTGCTTACAAAGGATTTAAAGTTTATCAGATGGATGTCAAGTTAGCATTTCTAAATGGTATACTAGATGAAGAGGTCTACATTGAACAACCTGAAGGTTTTATAGATCCAGATAAAAAGAACATTGTTTGCAAATTGCACAAGGCACTGTATGGTCTGAAACAAGCCCCTAGAGCATGGTATGAAAGATTGCATAGCTATCTTATTCAAATTGGATTTCAAAGAAAAAATGATAACAATAGTTTGTATATCAAGGAAGGACCAGAAAATAAGATTGTCCTGGTAGAAATATTTGTAGATGATACTGTTTTCACAGGGAATGATGATCTTTGCAAAGAATTTTCAGAACAAATGAGCAAGGAATTTGAAATGTCAATGTTCAGTGAAATCAAATTCTTTGTTGGACTTCAAATTCAGCAGAACAAGAATGGCATCTACATCACTCAAGAAAAATACATCAAAGAGATATTGAAAAAGTTTGGTATGGAAGACTGTAAACCAGTTGGAACTCCCATGTGTACTGGACTAAAACTTACCGATGATTCAAAGGAAATAGATCAGACATTGTACAGATCTATGATTGGAAATTTGCAATATGTAGTTCATACTAGGCCAAATATTGCTCTTGCAGTTGGAATTGTGGCAAGATTTTTAGCCAAACCAAGAGAAAATCACATCATGGCAATCAAGAGGATAATGAGATATCTGAAAGGAACTGAAGATTATGGATTATGGTATAAATTTGGAGGAAACCTAGACTTAAAAGTGTTTACTGATGCTGATTGGGCAGGAAACCTTGACGACAGAAAAAGCACAAGTGGAGGTGCATTCTTTCTTGGAAAGAGGTTGGTTTCTTGGACAAGCAAAAAGCAAAATTGTACATCTCAATCAACAGCAGAGGTAGAGTATGTTGCTGCAACAGTAAACTATTCTAATATTGTTTGGTTCAAGCAATTGCTACAAGGCATGAAGATGGAAATCAAGGAACCAGTCATCATGTTTTGTGATAATACAAGTGCAATCAACATATCTAAGAATCTAGTAACGCATTCTAAGACTAAGCACATTGCAATCAAGTATCACTTTGTCAGAGAATTGGTGCAGGACAAGGAAATCAGATTGGAATATGTCCATACAAAGGAACAGATTGCTAACATATTCACAAAGCCTTTACCTAAGGATGCATTTTTGTATCTCAGAGGTAAGTTAGGGGTCATTCCCCTATTTGAAGTTCACTAAAAATAAGTTTTAGTGATGCATCAGCTCTTACAAAATTGAACAATAATCAGTTGATGCAGCAAATCAAGGAAATATTGCATATGAATTAGTACTAAAGGTACAATGAAATTCATTGAAATTGAATTGTCTTTGGCATGTGTTGTCAAAGAGGGAGAGTTTTACTGTCATATCTTTTCAAAATTTGATTATGTAATTCCTTCATAGAGGGAGATTACTATAAGAGGGAGAGTTCTCTATCTTAGAGGGAGAATTGTTAATTGTGTTGTGTTGCTGTAGACTTGCTTTCAAATTTCATTTCTGCTATGACATGCTGTATTGCCATCAATGCCAAAGAGGGAGATTGTTGGATACAATTAAGTAATTGTGTATTGTCTTTGATGTTACACAAATGCCATATCAGTTATCAGACAGAGTCTACCAAGTTTTGTCAGTCAAGAAAATAGTTTACAGAGTCTATCGAGCTCAGTCGGTTAGTAAAGCCTTTTGCAGTGTATACCAAGCATTCCTATATGTCACATGGTGAGTTAGTGTTAATCGAGTTCGCACAGTAAGCTAAGGAAAGTTTAGTTCTTACTGAGATCACTCGGGTATCAAAAGATTTTGTAGCGGACGGTTAGTGTAGTTCGCACGGTAAGCTAAGGAAAGCTTAGTTTTCACCGAGCTCACTCGGTAGTCAAAGACAGCTTTTACCGAGTCTAGTTAGTTTCCAAAGGAAGTGGCAGGTTTACCAAATTCCTCGGTAATTGTAGTTTTTACCGAGTTCTCCCGGTTAACACAGGAAGCAGTTTTTTTTTTTGTTCTGAGCAGCGTCGGCCAGTGAAGAATTTTGTTTTGATTGTTAGTTCAAGCCGACTTTGGAATATGTTTTGTCAAGTTGGTTGGGCTGACCTAGTATTATGTATAGTATATAAAGAGGTGCTCAAGATGCGAAAAAGTGTGGAATAGAGAGTGTATACGGATAGTGCAAGGAAGTGCAAGGAAGAGACTTGTGTGTGCCTAAGCAGAGTTGAGCAGAGGGAAATCTTGGAGCTGCAAAGATATATTTAATCAGTAAGGATCTTGTGGAGCTAAACTGAGATCTGTATTCAGCAAGATAAGTTGCATTTATTTTCAGATCATTCATTGTTTCTTTCTAACCATTGTAACAGTGATTCCAAAATCTCCTAACAGAGTTGGTTTAACAGCCATTCCATAAATCCTTTAACAGGGTGGCAATTCAGTTGAATTGTTCTAAAGACCTCTTACAAGGCCACTCCTAACAGGGTGATTAAATCCTCTAACAGGGTCACACCTAACAGTGTGTTTTGTAACCTTTAACAGGGTTGGCTCCTAACAGGGCTCACTTTAGAAGAGTGAAAATTGGTGACTAGTTGCTGGTGGTTTTTCTCATATTGGGTTTCCATGTAAATCTGGTGTCTACTGTGTTCATGATTACTTTCTTTTGCATGGTCGCTTATTTCAGTAAATGCTTAATAAATTAACTAAACATCTATCAAGTTTTAAGCAGTAATTTATGTGTTTACCAAGTAGCAGCAGCAACTAAGTTTAAGGCATCTTTGGGACTGTTGAATTTGTTTTTGTGGTAACTGATTCACCCCTCCCCTCTCAGTTACCCCATCTTCATTTTCCAACAAGATAGGCTCCATTGATCCAAAATTAATCTTTCAACAATGTGCCCCATGCATCCCCAAATTAGACCCAAGCATTTGTTCATTAGAATAATCTTGTTCTAGAACAATAAGGATAGATGCATGGTTATCAATCCAATGAGAAAAGTGCATTTTATCAAGATTTGACTATGTGGGAGAGAAGAACAACTTTAAGACAATATTATGATGTAAATCAGCCCAATGTTGGATATCAAGCTCAAACACATAGAAATTCTTCTTATGCCATTTTTGGTGCTAGAAGTCAAGAGAACAATAGTGTTGTAGCCATCCATGCAAAAACCTACAAGGAGGAATATCAAAATAAGAAAATAAAGCCACCACCTTTTTATATCTCTTTAACCATAGGAGATAAAATGGCTAATAATTCCATGATAGAATTTGGTGCTAGCACCTTGGTCATGACTAAGAGGGTTGTTGATTAGCTAGGCATAAAGTATGAGCCTATGACTAAAGGGGTTACTCAACTAGATGGAAGTTCTTGTAGAAAAATAGGGATATTCAAAGATTTAAAAGTGAGCCTAAATGCATGTCTTGGCTATAGTATTTTGCAAGATGTATCTGGTATAGACCACCCTACACACTTTGTCATCTTCTTATCTAAATATTTTACTACTAAAATTAGTGGTGGGTATATTATTGTTGATTGGTCTTGCAAGTTTTTTAGAACTAGAAATGACACAAAGACCTCCATCATAACAGATTCATTTAACACTAATCATATAGAGCCTTACATGATTATTTGTGAAAATGTGAATTGTACTCTCTTTGATGAGGAGGTAGACTATTTGGATCCATTTAGGCATATGGATGAGGCTGAGCCAAGAATCTATGTTATCCATGAGCAAGATGTTGTCATCCCAAATCTAATCCAAGGTGTGAAAGAGGGAAAAAAAATTGTTGGTGCATAAGGAGGATGAGATGATATATCTATATCTCATCCTCTTTATATAGAGTAGGTTTTTAGTTTTCAATTTTCCATGGAGTAGAGGCAAAATAATCTATGGAGTAGAGTAGGTTTTTAGTTTTCCAAGAAGTGCATGAGCACAGCTATTCCATCCTAAATATAGCTTCTTCTTTTTTGTAATTTTTCTAGTTGTAGAGGAAGATTTTTGTGAAGTTGTAGGTGGGGAAATGTGTCATTTTCTTTGGTGACTCCATACCCAATGGATTGTTTAAGATCACTAATCTATGTTTAGCAAGAAAGAATCCACTCTGAGTCACCAAGAATGTTGGCCATTTTCCCCCCCATTCAGCCCATCACTAATGTTCAATTACAGAAACTCTCAATCGGTTGGATTCCTTATTTTGGATTAATCCACTAAGGTTGGTGTCTAACATTCTAAGTTGACTTAGTTTGTTCTTTAACCAAGCTAAAATTTCTTCTTTTGTTGAGATGGAAAAGTTTGTTATTGGTCGAGTTGGCTCTGGCTTGCAGATTTGATTGCTCCCATGTTTTTGCAAGCTATCTGCCCATCTTCCCAAAAGTGTGAGATGTTGCCATGTGTCACTATTCTATCATTTCTTCATACTATGGTGTCTCTGAGAGGATTTGAGGTCTAGAATTGTGCCACATGGTGGAGGGTCCCATCTCTAGCACTTATTTTTTAACTCAACATGCATTGTGCAGGTCGATTACAAAGATTCAATACAAGATTATGGAATCGTCGTATGTTTTGTCAAATGGAAAGGCACGAGATGATGTTTCACGTCACCATTCTAGTCTTTTCTCATGCTTCCTTGTTCCTTCAAAGTTGTTAAGCCTAGAATTATGTCACACTTCCATGCATCACCATTCCAACATTTATTCACTTAGTTGAGTCTCTACGAGGCTCCAAAGCCTAGAATTGTGCAATAGTCATTACATCTAGCTCATCTTGGAGTCTCCTTCCTACATCACACATGTTTAATGGAAATAATGCTCATCTTGATTGATGGTTGTGATTTAGTATATTGTTGAGGGAGATTCTCTTTCATCTTGGACATCCATCTTGAGGAGAAGATCTACATCGATGGTGGTGACTTAATCTATCATTAGGGGAGATTCTCATTGCATCTACATTTTTCATATCAATGGATGATCTTCATCAATGTTCCATGAGTTTTTGTGAGATGGTTTTCTCATCTCATGAAACTACAAGATGTTGCCAAGTGTCCTATTCTGGCATTTCTTCATATTGCAAAGTCTCTATGAGGCTTTGAATCCTAGAATTGCATGATAACCATTGGATCTAGCACATCTTGGGTGGTCTCCTCACTGCATCTTAGTTTTCCATCATGAAGAGAGGATCTGCATCGATGGTGATAACTTTATCTTTTTTGGGGGAGATTTCCATGGCATCTAGACCATCCATTTCAAGGAGAAGACCAATGACCAACATCTTTTTTATTCAAATGAGATCCCCCCACCATGTTCAACCCTACATTTTGTAGGTGAATTAGCTTCTCCCAGCCATGACACACTAACATGGCATATTCTTCAATGTTGAGCAACTTCTAAGGCCTTGTTTGCATGATGCCAATGCACTCCATGTCTCTTTAATGTGTGGAATGATCAAATCTTTGGTGATTGGATCTCTTTCATGGCTAGGTGCATTAATTTGGGTTTCTTCTTGTCACTTCATGGGCAGATTGTAGTTCATGATCAAATTTCTTTC
Source organism: Cupressus sempervirens (assembly GCA_028749045.1). Taxonomy (NCBI): domain Eukaryota; kingdom Viridiplantae; phylum Streptophyta; class Pinopsida; order Cupressales; family Cupressaceae; genus Cupressus; species Cupressus sempervirens. The sequence continues at coordinate 521,482,318 of CM053783.1, read as the reverse complement.
TGATTCTCAATTATCGCTCTCCTCTATAGCTCAATTCCACTTGTTTGGGGTTTGAACTTGATGTAAACATTAGATTTATGCCTAAAATCTTTCAAATGTAGTTGTAAATATGTTTTAGGGGTTCTTCTCTATGGTAATTTTGTAATAGCCTTATGCTCTGCAACTATATTCCTTTTTCCTTCCATTAATAATATTCCTTCATTTACCTCTTCTCGTCATTCATGATTTGTGTATGTATCTTGCCTTGTTTTGAATGTTTCTTTCCTACTTCTTAGATTTATATGTTGTGTTTAATATGTTGATAATTGTTACATTGTGAAGATGTCTTTCCTTTCAACATTCAATTAACTCCAACCATGCATGTGAGTTCTGAGAGGATAGAATAGAGTCAAGATCTATGTATTTAAGTATTTCATTCATGTGTCATATAGTCATGGGAAGAGATTATAACCATGTTCTATCTCATTGCATCACACCCTTTCCCTTTCAACATTTTATTTTTTGTTATCCTTCTCCCTTTTCCTCTCAAGTAGTAGTTTAGGCACACCTTGATAGTGAGGAAGCTAGCCTTGTCCAGAGATTTAGCCTCAGACCATAAATCCCATAGTAGGAGGTTATTTCCATGTTGCACAAGGTCATTTGAGGGTCATACAAAAAAAAAGGGTACAAACTTTTGTGTCAACAGTTCCATGAAACTAGAAGGAAAGAGAGATAGGGAGAGGTAAAGATGCAATAATAATGCATAGATTTGAACATGCCTTAAAAATCATACCAATCACTAAAGTTTAAAGTACTCCAAGCTATAAAAAGAATTTGTATTTTCATTTCATGGATAAAAAGGAGATGAGTGGAGTGTATAACCCCATGTTAAAGAGATTGAAAAATACCTTAATAGGAACAATGACTTTTACAAAAGGGTACATACATTCACCAAAGAATATTTCCACTATGAGATGCACCCAAGAAGAGAAACATTTCAAGGTAAATAAGCACATAAAAAAAAGAGAGCACAAAGGGATATACTAATGTTTTGGGTCAGTAAGATCATATGATAATATGTAATATTATATCAAGTATGAAAATAGCATCACTCCCCAAAGCAAGTAGAACTCTGACACAATGGAGGAAAATACATGTAAGAGTTACAAAGAAGAGTCTTTTTGGGTCACTAACATGGAGACTAAGAAGAATTGGTGCTACCATATCATACGCAACCAAGAAGACTATACAAGATCACTTGTATGAATAAGTGTAACATAAAATATAGAAACATGTAGAAGAAAAGAGATACATTTAGAAGACTATTTATGATAGGGTGGTTACTTTATCCTCTTGTGCTCTACAAAGAAACATGGATTGTCTAAACAAATAAAATAAAAAACATTAAAAAAACACAACATAGGAGAAAAATACAAAGACTACCATGATAAATGAAGTCCACATCAATCATCCAGCATGTCCCCACTCCCCACCCCCCATCTTGGTCCATAATTCTAGGGAAGAGTTGGTGTTCTTTTTGGTAAAGAACATACCAGGCAAATTTAAACCTCATAGCAAGAAACAAAGACTAGGGACATGCCTAAAGACAAGCTAAATCCTATATTCAGCAAGGCTAAATCTTAGTTCTAGGCCAATTAACAGAGTCATATAAGGACTCACTTCACTTTAGGCTTTGGAAAGCCAAGGTGGGAAAACTTGAGGGATTTTCCTAATTTATCTTGATACTTCATTACAAGACTACCCTCTATAGCAGATATGGTCAGTATTCTTCTTCAATTTGATGGTAAATCTCTTGATCACAGTAGCTAATCATAACCAAGGAAAGTAACCGCAAATAAGCCATGACCTACACTTATAGTTCTTCAAAACATAAAATGGGAAAATAATATTCATTTTGATTTGGTTTCTCAGCATAATCAATTATGCAACAGCAAAGAACATACATCCTTCAAGCTGACCAGTCCCTTATCCAATGGGCACTAACTGAATCTTCACATACAGATGGATACCTAAAATATAATCATATATTTAGGTGTATGGTCTATCTACTTGACTTACAAATAGACATCAATATTCATTAAAACTCTCTTACTTATGGTGATATCCTTCTAGTGTAACCTGCAATCCTATCAGTATAAAAAAGCATTTACTTGGAGCTTTGTTCCAACAACAAATCTATTCTGATATACAACCTTAAGGGGATGTAATTGGGTTCAATCTCTTAGTTCTTAAATACAGAACATTGCAAATAATAGAAGTAGGAGATGAGAATCAGAATGAAACTAAGAAAGGTGAAACTCTTGCATTAATTTCCTTGGAAACAATACATCATCTATATATCAAAATTTAGAAAATACACATAGAATGACTGTGTAATACAAATGCCTCAAAAAGAATAGAATATGCTATTCATAATAGGAAGAACACTGAGAAAAATGGTATCATAGATCTGAAAGAACTCAAGATTGGAACCATGAATGGTCTCTCAGTCACAAAAAATTGGAACCTCTACAATGGAAAAAAGATAGAAAGATATAGAAGAGAAAGAATTCACAGATTTTTTCTGAAGATGACAAGTGTCCACTTGAAATTCAATCCTCTGTAACTGAATAATTTCTTCCTTCCATCTCCCATTCTGATTTGATCTTGTTTCATCATTATCTGCAACTGATTTGCAAAATATCTCTGCTTAATGATGAAAAACTCTTTGGGTCACCAAAATATCTGATTGCCCTATGAAAATGCTAGTGAAAATGAGTTTTTATTGAGTAAATCTGAACAAATTCAACCCTAACTACATTTCCATTGCCTTTTACTGATATTCAGGTCATTACCTTGACAAATAATCAAACTGAACTTCCTGGTCTGAATATGGTTGCAATTTAGGTACCTGATAGAAAACCTTGTACTATTCGAATAGATGAATTCTTGTGAAAAAACTAACTTTGGAATCAAAAGTTCATCTTCTCACCATTTTGGTAGTATATGATAACGCATACTTTGCATACTAGGAGCCCTTTGAAAGTCGATTCAAAAATGACTCCTCTACTAGAAATGCTCAGGTCTACATCTTTTAAATTTAAATTTTGAAAAATTAAAAAAAAAACTCTAAAGTAAAAACTTTAGGTTAGATGCCCCTTTTTACAATTTAAAAAATGTGAACTTATCCTTCACACAAAAAATAATAATAATAAATATTATTATTTTGGTTCTTCAATATTGGCCCTCACCTTCCACTCTGGGTCAACCCATAGTTGACCCATTGCCACATGGCAGTATCTGATTAGTTGAGTACTGTGAACGAGCACCACTTCTCATTGTTTGATTGGCCTGCCCATTGCACTACAACATCATGATTGAGCTGACCTAGTGACACATGTCACTTGCGTGCTTCCCTGCATTTTTAAACTTACCTACATCTTTTTTTTGCAGTTTTGCGAGTGCCGTCTGATCTTGCCACATGGCACGATCCTATGTGACTACTTGAACTTGCATGTCCCTGCCATGTCACTGCACCCAGAGCTCGCATTGCCATGTGTCACCTGCCTGCTTCACCGCATTATTTATCTTCCTCGCAACTTGTTTTTGCAGGGAAGCAAGCACTGCCAGATCTCGCCACATAGCATCATCTTGTTGCACTTGAGCTTGGGCTCCATGTCATTGATCTTGCTTTTTCATGTAAAAATTTGGTGATGTCACCTTCACCTAGCAATCTACCTCACGCACGGGTCCCACTTTGCGGCATTCAACTTTGCCCTTTTAATAAAGCCCTCTCTTTGAGGCACTTCAACATATGCATGGAGTTCTATTTTAAAAACTAAATAGAACCACCCACAAAGGATGTGGGATAAATGAATTTTTATTATCCTTCATATATTCTTATTATAGCAACTTTCCCTGTCGTGTGGCTAGGATGCATATCTAGCCTACTTCATCTGAGAGTATAATAGATGCGCCATCAGAAGAGAACTTCCCATCTACAAGCATAAATGATCCAGTCTCATATATTCAAATGAGAGAACCCTCCCTTATATCCCAGATTATTGTCTCTCCATCATATCTAGCACTTTAGCTATTCTTGGATTGAAAGGATGCACATCTAACACATATGTTGATTCAGTGTGACGAGCTCAAGAATTGACTAGGCTACCATCAACAGCATTCCATACATGTATCTTGCAATCCATTATTGTAGCAAGCACAAATTGATTATCTAAACTCCAAACTACCATGTTTATACCGCGAGGAGTAGGAAGCACTCTCTTCCAAAACTCTGCCTTTGACCAGCATGTGGGGTGAGTTCTTTCTTGGTCTGTCACATTTATTTGATGCCTCTACTTCATGTCTTCCCCAAAAAAAACATCTCCCCTCTACTGGCAACACTTTTCTGAAAAACATGGGGTTTTCTTTTAAGTAGTGCACTCCCAATCTACCTGTATGATGCACGGGAGGCTCTGTTTTGCGTGCATTCTACATTCTTTTTATGTGAACTCTTCTTCATACATTTTCCTACCTCCTTTGTTGATAGATGGGTGCCCTCTTATAATGGTGTGGGTGGCTGTAGATTTGACTTCCCCTAAAAAATGCGGATTGCTACTTGTTACGTGGAATGTTTTGAAGAACATGGACTCTCCTCCCTGCCACAACGTGGAGCTACCTCAACATGGATGGGATCTCCATCTGCTGAAGCTACGGCTCCCACATTCTTTCAAATTTTTTTTTACTCTAATCACTATAAAAGTGATCCTTCCCCCTTATGCAATGGCCTACTCATTGTATACGAACAACTCCTCTTAAGCCACAACCACTATTTACTTAACGTGAGGATTTCCCTTTGTCAAACATCATGAAGATGTTTCCTCTGCATGGGATTTGACATCAATTTATTTGGACATGAAACTAAAGGCAGAGACTCGATTTTGAAGTGGACAACCTCATTCACATGTAGTGACATGCCCTGGCATTCATATACAATCCACAATGTTATAAAATATCAAAGTCGGCAACCAATCAAGGATTCCCCTACTGGATGCTGATGAATATATAATATACTATCCCTCTTCATCCTTTTGAACAAGGTTGATAAATATATAATATGCATTTATTATTAAGACTATTATCATTCTTCTTCAAAAACATCTTTAAATTTCCTCGAGCTCCATCAGTCCTACTAGATTCAGTCGGGCCCAAAGGTGGGTCTGACTAAAAAAATATTCGTTTTTGAAAAATTAACATAGAAAATTTATCCACCAACCCTCTTGAACTGGTTGGAAACCAAGTTTGAAAACAAACAAGCCACAAAAACTTATTTTAAATCATTTTTGCATCACTATGAAATCTCAGTCAGGAGGCTTGTTGCCTGGCTTTAAAAACTGATTCAAACATCTAACAAAGCTCTAAAACTCAAGATCTTTGTTCTCTATGACATATTCAACAAGCCTACAAAAAATCATTGCATGAAGACATCAAGGTCAAAATATATCAACCTTTAAAGTTAACAACTTAAATTCACCTGTAGATAAACATGTTAGAAAACTGGAAAGTGCATTTGGTTTGAGCTTCGAAGACTGGGCAAACGGGCACATGAGTTAATGAAAACTGGGGAACTAGTAAATTTTCATGAGGAGAGTAAGATTATACAACTTTGGCTCATGAAAAATCATAGGGTAAATTTGGCAAGGGCACAAAGTTGACTACCTAGATTTGCAGGACAGAGGACATCAATAAAATATCACTTTTTTGTAAATGGAATGACCTTGCAAAAGTGTACAAACGGATTTGTCAAGAATTGAAAACTAGCACACTTGGAGTATTTTTAGTGTAGAACATAGGGAAACAAAAATTTGGTCCTACCAATCATAGGCACTAAGATATGGCATCCTGAACAGGGCTCCCGATCAATCTGCATCTCTGACTACCAGTGAAACTTTGAAAATTGCAAATGGAATCACATTTGAAAACTAATCAAATGGATTCTTCATAAGCTCAAATATAGAATATAGATAGTTTCTAACCCCTAGAATATGATGTAACAATAATTTTCTCATTTAGGTCAACTGGTCAAAAGTTATGACTCGTCAAATAGGGCTTCCCAGAAAAGTGTACAAAGTGCATTAGCATGAAAATAGTAAACTACCAACTTTGAGGGATTCAAAACCTAGTCAAACGGACTTGAAACAACTTGAAATATGAAACATAGGTTCTCAAGTATGGACATCAGATAATTTCAAAATAGAAAGTCATGACACATTTCTGCGTGCAAGATATTCACTAGCAAACACAACCTCCTGTGGTTATTTGACACTAGGGCAGAATTGCAAATTTCACAAATGCTTGAAACAGGACTTTGCCAAATAGCTTAGAATGATGATTTATCTTCATGGAATAGGTAGATGGGCTGAATGGAAGGTGTTAGAAACATTGAACACCTTTTAGGCCTCATACTGACATTCAGGTACAATCTCATCAAAAGGGCATTTATAGGGCTTGGTTTTTTGCAAAAGTGCTAAAAATTGACCACGCAATTTTTAGTGCCAACAATGGCTCTTTCTGGGGATGCATGTCCCTTACGGGCATGGCAAGATTTCAGATCTCTCAGAGAAGCAAACCACACTCTTGAACTCCAAAAACTCTCTTGAACAACTTTATTGAAAGCGGGGAAACAACTACAACTACCAAGATTATATACACACGATGGCCCCAAGCCACCGAACTTGAATAAAATTATATACCTCTATCATATACCTGATTCTCATTCCTTTCATGAGGTAAAATGAAATTACTTCTACCCATTTCACCAATCAGATCAGCATCATGCAACGAATCACTTGGTAAAATGAGATTAACACCTTCACTTTCATAGTGCATATAAAAACTAGGCACAAATTTAACCTCTTGCTCACTATGATAGAGAACATCAGCATGCTCTTGAATACCAACATCAAATTGAAACTCATCCCTACTACTTGATTCATGCATGCTATCTGTCAGAAATGCAAAGAGCTCATTCTCAACTTCACATAAAAAGTTATATATATCATGCATTTTTAACTCACCTTGACTTTGCATTTCTTCAAGTATCTCCGGCTAAATGTCAAAAGAGCAGTCAGATTTATATTCACACATGACATCATCATCAAAATCTGACATCACTTCACAACCACCTGATATATCTTCATAATCTAAGTTCTGATTGGTTTTTACCTCATTTGAATGATCGTAGAACTTACCATGAAGTGTCGGTTTCTCTTCAAAGACAACTCCATCACACACTTCATCTTCACACTTACCAAATATAGCATCATTAGAAGATTCAATATCAGAAATAGAAGAACAATAATCTAATTTACTACAATAGTATGAAAAAGTATCATCATTTTCATCTAACCCCGCTAAACCTAAAACCTCCATGTCATCTTCAAACAATGGGTTAATAAATCCATGTAGTGATCCTTTCTGAACATTAGGACAAAACATGGGATGCTCATCCTCACAATCATCATCATATAAAACATTATTATAGACTTGAAATTCATTACCCACCCTATCTTAATGGAAACTTTCAGGGTATGAAAAAAAGTCTAAACTGTATGAAGACTCCTTTTCTATTTCTTCTACCAAACATATAGTGTCTATATTTACATCCTCTTTATCAACTTGTTTAGGATAACCATTACGAACTAACTGTGATTCATTCCTAAACACCTCACTACATGTTGGATTTTTATTGTCTGATGTAAAAGCATTTGACAACCTTCTACTGAAGTCTTCAGAATTATTAACCTGAGCTAGACTCAACATTCTTTTATCTTCATACCTTGGGGATAGATCACTATTAAAATCTTCATTGGCTAACTAAATTGTATGATGAAAAAATTGAGTTGCACCTTCCATTTCAGAATCAAAGGAAGAATTCATACCTTCAGCTTCAGATGAATGTTCATTGCCATCATTTCTTTCTTCCTCCCAATCAAAATCAGATCTATATGAAGGTAAACATACAGTGTCTTTTTCCTCACTATGATTCAAGCAACCACTCTCATCATCTCCTTCATATGATGCTTCTTCATTGTACATTGGATAAACAACTTCATTGTCATCATTTGGAAGATGACTTATAGCTTCATACCCAAATTGAGATTCATATCTTTCTAATTCATTATTAACATAATGCAACCTCTCAATAAGAGAATTCAATTCTTGCCTATTTGACTAATTAAAAGAATACATCTTACCATTTACTACTAAAACATTATCAACATGTGCATTATGTTCTTCTAATTGTGGCTAAGATGATTGTGATTCACGCTCTTCACTTTGTGTTAACTCTCCATGGCATGTCGGATCAACAACATCAAACTCATGATCCGAGAGATAACTTTCAGCCTTCTCACTTGCACAAGACTGAGATCTAGGTTCAACAACTTCAAAATTGGAAACATTAGTAATATCATCATACACATAACTATCATGAGAAGAACTTTCTATTGTAACCAATGTCTAATCTGTAAAATCAACATGTCGCTGAAACCTATCAGAGTCTAAAATATTATTCACTACTATAGCATCATGAACATGTGTGTTTCTATTTGCAACTAGACTAGCCTTTCTCATACACACATTCTAATTTAAATTCTCAATCTGATTAAAACCTACAGCAGGGTTGTTGACATTCTGAACTGTATTGGAACACTCAACATAATATTGCTCTTGATTTTTATCTTCATTATGCAAGAAGGAAACCCTAAAGAAATGACTCCTAGTAATTCCATACTTCAAATTATTCTCAAAGTCCATGGCAGTCATAAAGGCCTAATATAATGTCTGAGGTTCCTTATTCCTCAACCGGTAACTCATTTTCTTATCAAATGCACCAAGGTAAACTATTAGGCACACTTTATCCTCTGGTTTATATTTCTCAGGGATCTCATTTAGGGTTCTTACAAATCTAATATTAAAATGAGGAACAAGCTCATCTTCCTCAATATGAATCCTTAAAAATTTATCAAATGAATCAGGTAAGCTCACCCTCTCTCCAAATTGCTCCATGAAAGCTGCATGCAACTCACTCTAGGATGAAAAAGAAAATGCTGGTAAAAATGAAAACCAATCTCTAGCATCACCCTCTATAGTTTGAACAAATAATTTCATGTGTACATCTTCATGGGGAATCTCATAGCCACCCATCAAGTCACTGAAAACTTGAACATGCTGACTAGCTGAAACATTGTGGTTTCCACTGAATTTAGACAAATTCTTTCTAATATCATTAGGAATGACATTAGGGAAACCATAGATACCATCAAAACATAATTGCATGTATCTCTTGGTAGAAAAGGATCTACAATTTTGGTCAATGGACTGCATACTAGGTGAACAGAAATTTGCCATCTCTTGCAAACTAACAACTTCACCAAATATCTTTCTAGATTTAAAACTTGCAGTAGATCTAAAAAATTTATCTACCAACTCAAATCTCTAAACATATTCCAAGATGTAAATACACTTTCTAAAATAATCCTTCATATAATATGCTGAGATACATAAAACATTTCTCCTACGTAGTTCTTAAAATCACTTGATGGAGAAAACTTTCATATAACTTACTTTCTTGAAAAAGAAATTCAAGAAAGAGGAAAATACCTTAACCATGATGCTTGCAAACTTCTTCAATGCTGTAAAGAACAAAAAATTCAAATCATGCTTGATTTAGTAACCCTTGCACAACATCACCCTTTTCTTTTAGCCACTACCAAGGGCCTGAGCTAACTTCTTCAAATTTGCATTCCAATTATTGCAACTTTCACAATACCCTTCACTTCAAAAAGTTACACTGGTGTAGAGATATACTTTAGAGTTGCCACTCATTAAATGAGAAAAGATTTTCCTAGCTTGCATAAGACAACAAGCTGGTCCAAAATTTATAACAGGTATTTGAAAACTCACACACAACCTTGGAACATCACACCCTTAACAAAGTGAAAGAGCAGATTCTTGACTGGGAAACATGAAACCTTGCATACAAAACTAAGTATGCAAATTTTTGGAGTGAAATATATTACACCAGAGATCTTCATCCTTTTATCAATGAATTTCTTCATGACTCCCTAGTAGAGTTGCCATTTTGTTGGTGTTCTTTTTGGTAAAGAACATACCAGGAAAATTTAAACTTGATACCAAGAAACAAATACTAGGGACATGCAAGGCTAAATCTTAGTTCTGGGCCAATTAACAGAGTCATATCAGGACTCACTTCACTTTAGGCTCTACAAAGCCAAGGTGGGAAAACTTGAGGGATTTGTCTAATTTATCTTGATACTTCATTACAAGACTACCCTCTATAGCAGATATGGTCAATATTCTTCTTCAATTTGATGGTAAATCTCTTGATCACAGTAGCTAATCATAACCAAGGAAAGTAACCACAAATAAGCCATGACCTAGACTTATAGTTCTTCAAAACATAAAATGAAAAAATAATATTCATTTTGATTTGGTTTCTCAACATAATCAAGTATGCAATTGCAAAGAACATGCATCCTTTAAGCTGACCAGTCCCTTATCCATTGGGCATTAACTGAATCTTCACATATAGATGGATACCTAAAATATACTCATATATTCAGGTATATGGTCTATCTGCTTGACTTGCAAGCAAACATCAATAGTCATTAAAACTCTCGTACTTATGGTGATATCCTTCTGGTGTAACCTGCAATCCTATTTGTATAAACAAGCATTTACTTGGAGCTTTGTTCCAACAGCAAATCTATTCAGATATACAACCTTAAGGGGATGTAACTGGGTTCAAGCTCTTAGTTCTTAAACATAGAACATTGCAAATAATAGAAGCAGGAGATGAGAATCAGAATGAAACTAAGAAAGGTGAAACTCTTGCATTAATTTCCTTGGAAACAATACATCATCTGCATATCAAAATTTAGAAAATACACATAGAATGACTGTGTAATACAAATGCCTCAAACGGAATAGAATATGCTATTCATAACAGGAAGCACATTGAGAAAAATGGTATCACAGATCTGAGAGAACTCAATATTGGAACCATGAATGGTCTCACAGTCACAAAAAATTGGAACCTCTACAATGGAAAAAAGATAGAAAGATATAGAAGAGAAAGAATTCCTAGATCTGTTCTAAAGATGACAAGTGTCCACTTGAAATTCAATCCTCTATAACTAAATAATTTCTTCCTTCCATCTCCCATTTTGATTTGATCTTATTTCATCATTATCTACAACCGATTTGCCAAATATCTCTGCTTAATGGTGAAAAACTCTTTGGGTCACCAAAATATCTGATTGCCCCATGAAAATGCTAGTGAAAATGAGTTTTTACTGAGTAAATCTAAACAAATTTTACCCTAACTACATTTACATTACCTTTTACTGATATTCAGGTCATTACCTTGACAAAAAATCAAAACTGAACTTCCTAGTTTGAATATGGTTGCAATTTAGGTACCTGATAGAAAACCTTGTACTATTCGAACTAACAGATTCTTGTGCAAAAACTAACCTCGAAATCAAAAAGTTTGTCTTCTCACAATTTTGATGATATATGATAAGGCATACTTTGCATACTAGGAGCCCCTTGAAAGTCAATTAAAAAATGACTCCTCTGCTAGAAATGCTCAGGTCTACATCTTTTAAATTTAAATTTTGAAAAAATTTTAAAAACTGTAAAGTAAAAACTTTAGGTTAGATTCCCCTTTTTACAATTTGAAAAATGTGAACGTATCCTTCACACAAAAAATAATAATAAATATTATTATTTTGGTTCTTCAATATTGGCCCTCACCTTACACTCTGGGTCAACCCATAGTTGACCCACTGCCATGTGGTAGTATCTGATTAGTTGAGTACTATGAATGAGCACCACTTGTCATTGTTTGATTAGCCTACCCGTTGCACTACCACATCATCGCTGAGCTGACCTAGTGACACATGTCACTTGCCTGCTTCCCCACATTTTTTAACTCACCTGCATCTTCTTTTTGTTGTTTTGCAGGTGTCGTCCGATCTTGCTACGTGGCACGATTCTGTGCGACTGCCTAAACTTGCATGTCCCTGCCACATCACTACATGCAGAGCCCACATCGCCATGTGTCACCTGCCTACTTCCCTGCATTATTTATCTTCGTCACAACTTGTTTTTGTGAGGAAGCGGGCATTTCCAGATCTCGCCATGTGGCATCATCTTGTTGCACCTGAGCTTGGGCTCCATGTCATCGATCTTTCTTTTTCACCTAAAACTTTGGTGATGTCACCTTCACCTAGCAATCTACCTGATGCACGGGTCCCACTTTGTGACATTTAGCTTTGCCCTTTTAGAAAAGCCCTCTCTTTGAGGCACTTCAACATATGTGTGGAGTTCTATTTAAAAAACTAAATAGAACCACCCACAAAGGATGTGGGATAAATGAATTTTTATTATCCTTCATACATTTTGATTACAGCAACTTTCCCTATCCTGTGGCTAGGATGCATATCTGGTCTACTTCATCTGAGAGTATAATAGATGTGCCATCAGGAGAGAACTTCCCATCTACAAGCTTAAATGATCCAATCTCATATATTCAAATGAGAGCACCCTACCTTATATCCTAGATTATTGTCTTTCCATCATATCTAGCACTTTAGCTATTCTTGGATTGAAAGGATGCACATCTAACACATACGTTGATTTAGTGTGACTAGCTCAAGAATGGAATAGGCTACCATCAATAGCATTCCATACATGTATCCTGCAATCCATTATTGCAGCAAGCACAAATCAATTATCTAAACTCCAAACTACCATGTTTACACTACGAGGAGTAGGAAGCACTCTCTTTCAAAACTCTGCCTTTGACCAGCATGTGGGGTGAGTTCTTTCTTGGTCTGTTGCATTTATTCAATGTCTCTACTTCATGTCTTCCCCAAAGAAAATGCGTCCCCTCTACTGGCAATGCTTTTCTAAAAAATGTGGGGCTCTCTTTTAAGTAGTGCACTCCCAATCTACCTGTATGATGCACAGGAGGCTCTGTTTTGCATGGATTCCACATTTTTTTTATGTGAACTCTTCTTCATACATTTTCCATCCTCCTTTGTTGACAGATGGGCACCCTCTTATAATGTCGTGGGTGGTTGCAGATTTGACTTCCCCTAAAAAATGTGGATTGTTTCTTGTTATGTGGAATGTTTTGAAGAACATGGACTCTCCTCCTTGCCACAACATGGAGCTGCTTGGGCATGGATGGGATCTCCACCTGTTGAAGCTACAGCTCCCACATTCTTTCAAATTTTTTTTTACTCTAATCACTATAAAAGTGATCCTTCCCCCTTATGCAATGGCCTACTCATTGTATACGGACAACTCCTCTTAAGCCACAGCCACTATTTACTTAACATGAGGATTTCCCTTTGTCAAACATCATGAAGATGTTTCCTCTACATGGGATTTGACCTCAATTTATTTGGACATGAGACTGAAGGCAAAGACTCAATTTTGAAGTGGACAATGTCATTCACATGTAGTGACATGCCCTGGCATTCATATACAATCCATAATGTTATAAAATATCAAAGCCGAAAACCAATCAAGGATTCCCCTACTTAATGCTGATGAATATATAATATACTATCCCTCTTCATCCTTTTGAACAAGGTTGATAAATATATAATATGCATTTATTATTAAGACTATTATCATTCTTCTTCAAAAACATCTTTAAATTTCCTCGAGCTCCATCAGTCCTACTAGATTCAGTCGAGCCCAAAGGTGGGTCCGACTAAAAAAGTATTCGTTTCTAAACAATTAACATAGAAAATTTATCCACCAACCCCCTTGAACTGGTTGGAAACCAAGTTTGAAAACAAACAATCCACAAAAACTTATTTTAAATCATTTTTGCATCACTATGAAATCTCTGTCAGGAGGCCTGTTGCCTGGCTTTAAAAACTGATTCAAACATCTGACAAAGCTCTAAAACTCAAGATCTTTGTTCTCTCTGACATATTCAACAAGCCTACAAAAAATCGTTGCATAACGACATCAAGGTCAAAAGATATCAACCTCTGAAGCTAACAACTTAAATTCACCTGCAGATAAACATGTTAGAAAACTAGAAAGTGTGTTTGGTTTGAGCTTCGAAGACTGGGCAAACGGGCACATGAGTTAATGAAAACTGGGGAACTAGTAAATTTTCATGAGGAGAGTAAGATTATACAACTTTGGTTCATGAGAAATCATAGGGTAAATTTGGCAAGGGCACAAAGTTGACTACCTAGATTTGCAGGACAGAGGACATCAGTAAAATATCACTTTTTTGTGAATGGAATGACCTTAGAAAAGTGTGCAAACGGATTCGTCAAGATTTGAAAACTGGCACACTTGGAGTATTTTTAGTGTAGAACATAAGGAAAAAAACCATTTGTTCCTACCAATCACAAGCACTAAGATATGGCATCCCAAACAGGGCTCCCGATCAATCTGCATCTCCGACTACCAGTGAAACTTCAAAAATTGCAAATGGAATCACGTTTGAAAACTGATCAAACGGATTCATCATAAGCTCAAATTTGGAACATAGAAAGTTTCTAACCCCTAGAAGTCAAAAGTTATGACTCGTCAAACAGGGCTTCCCAGCAAAGTGTGCAAAGTGCATCAGCATGAAAACCATAAACTACCAACTTTGAGGGATTCAAAACCTAGTCAAACGGACTCGAAATGACTTGAAATCTGAAACATAGGTTCTCAAGTATGGACACCAAATAATCTCAAAATGGAAAGTCATGACACATTTCTGGGTGTGAGATATTCACTGGCAAACACAGCCTCCTATCGTTGTTTGACACTAGGGCAGAATTGCAAATTTGACAAATGCTTGAAACAGGACTTCGCCAAATAGCTTAGAATGATGATTTATCTTCATGGAATAGGTAGATTGGCTGAATGGAAGGTTTTAGAAACATTGAACACCTTTTAGGCCTCATACTGATAGTCGAGTACAATCTCATCAAAAGGGCTTTTATAGGGCTTGGTATTTTGCAAAAGTGCTAAAAATTGACCACGCAATTTATAGTGCCAACGAGAAGGATGGTCACTTGAGAGAGGAATGAAAACCATCACAGTGGAAATTACAACAAGTTGTAAGAAGGACTTTAGGAGTTAATTTTCTCATTACTTGAAGTGAGTGTAAGCTATGTAGAAATTACATTAGGAAAATAATTATCCATATTAATTAATTATTCATCATTACTAGTTGTTAGAAATATAATATGGAAAGTGTGATACTGAGAGGGGACAGTGGTGGGGAGGGGGGCGGGGTGTTGTGAATCAAGATCTATAAAACTTATTTTACTTCAAACATATAACATATTTGATATCTTCTCATAAACCCTCATTTGAACATTAATCTTACATCAATGTAGTTATGCACATCAACATTATATCATATCTAACTTCTAACTTCATGAATGAAAACTCATAAACACATCAACACACGCTCATTTGGTAATAATGTAGAACATCAACACACACTCATTTGGAGTGGGGATGACACCCATAAAATTTTCACTACTGTAGCAATAAAGTGTTCCTCTTAAGGCTACAATGTTTGATCACTTTTGATGATCTACCCTATGAGGTGTCTTCCTTGTGAAAGGCTAAAAGAGCTGCTATGTTCTACCTTGATTAAATAATTTTTACATTGCAACTAAGTGAGTACACTATTAGGAGATTTTAAAAATATTTTTGAAGCTACTTTATTAAGAGATTTAAAACTTGCATTACATATTATAATGTTTAATACCTAATTCTTTGGTATGCACTTCCAATGTTGATATCATATCTCCTCTATGCAATGAATTATCACCATATTGTGATTCATCTTCTTTTTCTCTACTTACAACTATTCGCTGCACTACTTGGTCTCTTTCATCTAATTCACCTTCAAAAAATTTCATGCAACCAAACTCTTCATCCATACACTCACACACACAAACTAGGTCATAGATCCTCCTTAAATAGTTGTTTGGTGAACCTTCTAGGTCGTAATCAATGATCTAGATTCATTTCTTTTACCAGTTAGTCCTTCCATTTTCTAATTGGTGGATTGCCTCACATAGGGATTAATGATCTTCCATTTAATGTGTAATCAACTCCTTGATTAGCTCCTTAATCTTCAAGATACTTTTCCATCTCAATAAAAATTGTTTACATCAAATTTTGTCCCATTGTAAATAAATATGCAAAACTATTTTACTCAACACTAACACCATACTAATGCTAAACATAAACTATTTCATCATGCTATCCATTATCCCTAAATACACTCAAAATAAACTAGATTAGTCAATCTCTATATAAATTAGCATCAACTACTATCCCTAATAAACTTGGAAATCATTGGAGTACTTAATAACCTATGGCTTGCTTGGTAGTAACTATTGCTTAGCACATAACCTTAAATATATAAAAGTCTTCAATACTTCTCTTGGCCTATATAGAATGGCTCAGTCATAGAGATGACTAAACAACCCTGCCTAGTGAATGGCTAAGTGTTTGACACTAATAGGAAACATGAATTAGGGATCAATAATCTCCCCCTTTGACATTAGCAAAAAAACATTTTTTCATAATTTAAAAAAAAAATCATTGCAAAAATTGAAACACAAGTAATCCCCCTTAAAATATAATTCATACCTTAACTCAATAAACATTGTACATGGTCTAACTATATGCTCGATGTATACATGCAAAGCTACATTCAAAACTTGAAAATTTTCAAAACTCCCCTTGATAATCTTTATTCATTATTAACGTCATCTTTATCGTTACTATTATCTATCCCCCTTGTTTTTGTCACTCATGGCTACTAGGGTGGAGGAGTCAAAACAAACTTATCCAAAAATGGTTTGTGAATTTACAAAATTTTATCTAATGTGGTGTCCCAATTAGTTCTAATGCATTCAAGGGCATGAATCTCTATCTCCAATTTGGTTTCAAGATCCACCATGCTATCAACAAATGAAAAATTTGGATCTACTTGGACTAAGTCTTTTTCATTCTATGAATGCATCTACATAACCTCAAGATGAGGTGTCATCATGGCTTGAATTGAAATCAATTTTGGTCTTATTTGGTGATACTCTACAGTCGACTCTGTAAGCCTTTCCTATTGAAAATTAACCTTCATAAGTGAACAACTCTTGAGTTGGCATCTATAGTGAGTGTATTGGCACTATTATATATATTTTCTTCTCACTTATCCATCATGTTCTTGATTTCCTTTATGCATGTTGAGCTATCACACAACTTTCTAAACATTATATGTACATTAGTAGAAATGTTTTCCAAATTAGTCACAAGTTTTGATAGCTCAGCTTGTCTGATAACAATCTCTCTGATGTGACAACTAGTTTTGATCCTACCCTAGATTCTCCTAGTATCTACTTAGGTCTTCCTCTTGACCTAATAGAATTTCTATCTATCTTATTCTTCTTATGGTCCTAACCCTTTCAACTTGTGCACACCTATTAGAATATATAGTCCACTGATATAACTAAGGGTGGGGGGTGAATTAGTTATCCAAATATTATCACAGCTATCAACCTTTAAAAATACTTAACCATATGAGTGATATAAACTAAAACTACAACAAGATACTCATACATAATAACACCAGATATGCTAAATAGGGAAACCATTGATCAGAGGGAAAACCCTAGTGGGGATGGTACCCATAAGATGATGTACTAATATAAATGTTCCTTGTTGGAGGATGGACCCTGTTAGGAGTCTATGAATACATTCAATACATATGAGTCCTTGTTAGGATACTTTGAATCCATATTAGGAGATTCTAACCCTATTGGGAGTTGTACCAACCTTGTTAGGAGTTGTGGAAGATAGCTGGACACACTATCCAAATAGCTTCAAGGGCAAGACCAATGAACCCACTATCTAGATGATCTCTATATTATTCCTTGTAGAATAATAGAATAGTATTGTATTTTTCTTGCCTCTTTCTTTATCCTGTCAACCAAACTTCTACTTCTTCTAATCTTGTAACTAGATCAAAAATCTCACATCCAATAATCCCTTAGATCATGTACATGCATTCAGTAAGAACTTTGCTTCTTTTCACACTTTATACAACAATCAGCATACCTTACAAACAAGGAAAACATCTTTCCTTTATAGCGTATCTTCATAATAATTCCTTGAGTCAGCCTTGAGGCTTTCCCTATTAATTTTAATAAGATAATTAATTAGTTACAATTATAATAGCACCGTTGGCTCACATTCTATACAAAAATTCACACATAGAATAATAAGGTTTGCACTTTTGTTGACATCATCAATTGACTATCCTCTGTCACTCTTTGACTGTACATCTTCTTACTACATCTCAAATGTAATCAATCAAACAAATATTAGGAACTACTCTCCCAATACTCTAGCTTTGAACTACTCTCTATAAACTAGGTACAAATCCTATATGTCTTTAACTTGGACTCTATGCACTTGACGACATCATTAGGACATTGTGTCAAACATGTCCATAACTATGCATCATTAAAAAATCAAACCATTGTTTGTATTGTCAATATCTTTGTCTATTATACAACTAGTCTTTACAAAAACTATGTTATGTTGACATTGATGATAAACATAGTCATGAATGCAACATGTCAATACTCTCCAATGGTTAGAATACTCCCACAAAGTAGTATCATCAATATTCATGCTAAAAATCTCCCCCTTGGAATTGATGGCAATATAGATGAAAAACCCATCTAAGCAGGGTAAAATTTAAGAAACCCCCCTCCATAAAATATGTAAATTATTGACAAATATTTCATTATTTTGATGCACTCTCTACATCATTTACTTAGAAGTGGGCAGGGGCATAACCCCAAGCATACCTTTCGAATACTCAAATGTATATTTAGGCAAAGGCTTCATAAAGATATCTATAATATGATCTTTAGTACTCACATACTTCAATCTAATCTCCTTTGTTGTCACTTTCTCTCTTAGTGCATGATAATATTGGAAATATAAGAGGAGTAATTGAGAGGGGAGGGGTGAATTAGTTACTCCAAAAATAAATCCCAGATCTCGTAGATGTCAGTACACAATAGAATCTAAAAAATCAACTCTTGTGATGCTTGATAAGCACACAAAAAATGTTGTAACTCAATAAAACTTAACATGAAAATCTTAAGATGTTATCTAAGATTACTATTACTTTAACTTAGTTGCAAACACATAAGAGAAATGAACACATTTGACACCAATATTTAGTGTGGAAACCCAATTTGGAAAAAACCACAAATTGCAACTAGTTACTGATTTTCACTTTTCTAAAGTGAGCCTTGTTTGGAGCCAACCCTGTTAAAAGTTAAAAACACACTATTAGGTGTGACCCTATTAGAGTATTTAATCACTCTATTAGGAGTGGCCTTGTTAGAAGTCTTTGGATAATTCAATAGAAATGCCACCTTATTAGAGGATTTACAAATAGTTGTTAAGCCAACTTTGTTAAGAGATTTAGATCACTGCTATAATGGTTAGAGAGTAACAATGAGATGGATTGATTACTGATAGAACTAAATTGCTAATTACAAATCTCAATTCTAGCTTGTATACTTGATCCTTCTTGATTGAATGTGTCTTTTTAGCTTCTCAAAGATATTCTACTTATTAATCTAATGCATTCCCTCTTAGCATCATTAAATATTCAATTGTCTTCCATGCATTCACACTTTCTAATTCTCAACTTGACCTTATATCTATATATTTTATATTGTCAAGTCGGCTAGAATATAACTTAGAATAATTAATATTCATCTCCTTATTTGGCTAGAACCAATAGACAATTCAATTGAACTTAATATGCCAAAACAAGAAAATCTTTTTTTAGTCAACCCTACTCAGTAAAAACTAACTCAGAAATGATTTTTCTACATTAACCAAGTGTACTTGGTTAACACTGCATATATACAAAGTTCCTTTGGTAACTGAGTGAGCTCAATCAACATTGGTTCCATCCAACATTTCATTCATTAACTGAGTGAGCTCGGTTAATGCTCAACTTTGGTAAGCCTTTTCTTTGATGCCCCTGTGAACTCAATATATACTATCTATTAAACTAGGAAAACTTTGGAATGCTCGGTAGACACAAAAAACTATCTTCAATGCTTAAGTGAGCTCAACATACACTGATTGGTAATGGCATGACATTTTGTGTAACATCAAAGACAATACAAAATTAATAAATTGTTCCATCAATATCCATCTTTGGCATTGATGGAATAATGTAATGAAATTTTTAGAGAAAGAATTTTGATTCTCATCCATGAGAACTCCCTCTATTAGTGTGAACTATTTTTGTCCACCAAAACTTCTTCTGATAGAAAACTTCTCCCTCTTTGACATCTCATGCCAAAGACAATGGTCAATGAATGTCAATGTACCTCAAGTACTAGTTCATTTGCAATATACCCTTCTTAACAGTGCACCAATTAAATGATCTTCAACATGCACTAGTTGATGCATCACTAAACTTTATTTAGTGAGCTTTAGATAGGGGAATGCCTCTTAGCTTACCTCTTAGATATAGAAATGCATCCTTAGGTAATGGCTTGGTGAATATGTCTACAATATGTTCTTTAGTATTTACATATTCCAATCTAACTTCTTTATTTGTATCAATTCTCTCAAGAAATAATATTTTATAGCAATGTGTTTTGTTTTGGTATGCATCACTAGATTCTTTGATATATTGATTACATTGATGTTATCACAATATATGACTACTAGATCCTTGATCTCTATCTTCATACTTGCCAACAATTGTTTGAAGCAAACAATATTAGAAAAATTGACTGATGTTGTCACATATTCCACCTCTACTATGGACTAAGAGAGATAATTTAATTTCTTGCTTGTCCAAGACACTAGTCTTTTACCAAGAAAGAATGCTCCACCACTAGTATTTTTTCTATCATCAATACTTCCTGCCCAATCAACATCTATGAATACTTTTAAGTCCAAATTGCCTCCTATTTTGTACCATAAACCATAGTCTTCAGTACCTTTTAGATATCTCATGATTCTTTTAATTTCCATCATGTGATTTTCTTTGAGATTTGCTAAGAATTTTTCCACCATATAGATTGCTAATACATTATCAAGCCTTATGCGTACTACATACTACAATTTTCCAATCATTGATCTATATGTGGTTTGATCTACCTCTTTGGAATCATCATTTTTGGAAAGCTTATGTCCAGAAAACATATGGGCTCCAATTGGTCTTGAATCTTCCATTTCAAATTTATTTAGTATTTCTTTGATATATTTAGATTGAGTAATATAGATACCATCTTTCTTCTACTAGATTTGCAATCCAACAAAGAATTTTATCTCTCCAAACATCGACATCTCAAATTCTTTATTCATTTCTTATGAAAATGCCTTACATAAGTCATCATTTCCTATGAATAAAGTATCATTAATGAATATTTATGCCAACACAATCTTCTTGTCTATTCCTTCTTTGATATACATGCTATTGTTATTATTTGTTCTTTGAAAACCAATCTGTATCAAGTAGTTATGAATTATTTCATACCAAGCTCTGGAAACTTTCTTGAGACCATATATGCTTTTTGTATTTTGAAGACCATATCTCTTTTGCTAGGATCTACAAAACCTTTAGGTTGTTCTATATAGACTTCCTCATCAAGAATTCCATTCAAAAATACATATTTTGCATCCATTTGATAAACTTTAAATCCTCTGTGAGCAGCATATGTTAGTAAAGTTCTAACACCTTCTAATCTTGTAATAGGAGCAAAAGTTTCACCATAACCAATACCTTCTTCTTGAGAATAGCCTTTACATACCAACCTTGCTTTGTTTCTAGAAAAAATTTCATTTTTATCTAGATTTTTTTTGAATACCCATTTAGTGTCAATTACATTTTTATCCTTGGGTCTAGGAACAAGAGTTAAGGTTTTATTCTTCTCTATTTTTTCTATTTCCTCATTCATTGATTTAATCCAACTTTCATTATCCAAAGCATCTTTAACATTTCTAGGTTCAAATTTAGAAAGTAAACATGTACCTTTGAATTTTTTTCTTATCATTGTTCCATCCGATTTGTCTCCAATGATCTAATTAGGTGTATGTTGTCTTCTGACATATCTTACTAACATAGGTTCTTTAGATTTGGAATTTCTTTTACTGATTTCTTCATGAACTTCAGTATTAATCTTGGGTCCTATTGTCTATGACTCAGGTTCATCAGACTCAGTTTGTTTTAGTAATAGCTTGGTAGCCTCTAACTGTGACTCGAGTCCTTCAGACTATGACTCAAGTTGTACTATCTACAACTCAAGTAGCTATTGGAGATTTTAGGTACTTGGGAGGTGAAGCCTCTTATCTACTAGATAGATTTGGTAGGGTATCAAGTTCGCAATAAATAAATCTTTTCTAATCCTCCAGCTTTTTGTTGCATTCTTCTTCACTCCTTTCTACAAACTCATCAATCCTTACATGTGCACTTTCTATGATTTTATGAGTAGACAAATTCAAACATTTGTATACTTTACTTCTATAGAAGTATCCTAGGAATATGCCTTCATCACCTTTGACATCAAATTTACCTTTTCTAGATTCTTTCAAGATATAACATTTCCTACCAAATACTTTCAAGCAACTTACATTAGATTTGTAGCCATACCATAGTTCATACAGAGTTTGATGTGTGTCTTTCTTCAGTTTCACTCTATTCAAGGTATGAACTATAGTGTCGATAGCTTCCTTCCAGTATTTGATTGCAAAATTATTTTCTACAATTAATTTTACTGCACAATTCTTGATAGATTTGTTCCTTCTTTCGGCTATACCATTCTACAGAGGTGTACCAGGGGCTGATGCTTATCTTTTAATTATTTTTTCAATGTATAATTTATTAAATTCATTAGAAATGAATTCACCACCTCTATCTAATCTCAAACATTTTAACTTCTTTTTAGTTTTTGTTTTACTCTTGCCAGATACCACTTGAATTTTGAAAAGCTTCTTTTTTTTCTTTTATATACATTATAGTCATCATTCTAGAATAGTCATCAACAAAAAGAATGAAAAACTTATCTCCAATATAACTTTCTATTCCAATAGGTCCACATAAATATGTACAAATTGGCTCTAAGACTTCTTCAGAATGATAGTTCTTGCTTTTGAAACTAGTCTTTCCCATCTTACCAATTTGACAGTTTTTACATAGACCCATATCAGGTTTCCTCAAGCTAGGAATACCTCTTACTCTTTTGTTTTTTCTTATTTTAACTAGATTATTAAATTTCACATGACATAATCTTTTGTGCCATAACCAACTTTCTTCTACTTGAGCAATAAAACATTAACTTTCACTAAAATCTAGATAGAATAGATTACCTTTTGTTTTTTTGCCAGATCCAACCAAATTTCATTTTCCATCCAATAATTTGGCATTCTCATTCATAAATTCTACCTTGAATCCAATGTTATTCAATTGTGCCACACTCAGTAGATTGTGCTTTAGTCCTTTAACCCAATTAGCATTATCACATATAAGTTCATTGGTTAATGAGATACATCATTTTCCTTTTATGCAACAAGGTTCATTGTTCCAAACCTCACACTACCATCACCATAATATTCCACGTTCTCAAACTTTGTTTTGTCACCAGTCATTTGATATGAATAGCCACTGTCAATAATCCATGTATCATTTTTGCTAACATGAGAGATAAGTTCCATCTCATCTCCTTCATCATTAGATTCATTTTTATAGCAATGTTTACCATTTCATCTTCACTATTATCAAAATATTTAGCTATAAAACAAGATTTCTTACCTTTTTCCTTGTAGTTTGTGAATTCATTTTTGCATTTATACTTATTACTTTTATTTTCATCCTTTTTTTCTCTATTTGGGCACCTTATAGCAATGTCACCAACTTCTTCACAAGAAAAATAAACTAGAGGAATCTTACCTTTGTACTTTCCTCTTCCTTTGGAATATTTCCTTGCAAGTAAGGTTTCAACAATTTCAAGATCACTATCTAAAATTTCATCTTCATCTTTGCTTCCAAGTGATTGACCTTTGATTTCTTACTCTTTTTTCTTAATTAAGAGTTTGGCTTCAAGTGCAGATTCAATACCTTAGGAACTAGGAACATAGTTATCATAGTTGTCCAACTCAAAACTTGTCAATCTTCCAACTAGAGCATCCAAAGTTATAATTATATTTGGATCACATCTCATTTCTTGAATATAAAACACTCTAATTGCATATATAGGAAGAAGGGTTTTGAGTACCTTACTTACAACTATTTTTTCATCAATGTCTCCTCAAGATGCTTTGATTGTACTTACACTTGCTTTGATTCTCTCAACATATTTTGTAATATTTTCATCTTCTCTCATCTTCATTTGATCAAATTATCCTCTAAGACTTTCTACTTTGGCTCTTCTTACATTGTCATCTTCTCCATAGATATCTTTTAATTTAACCCACATATCATAAGTTGTAGTATAGTCTTTGACTTCATCAAATTTAGCATAATTAAGAGTAGATACAATGTCAATCATCATGATGTTAGGACTTTTCTTTTCAACAATGTCTTCAACTGATAATGTTCTAGTAGGAGTATTGTAATTAGTATAAAGGTACGTACAACTTAAATCATTGACAGTTGTTAGATGTAACCTCGCAAATCCTTGCCATGCTACAAAATTGTCTCAATTCAACTTGGGAATCTCTCTTTTGTAAGACATCTTAATCTTTGGATTAGGTCCTTGAAACCTTCTCTACAAGAACCAAAAGGCTCTGATACCAATTATTAGAAATATAAGAGTAACTAAGAGGGTAGGGTTGAATTAGTTACTCCAAAAATAAATCCCAAATCCCTTAGATGTCAGTACACAATAAACTCTAAAAATTGAACTTTGTTAATGCTCAGTAAACACACAGAAAATATTATAAATTGGTAAACATTTAACATGAAAATCTTAATATTTTATTTGAGATTACTATTACTTTAACTTAGTTGCAAATACATAAGAGAAATTAACACATTTGACACCAAGATTTAATGTGGAAGCCCAATTTGGGAAAACCACCAATTACAACTAGATATTGATTTTCACTCTTCTGAAGTGAGCCCTATTAGGAGCCAACCCTGTTAAAGGTTAAAAAATACACTATTAGGTGTGGACCTATTAGAATATTTAATCACACTATTAGGAGTGGCCTTGTTGGAGGTCTTTGGATAATTCAATAGAAATGCCACCTTGTTAGAGGATTTACAAATAATTATTAAGCTAGCTCTATTAAAATATTTAGATTGCTACTACAATGGTTAGAGAGTAATAATGAGATGGCCTATCAATTAGATTACTGATTATAGATCTCAATTCTAGCTTGTATACTTGATCCTTCTTGATTGAATGTATCTTTTTAGCTTCTCAAGGATATTTTGCTTATCCTTCTGATTTGCTTCCTCTTAGAATCTAAATCTTCAATTATCTTCCATGCATTCACACTTTATAATTCTCAACTTGACCTTATATTTATATATTTCATATTGTCAGCTCAACTAGAATATAATTTAGAATATTAATATTTATCTCCTCAGTCAGCTAGAACCAATAGACAATGCAATTAAACTTAATATGCCAAAACAAAAAAATCTTTTGTCAGTCAACCCTACTCAGTAGAAACTAACTTAGAAACAATTTTCCTATGTTACCCAAGTGTACTCGGTTAACATTTCATATTTGCAAAGTTCCTTTGGTAACTAAGTAAGCTTGATTAACATTGGTTCTATCCAATATTTATTTCACTAACTAAGTGAGCTTGGTTAACACTCAACTGTTGTAAGCCTTTTCTTTGATGTATGATTGAACTCAATAGATACTATCTTCTGAACTAGGCAAACTCTTAAATAATCGAGATACATAGAAAATTGTCTTTAATGCTCAAGTGAGCTCAACATACACTAACTTGTTACCAGTTATCATAGGTGTACCAACATGTTTATAACTTTTCAAATCAAACCTTTTCAACAAATCACTCAAGTACTTAGCTTGTGAAATGAAAATACCATCACTATTTTGTGCAATTTGCAATCCTAGGAAAAAACTTCATTTCTCCTAACATTATGATTTCAAACTCATTCTTCATCTCTTCAACAAAATTATCACTTGCTTCATCATCACCTCCAAAAGTGATTTCATCAAAAAATATTGCAATAATCAGCAAACCATTTTCAACTTCTTTCAAATACAAGTTACTATCTTCCACACCTTTAGTTAATCCAAGCTTTACCAAATAACTATCCAACCTTGCATACTAGGTTCTAGGTCATTTCTTCAAACTATATAAATATTTATTTAGTCTTCATAAAGGAAAAACTTCAAGCTTTTCAATATATACCTCTTCTTCAAGTTCTCCATTTAGAAAGGTTGATTTAACATCCATCTAACAAACCTTGAACTTCTTATTCACTGCATAAGCCAAGAACATCATTATTGCTTCCATTCTTACTATAGGTGCATATATGTCTCCTCATATTATATGCCTTCTTTCTATGAATATCTCCTTTCTCATTCATCTTGTTTCTAAATACCCATTTGGTTCCTATCACATTCTTATCTTTAGGTCTAGTAACTAACTCCCATGTATCATTCTTCACAATCTAGTCTAAATCTTCCTTCATCACTTTAATCCAATGATCATCTTTACATGCTTCATCTATGCTTTTAGGCTCAACTTGATATTTCAAACATATCTCCTTATTTACTTTGTTCTTTGTCCTCACACCTTTGTCTTTGCTTCTAATCATCTACTTTGGATGATGATTCTTTGTCAAATTCCTATTAGAGGTAGGAGTTGAAATCTCAACTCTTATCTCTTCTTAGGTTTATATGTCTTCTCTCATCTTTTCTCAATAGTTAGCAGATCATTATGCAAATCATTGTTAGTCTCAAAGAAAACTTTAGTATTCTATTTAAAAATTCCATAATTATCATCTATTTACCACTTATTTATGGATTCCATAAGCTTTTTGACATCCACTCATTCAACTCCACTAATCCTACATCTCTAAAGTTATTATAATAAATGTTAGTCTTCAAATTTAAGATTAGATATAGAATTACTAGTTTTTATGTTTGGCATTCCATTATTTTGTTTGATATCACAAAATTTTTTGTATTTTCATTGTATACGTGAGTTGTTAGCATGTTAGGAGAAACCAAATTTGAATAAAGCTTCTACAAACTAAGAACAAACATAAACTTCAAGATAGACAAAAGAGGGTTCCTAATTGGGAATATGAGCCATTGAAAGACTCTCCCAATAGGAATGGCTCTTTGTTGATTTGCTATGTCTAATTAAGGTTTGTGTTTTAGGGATGTATGCTCAAGATTGGTGCTCAAATTTTCTCCAATGGAGATTCTTGGATTTTGGATTTGGATAATGGATTTTGATGTAAAACTTTTCTCAAAATGGAATTATGACTTTACTTGATGGGTTGTGATTAAAATGGCTTGGGAGGAGATCCAATTTATAGGCAAAGGGGATTGTGGGATGAATGGTCAAGATGCAAGGAGAGATGAAAGCTTAAGGAGGGCTCAGATTGAATGAGAGGGGAGCTCATGAATTGTGCTTCTCTACAACCAATCAGGAGGTGACACATGTCATAGGGTGGTTGGGTAGAGTAAAGGGCTATGAGGGGTCAACAAAGGAGGCTCAAAGCTCATAAAGACCCTCATAATGGCTTGTAAGAGAAATAAATAGGCTTGTAAGAGTCATTTATGGCTTTGTGGGAGCATTTATGGCTTGGTGGTTGAGATATTTTAAGGGGATAGACTTTGGCTTGGCTTAGGAAAGTCTTAAGCTCATTTAAGATTGTGCAAATGATTAGGGGATGGGTTAGGCTTAGCTTAGGATTATATTAGGGATGTTAGAGATGTGCAAGTGGATGGTATTGATGAGGGTGGGTGAGTTAGTGGCTAATCTTAGTTAGTATAGGTGGATGGGGTGGATTATGCTAATGGAGGGATTTAGGATAGCTTTAGGATTATTAGGATTTGAGGGTTTTATTTATTGAATAGATTTATTTAATAAATTGGGATTCTTGGAATTAGATAGGAGAATAGGATTAATTGATAAATAATGGGTTATTTTATTTATCAATTAGGACTATAGATGATTAATTAAATTAATCAACTAGGGGATGGAAAATGATTAATTAAATAAGAATTTAATTAATGATGCCTTTAGAGATAACTAAATAGGATTACGAAAGTGGTGTAATCAGATTTAGGTGTCTACATTTTGCCCCTCTTTGACATAGTGTCGAGACAACACTATTTCAAAGAATTTTGAATATAAACAACATGAGGAAGATGTTTTAGCAACAAAGTTACACCAGTCTCAGATAAGAAGAGGAGAGACTAGACTATGAGATTCCCCCTCAAGAAGGTGGTAGAGAGAGAAGATGAGGCTTGACAGCTTCTTGAAAAGCAAAAGAATTCGAGACGAGCAAAGACACATATTGGCAAAGAGAAGGGGTTGAATTAGCTCAAACGCTCACTACGGAAGAATGATAAAGGGAGGTCAAATTCACAAAAGCAAGCAAGCTTAAGATGTTCTAGGATTGGGGGGAGGATGAAGGAGTGGAGCGCTATAAAAGGAAACTAGGAGGAGGGGACAGATGATGGGAAGATAAAGCTGATGCAACAGGATTTCAAGGGTGAGAGAGATGGAGGTTAGATATGCAAGGGGGATAATGGAGATGAACGAAATCCATTGAAGTGTTGGATCAGGGGGATACTACAAAGGGAAGTACCACCACGTAGTTGAGCACTAGATTTAATATAGGAATGTTGGGTAAGTACCAAGGTTACCAAGAACAACAAGGATGGATCACCAACTTTCCAAAGGACTAACAAACTAACTCAAAGAAAAAACACAAGGATTGCCCAACATCGCACATGAATCCCAGTGGGAGCAGCATGAAACTGACATTGGGTAACCCATAAGTAGAAAAGGAAAACAAATAAAAGACCTGATTAAGACCTAACGCTCAGATTGCCCCATTCATAGTATACCATGATATGAAAGATCGTGGCAACCTTGAGGAGGGAACAAAAAGATTACTATGGAAACGATACGTCAAGACCCAAAAGGAAGAGTCAAAATCAAAAGAAAGCGAAAAAATCCAAAAGAGAACTATTTGCCAATGAGATGTGTAGGACAAGGTACTAACGGACCAAGATCAGATAAGAGGAAAGCTATATCCTACAAGGATCTATTAGAGAGCACCTAAGCTGATGGATCAAGAGGAGTGATGCTTTTGGCAAGCTAAAATAAGAAGGAGAACACTTTGGGGATAGGGGATCTAGCAAAAGGATGCATTGGAATAGGTAACAAAGAGTTGTGCGATGGGTGCAAAATGCTAATCAAGGATGAACTGACATAAAAGTTAGGATAGAGACAATGATACTAAGTGAAAGAGGAAGTACAAGCTGACAGACCAAGATATGTTACAAGTGTACAAAGTTATGTTGTGTTTTTTTTGTGAGATGGGAATATTTTGGAAGGGTGGGATGAGCGAGAGGGGTAGTCAGGGTGCCGGGGTGGGCTATAAGGGGTGAAGAGAGGGCTAGAAGGGGTCATTTGTAGTCAGATTGAGTAGAAGTTATTATTTGTTAGGAGCTCTACAGCGGAGATTACGACGGTGGGTATTGGGTGACTAGAGCACCGAGTGGACATTGTGTGATGAGTACAAGTACAAGGGATGCCCGATCGATTGATAGGGTCTAAAACCTCTTTGTGATTTTTGTATATGCATTTGGTAGATCATTTTTGTGAAGGTAAAAATGCTATCCTATAAGCACGAGTCTGGCAAGAACCCAAGAAGGATCAGTGGGATCACAATCTTGTAAAAATAGCATCGGGTGGGAGTCGTTCAGGGCACCAAATAGTCTATTGTGGGAAAGTGATCTCGAGGTGGGAAATTATGGAAGAATGGGGTAGAGTAGGCGAGATTGCATCCCTACAAAGAGGAACATGATTCATGTAGTGGGAACACGTACCCATAGGTTAAGGTCTTTACACAATGGGAAAGGGGAAAAATGGGCACAAGGTACAAACGTGATCCTGTGGGACCAAGGATCGGTGGGATCGACAGATGTAGAGATCGCAGGAATGCACTAATAGGATCGGGGTAAAAGGTCAAGGGTAATAGCAGATTCAACATTGTGATCCCATCGAAAGATAGTTTCGTAGGAATGCGAGAGGTGAGGCTTCATGGTAATGCATTTTCATGGGAACGTGGCTTTTGCAAAATAAAGGCAAAAAAGGTTGGGGTTGAGGAAAGGGAAGGTGGGAGGATAAACAAGGAGATAGAAAATTGACATTTGGATTTTTTTTGGTGATGTGCAGTGGTCCTTGGATGCATTAGTGTCACAGGAGCAACGAGCGGCAGTTTTGCACACTAGAGAGACACTGATGCTAGTCAACTAGGCACGAATCGAGGTGATCGGACTAGGCTACCTAGTGAGGTTGACCCATACCCGCACCTACATGTGATGGTCACAATGCTATGCGAGAGATGGCATAATGAGACAGTGACGTTCCACTTACTGATGGGGGAGATGACAGTGATGCTGGAGGATGTCTATCGCATAATTAGACTGCCAATGCAAGGGACACCAATCAAGGTGACTAGAGAGATGACAGTAGAGGCAGCCATGTAGAGATTGGTGGGGCCTGGAGTGGAGTACAGGATTCGACAAGTATAGTTTGCACTAGACGAGTATCTAAATCACGTGACGATGCAAAGGTAGATCTACTTCTATGCTTTAGGGCTAATTTTAGGGTACATTGCCCCAAATACAGGTGGTACAGGGGTGACACTAGCATTGATTCCAGTAGTGATGGAGATTGTGGATGCGGGATGCCCAATAGCATGGGGTTCTCTGATGTCGGCCGAGCTATATCAGGACCTACATCAGATAGTGTACTAGGGTGGTAGTCGATAGGGGAGGAGTATAGGGTTTTTAACACTTCTACAGGTATGGGTATGGGAGCATATTGTAGTGCTCAGGCCACTAGGGCATAGAGATAGGTAGGCAAAGGAGCCAGTGGCATATAGCTAGGCTGAGCCATTGACATACCACCACATGGATTTAGTGGACTACTAGAGAGTGTAGATTAATGAGATAGTGACAGTGGTGTGGAGGCCATACATGGGCCTGAGACCATGGGCAGAGGAGGGAGATCAAATCCCATACACCATTTCCCCATGTTTTGTGTTAGGGAGGTGGGAGTATGTGGTAGAGCAGTACAGGCTGGATAGGGCACTGCAACAGTTTGGGTGGCAGTAGGTGACATTAGGAGATCTGCACTGGTATCAACGGGTTACACATGAGCTGGTGTTGATGTACGGGCTAGCCTTGCATTGAGACAGATTACAGAGGGCATGGCAAGAGCTAGAGCCATAGCAATGGGATTGGTTTGGTAGGATAGTAGATGTAGGCTCTACATAGGAGTACTAAGATACTTTTGTGTGGCTAAGACCAATGGGGAGAGCACAGGGCATGAGGGCAGTGGTGGTGGCAGGGGAGCTAGCCTGAGCAGCCCGATAAGGGTGTTATGTGGCAAGGGGGTTGAGATAGCAGGCAGCAGCAATTGCATATGAGGAGGAGCTAGCTCGGCAATGGAGGATAGTGGGGGGGGGAGGAGAGGAGAGCTCAGCTAGAGAGGAGAGTAGAGGAGAGGGGAGTCCAGCCAGAGAGAGGAGGAGAGGAGGCATAGGGGTGACCGAGGGAAGTAGGGGGAGATGCAAGGGGATCATTGGTCAGGGGAGGAGATGATCGATTGGTAGCTCGGTACACCTTGCTAGAGTAGGCACACGCAGTGATGAGCCAGCTACTCTATGATACACATCAGGAGAGGGATCAACTTCGGGTAGAGCAGGACTAGTTTAGATAGGAGCAAGATATACCCTAGGGGCAGGCAGATAGGATAGGTGTGAATGTGGAGAGGCTAATGACAGAGGTGGGCCAGACAGAGGGGAGGTTGGATGCCGTGACTTTGGAGTGATAGGGGTTGCAGTCAAGACTAGATGACCTTTAGTAGGAGCAAGATAGGCTGGTGGTGGAGGTGGTGACCTTATAGGTGTAGGTGGCAGTGGGAGGGGGTTTGGATGAGCTATAGAGACTATGAGAAAAGATGGAGGATTTGAGGGAAAGGGCTAGATTCTACCAGGGGAGGTACCATGCCGTAGTGCCAGCATCATAGATTGAGAATTAGAGGTGGCTGACTCAGTTAGGGACAGTAGGTACCCACACAGGGATGCAAGGAGGAGGGGAGAGTGGATGGAGCACTGGGGGGTAGAGTACAGGTGGGTCCCAGTGCACAGGGCACAGTCAGAGTGCAGGGCCAAGCTAGCGGCGGGTGATGAGGGAGGAGGCAAAGAGCTCCAAGATAGGGGGAGGAATGATGAGTTTACCACCTTCACCACCAGCAGCACCAGGGGCTGGGAAAGGGGTAGAGGAGGAGACTAGTGATGTAGGGGTGATGGGTTGACCATCAATGAGTAGGTGACTTTTTGGGATACTGAGTACTCTGTATATATCGACTTTTTTGAGACACATGGAGATTTTGTGTGAGCTCAGAGTCATTTGTATGATATGGATATTGTACACTAATGGACTATTATTCTTTCATTCTTTCATTGATATATAGATCGAATGATTCTGGTGATATATGTGTTATGGACTGGTGGTGTTATGTATAGTGGTTGATATGCATTGGATAGATAGTGATGTTTTGATGATATTACTGATGATTGGTGATGCAGGATGTGATATGTGCTATGATTTAATGATTGTGTTGATATTTTTTGATATAGGATATGATTTTTGATGACATTTTATACATGATACAATATGATTTTGATGTGATTTGGCTATGATAGTGCAGATATGATGTGATGTGATTTTTACCTATGATATCACAAATGTGATGTGATTTGATGTGATACTTGATGATATGTTTTTTCCTTATGATATAGTAGATGAGATTTGATGTATGATAGATGTTAAGTGATGTGATATGTTTTGATATGATCCTGATGATGTGATGTGGCTTATGATGGATGTGATGTAATCCCGAAAAATTGATTGCTTTGGAGAGTATCAAATATGATGTTGTATGATGATAAGTACAAACTATAAAATAAGTGACAAATGTAAAATGAATCACCAACTAAAGGATAAAAAACAGATTTATGATATGAAAAATGAGTATAATGTAATGACATTTAGGATATGTTAACACAAATTAAAGATGGATGAAAGATTGAAAAATGAATCACAAAATAAAAGATGAAAAAAAAATTTTAAAAATGAAGTACAACTTAATGATGAACTACAATGCTAAAATGAAACCTAACCTAATGATAAATGACAATGCTAAATTGAATCATAAGCTAATGATGAGTGACTATACTAAAATGAATCATAATCTAATGATAAAATACTATAATGCTAAAGCTTAAATAAACTAAAAGAGAGAACAGTAAATTTATGATATGATAAAAAGAACACAAACTAAAAGATAAACCTAAGATTTATGATAAGCATGTGAGAATAACATAAAAAATTGAATGCATTGATATTCTGAGATATGCTAAATGGGATACAAGCTATGATAATACAACATGCTAGATTCTAGGAGATGCAAGATAAACAATGGTGGTGGAATAGGATAACCAATTCTTGACTTAAGATAGTGTTCTATGATATGAAAAGTGATCATAGGAGATACTGACACTAAGGAGAATAATGTTGGAAAAAGAGTTACCAACAAACTCGTAGTCAGGAGGATAGCAAAGATTTTAGCGCTAGGATAGTAACTTATGATAGGGATCACATGATGATGATAATGAATAAGAATTGATATTCAAGGTTTGGAATCAAACAATTCTGAGGGTGGAAAAAGTGATAGTTCAAAGGAGAGAGGTGATGACAAGGAGGAGGATACCAGGGTTTTCTAAAAATAAAGGTGAGGTGTAGGGGAAGCTTGAGCATGGGGTACTTCATGAGGAAGTACCACTATGTAGTGTGAACACTTTAATTGATATAGGATTGTTAGGGATCTACCAAGGTTACTAAGAACGTCAAGTCATTTTCCCCAAAATTCCATAGGACTAACTCAAATAGACATGCAAGGATTGCCCCAACATCACACATGAGTCTCAGAGAGATCAATGTTGGAATGATTCTAGATGATCCACAAGAAAACAAGATTACTCAAGTGGATCATGTTTTCCAAAAGATGAAAACATGTTGGAAATATGCAAGGATAATATCAAACTAACTCTCAAGCAATAAAAGACCATAATCGAAACCAACCTCCTTAGTTGTCCCAGTCAAAACACACCATGATATGAAATAATCATGGCGTTCTTAAGGAGGAAACAATGAAAGATACGTGGAAACAATCAACCAAAATATACAACAAAAGATTTTACAAAGTGACAAAGTAACCCTTTGTCAAAGAGATCAACTGATGAGTTACTGATGGGTTGCAACAAGACCTGGATAGTATGTACAAGTATGACTAGTTAAGGACATAGGATCTCGTGAAATACAGTAGTAGGTATATGCATGATGGGGGAAAGCTTAGGAGGAGGAGATAGCATTTCTATAATACATGGGTTTGTTTTAGGTGGGATTATGTAAAGCGTGATTTATGTACAAGGGTCTAGATATTGTTGTATTCACATAGGTATGGTACATGGGAGACAAGGGTTAGCATAGGGGTATGAGACACATGTTATATGGGCTGTATATGCTACATATGGTAAAGTACAAGGATAAATAACACTTGATAGGGTACATCTAGTAGAGTAAAATGGTAGGATACATTGAGTATGATACATGGGATGCTATAATACAAGAATGATGTGGGATGTTGTATAGTGCAAAGTGCTAGAGGATGATGTTGCGAAGCATGGTGAATAATAATAAGGTACACCTTGGAAAAGTGGGCGGGTGAGTGAAATATTATGGAAGGGTGATAAAGGGGTATGTATTGGTGATAAATAATGGAAGAGCTATAGTACACCTAGCACCTATTTGCTAGGTTTTCACCAGGGACCTATCCAAGGTGCTTGAATTGCCAAGTTTTCACCATTGGATGCTTTATTTTTATTTATTTTTTGTGCCTTTTTTCTGCTTTCCTTGATTTGAAAATTCTATCCTTAGGCATAGAATTTCTTGAGGTGAATAATGTTGGTAGGATCATTTAGAACTTCACCTTCAAGGGTAGATAGCTGATAGGCTCCTAAGCCAAAAGATGTTGTGACCACATAAGGACCAAGCCATGTGGGCTTAAACTTGCCTTTCTTTTCTCTGTCAGCTTGAACTTTCATATTCTCTTTAAGGAACATGTCACCTTCCTAAAAATTGCACGGATGGACTTTCCTATTGAAATTTCACTTGAGACAACTTTGATAGACCATGAGGTGGTCATAGGCCTGTTGCCTTTTTTCATCAAGTAGATCAAGTTGAGTAAGTTGAGCCACTCTATATTCTTCATGGAGAGAAATGTGGAGTGATGGGAGTTCAACCTCAATAGGTAGGACCACTTTAGCACCATAGACCAGGGAGTATGGAGTTGTGCCAGTGGCTGTATGAAAGGAAGTGTGGTATGCCCATAGGGCGGGATTAATTTGAAAATGCCAATCATGGCCAGAGTCATTGACAACTTTCTTGAGGATTCTGAGTAGGGTTTTATTAGTTGCCTTTGCCTGACCATTACCTGATGGGAAATATGGGCTAGAAAAGTGGTGATGGATGTGAAGGGAAGTGCAAAATTCCTCCATATTTAGGTTTTCAAAATTAACTCCATGGTTTGTGAAAATGGTAGCTGGGATGCCAAAGTGACATATAATATGATGCAATATAAACTTGGACACCTAAACTCTCGTGGCAGTAACAAGGAGAACTGCTTCGACCCACTTAGTAAAATAATTAGTGGTGATGATTATCAACTTGTACCCTTTTGAAGAAAGTGGCACAGTAAGACCAACAAGAAAAAATCCCCAACAAGTAAAAGGCCATGGTGGTGCTATGGGTTGCAAGTCCTATGCTAGAGCCTAGATTAAATTAGCATGTTGTTGACAAGGTAAACATTGTTTCACAAATTCATATGCATCCTATTCTAGAGTAGTCCAATAATGTCCATCCCAAAGGATCTGCTTTGCTAGCACCATCCTACTTGTGTAAGCACCACAAAGTCCTACGTGTACCTCTTTAAGAGCCATTGTAGCCTCATTTTGATCTAAACATCAAGAGAGAGTATCATGATAACCATGATGATATAGGGTTTGGGCAATGATAGTGTAACGAGAAGCTTTGCAAATAAGATTTTGGCATTGGGTTCATGTGAGGTGAGGAGATATGATACCATTTAGTAGGTAAGCATGAATTTCATGGTACCATGGAGATTGGGGATCAACCAAGATATAGACCCATGTTGATTCATCATTCTCATATGCGGGTTCGTGCAGCTGTTCAACAAAGAATTCATATTGCATAGCTTCATGTGGTATTTCCAAGAGAGAACCAATAGTAGCCATAGCATCAGCTACCTTATTCTGGAGTCTAGGTACTTGTGTAAACTGGATCTGAGTGAAATGCTCCTTTAATTGATCAACCAGCTCTTTGTAAGGTAGTAACTTGTCATCCTTGGTTTGATATTCATTCAAAGCTTGTTTGATGATAAGCTGAGAATCACCATAGACCTGAAGCTCTATGATATTCCATTCAATGGCAATTTTTAGTCTCGCAACAAGGGCCTCATACTCTACAATGTTATTGGTACACCAAAATCATAGCTTGAAAAATTTAGGAATATAATCGCCTTGAGGTGTAACCAAGAGTATGCCCACACCGGAGCCATGGGATGTATAGGAGCCATCAAAATATAGCTTCCAGAGTGATTGTTTTTCTATCAAATAGAGGTATTCATCTGGAAATTCCATGATGAGTGGGTGATTTGCAACTAGGGGTACATCAGCCAAGTGATCTACAATAGCTTGGCCTTTGATGGCCTTTTTGTCAACATATTGAATGTCAAACTCACTGAGAAGCATAACCCATTTTGCCAGCCGTCCGATGAGTACTGTACGAGAGAGTAGATATTTCAATGGATCAATCTTTGATATCAATTGTACAGTATGACTCAACATGTAGTGATGTAGCTTTTGGGTGGCAAACACCATTGCTAAGCATGCCTTCTCCATTGGTGTGTAGTTGAGCTCATAGCCCACTAATGTTCGACTAATGTAATAAATAGCTCATTCCTTTCCTACATCATCAAGTTGTGCTAGCAAAGCACCTAATGCTATGGGAGTAGCTATGATATATAATATTAGTGGGTGCCCTACAACTAGAGGAACCAAAATAGGTGGATTAGCAGGTGAAATTTGAAATTGTGATCTTTCTTAAGTAGGTGAGCGAAAGTTTGACACTTATCAGTAAGCTGAGAAATGAACTGCCAGACTGATTGGAGTTTTCCTTACAAAGAAGGAAGGTGCCTAAGTGTCTTAGGAGGAGCCATATCCATGATGGATTTTACCTTCTCAGGGTCAATCTCAATACCACGCTATGACAGAATGAAGCCTAGGAGCTTTCTTGAAGTAACACCAAAGACACACTTCTTTGGATTTAGAATGAGATGATATTTTGCCAGTCAGTTGAACACTTCCTCGAGGTGAGATAAGTGATCCAAAGCATTGAGAGACTTGACTAGAATATCATCCATATAATCCTCAAGTATCTCATGGATTAGGTCGTGGAAGATGACTGTCATCGCATGATGATAGGTTGCCCCAGTGTTCTTTAACCCAAATGGCATCATATTATAGAAGAATGTGCCCCAAGATGTAGTAAATGCTATCTTATGTTGATCTTCTTCTACTATATGAATCTGATTATATCCAGAGAAACCATCCATTAGTGACAAGAGTTCATGACCTGCAGTGAGATCCATAATCATGTTGATATTTGGCAATGGAAAGTCATCCTTCAGACAAGCTTTATTAAGATCCTTGAAATTGGTACAAATCTTGATATCACTAGAGTGCTTGGTAACATGTACCATATTATAAATTCATTCAAAATAATCTATTGGTTGAATGATTTTGGCCTCTAACAAATTCTCTAGCTCCGCTTTGACTAATAAAGCCACCTTGGGGTGCATTTTTTGAAGTTTTTGCTTGATGGGCTTGGCCCCTAGATCTACTACTAGATGGTGTACAACTAGTTTGGGGTCCAACCTTGGCATATCCTGATATGACCATGCAAAGTGGCTCATATTTTCATGGAGAACTTCAAGAAGAATATTTTCTTGTTCAAGTGGTAAAGAGGCTATGATGTATGTGATATGTGGTATCTCTGTCAAACTGATATTTATAGGTCAATTTTCTTCTGTCAAAACTAAAGATATAGGAGGTTGATGCTCTTGTGGGAGGAAGATGAAATCTCCATCCTTAGGTGCCTCTGAGAGGTTTTCACCATTGGATACATCCTTTATTTTTATTTCATTTTTTGAGTCACCAAATGGCGCTCCAGAGGAGTTTTCACCATGGGATGTTTTTCTTTTATCTTTTTGCTTTTTTTTTTTTAGAATTTCATTTTTGCGACTAGAGATTTCCTCCTCCCCAAAGTAACCCATAGGATCCAGCTTGTAAACATATGGCAATGGTGGAGGCGTTGTTGCTTATGTGGCATTTATGCCCCCATGAATTTAAGGAGCACGTGCTCGGTAGAGAACTCATCAACATGAATGACACTTGGTTGGTCCCAATCTATGAGTGAGGGGTGAGTGAGGGGGGGGTCAATGAGATTCAAGGATAATTGGTAGAGGACAAAGGCTCCAAGGATTATTTTGTCAAGGAAAATATCGTAGTAATCTTTCTTTTCAACTTCCTCAGGGATGTCTTCAACCTCAACAAGAGTGTTTTGGATGTTCTTAAAGGTGTGGCCTTCCATTGTAGTACCCCCAGTTGCAGGGAGTCCATAGCCCAAGCCTTCAATTTTTGGCCCTTGGTGTGCTTCTATAGGCTATCTCATACCTTTTTCCTAGTAGCCTAAACCACCTCCTTGATAATCCCATTGCTCCATGGCCAAGCGATGTGACCAGGGATATTTCTATTTAAAGTGATCAAGAAGTGCTTCACTTTTAGGAGGTGGCTTTTTGTATAGCCATGTGTTAATGTCTAATGTGTTTTCTACTCCATTGAGGATACTTTTGGTGACAAATATGGTAGTGCTCAACTGGTGAAGTCAAGAGGTGTTTTTTGGTGTAGGCCCTTGATATATTGGGCATCCTTGAGTATGTGGGTCAAGTGGTAGAGCGCCAATAGCAAAAGCATCTATGAGACTATACTTGCCACAACCTTGGTAGTTGATCTTAACTATGGAAAGAGTGGAGGCTAAAATGGTGTCTAGATCATGGTAGGTGCTAGAGGAACTAGCCATGGTGGTGCCAATTTTGATCCCAGGATAGTGATTTGTGTATGAAGCTTCAATCGCATTGCAATAAGCAAAGGGTTTAGGATCTGCGTGGATGGAACGGCCTTCATGGCATGAATCCATGGATGACTAAGGAGGATGTTATATGGAAGATTAAGATCAACTACATGACAAAGTGTTTCTTGAGTGGCTAGGCTAACTCTAATAGGGAGCAAGATGGTTCCTTTAGTAGTATGCTCCAAATTGTCATATGCCTTAATGGTGATCACCTCATTGATGATGTATGCTTCAATATATCCTGTCTACTTGATGAACTTTAGAGTACATAGGTTTAGAGCTGATCCATTATCTATCATGACATGTTTAACTACAAATTCAAAAACCATAATAGTGATGCGAAGTGGGAGGATGTGATTGGGTTCAACTGCTGGGATATCAGTGGTTTTGAAAGATAAGGCACATGAGGCTGAAAGATGGCCAACCAAGTTGCAAAACTTAGTGGCATTTATGTCAGAGGGGATGTGGGACTCACGTAGAGTGCTGTCAAGGATCTCTTGATAAAGTGGGCTTGTCCATAAGAGATCCAGGATGGAAATCTAGGCTGACGTGTTTCCAAGGTGTTCCAAAATGTTATATTGTGGCCCTAGTGAAGGTGATTCTAATGGAGATGCTCAAGATGGAGGTGGTCATGCTGATGGTGGTCTAATTTGTGTAGATATAGGTGGACCAGCTATATTGAGTCATGTTCGATGGGTAGCAACTACACACTGAGTGTCTGGGCCTTTAATATTGATGACATTGATAGATGGTTAAACTTGGGATATGCAACCAATTAAGCTACCATAGTCTAAGTATGCTGAGGTATAATTTTGAGACATGTATCGGTTGTCACCTTGTTTACCCAGAGCATTGTTAGGTTTGTTGATAGGAGGGTTTGCAGGTGTCTTTTTTGAGTTCATGTTATGAGGAGGTAAAGCATTTTGATACATCATTAATCCTACATTAGGTGAGGGTTATGCCCCCCACTGTGATCTCTTTCTAGTCAATGAGGTCTTGTACATAATCCTTAAGTTGCATGAATTTAAGGGTAGTGTTCCCTTTGACATGATGGAATTTGTAATATTCATTATCTTTGTACCAGGATGCTCTAGACTGATTGGGTTCCAAGGGTTGTCTTTGTGGATATCGAACAAGGTTATCTTTGGCCAATTTTTTGAAGATTGTATCAAGAGGTTCCCCCAATTGGGTGTATGTTCATGGTTGCCTCTAAACATGGGATTTAGTACCTACTGCCAATGTGATGGCATTAGATTGATTATGAGGAACTAGTATTTGCTGATGAGTTTGCATGGGTGGCTAGTGATACATAGGGGGTTGTTGTTGATAAGTTTGTTGTTGGAAAAATATGGTGGGAACACTGGTAGCTGCCCCAACAATATGGACCTGTTGAGTATCAGTGGCACCATTTGTCACTATATTCTAGTTTTTTCTTTTCCAATATCAAGTTTTGGCATTGCGCAAACCGTCATCTGCGATATTTTCTTTGTACAATCTAATGACTCCATCCTTAACGAGGCCTTCCTCAAGGCCCATTCCTTTTTCTTTGATGTCCTTGTATGTTTGCAAATAGTTTATAACCATATGATGAGTGAGGCTAGGGTGTGCATTGTTTATGAACATCTTGACAAGATGGCGCTCAAGGATGGTACAAGAGATCCTTGTTGTGAGGATCTGCCAGTGTTGCAAGAACGCTATAAGACTTTCCCCTCCCTTTTTTTTAGTGTGGACCAGGTCTACTACAAATAATTTAGTTTCGATGAGATGGGTATACTGAGCAACAAAGGCCTCAGAAAGTTCTGCAAAAGTTTTAATAATACCTTGAGGTATACGAAAGAACCATTCCAAGGTTGGTCCTACTAGGCTCTTGGGAAAGAGCCACATGAGGAACACATCATTATAAGCTACCTCTTAAAAATGCATATAGAATTCCTTAACATGTGTTACTGGATCACTCTTCCCCCTAAATTTATCAAACTTGGGGATCTCAAAATGTTTAGAAAATGGAGTCAATGTGATAGTCCTATCAAAAGGGTATGGGAAATCATTTTCAAATTTGAAAGTTTTGGTGTCTATCCCATCCTTGAGGGCTTTGAGAGCATTCTTCATCTCTTCCCATTTAGACTTTACAGGTGGAGGAGTGGCTACCCCCGATCCAGGTGCCCCTGGTGTAGGATACATGCTAGAATCTGAAGTGTGATATGGAGAACTCTAATGACCATATGGTGTCTATGGAAAAATAGTTTGCATAATTAGTGGAGTGGATGCTATGGTTTTCTGGAATGTGGGTTGTGCATATTATTGCATCTGCTAAGGTTGGTGTGGTAGATAACTATGAGGTTGTTGCCCTATGAGATAGTTCTGTGTGGGTGTTTGGGCATACTACTAATGTGAAGACT
Organism: Cupressus sempervirens; assembly: GCA_028749045.1. Classification (NCBI taxonomy): domain Eukaryota; kingdom Viridiplantae; phylum Streptophyta; class Pinopsida; order Cupressales; family Cupressaceae; genus Cupressus; species Cupressus sempervirens. The sequence goes on along the minus strand of CM053783.1, from coordinate 521,440,239 downwards.
ACAGCTGAAAATGTGGTAATGTAGATAATTCTTGTGCTATGCTCTGGAAATACATGCCATGCCTAATATATGTGGGTTGTACACTTGCTTGAGAGTAGGACTGATTTGGAGTAGGCACAAGGTAGTTAATTTGTAGCAAAGTGTTTACTGTAAGGAACTACAGTTGCAGTGGATTTGGGCTATTTCCTAGAGGTGGCATGTAGAAATAATTGTTCAGGGGTGGGAGTGAATAGCTATGTGAAGTAGTAGATGACAGTGTCAGAGGTGTGGACGTGACTGCAGTGCTAGGGGGAAGACTAATGATAGGTGCCTATGTCGCAATAATATTCCAAGGTCCCAAAGGAAATGAGGCTGAAGAGCTTTGGCTAGTTACAAATGGGTTGATAGTGATGTTTGGTGGGATGGAAGATGAGGTATTGGACCCTAATGGTGGTATTTGAGTAGCAAATGGACTAGATGTGATATGGGGTGGAAGTGAAAAGGTAGTGCTACTAGATGCAAATTGAGGATTTGGTGGAGTGAAAAAATGAGTGGTAGAAACAAATGCAAATAGTATACTTGAGGTTGGTTGAGATCTAGTTGAGTGAGAATGGGATGAGTGTTCTGTGGAATGGGAACTGGTACCTTGGTCATGGGGATATTTGGGTCTGCTAGTTCTACCTAAGGTGGTTGCCATCCAAACAATGGGTGAGTAGGATCTCTTATGTTGATAGGTGGTGGACATCCAAACTCAAAGACACCAACACTATCTCATAAGAAATTTTCCATGATGGTTTCCTTATTGTGATCTATGATGGCATTTATGATGGTAGCATGACCATGTTGGTTCATGAAACCCTCAATATCTATGGATGATCCTAGTTCTTCTGAGATTTGTAGTGGTGGGTCCTATGGTGTCAGGGATACTATAGAGTACAGCTGAGCTTGGGATGTGTTACCACTATGACTAGGATCCATGTCTTTTTTCTGTGTGTGCCTACCAAAACATGTCATGGGTGGCATGAAAGGATGCTTCTCCTAAAGATGCAAATGCAGTGAGGGATGATACTAAGGGTGTCTAAATGATATGGTGCTAAGTGCAAGAAACCTGTGTTTCCCTAAAATATGAATGTGGGAAATGTGATGGTGATGCAAAGAAAAGTGTGACCCTAACCTTTGGCTCAAGGTGATGTGGGACACCAAAAACAACCTATTCCTAGCAAAGTGTTGCGTTTCAAGGACACTCAAGATGATGAGAGATGTGATGCAAAGATGTTTCTAAGTGAGTGAGGGGAAAAAAAATGCTAAGATTTTAACAATGCAGGTGGAGGATTCTTCTTCAACAACCCAAGATGAGAGGAGATGATCTAACTTCAAACATTTGAATGGGATAGTGCAATTCCTAGATGAGAGACTAAACCTATAAGTGTGCAAGTGTGTGTGGAAAAAGGAAGGACCTAATCAGAATGTGATGCAGGAGCATCTTGCATGAAAAAATTATTGGAGAAAAAAAATATTTAAAAAAAATAAAAAAATTGGAGGAGAGAGAAAGTGACAAAAATTAGAGGAGAAATAATAAATAAATAAAAAGGGAAAAAGGAGAAAAAGAAAAAAAGAGGAATTCCTATTTTCGAGGTGCATAGGTGGCATAAATAGAAAAAGAAAAAAAAATAGTTGTCATTACATTAATCGAAGTGTGTAGGTGGAAATTCTAGAAGGTTTTGGATAAATCATGTATTTAATATTTGTTGGGTGCTTAGTTGTATTTGGGTGGGAATTTAATATTTATTTAAAGATAGTTGTATTTACCTTTTATCCCACATTGGTTGTGTTTGTAATGTCTTGGGTTAGAAGTGCCTATTTAAGCAAGGCTTATTATCATTTGTAATCAAGTTCTAAAAATAGAAGCTCTTCAAGTGTAAGCTCAAAGAGAAGCTCAAGAAGGAGCTCAAGAAATAGAAGCTTAAGGAGAAGCTCGAGGAGTGGAAGCTCAAGGAGAAGCTTGATATCATCTTGTGGGTGTTGTAAGGATCTTCAAGTATAATAAAATTTCTTTTGAAGCATTTTTTTTATTGGTCTCCATATTGTTCCTTTCTTGATTGTGAGTGGGTAAGGGTGGTGTGGCTCTCTATCAATGGTATCAGAGCAGGAGTTCCTGAGTGTACAAGCAGATCATCAAAGTGTGAGGCAGTTTGTACTAGGACCTTGGTTGGGTGAAGTTTATCAGAGCTGGTGGATTGCAAATCCATTGTCCTAGACTTGTGATGTGGTTCATGATTGTTCGTGCGAGGTGGCAGGTTGCGATCTGACTTGCAAACAATTTGGTTGTCACAAGGAGCGTAGGAAGGATTTGTTGCAGAGGGTTTACAAAGATCTTGGGAGATGGCTCCAAGAGGATTGGACCCTAAGATGATTGCCAAAATCCATGATATAGTGGAGAGGAATTTTTCTAATATGATTTCTCGGTTGGATGATAGATTGGTTGATCAAGTTAAGGAGGTTCGTGAGAGAAGATGGCATCACAAGGTTGAGGTGGAAGAGGTTGGTTTTGTTGATCAGTCTGTGGAGTCTGATGCAGAACCTGTAGAGCAAATAGAGGTTGTTTCTGAGGATATTCCTAAACTTTCTAATGTTGGGATGGAGGTTGGTTTTCATGATCAATTGGTTGAATCTAACATGGAGATTATGGAGCACTTGGAGGTGGATGATCCAGTTGTTGGGGGTGAGTTATGTATTGTAGAGCATCTTGTTGTGAGCAATGAGGTTGTTGGTGTTGAGAGTTTGGCATGTATTGATAGAGATCTACATGTTGGTGCTGATATGGAGTTTGTTGTTGTTGATGCGGGGTTTGTTGCTATGGGTGTGAATTCACTAGTTGCTGATGTGAATGGGAGTTTGCTAATGAAGCATTATGTTCAGTTTGTTCTTGTGCATGAGCTTGTTGATTGGATGGTTGAGATGTTGGTGTGGAATATTTGCATGGTGGTTTTGTTGTCCCTATTGAGGTGGAAGCCTTTGGTGAAGATGAAGATGCTGGTAGATCTTTCTTTTGGCGTCAAAGTGTGGGACACACTTTTCTATCTACCGGGGGAGTCTGATGCAGGAGCATCTTGCATGAAAAAATTATTGGAGAAAAAAAATATAAAAATAAAATAAAAAATTTGGAGGAGAGAGAAAGTGACAAAAATTAGAGGAGAAATAATAAATAAATAAAAAGGAAAAAAGGAGAAAAAGAAAAAAAGAGGAATTCCTATTTTCGAGGTGCATAGGTGGCATAAATAGAAAATAAAAAAATAAAAATAGTTGACATTACATTAATCGAAGTGTGTAGGTGGAAATTCTAGAAGGTTTTGGATAAATCATGTATTTAATAGTTGTTGGGTGCTTAGTTGTATTTGGGTGGGAATTTAATATTTATTTAAAGATAGTTGTATTTACCTTTTATCCCACATTGGTTGTGTTTGTAATGTCTTGGGTTAGAAGTGCCTATTTAAGCAAGGCTTATTATCATTTGTAATCAAGTTCAAAAAATAGAAGCTCTTCAAGTGTAAGCTCAAAGAGAAGCTCAAGAAGGAGCTCAAGAAATAGAAGCTTAAGGAGAAGCTCGAGGAGTGGAAGCTCAAGGAGAAGCTTGATATCATCTTGTGGGTGTTGTAAGGATCTTCAAGTATAATAAAATTTCTTGTGAAGCATTTTTTTTATTGGTCTCCATATTGTTTCTTTCTTGATTGTGAGTGGGTAAGGGTGGTGTGGCCCTCTATCAGAATGAGTAACAGTAGAGTTGCTGATAAGGCTCATATTAACACCATGTTAAAGGGTTAGGTTTTGGATCTTGTAGTCCCATTCAGTTTGCAATGCTACCTCAGCTCCATCTTTCTCAATTTGATCCAATTTGGCAATCCTAGGGTTGGGGGTATGCTTCTTATGCTCTGCTTCAATTTCCTTATAGGCTAGTATTTGAGGAAGCTTAGCCTTCTTAAACTTAGTCTTGGGATGGCTTGACATTAGATATTTCCAAGGATTAAAAATCACAACTGTGGGGTTCTTTGGAGGTAGTGACTATGCTAAGTGTGCCCTAAGCTAGGATTGACCAAGTTTGGCAAACATTCATTCAACAAGTAAAAGATCAAGCAATAGATAGGAACAACTAGATAGAAGTTTTGATTTCCAAAATGTGATACTTGCACCAAGGAGTGTGTATGTTTTTACAAATGTTTTGAACAATCACTTCAAGCACATGAACATCCTAGATGGTTGGCTATAAAGTTCCTTAAGGCTTAGCTCGAGTGACAAAATCTTGATCCCAAGAGAGGTGTCTTTGGATTCACCTCCCGATCTTTATACTCCATTGGAACGCTGGAGTTGAGGTCATCCCAAGGGGTGATGAAATCCCTAAGCAAGCCCCCTAAAACTAAAAACAAGTTTTTGGATCCTAGCCTTATGCACCCAAGATGGCCTGCAAAAGGCAACAAGGGGGAGAGAAGATTCAGATGACCTTGGGCTAAAAAGTAGAGTTCTTTCACCAACTGATTCTTAGATTGTCCGATCTATTGAAAACACAAGTGATTAAGATATAAATGTTCAATTCCAACTTTTAGATGCATCAACAAAAGTAACATCGGTCAAAGAATGCAAGCAAGAAGAAGAGTTAGGGTCTACAAATTAAATCTCGCACACCCAGAGGCCCTCCACGTCAATTGATTTTTGTTTAGTTTTAAAACCCAAGCTTGAAGTGTGATCGATTTAATCTAGATTTTTGGACATTCAAAAAATCTTATAAGTTAAGACAAACCCTCAAAAGCTAATTTAGTAGAATCTGATTATGGAACACTTAACACCTTTTTCAAGTGGACCCATCACCCTGAGTATGGTGCTAAGATTGCAACCAAAGGGTTTGAATTGATGGGTGGTTAGAAAAAGGTGAGTCCAATGAAAAACTACTCAATTTAATTTTTTTTTGATTTGTTTTTTTAACTTAACAAATTTTGTAAGTGTTCAAAAATCAAATTTTCCTAAGTTGCATGCAAAAAGAGAGATTTGTTTGTTCTTTTTAAAGCACCAAATGAAATTTGCAAATTTGTACCCAGTGATTATGCAAACAAGTCAATTTCTTCTAAATTAGAAGCATTCAAAATAATGACTAAACACGACGGCCAAAGTTAGGAAACATTCCCACAGAGAAAAGGCAAGAAACAACATTCCCATGAGGGTACCCACATTCCCACAGGCGGGTTCGCAATCTTGCAGACTTTCTGTTCCTGGGAATGACAATCTCACCATGATTCTGGATTGCGAGAAAGACAGGAAAGACTGTCAAAAAAAGAACGTAAAAACATGAGCCAAAAACACGAGAGCTCTTTTTGACAGAGCAATTCCACAGATTTATGGCCATCCAATGTTCGCACAAGGGGGAATGATGATCCTGCAGACAAAAGTTTTATTACAGTTTTGAGAAGTTTAAGACAAGAAAAAGTCAGCATTCTCACAAGCAAGAATGGCGATCCCACTATTCTAAGGCATGTTCTCGCTAGAGGATTTGTCGGCAGGTTTGTTAGTTACAATTTTTGCCATGTGTCATGTTGTTGTTGATGTGTTGGCTAATGTTGACCATGTTCCCACAGATGAGCCTACATTCCTAGGGTTGTGAGTTCGTGTTCTTGCAACTAAAGGGATGCAAAAAGCCAATTTTTTGAGAGTTGACTATGTAAAAATTGCTTAGAGGGTTGTGTGCACGTTCTTGCATTGCCAACTATACCCTTCAATCAAAAACCACAAGACAAAGACACAAAAGTTAAAGCATAAAACAATAGTCTTCCATGGTTAGCCAAAACATGAAAAAGCATGTAAAACTAGCATTAATGAAGATTTAAATGACCCTTAAAGAGTCCCATTGGGCATGCCAAAATGTATACGTGAGTTGTTAGCATGTTAGGAGAAACCAAATTTGAATAAAGCTTCTACAAACTAAGAACAAACATAAACTTCAAGATAGACAAAAGAGTGTTCTTAATTGGGAATATGAGCCATTGAAAGACTCTCCCAATAGGAATGGCTCCTTGTTGATTTGCTATGTCTAATTAAGGTTTTTGTTTTAGGGATGTATGCTCAAGATTGGTGCTCAAATTTTCTTCAATGGAAATTCTTGGATTTTGGATTTGGATAATGGATTTAGATGTAAAACTTGTTCTCAAAATGGCATTATGACTTTACTTGATGGATTGTGATTAAAATGGCTTGGGAGGAGATCCAATTTATAGGCAAAGGGGCTTGTGGGATGGATGGTCAAGATGCAAGGAGAGATGAAAGCTTAAGGAGGGCTCATATTGAATGAGAGGGGAGCACATGGATTGTGCTTGTCTACAACCAATCAGGAGGTGACACATGTCATAGGGTGGTTGGGTAGAGTAAAGGGCTATGAGGGGTCAACAAAGGAGGCTCAAAGCTCATAAAGACCCTCATAATAGCTTGTAAGAGAAATAAATGGGCTTGTGAGAGTCATTTATGGCTTTGTGGGAGCATTTATGGCTTGGTGGTTGGGATATTTTGAGGGGATAGACTTTTGCTTGGCTTAAGAAAGTCTTAAGCTCATTTAGGATTGTGCAAATGATTAGGGGATGGGTTAGGCTTGGGTTAGGATTATATTAGGGATGTTAGAGATGTGCAAGTGGATTGTATTGATGAGGGTGGGTGAGTTAGTGGCTAAGCTTAGTTAGTATGGGTGGATGGGGTGGATTAAGCTAATGGAGGGATTAGGATAGCTTTAGGATTATTAGGATTTGAGGGCTTTATTTATTGAATAGATTTATTAAATAAATGGAGATTCTTGGAAATAGTTAGGAGAATAGGATTAATTGATAAATAATCGATTATTTGATTTATCAATTAAGACTATAGATGATTAATTACATTAATTAGCTAGGGGATGAAAAAGGATTAATTAAATAAGAATTTAATTAATGATGCCTTTAGAGATAACTAAATAGGATTGCCGAAGTGGTGTAATCAGATTTAGGTGTCTATAGTCATAACTTTATTAACAATGTTAAATGTTTCGAAAGTATATGGAAATAAAAGGATACATAGATTTTTATGGTTATCTTTGAATGTATACCTGCATACTTCCAACTATGTGTCCATACTTCACTAACAATATTAAATATTCCAAAAATATATTGGTTATAAAAATTTATGGAAGTCCTCAAGTTGCAATGAGGAATTCAGATTTTTATGACCAAACCATCATTTTCTAGAAAGATAGAATTCCTTAAAAAATGCAGTTGTTCTAATGACATTCAATACTCTCAAAATAGTTGAGAAGATAGAGATAATGATGCTAATGCTAAAAATCATCTACCTATCACTTGCAAGTCAGTGTTGATGTTCTTGATATAAATGGTTGCAAAGCCATTCTTAATTTTCATGTAAGAAACAAGAAGCTAGGAAAATATGTCTTAGTTGATGTTGTTGTCATGAAAACACCTAGGTTTAGTGGTGTTGATCTTGAAAACCTCTTGAATGAAGTAGCAATTCTTGCTGGAAGACAAGGCAAATAATACATATCAAGTAAGAAAATAGATGATGCAATAGATGGAATTGTAGCTGGTATGGAGGGTACACCAATGACTAATGGAAAGAGTAAGACTTTGGTGGCTTACCATGAATTTGGACATGCAATTTATGTGTAAGTACACAAACTAAACATCTATTGGTAATTTATTGTATGCTTTTATGTAGACCCTTCACATATGTATGGACCACAAGTTGGAAGTCTAATTTGCAATAATATATGATATCAATGTGTATTTTAGAGGCAACTAAATCTCTTTTTGGTAGCTATTATAACATTAGCATGATTACCCTAGAGATTTGACAATCCATGTATTATTAGAGTTGACCATCTAATTATATACAGAGAGAGATTTTTTTGGTGAAGGGTGATTGTAAAAGATATGTATTGACGAGTGTTTTTGGCTAGTTGGTAGTAACTACTGAATTTTATTGTGAGAGAAATTGATGTTAGGATTAACCATAGACATAAATAAAAATTACATGCAAATATAACCAATATAAAAATAATAATAAATTGCACAGAAGAGAACACAAGCCACTACGATTTAGTGTAGTTCACCCAAACCTTGGGCTACATCCACCAAATAGTAAGTCCAATATTATTATGATCTAGTGATTGCAACTTGATTACAATCTATAATCCCTTATAGCTCAATACCACCATAAGAAGTAGTTTTTTCATCACACATCATGAAAATCCCTAACCCTAAGCTCTTTTATGTTAGAAATGATAGTCCACCAAGATAACTAAGAAGGGGGGATGAATCAATTATCCAAAAATTAAAAGAATTATCTTCCTTAAATAAACTTAACCATTTAACCAAAGTAAGAAAAAACCATACAAAGATACACATAGACAATTACACTAGATTTTTTTGACTAGGAAAACCCTTGATTAGAGGGAAAACCCTAGTGGGAATGATGCCCACATGATGATGTACTAATATAAATATTCCTTGTTAGAGTATGGACCTTGTTAGGAGTCTATTACAACATTTACTACATATCAGTCCATGTTAAGAGACTTTGAATCCCTATTAGGAGTTGTGCCAGCCTTGTTAGCAATTGTAGCATAATGTATGCAAGATAAGCCCACTACCCAAACTTGTAATTTCAACTACAAGAAGAGCTCACTGCTCAAACAAGTAATTTACTATTATGTTCCTCTTTCCTTTATTCTGTCAACCAACCAATCACTATTTGACCTTTTTGACTAGGTCACAAACCTTGGATCCAAATATCAAACCTTAGATCAGTTAGAAAAACCTTGTCAATGAATTTCCTTCACTTTTTCTCTGTTATGCTCAAATATACATTTCATTCTCTCTACTACTTACAATCACTTCACATCAATACAATTCCATAAAAATTTCCCTAAGTTGGTTGTTAGACATTCTCAATTAATCATTATAGGACCACATTAAGAACATGTTACACTTAGCGATAACATTAATCTTCTACCTTGCAACTTGAATATCTTTCCATGAAAGTAATATTATAATGAGTTAACTTATCCACATCATCCCTAACATGTCTTCCTTACATCCTCAACCTCAATTCTCATAATAAAAAATCTGCTAACAGATATAACAAGTTCACTAGAACATGCTTCTGTAAACTTCATCTTAGAATAGACATCACCAAAATTTACATAACTTCTTCTAGACTTGTCATTTCTTCTTTTAATGTTAATTATATATGCCATATACTCAAATGTATCTCTCATAACTTTAAATAGTTAGAATACTCTATTAGAAATAGGGATTACTGAAAAGGGGTCAATCAGCAATCTACAAACCTTAGTCACCAACTAGATATTATTTCTTACTTTAAACCATGCATAAAAAATAAATAAATGAATGTTAAATAGTAACAATAACATTGCACCAAGATAGCTCATAACACCATTTTTTTTAACTAGGGAAACCCTAGCCAAGGGAAAACCCTATTGCAGATGATATCCACTAGATAATATACTGATATATAAGTTCCTTGTTAAAGGATGGACCCTGTTAGGAGATAATGAGAAAATTTAGTATACGGAGTCCCTATTAGGAGACTTTGAATCCCTGTTATGAGATTCCAACCCTGTTAGGAGTTAAAGTACAATGAATGCAAGTTGAGCCCACTGTCGAAACATGCACTTCCAATTACAAGAAGAGCTCACTACCCAAACAAGTAATTAGACTTCTAGAATATGTACTATGTCTTCTTCCTTGACTGATCTCTAATCTTTAGCTCAATCTCAAATTACAAAAAGGATCATATAAAACTTTGCACATATCACTTTTTGAAAAGTTTGCATATAATCACAATTACAAGATAACACTTGCAATCATAATTGCTCACTTCACAATCTTACTAAAAAAGGTCCTTTGCATAAATACCATGCCTTTAAAAAAAAAATTTTGGGGCTGGCTAAGACCACAATCCACTTTTCCAACTTAGAATAAACATCTAGGATGTTGACCCTAATTGGACAAGTAATTATCTTGTAAAAAAAAAATCCTTTCCTTCAATTTTGTTGTCCTATTTCCCTTCAAACATTATTAACTCTATTTTGTATAGTCTATACTAACTTCTGAGGTTATACACATCATTATTAACATGTATACTATCTCCATCTAACTTTGCTAGTCATAATATTCCATCAACAACAAGTCATAAACAAAACAATACAATACTATAAACCAAATTATTATACTTAGTCAATTTTTTTATTACCAAACACTATCTTTATTTCCAAGGTTTTTTTTATCATGTTCATAATGTATTACCATAAATAAAAACAATTACATATCACTATTACCCAATTGTCAACAATCTCCCCCTTTGGCATTGATGGAAACAAAATAGGGAAAATTGGCTAAGTGACAAAAAATAATAATAATAACACCTTACATTACATCTATTACAACTTGTTCATCTTTACATTTGCCCCCCCTTACAATATACTTTAAACTTTTATCTTCTCTTTACCTGATTTACAATTTTGACATTATATCTCTCCCCCTTTGACATTAATGGAAAAGGTCAAAATGTCAGGAATCTATCCAAAAACTATCCAAAGAAACTATCCTTCCTTATGTTGATATGATCTTCATGCAATCATCAAAGTTTTCCTTCAGATCATCCATACCCTTAGTTCATGTTTCCTTGGTGGACTCAACTGAAGTGAGAATTACACATAGAGCATATGATGCAATCTCAACTACATTAAGATCTAAATACCAAAAGTTAGAATATGTGTCCTTGGCCTTGACACATTCCTCCAATTATCTCTCAACAAAACATAATTTTAGAGCCATAGATTGTTTGAAATCTTATATTCTCTTCAAAATCTATTCTTTCTAAAGTTCTTATTTCTTGATGTCACTGTGAATACTAGCCACTCATCCTTCAAAATCATCTACTTTACAAGATGGATGTTGGGTCTGGTTGGATAAAGCCTCTAGCTCACTCATATTTCCTTCTATCTTCCTATCAATGTCTTTAGTTAGTCTGTATGATAAGGTACACCTAATATATAGAGTTTTGCAATCCTATTGGAATTTCCAAAGTTCTTTTATACAAGTATCAAGATTGTAAGAATTTACCTTAGGGAAAAATTCACCCAAGGTAAAGGAACTCAAGCACAAGCATAGAATAGACTAGAGTATGATTAGAATAAAAATATATTATTCAATTCAATATTCAAGTACAGTAGGAGTGCCTATATATAAAGGCCTCTAGAATGCCTAGGAGTAAGAAACATGATAAGTCTTATAACTAGGCAAATGTCCACTAGGTGTGGGTTATCCCCCATCAAGCACATGAGTAAGTGTGTTGATGAGAGGATAAGCCTACAAAGGTGTAGCACAAAAAATAATATTGTAGAAACCATGTGCTTAATTAAAAGTGCAAATAATTGTGTTGTCTACATGAAAACTCAGTTAATTATGCAAACTCTAGTGTTGTGGACACTATGTTCTAAATTAGAATTACTTACTTCTATGTTGTGAACATGACAACTAATAAAAGTATGCAAACTACTAATTGTCAAAAAAAAAAAAAAATTAAATAATGCATTGACCTAAGTAAACTTAAGTAAAGTTTAAATAGTGAATACTTATTTACGCCAACACCTCCCCTTAAGTGCAACTTAGGGGAATGCACTTAAGTTCACAAATGCATGATAGGTCCTAGCTACGAGGCCATGTTAGGTACCCATGTAAAAAATAAATGCTCTATGTACAATGATGCAATGCAATCTCTCATAAAAAAAAGAAAGAGGGAAAACCTCATGGGAAAAACCCTTCTCCAAAAAGAGAGATAACTACAATAAAGAAGCTAAGAGGGAAGAAGACCTCAGATGAGGAAAAGATCTCTCTCATAAGAAAGAAGAGAGAAGTCAAGGGACTCCCCTTTTGAAAACATCTTTCACCCCCAAGAGATCTTGTAAATGAGTATACTTGACCTCAATGAAGGGTTTGGTGAAGATATCTAGGACCTACTCTACTATAGGACAATATTGTAATGCAATGATCTACTCATAGATCAGCTCCTTGATGTAGTGCATATGAACCTCAATGTGTTTACTCTACTAATGTTGAACTAGATGTTTAGAGATCTCAATAGCACTCTAATTGTCACAATGTATGACTGTAGGTTTAGGTAGATCAAATCTAAACTCCTTCAGGATGTGTTGTAACCAAAGAGCCTCTATAGCTACATTGATAGCTCCTTGATACTCAGCCTTAGTTGAAGAAAGAGCAATAATATTTTACTTCTTACTCTACCAACAAATAGGGCTAAAACTAAAGTGAAACATGTAACCTTAAGTAGATTTGTGAGAATCAAGGTCCCTTGCATAGTTTGAGTCTATATATCCAACTAGTTGAAGTCATGTACCTAATGTATAGTGTATCCCATGTGTAGGTGTACCCTATATGTAGTGCAAGATGCATTTGACAGCCTTCCAATGAAGCTCATGTGGCTCTTGCATGAAGTGAGAAACCATGCCAACTACAAAAGCTATATCAAGGCATGTATGTGTCAAGTAGATGAGACTCCCAACTAACTATTTTTATAATGTAGCATCAACAAGTGGACTGGTACACTTGGCCTCTAACTTCACACCTGAAAGAAAGGGAATAGGAGTAGGCTTGTTGTCACTCATGTGAAATTGAGAAAGCTAAAGACTATGTGATCTCAATACTAAGGAAATATTGTAGTAAACCCAATTCTATCATAGCAAATATGTCTTGCAAAGAGGTCTTGACACTAGATATGATGGATAAAGTTCTTTGTATAATGATCAAGTCATCTACATAAAGTACAAGAATCAAGTGTGAGTCACCCTTCTGAAAAATGTAAATATTTGACTCAGAATGACACTTGGTGAATCCTACTGAGAGTAATAAGGAATCCATCTTGGCATACCAAGCCTAAGGATCCTACTTAAGACCATAGATAGACTTCTTCAATCTACAAACCATAGTAGAGTCCTATATGAACCCCTATAATTGCTTCATATAAATCTCCTTGTGAAGATCACCATTCAAAAAGGCACTCTTTACATCCATCTCATGTACAACCCAACCATGAGTTGCAGCAATAGTTAGTGTCAAGTGAATGGAGTTCATATTGGCAATTAGTGCAAAATTCTTTGTATAGTCAATACTTGAAACCTACAAGAAACCTTAGGCAACTATTCTAGCCTTCTGCTTATGCACACTTCCATTCGCTACAAATTTGGTTTGATAGATCCACTTACATCAAACCAAATTTATTCCCTTAGGAAGGGGAATTAAGTCTCGAGTGTGGTTTTTCATCAAAGAGTTATATTCTTCCTCCATAGCCCTATCCCATTCTAGAATCCTTGATGCTTCCTTAAATGATTATGGATCTAAAGAAATGGCAATATAAGCATGTGGAAATGATTTTTTATTTGGCCTTGTCCTCCAAGTGTCTTAAGAATTCCCCACCAATAAACCTATTGAATCAAGGTTTTATTGTGCCCAACAAGGTTTAGTGGAAGAAGAAGGAATGTCCTCAATGCTTTATGGACCTTGCGAAGGTAGTGTCCTGCAAGTCAAAGTTGAACGAATGTCATCTTCTGAGTCACTATCATCACTATTATCACTTTCCACAAAGGAGGAAGAAGGAGTTGAAGAAGCTAAACTTGGACAAGTTTCTTCAAAGTGAACACTCCTCTCGAAAAAGAACCATGTGTCTCTAGATCCGTGAGTTTTTATGCCTTAAGATGGTCAAGAAATCCAACAAATATACAAGGTTTTCTTTGAGGTTCCAATGCCTTTCATTTTTGTGGAGGCATCCTTGCCCATGCTAGACGACCAAAAAATTTAAAGTGCTTTACACTTGGTTTTCTACCTCACTAAGCCTCAAAAGGTGTAATTCCATATAAGGCCTTATGGTGACTTCTATTTTGGATGTAATTGGCACAACACATGGCTTCAACCCAAAACACTTAATCTAGAGACTTATGTTGAAGCATACAAGTGGTCATCTCCTTAAGGGTTCTATTCTTCTTTTTCAGCAATACCATTCTATTGTGGTGTGTAGGAAACTAAATTTTGAAGATCAATACCCTCATGAGTGCAAAACTTTATAAGCCTGGAGTTGACATATTCCCTGCCATTATCTATTTGTATAATCTTGATGGCTTTCCCTATTTTTTCTCAACTTGAGCTCTAAAGGTGATAAACTTATCAAATACTTCACTCTTATGAGCAAGAAAAAAGACCCAAGTGTAGCATGAAAAGTCATCAATAAAGGTGAGAACATAGTGAGCCTTTCCAAATGATGGTACTAGAAATGGGTTTGCTACATCACTATGAACCAATTCAAGAACAACAGTAGCCTTCCAAGACTTCCCCTTGTCATATTTCTCTTCAGGATGTTTGCCTACTTCACAACCTAGACATACACTCTCTGAATACTTGACTTGAGGTAGATCAATGACCATATCCTTGCTGCCAAGTTGTTGAAAGTAGCAATAATTGAGATGTTCAAATCTCTCATGCCATAGTTTACTTTGTGAGTTGAAATGAGTCAACAAGGAAAGGGAAGTGGACTTAGGCACAAACTGAGAAAAAGAATAAAGTCTTGTCTCATGATTAGCCTTTCTAACCACCACCATAAAATAATCTTTGAAATTTTTCACCACAACTGTATTAAGAAGGAACTCCACTTTGTTGCCACATCCATAGTGAGTTATCTAGTAGATGGAGAGAAGGTTGGTGCTAAGGTTAGAAACATGAAGAACATCCTTGAAGATGGCATTATCTAACTCAACATTCCCTTTCCACTTAAGTTTCCTTTCCCACATAGATGTAAGGTACATTTGATATTTTCAAAGAGGAAAAATGCTCCCTTGAAGCACCTATATGATGTGTAGCTCCTAAACCAAGAACCCATTCCTCAACATAGTTTGTACTTGCTACCAAAGCTTGTCCCTTACCTTTTGAAGTGGTTGAAGATCCCTTATCCTTATAGGCATTTGGTACATCAATTTTTTGTTTCCTCATTAGGTTCACCAATTCATCAATCTGCTTATCCTTACACTCATGTTCATCATGACCATTCTTCTTACAATAGGCACAAGTTTTCTTCTCTCTTTTGTTGGAGTTATTACCCTTTTTTAGTTGAATAAGATTGATGCAAGGAAGATTTTTATTTGGAGGAGGATTATTGTGTGTCATCTTATGGCTTAGCCTTCCACTACTTCTACTTCTTGTTGGAATTTTTGCCACTTGAATTCCCTTCATTAGCTATGAAGGCTTTGGTCTTGGAAGACTAGAGAATTCCTATACTCACTAAATTTTCATGTTTTAAGACCAACATTTTTGAAAATTTCTTGAATGAAGACATTGTGTAGGCACTACCCATCATTAATATGTGTGTTATGACTGGAAACAAATGGAGCATATTCAAGTGGAAGATGAGTCATTATATGTTTGATCATTTTTATATCCTTGATCAGTTCACCACAATCTTTAAGTTGTGCCCTATACATATCTACTTGGGCAAGATAATCTTTGATGGTGTCAAAATTCCTAGGATCCAACTTGATAAGTTTTTCCTCAATGGTGGAGGCCATGTCTTCATCTTTGATCTCATACAATGCTTCAAGTTTAGCCTAGACTTCTATTGGAGTGGTAAGTTTCCTAACATGATATTTGATAGGATCTAAGATATTCTTGAGCAAGGTTCCTAAGGCCATTTCTTGTTTGGATTCCTACTCTTTTTTTCAAGCCTCATTAGCATCAATAGGAAGTTTCTTTGATGCACCAGTTACATAATGCAACAAACCTTTTTCCACGAATGGTTCCTTTATGTTTTCTTTCCAAGTAGCATAATTATATAGAGTTAACTATGAAAAAGAAACCATAATACAAGAGCACAATATCTAGGAGACACAAAACACAATACACCCCCCCCCCCCCCCCCCCCCTCTTTTCACTCAATCAAAAAATTCCCCACCCTAAATGCAAGATTGTGACGCTCTATATGTAGTATGTTTACAATAGACCACTTGTCAAAATGGACAAAGAAAGCTTTTGATTTTTCTATTTACAACCTCCTCCTCGAGTTCAAATCTAGAACTTTACAATGTAGCTTAGAAATACAACAATTTTGAAGCAATACAATGCAAAATAGGACAAATTTTTAAAAGTGCTATTTTTTTCCTTAGAAGCCTATAATCTAATTTTAGATTTGGAAAGTAGACAAAAAAAACATGTACTTTCCAAAAAATGGAACCTATTTTGGAGTCCAGATGAGCCCGTATGGAGCATTTGAAGTTGAAAAATTCAAGATTGGATAATTACATTCATCAAAAAATACTATTTCTAACAAATTCGTGCACCAAAACCAACAAATAACTGCACCACTAAAAAGTTTAGGAATTTCTACCCAAAATCAAAAAATTGCACCTAATTTGGAGTTTGTATGACTAAGTTATGGCCTCCCAAATTTAGCCTATCAAATGAAAATTGAATCTGAAGAGGGGTCTAGATAGAAAATTGTGATGTTAAATTTGACATCCAAACGACTATCACAATAGTTCTATTTTGCTAAGAAATGATGGTCAAATGACCACCAATTTTAACTCTATAAAATGATGACATTAGTGAAAAATCTACCTCTGGATGACATCACTATCGACATGTCTTGTACAAATTGTACAAACTATATGAAAAAATATGACATGGCCCTACCTATGTGGGGTACGATCACTGACTGACTTGCTGAGGTGTCACAGTGATGTGTCAATAATGACTATATATGGGTCCACTGTGGAGGATTCAGCTTTGATGTAATTGCACTAGAAATGATGTTCATTGAGTTGTTAATTGGACGGTTGTCTTGTGGGGTCATGTGTCCTTGTAACTAAAGACTAGGCCTAAGTGGGCCACATGTCACAAGTGGCAGTGTATGAAATAGTGGCTAGAAAACCTATTCTCTAGATGCCAAAAAATTGTCTTGGTAGGAAGTTTCAAATGGTGTCAAAGATGTTTTTGCCAATGACAAAAGTTGGAAGGATGGAAGGTTCAACGGCTAGTGGAGTTTATTTTAAACATTGTAAGGAAGCTCAAGATGCTAGTGGATAATATTTTTAAAGTCTGATAGGGACTTTTTTTTAGTTGTACATGTAGTATACAGCCACAGACTTAAATTTTTAAAAAGTCAACTTCACTGGTTGTAAAACAAAGCCAAGCTGCCAGGAGTTGGTATGTGTTAAGAGCGGTCTAGCAGTTTAGAATGTTGGTTGGAATGGAATATTCAATGCCAGAATGGTAAGAAGGTTGGTGCCAAATATTGTATACCATCCACCAAATTTAGAGTTGATTGATGATGTTGATGGAATATGTTGAATAAGGGAATATTACTCCTGCAAGGCTGAAGTTTCACAGCCCAATTCTTGCAAGAAATAATTCTCTGTAGGCCCTACTAGTCTAAAAAAAATTGAAATTGTAGAGAAAATAAAATTAAGAGATCCAAAAATAAATTAAGTAGATCTTAACATGATCATACTATACTTGCAAATCAGGCCTTTGGGTGTTGGTTTGCAAAAAAATTGCGTCAAAATTAACTATGTCCCAATATAGGTGAATTTATAGTCAATTTTCACTGCATTGATGCTCTAAATGCAATGGTGAGGTCCTCTTTGGCTCTAGACACTCCTAATGACTACAGATGCTCTAGATCTAAATTAGGTCCCTTTGAGAGATGAAACAACAAGGTCTCCAATGGCTATGTGAAGAGAATCTTCCTCAGCTTTGATACCATGTAAGAATTTGCCTTAGGAAAAAATTCATCCAAGATTAAAGAACTCAAGAACAAGCACAAAATAGACTAGAGTATGATCAAAATAAAAATATAGTATTCAATTCAATGTCCAAGTACACTAGGAGTGCCTATATATAAAGGCCTCTAGAATGCTTCTAGAATGCCTAGGAGTTAGCAACATGATAAGTCTTACAACTAGGCACATGTCCACTAGGTGTGGGTTATCCTCTATTAAGTGCAAAAATAAGTGCGATGATGAGAGGATAAGCCTACAAAGGTGTAGCACAAAAAATAATGTTGTAGACACCATGTGCTTAAGTAAGAGTTCAAATAACTATGTTTTCTACATGACAACTCAGTTAATTATGCAAACTCTAGTGTTCTGGACACCATGTGCTAAATTAGAGTTCCTTACTTCTGTGTTGTCAACATGAAAACTCATAAAAGTACACAAAATCCTAAGTGTCAAACTAATAAATAATTAAATAATGTATTAACCTAAGTAAACTTAAGTAAAGTGTAAATAGTGAATACTTATTTACACCAAATAAGATTAATCAAATCATTCTTGATATTTTGACAGAAGGTGCTAAACAAGTTAGCATCATGGAAAATTTGTGTCGTTGCCTCTGCAAACATTCAAAAAATTGGTAAAATCTTCATCAAATCATTTCAGCACTACCTATGCCATCTACTTAGGATCTAATTCAGTGTGTTGTACTGCCAAGGTACTATGCAATCTATCAGTAACTTCCATTAAAGTTCTTTGCAGAATCTTCACTTTCCTATTCTTCTCAATAAGCTTTCTCAAGGATGAGACCAAATCTATTTGATCATCATCATCATTAGCTAAACTATCAATAGAGAGCATAGTAGATGAAATAGATGGTTTAGTATCTTCCTCTCTTTCTTTCTTCTCTTCCAACCTCTTCTTCTCATCTTCCTCTTTTTTCTTTCTCATCTCTTCTTTTGAAATTCTTCTCTTTTTTTCCTCTTCCTTTCTTTTATTTTCTTCCTTAAGCAATTTCTTCTTGGATTCTTCTATTTTCCTCTTCTCTATTTCAAGTAGCCTCTTCTCTTCCTCAATTTGTCTCAACTTGTCCTCAATATCTTTAGCATCTGGTTCATTAGGTTTAGAACCACCAAGTAGATTGGTATCATCAATGTTAATAGTAACATTGGTTTGATCAATTTTCATAGTGTCACCACTCACTAACACTTCCAAGGTCCTAGGTGTTGGAGGAGATGTTGCTTTTGACTATGAAAAAATTTCACTAATCATTTTTGCAGTCTCATTCCTTAGTTTATCCTTTTCACCAACCATGAATAGAAATGGTCTGAATTTATTCCTTAAGTATGGTGTGAGGTTATTCAACAATATTTTGATTTCTTCTTTGTCATCAATCTTGCAAATAGTTTTAAGCATAGACTTCTAAAGTTCTAGGTCTTCTTCCCTTGCATGAGCCTTCTTCTAAATGAGCCTCTCATAGGCTTTTTGATTAATTATGCTCTCAAGATCCTTTAATTTCATATTGTTTGCTATGATATATCTCATAGTAGATATACCAATCTAATCCTTTTCAAAACTATTATACAAATTGTAAAATTTGTTCATCTAAAAAAAGTTACCTTCATTAGAAATAGTTGTATAGATCTTCTCTATCTTTGGCTTCCAAGGTTGACAAGCTTTGCCTATTGATTGCTTTGCTAGAGTCACTTTCTCCACTTGCTTTGTTTCTTGTTCCTCTTCATCTTCATCACTTGACTCAATTGTCAACAATGTTTTCTATCTTTTACCTAGTCTAGTGGCTTTCTATTTTACCCCTTGGTTTTAGTAGTTACTGCTTCCACCTATCTTTGATATTTTCTTTTAGGTTCACTAGGCTAAACATCTGACATTGATGCATATAGAATGCTTTGTTTTGAATATGTTTCTACCATAGATACTAACAAAGGTTGAATGTTTAGTATTTCTTGCTTCATCATTTTTCTTATAGCCTTAGATTCACTCTCTATCATTCTAACTTCTGATAGTGCCTTTTTCATTATAGATTCTACTTTCTTATTTGATGTTTTCTCCATAGATTCCTGATAAGCTAATTGTGTGATCGCATCATATGTACCAAATATATATTTAGCTTTTTCTCTATCTAATTTTAACAACATATCAATATAACCAACTTCTATATCATCATCTAATTCATAACTCAAGTGATCAAGAAATGTTTCCTAAGGTTCCACTACTTGAATATAGGTATAATTGTTGGAAATTTATAAGACTATGCTAAGTTACTGAGAGGGGAGGGGTGAATCAGCAACTTCTAAAAATTCTACCAATTTCAATTCTTAATTCAATAAACCATTTAGCATTTAATTCATCACATTTGATCTAACTACATTCATGAGAAACTAAAAATATAAAAGCATTCACAACACTTGAACGCAAAATTTTGGTGACCCAGAAACCTTTCAAATAGAAAGTATAATTGGGATGGGGACGATACCCATGAATTTTAGTATTACAAAGTTAAGTTGGCCTATTATGGCTTACATTGATCACTTTTGATTATTTTCCCTATTAGGAGCAAATAGGACTACTAGGTCCATCTTGTGAGAGGATTTACAAACATACAATGAAGTATGCAGTCGGTAAATAGATTTTAAAAAGATTGTTAGGTCTACATTGTTAAAGGATTTTGACTAGTTCACCTATTAGGATGAAATAGTAGATCTTTGGTATGCAACTAAGTTTTTTGATAGAGAATATTTAGTGTACTGATCACCTTTCTATGATAGATTTGTCACTATTTCTCCTTGTATTGATATGACCTTTACAATTCTTTATCTATTGCATTCATTTCATATTTGCATTCTTGCACTTGCATTACACATTCATTCCATTCCATTCCATTCATTGGATATGATACAATGCATCACATATATATACCAATCCAATTTACAAAATTATAAAGTCATCCATGACATAATTAACACAAATATTACAAAGTTGGCCCACATGAAGATACTCAGATTTTGAAGACTAACTCGGTGAGGTTAAATACTTGGAATCCATTGTCACTACTTGGCATCATCATACTCTTGGTAGACATAGAAGCTTGGTCCATACTAATCACTTTCAAGTAGTCTTGAACTTGGTCTACACTGGTGACTCAGTAGATATTGTGCAACTTGGTATACATTGAATTACTTGATTACCATGGAGTGGCTTGGTTAACACTATCTTCACATCACATGAACTGAGAACTTGGAAGACATTGTAATGCTTGGTAACCACTAGCTTCACATCAAATGAACTCTGAACTCGATAACCACAGATAAATTTGGTATACACTAAACTACTCGGTTTGAACTATTGAACTTCACACTAACTAAATATGCTTGGCAACCATTGGAGTTGGTCCAAAGGAATTGATAGAAAATATAGAAGCTTGGTGGCTACTAAATTACATGGAAACCACTATAATTGTTCAACAAGCTTGGTAGCTGAACATAATCTAAACAAGTGTGTGCCACTAATAATAAACTTGACTGATATGTCAACAATCTCCCCCTTTGGCATTAGTGACAAAAAAACTTATTAGCCCAAAACTAAATACCTTGTATTCATCACCATATGATACTAGCCTTGTCTATTTTTGATATTTTTCAAAATTAATCTTTGAAAGATATATATAGAGTATATCTGCATCATAGTATATATATCCTCCATACTATGTGATCTATTATGTACATGTAACTTTCTCTTATATACATTTCTCCCTCTCTAATTATTCTCTTCTCATACCTCATCTCCCCCTTTTACTCTACTCTTCTCCCCCTTTTTGACAATAATGTCAAAGATTTATTCTAACATATTTACATGGAGACACGAAAATGAGATAAGAATTTAGAGTGTATCTTGAGAGTAATTGCAAAGCTTTATCCCAGTTCTCTTGAAGAACCTTACATGTATGGATGGCAATTTGCACTTTTGCTAAAGGTTCAATCATGCGGTTAGCAATAGAGAAGTTGCTATCATGAATTAGTGTTTTTGAATAAACAATCTATTTCTACATAGAGTCCATGACTGGAAGGATCATATTTTGTATATCATCTAGTGTAGAACAGATCATTTCTTCTTCTCTTAACAACTCTGCATGCATATCTAACAAAAATCTAATCTTCTTAAAATGTGTAGAGCTTGAATTAGGGTCAAGTTGCAACTTCTGAGCACTTGCCTTAAGATTAGTATGAATTTTGGACAATGTGTCCATAACTTCCTTGGTATACTTGGTGACATCACACATAGCTCTGCAAAAAGTGATGACACATTGGAACAAGATACCTCAAAATTGACCAAAATTATTTATAATTCAACTTGATTAATGGCAATTTTCTGAGAAATGTGCTTCAAAACTTTATTATTGAATTTCTTTTCTACCTTTTCAACCAACTTCTCTTTTCCCTCAGTGTCTTCTTTAAACTTTTGGACTACTTCACCAAGCTAGAACAAAATAGATTGAGAAGAATCAACCTCAACTCCAATAGCCTCAGATAAAATATTCTTAGCATCATCTAATATCTTGTATTCTCTGTCTCTTTCTTCTCTTAATCTTTACTACTTCACCTTTTCCTGAAGAAGTTCACCAACTATGTGCATTTGGTCAATAGATAGATTATAGAAATACCATTTGGTAATTCCTATTTCCTAATCCAAATCTATATCTTCTTCTATCTCCTTTCCTTTCAAAAATTTTATACTCAGTTGAGCCTTAGGCTCAATTGTCCTTGCACTTATTGTCTTAGTACTCAGAATGGAAACAATACTATACATACTCGAGCTTGCAATGAAAATTGTTATAGCACTGACTAGTGGAATATTTATAGAGATGCTATAAGAATCCAAAATTAATAAAGCAAATATTGTAGAATCCAAAACTGAAGTAGACAAAATTGGAGTGCTTGCCATAGATGAGCTCAAAAGTAAAGAAGTCAAAATAGGAGAGGAGATGACTGAAGAACTTAACTTCGTAGATGAAGAGAGACTTTGGAGCTTGGTTGATGAATGGAAGTCACTTCTGTCAATGATATGCTAAGTTGTGTTGGGGCAAAGAGTGATTGGACATTTGATGTATATAAAGTAGTCACAACCAAACTTGTTGAAGTCATCTCCAAACTAGATGTAGTTAAAGGTTTTCTCTAGGAGTGAGGGAGTGAGGTAATGACTACAATTTCTATCTTTACTAGGTTAGTCTCCTCATCATCTTCCTTATCGTCCTCGGTAGCTTATGCACCTTTCTCCTCTTCATCTTCCTTTTCTTTTCCTTCTTGCTCCTTGTACTCTTCATAATCAATAGTAACATAATGAGTTCAACTTTCATCATCCTCTTCATCCTTACCTTCTTCTTCTTCTTCATCCTTTACATCCACTAGGAAATCACTTGGTTTATGTGATGGGGACACAACCCAACAACAGAATGGACACAATAGAAAAGGGAAATTATATTCACTGAGAAAATAAGCTAGTACAAATAGTGCAGAGAAAGCAAAGTTCAAAACATGCCCTACGGGCTTACAATAGCATAACTCTGGAGAATATTTCTCCTTTTAGCACCTCCTCTCAAGCTCCAATCCGAATTGCCTTTTACAATGCCAGAAATCTCCTTAAATAGACCCCGGAGGGTTAAGGACTAGGAGTACATTCTAGAAAGTGCTAGTAGGCATCCACCGACAAAATGGAAGGTTCCAAAAGCCGCGTTAGAAGTCGGTGCAAATCTACAAGAATCCAGAAACGGTAGCCGAACTTCTGGGAGGCATAACTTTTGAACCGTAGCTCCGATTGACGAACCGTTTACATTTTTGGAAAGCTCTCGAAGTGCTCTATAGCCCTATGGAAAAGCTTTGCTCATCCCCCATTTTTCAACCCTTTTCAAGGTCATTTAATGCCCCAAACCTGACTTCGAAGCATTCTTAGGAGGTCTCCAAAACTCGAAAAACTACAATAACTTTCAAACCGTGGGGCCTTTTGACCTGATTCTTTTTCTAGAATGCTCTAAATCTCAATTACATTCATCTGGCCAAGTCGCACCTTCTAGGTCACCAAAATAATGGTCAAATTGCATGCTCCTATTTTTTCAGGATTTTCAAATGCACTGATAGTTGAACTATGAGAGTTGGAACCTTAATTTGAGCCAAATGGGTATCCAAAAATGTAAAGACATGAAATAGAAACTAAGTCTAAGTACATTTTTTTTTGGTGACACAAGATTGCCCTTATACCTCTGGATGCTCCTGCATTAGACACCCAGGGTAGATTGAAAAGTGACCCTGTCACTTTATGGATGGTAGAGGAAATCCCAAATGGGAAACCTCAGCTGCTGAAATCCAAGTCAAGTCCTCAATTGGCCATCCTTTCCACTTGACCAAATACTCTTCATACTGCCTGTTTCTGGTACTCCTACCCACATGATGATCTAGAATGTCTTCTATCTCCTCCTTCTTAGAAGCAAGAATTGGACACGGCTCTAAAACCAGCTCCTCATCTGCACCATCATCATGATACTCTGTCAAATCTGCAATGTTGAAAATGGGAGAAATGTGAATACCATCTGGCAGCTCCACCTCATATGCATTTCCTGAGTTATGTTTCTTCAAAATTTTGCAGGGGCCAAATTTCTTCATTTTCAGCTTGTTGTAAGTACCAACTAGAAATCTTTCTTTTCATAAGTGCACCATGACAAGATCCCCTACTTGGAATTCCTTATGTCTTCTCCTTGCATCAGCCCTAGCTTTATACTCTTGATTCATCTTGATAATGTGTGCTTGAACCTCCTCATGTAGATGCTTGATGTGTTCAGTAAATTCCTCAGCTTCATCACTTGTTCTCTCCTCTTGTTCTATCTTCCTCAATTCTGGTGCAGTCCATGGGCTATTCCCATATACAATTTGAAATGGTGATTTTCCAGTACTCCTATTTACAGAGTTATTATAAGCAAACTCTGCCTGTGGTAGAATCAAATCCCATCCCTTGGGCTTATCCCCAACTAAACATCTCAGCAAATTGCCCAAACTTCTATTTACCACTTTTGTTTGTCCATCAGTCTGTGGGTGATGCATGGAACTGAATTTCAAGTCTGTTCTCAACTTCTTCCACAATGTCCTCCAGAAATACCCCACAAATTTAGTATCTCGGTCAGAAACTATACTCCTTGGAAGACCATGTAGTCTTACCACCTCTTTGAAAAACAAGTCTGCAATATGGATAGCATCATGAGTTTTGTGGCATGGAATGAAATGTGCCATTTTGGAGAACCTATCAACCACCACGAATACTGAGTCATTACCCCTTTGTGTCCTTGGCAATCCAAGAACAAAATCCATACTTATGTCCTCCCATGGCCTTGATGGAATAGGCAATGGCTGATATAGGCCAGTATTTTGACTAAACCCCTTGGCCACTTGACAAACCTGGCAACTCTGTACAAACTTCTTCACATCCTGTGTAATTTGAGGCCAAAAATAATGTTCTCTAAGAATGGAAATGGTCTTATCCTGAACAAAATGTCCTGCCATCCCTCCACTGTGTTTCTCCTTAATCGGATTTTCCCTCATGGAACTCCTTGGAATGCACAATTGACTACCTTTGAACAACATGCCATCCTGAATCAAATAGTCTAACCACTTGGTTCTATCTACAGCAATAGGTTCTTTACAAGCTTTCCATGCTTCAGCAAAATCAGGATCCTTGGGGTACAAATTCTTGAGTTCATCAAACCCAACTACTTCAACCTGCATTGTTGTAAGCAACAACTGTCTCCTACTTAATGCATCTGCAACCCTGTTAGATTTTCCACTTCTATGCTTCAACACAAATGTATAACTCTGCAAGAATTCTACCCACTTCATATGCCTCTGATTCAATTTACCTTGGCTATTTAGGTACTATAATGCCTGATGATCAGTATACAAAACAAATTCCTTTGGCAATAAATAATGCCTCCATTTCTTTAAGGCCTGAACTATCGCATAGAACTCTTGATCATAAACAGAATACTTCTTCTTTGCATCATTCAATTTTTCACTAAAATATGCAATAGGCTTACCTTCTTGGCTTAATACAGCCCCAATAGCACTACCACTAGCATCACAATCCACCTGGAATACTTTTCTAAAATCTGGAAGTGCCAACATAGGCTGTTCAGTCACCTTCTTCTTCAGCAATTCAAAACTTCTCGCAGCTGCTACAGTCCATTAGAACTCTTTTCTATCTCCTCTTATTGTATCAGTTAGAGGTGCACATATGCCACTGAAATTCTTAATAAACTTCCTGTAAAACTAACCAGACAATGAAATGATCTCACCTCAATAGCAGACCTTGGAGTAGGCCATTCCAAGATGGCTTTTACCTTCTCTGGATCCATTTTGAGACCTTCAGGTGATATAAAAAATCCCAAATAGACTAACTCCCTTTTTGCAAAGACACACTTCTTTAGATTATTTAACAGTTTCTTTTCCCTTAGCCTTTCAAGGACACTATTGAGATGGCTTCAACTATATATCTTGTGAGCTATAACATGAATACCAAACTTTAGTTATACATCTATAACACTACTTATCTTCATGCTTCTACTATCCCACTCAATTAAGGTTTTATTTTCCAAATCAACTCAACCTAGAGTTGTGGTGGTTATGGTTTTGACAAGTATGTGAAGGCCAGTGATTTGATGAATCATATTTTTCATTATCAATATTGGTTGCTCCAACCATAGTTGACCATTGTGCACCTAGTTGAGAATATACCTAATCCATTTTATTTGAAACTCTTAGGGCACATGAGTTAAACCTTTTTTTTCCAAATGTTGATGCTTGGGTTTCAGGGTTTCATCAACATACAACTGAGCTAGGACAACATCTATCTCAAGAGTACCAATTTTTAAAATTGTGCATTTAAAATGAGTTTTGATGTCATTGAGAAGAAGTACTTTGGGAGGGATTTTTGATTGAGCTCTGTTAGGGTCTAGGATTTTTGCAATTGCATGTATGAGCTTGAAGTCTAACACCTTCTATTCAACACCACAAACTAATGTATCAAAACCTTTCTTTTCCCTGCTGCTACTGTTGGATGCCATTTTACTCTGTACTTTGAGAGAACTTCCAAAATGATTGCATGAAATTCACTCAAGTCACTTGATCACACAAAAAATAGCACTTTGCAATAGCTCTCTAAAACTCATGGTGAAAAATGAATTTTCTTCCATGCCTTTTATCCAAATTTCACCATTAATTCGTAGTACAGAGGTAGATGAGTTACCATTATGCTTGACACGCTAACATCAACTACTCTGTATTGATAACTTGGTGAAGTCTTCATGACTTGATAACCATAACTAAATTTATTACTCCTAACCTTGCTTAGTAGAGTCTATGACTTGACCTTACTCGGTAGAGAAGGTAACTCGATGATAACTAACATAGATCTTGCTCAATGATCCCTCTGTATCTTGCATACAAATTTGGATCTTTGTCACCTTTCAACTGGAACTGATTCTGATGTCTTCTTTGATAGCCTGATTTTGGTTCTTCCTGGAGAACTTAATTAGAAATGGTAGAGTCACTCTATTCTTGAGTGACTTGACCATCATTACTCAAACTAGTATATCAACTTTTGCCTTTTTCTCATCTTCAATCTTACTAGTATTCATATAATTCTTGGCAAGATGACCAAGTTTTGTACAAATAAAACATCTTATAGTGGTATTTCTTTTCCTCATATGATGTTTAACACAATTCATACCAATGTGTCCATATTCTCCACAATAATGACATCCACACCAAGTGTTGTAATCTTGACCAAATATTGCTTTCACAATTTTCTCTATAGGATTCAATGTCTTTGTTTTGCATTTTGATGCCTTGTGTCTATGTTTCCTACATTTATGATAGTTGCCTTCAAAATTAGGTTTCTCTCTGCATTCATTATCCCTATGACAATGCTAATTGCAATTGTAGCATTTTCCATTAAATTTTGGTTTTCCATCACTCCAATATTTGTTAGATGTATGACCTATCTTACCATAGTGATTACAAGTAGGTCTTTGATTCCTTTGAGCACCTTTTTTGGAGGATTCACCTTCTTCTTTTTATCCAATTCTTTCTTTTCCTTTTCCTTTTCATCTCATTCAGTTAAACCATGTCTTCTTGTGATTCCATCATCCTTTCATTGATTTGCTTCTCAGCATTTAGGTCATTTTTCAATCTTTCACTAATATTATTTTTTCCAGATCTCAGCTCATTTCTTATTCTTTCATTGATTTATCTTTCAAAATTTTGATCATTTCTTAATCTTTCATTGATCTATCTTTGGCTCATGATTTTCTCATTTGCATTGGAGAGCTGATCAACAAGGTCTGCATGTTGAAGGGATTGGTTGTGGATCTCATTGTTTCTTCCATCTATTTGTTCTTTTATCTTTTTTCTCTATTCTAGGACTTCACATGACCTTACTGACTAAATTTCTCTATTTCCATGGAGCCATTCATCTCTAGGAGTTCTTTGATTGCATCATTTGCTTCATCTGAACTGCTTGAGGGGAAAATATCTTCAATTCTTTCTTCAATGTAGAGATGATCATTTATTTGATTTGCAACTTCCTTTCTTCTTTTTAGGGGTTAGGAAATTTGCTCCTTCACTTTTTTGAGTTGAGAAATGGCCATTTCCATATCTAAATTTTCATTTTCAATAATTTTCTCAAGTCTAAATATCTCCATATCCTTGATCTTTACTCAATTTGTTTAAACTTTCTCCTAAGAACCACAAAGCTCTGATACCAATTGTTGGAAATATTCAAGACTATGCTAAGTTACTAAGAGGGGAAGGATGAATTAGTAACTTCTAAAACTTCTACCAATTTCAATTCTTAATTCAATAAACTATTTAGCATTTAATTCATCACATCTAATCTAATTGCATGCATGAGAAACTAAAAATATAAAAGCATTCACAACACTTGAACACAAAATTTTGGTGACCCAGAAACCTTCCAAATAGAAATTAAATCTGGGGTGGGGATGATACCCACAAATTTTAGTACTATAGCATAAATTTGGCCTATTAAGTCTTACATTGATCACTTCTAATGATTTTCCCTGTTAGGAGAAAATAGGACTGTTAGGTCCACCTTGTGAGAGGATTTACAAACATACAATGAAGTATGCACTCGGTAAAGAGATTTTAAAAAGACTATTAGGTCTATCTTATTAAAGGATTTTGACTGGTTCACCTATTAAGATGAAATAGTAGATCTGTAGTATGCAACTGAGTTTTCTGATAGAGAATCTTTAGTGTACTAATCACCTTTTTGTGATAGATTTGTCACTATTGCTCCTTGTATTGATATGGCCTTTACAATTCTTTATCTTTTGCATTCATTTCATATTCACATTCTTGCACTTGCATTACACATTCATTCCATTCCATTCCATTTTTTGGACATGATAAAATAAATCACATATATATACCAATCCAATTTGCAAAATTACAAAGTTGACCATGACACAAGTTAACACAAATATTACAAAGTCAGCCCACATGAAGATACTCAGGTTTTGAAGACTAACTCAGTTAGGTTCTAATACTTAGCATCCACTATCACTAATTAGCATCATCATGCTCTTGGTAGACATAGAAGCGTGGTCCATAATAATCACTTTCAAGTAGTCTTGAACTTGGTTTGCACTGGTGACTCAGTGGATACTTTGCAACTTGGCAAACATTGAATTACTTGATTACCATCGAGTGGCTTGGTAAATACTATCTTCACATCACATGAACTAAGAACTCAATAGACATTGTAATGCCTTGTAACCACTAGCTTCACATCACATAAACTATGAATTAGGTAACCACTAATAAACTTGGTATACACTCAACTGCTTGGTTTGAATTGCTGAACTTTACACTGATTAAATCTACTCAATAACCACTAGAGTTGGTCCAAAGGACTTAGTAGCAACTATAGAAGCTCAGTGTCTACTAAATCACATCGTAAACACTGTAAACTATTCAACAAGCTTGGTAGCTATATAGAATCTGAATGTGTGTCTCTAATAACAAACTTGACAGATATATCAACAATAATCTGTATCAACCAAAATACAATTGTCATCCTTAGATCTGTTTACAATTGTAGGTACAATTCTAAATCTTTGTTTCATTTCATTCTAAAATGTTATCATTATCAGGTTGTCACTATCTAATATCTTATCTGTAGTATGCCTTCTACATACCTCTGTAATCTTCTCCATTGTGCATCTGTCACTACTCATTATGTCCATGACTGATAAGTAAGAAAAAATATTTTAAGCACATGAATGGATATGTGGTTGATCAATGACTAGAATCTAAACACACAATTTTTTTTCCTCTTGACCTTTTCTAGGTTCTCTAAGAGTTGCATTCTTAGTATTTCATTAAGATTTACCTGCTCTTTCTCTACATATATCTTATATGTTGCATAGATGAATCTTGTTGAAAGTTCATCAATCTTTGAACTTGCACAAATAGAATAGGAAATAATTCTACTTAAAAATCTCACATCATCTTGCTTGATGGTGTTGATCACCATAGCCTTTCTATTATATAATACTTTAGTATAGCTTTCAACTTTCTTCTTGACCAATTACCTCATGAATAAGGTCAACAAAAATATCAACTATATTTTCTGGCATCCATAATTTTCCATCATGTATCCTACTTAATATGATCTATGTCCACTCATCTGTGTGTAACTCATAATAGAAGTGATATATGAACAAGTCTAATTCCTTTAGATGTTCAAATTTATGCTTCACAATCATTTCATGATTGAAAACCAATTTCATATCCTTGTTCATGAATTCACTACCAATTTACTCAAACTTACTATTCAAATAATTTCCTACATCTTAAATATATACTACATTATTTAGAGTGATACATAATGCTGAGTTAGGGTTTCCTTTAGTAGGTTTTATAGAAATAATCTTTAACTTAGGTCTATCTTCATTCTCAACTCTGTGCACTACTGACATATCCATGATTTTATCAAACAAGAATGTTTACTAAACAAATTTGTGGAAAAATGATAAAATACTTCTTTCCAAAAATAGGGTTTGCTTCAAAATTGATTTAACAAGTTGCTTCTAAGTTCTCTTTTCTTTGGATGAATTTTCAATGAAGTGAAATTTGATTTTGTAACACCATTTATTCCATCAACCTGAACTTGCATTAATTTCATACTTTACAAACATGAAAAATTTGTTAATTATTCTTTGTAATCAAACAATTTCTTAAGATCATCTATTCAATCTTCAAATGTCACCCGATGTTTTCCATAGCTTGTTTCCATCATGACAAAACTCTTTTGAACTTCACATCATGAAATTCTCTACAAAAACTTGCATTTCTTCTTCTATTATAGAATTAGCCTTTTCCTATAATACCAATAACTATAAATTCCTTCATAACTTGCTTAGATGAGCTCCAAATTACAAGTGAGCTTAGGTACCATCTAAACATATCTATATACATCTTTTTCCAACTTTTCTATCTCTAATTTGATCTTTGAATGAAGTTCTCAATTTCTAATGTTGTGAACAAGCTTAATTCAACTTAATTAAATCAAACTCAATAACTAACTTTGGTCTTCCTATCTCATCATCATGTAAATTTTCTTTTGAGATATTTATTCCTTTCACAAATGTCTCATTAAGTTCTTCTTGAAGTTCACTAACAATGTTTTTGTGTTCCTCATTATCTCTATTGGTTCTAGAGTTCCTCTTGTCACTTTCAGTTTTCTTTCCATTATTCCTTCTATTCTTGAAATTTCTTCTATTGTTCCTTCTATCTCCAAATTTTGTGTCCATTCTACAATTTTTTTTTTTGTGTCCAAGTTGCTACATAACAAACATACATGTACTCTACTTCTAGGATTCTACTGATCATCAAGTGCATGACAATTTTGAACAATGTGTCCTAAGTTGTTACACTTATAACACATGATATTTCTTCTATCTTCATAAGATATTCATTCTCTTGATGTCCTTTCATTGGATCTTCTTCTATCTATAGGGTTAGTATTTCTAGACATTCTACTATTTCTTCTATCATTATCATACATAGGTTTCCTACAATCAATTGCATTATGACCCATACCATGACAGTTATGACAATAAAAGTATTTAACATGATTAAATGACTTATTAGTACAATATTTTTTCATATGACCTATTTCATTACATAAAATCACTTACCTCTAAATTCATACCTAGTTTTCTTAGGAGATTCCACATGCTTTGGTTCATCCAAAATTTCAACTTCCTTATTTTGTTCAATTTCTTTGGATTTATCAGAAGATTAACTAGATTCAATCTTATCATTAGATTTATCTTTTACTTTTGGATCTTATCTAATCTTTGGTTTCTTCACAAACATGTTAATTAGATAGGCAAGACTAGTCTTATCATAAGTAGGTCTCTGTATTGACATAGAATCATCAAGCTTTTCTTTGTTAGAAAAGAGCTTCTCAAGCTATTTCTTGCAATGAGTTAATTCACCTTTCACAATAGTATTGTACCTATGAAGTTCTTCATGATCTTCTTTCAATATTTCAAACTTAGATGTTTTCTTTACCATACTTGCTCTCATATCTACATTTTCAGTCTTCAAATCAAATTCAACTTTTCTAGGATCATTTCTCAAATTCAACTTTAGATTTTTAATCTTCAATTCATGCTTCAAGATCTTGTACTCCATCTTTAATATTGAATAATCATCATTGCTAGTTCCAAATTTAGTAGACTCAGGCTTTGATTTGAGATGTTCAATCTTTTCCTTCAATTGACCAATGTATACTTTGGAGTCTTCATATATGTCCTTCAACTTATATCTTTCTTTAGTAAGGAGATCAATTTGTTCAAGAGGTTTTTCAAGGTTCTCCATCAACTGGTCCATATCCATAGGGATCTTACTCAAGCTATTAAGCCTCTTCAAGGTAATTATGCTCTGATACCAATTGTTAGATATAGGGATTACTAAAGGGGGGGGAGGGTGAATTAGTATTCTACAAAGTTTAGTCACCAACTAAATATTATTTCTTACTTTAAACTATACATAAAAAAAGCAATAAAGTAATGTTGAATAGTAATAGTAACAATGCCCAAAGAAAACTCATAATACCATATTTTGTTAACTAGGGAAACCTTGGCTAAGGGAAAACCCTATTGGGGATGATACCCACTAGATAATATACTAATATATAAGTTCCTTGTTAGAGGATGGATCCTATTAGGATTCAATGAGAAAATTTAGTATAAGGAGTCCCTATTATGAGACTATGAATCCTTGTTAGGAGATTCCAACCCTATTAAGATTTGAGGTATAGTGAATGCAAGATGAGCCCACTGCCCAAACATGTACTTCCAATTACAAGAAGAGCTCATGCCCAAACAAGTAATTATACTTCTATAATATGTACTATATCTTCTTCCTTGATTGATCTTTAATATTTAGCTTGATCTCAAATTACAAAATAGCTCATATAAAACTTTGCATAGATCACTTCACAAAAGTTTTCATATAATCACAATTACAAGATAGACCTTGCAATCTTAATCACTCACTTCACAATCTTACCACAAAATTTCCTTTGCATAAATACCATGCCTTTACAAAAAATTTTTTTGGGTCGGCTCATACCACAATCCACTTTTTCAAGTTAGAGTAAATGTCTAGGATGTTGACTATAACTGGACAAGTAATTATCTTGTAAAAAAAATAATTCTTTCCTTCAATTTTGTTGTCATTTTTCCCTTTAAACATGATTAACTCTATTATGTACAATTTGTACTAATTTTTGAGGTTATACACATTATCACTAACATGTATACTATCTCCATGTAACTTCGCTAGTCATAAGATAATGTCAACAACAAGTTATAAACAAAACAATACACTACTGTAAACCAAATTCTATACTTAGACAATTTTTTGATTACCAAACAATAAGTATCTTTATTTTCAAGGTTTCTTGTGATCATGTACATCATGTGTTTCCATAAATAACAATAATTATATATCACTATTATCCAATTGTCAACATACTCAACTAGTCATCCATACCAATTTGATCTTTTCGTTGTTCTTTTTTCAAATACCACAAAAAAATTGCTATGTTGACATCAATGACAAACTCAGACATGAATTTAACATATTATCGTAGTAACATATCTACAATACTCCCCCATAGGAATATCATCAGCATTCATGCTCTCAATAATCTCTCAACAATCTCCCCCTTTGGCATTGATGGAAACATAGATGAAAAACATCTAGTTCCAAGAATACTAACAAAAGACTATTCATCTTACTTTTCAAATCCTCTTCATCAATCATTCTCCCCCATTGATATACCTCAATGTACTTTCTATCAAATTTTCATTCCATGCTATACTTCTTCTAAACATACTGTTCTTCCTCATGATCTTCGCATGATGTTTTGCATGTCTAACTTCTCCCCCATTGCCACCTATTGGATACAATTGATAATTGCATGATTATCTTTGATGTTACACAAATGTCATATCAGTCATCAGACAGTGTTAACCGAGCTCACTCGGTCATCAAAGAAAAGTAGTAGACAGTGTTAACCGAGCTCACTCGGTCATCGAAGAAAAGTAGCAGATAGTGTTAACCGAGCTCACTCGGTCATCGAAGAAAAGTAGCAGACAGTGTTAACCAAGCTCACTCGGTCATCAAAAGAAAGTCGGAGAAATTGGTGTTTACCGAGTTCACTCGGCGACTGAAGGATTTCACGAAATTCTCTGTATTAACCAAGCTCAGTCGGTTAAACACGAGAATTATTTTCTGTGCAGTATTTACCGAGTTAAGTTGGTCAGTGAAGGATTTCACGAAATTCTCTGTATTAACCGAGCTCAGTCGGTTAACACAGGAATTATTTTCTGTGCAGTATTTACCGAGTTAAGTCGGTCAGTGAAGGATTTCACAAAATTCTCTGTATTAACCGAGCTCAGTCGGTTAACACAGGAATTATTTTCTGTGCAGTATTTACCGAGTTAAGTTGGTCAGCGAAGGATTTCTCGAAGGTAATTAAAGTTAATTACTTTATGTAATGTATGAAGCCGACTTATAGCACAATTATTTATAATTGTAACTTGTATTTGAGCCGACTTGATAATCTGAAAGGTATATATGAAGGATCAAGTTGCGAATTCAAGGATGGAAGTATGAATGTGAAAAAGCTAGCAGATATGATTGAATATCTAATATGCAAATTATAAGGAAGGTCAGAGCAAATTTTTGAAGGATCAGAGATGCAGAGTTGCATTTGATCAGAGAGGATCTAGAGGAACAGAACAGAGATCTGTATCAGCAAAGATAAGTTGTATTTATTTCAGATCACTCATTGTTAGTTTCTAACAATTGTAACAGTGTTTTCAAATCTCTTAACAGAGTGGGTTTAACAGCCTTTTGTAAAATCCTCTAACAAGGTGGCAATTCAGTTGAATTGATCTAAAGACCTCTAGCAAGGCCACTCCTAGCAGGGTGATTAAATCCTCTAACAAGGTCACACCTAACAGTGTGTTTTGTAACCTTTAACAAGGTTGGCTCCTAACAGGGCTCACTTCAGAAGAGTGAAAAACAGTAACTAGTTACATTGGTGGTTTTTCCCATATTGGGTTTCCACGTTAAATCTGGTGTCTCTTGTCTCTTGTTTCTTGTGTTTTCAGTTTGATTATATGAGTATCAGCAATGAGTATTTCCTTTGACATCTTAAGGGACTTGTGGGAAAAGTTTTTGTAGTAACTGATTCACCCCTCCCCTCTCAGTTACTCCATTCTCATTTCCAACAATTGGTATCAGAGCTTATTGGTGCTTGCAGGAAAAGATTTCAAGGATCTAAGCCAAAGATCAAGATGTCTTACAAGAGAGAAATTCCAAGACTAAACAAAAATAACTTCTATGCATGGCAAGGATTGATGAAACTCCATTTGGCTACTATTGGTGATACAGGACTGAAATATCTTGATGAAAAATACAAAGAACCTTCCGGCACATTATCTGTCAACGATATTATTGAAAAGAAGACTCATAACAATATGATGATAGACATTGCATCTGCACTAAGCTATGAAGAATTTGATGATATCAAGGATTGCCAAACCACTTTTGACATGTGGAACAAGCTGAAAGAAATCTATGGAGGAGATGACAATGTGAAAAGAGCAAAAGCAGAAAGTCTAAGAGGACAATTTGACCAAATGAGAATGAGAGAGGATGAAAACATTGCAAAATATGTTGATAGAATCAAAGCATGTGTCAGTGCAATCAGGGCATCTGGAGGTGATATCAAAGAAGAGACAGTTATAAGCAAAGTTCTCAGAACCTTGCTTCCCATCTATGCAATCAGAGTTTCTGCAATTCAAGAAAGAAGGTGTGAAGCAAATCATAATATCAATTTGGAGGCTATAGTTGGAAGACTAACCGCATTTGAACTAGACAATTTTGACAACTATGTTCCAGCTTCCAAAAACACTGAATCAGCATTTGAGGCCAAACTTTCACTCAAAGATAGAGGCAAAAAGAAATCAGAGTCAGAAAGTGATGATGAATCAGACCAAAGTTCAGACAGTGATCTTGAAGTAATTGAAGCTCTACTGGCAAAGAAATATTCCAGAGGCAGAGGAAAATATAAATGTAAAGTTCCTCTAATCTGTTTTTCATGTGAAGAAATTGGTCATATTGCAGCTAGGTGCCCAAACAAGCAGAACAATGATGAAAAGAAGGGTCATAAATGGAATAGAAAGAAAGATTACAAATCATTCAAGAACAAAGGTAAGAAATCATGTTTCATGGCTGAAAATTCTAAGGATTCTGATAATAGTGAAGATGAAATTGTTTATATTGTTGTGAAAGATGATTCTGATAGTGATGAGGAAGATAAAATGGCTCTTATCTCTCATATAAGTATGAATGATACATGGATTATAGACAGTGGTTGCTCTCATCATATGACTGGTGATAAAACTAAGTTTGATCAGTTTGAAGATTATGATGGTGGCAGTGTAAGGTTTGGTAATAATGAACCTCATTTCATAAAAGGAAGAGGAAGAATCTCTCTAACCAAAGAACTTATATGCAACAATGCCTATTGGGTTGAAGGTCTTAAACATAACTTGCTAAGTGTGGCACAGTTACTCAATACTGAATTTAAGGTGGAATTCATGCATGGAAAGGCAAGACTGTTGAATGAGCAAGGAAAGCTGATAGGATCTAGCACACAAACTAAAGGTAACTTGTTCTACCTAGAACTTGGTGAATGCTCATGTTTTGTTGCTCAAATTGAAGAAAGTTGGTTATGGCATAAGAGGTTGTGTCATGTCAATTTTGATAATCTGGTGAAGATAAGCAAATTCAAAAAGGTAAGAGGCATTCCTAATATAAAGAAACCTGAGGTCAGTTTATGGAAGAATTATCAGATTGGAAAAATGGGAAAGACTAGTTTTAAAAGTAAAAGCTATCAGTCTGAAGATATATTAGAAATTGTGCATACTGATTTATGTGGACCCATTGGAATTGAAAGTTATACTGGAGAAAAGTTCTTCATTCTTTTTGTTGATGATTACTCAAGAATGATGACTGTTATGTACCTAAGGAATAAATCAGAAGCTTTTGAGAAATTCAAATGGTACTTGGCAAGAGTAGAAAAAGAAACAGGGAAAAGATTGAAATTCTTAAGGTCAGACAGAGGTGGTGAATTCATTTCACATGAGTTCAATAACTTCTGCATTGAAAGAGGAATTAAAAGACAAGTTTCAGCACCAGGAACTCCAGAACAAAATGGGATAGCTGAAAGAAGAAATAGATCCATTATGGATTGTGCAAGGACCCTAATGATTGAAAAGAACATTGCTATCAAATACTGGAAGGAAGCTATCAGCACTGCAGTTCATACCTTGAACCGAGTACAACTGAAAAAGGACTCATTAGAAACTCCCTATGAATTATGGTATGGCTACAAACCCAATGTAAGTTCTCTGAAAGTATTTGGAAGCAAATGTTATATTCTGAAAGAATATAGAAAAGGTAAATTTGATGTAAAAGGAGATGAAGGAATATTTCTAGGTTACTCTTGTAAAAGCAGAGCATATAGATGTTTAAATCTATCTACTCACAAGGTCATAGAAAGTGCACATGTGAAAGTTGATGAGTTTGCAGAGAAATCAGAAGAAGAAAGCAAGAAGGTTCCTGAAGACTACAGAAGATTTATTTACATTGAACCTGATACTATACCAAGTACTCCAATTAATCAGGAATCCTCAACTCCCGAGTCATCAATGACCGAGTTGCAGGAAGTTCAAACCGAGACACAGGAAGTTTTTACCGAGCTAAAAGAATCCGAGTCACTTTCAGACTCTACCAAGCAAGTATCTACCAATTCTGAATCTACCGAGCTAGAATAGCAAGAATCTGAAGTACAAAGGGACAACAATGAAACTCATTCAAGAAGTAAAGAACCTGTGTTAGCTAAATATGTCAGAAGGCATCATACTCCAGATCAGATCATTGGAGACAAATCTGAAGGAACTCTGACAAGAAGTAAGTTAAAAGGCACTTGTTTACTTGCTGATTTTGAACCCAGAAATATCAAAGATGCATTGGAAAATGATAGTTGGATTGAGGCTATGAATGAAGAAATAGAATAGATAGAGAAAAACAAAACATGGACTCTTGTATCTAGACCCAAAGATAAGAATGTGATTGGAACAAAATGGGTATTCAGAAATAAACTAAATGAAGATGGCAAGGTATCAAGAAACAAAGCTAGACTACTATGCAAAGGATATGCTCAAGAAGAAGGTATAGACTATGGAGAAACCTTTTCTCCTGTTGCAAGATTGGAAGGTATAAGAACCTTACTTGCATATGCTGCTCACAAAGGATTCAAAGTTTATCAGATGGATGTCAAGTCAGCATTTCTCAATGGAATACTGGATGAAGAAGTTTACATTGAACAACCTTAAGGTTTTGTTGATCCAGATAAGAACATGGTCTGCAAATTACACAAGGCGTTGTATGGTCTAAAACAAGCTCCTAGAGCATGGTATGAAAGATTGCATAACTATCTTATTCAGATTGGTTTTCAAAGGACTAATGATAACAGTAGCTTGTATATAAAAGAAGGTCCAGATAATAAGATTG
Source organism: Cupressus sempervirens (assembly GCA_028749045.1). Classification (NCBI taxonomy): domain Eukaryota; kingdom Viridiplantae; phylum Streptophyta; class Pinopsida; order Cupressales; family Cupressaceae; genus Cupressus; species Cupressus sempervirens. Next base: position 521,401,143 of record CM053783.1, on the reverse strand, counting down.
TTTTGGCAAAAATATTTGTAGATGACACTATTTTTATAGGCAATGATGATCTATGCAAAGAATTTTCAGAACAAATGAACAAGGAGTTTGAGATGTCTATGTTTGGTGAGATTAAATTCTTTGTAGGTCTTCAAATCCAACAAAGTAAGAATGGCATCTTCATCACACAGTCAAAATACATCAAGGAGATATTAAAAAAATTTAGTATGGAGGATTGTAAACCAGTTGGAACCCCTATGTGTACTGGATTGAAACTTAACAAGGAAGATGAATCCAAAGAAGTGGATCAAACACTGTATAGATCTATGATTGGAAAGTTGCAGTATGTAGTACATACTAGGCCAGATATTGCCCTTGCAGTCGGTATTGTAGCAAGATTTTCAGCAAAACCAAGAGAAACTCATATAATGGCAATCAAAAGAATAATGAGATATTTGAAAGTAACTGAAGATTATGGGCTATGGTATAAATTTGGAGGTAATTTGGATTTGAAAGTATTTACTGATGCTGATTGGGCAGGAAACCTTGATGACAGGAAAAGCACAAGTGGAGGAGCATTCTTTCTTGGAAAGAGATTGGTTTCTTGGACAAGCAAAAAGCAGAATTGTACATCCCAATCTACAGCAGAGGCAGAGTATGTTGCTACAGTAGTAAATTGTTCAAATATTGTTTGGTTTAAGCAGTTATTGCAAGGAATGAGGATGGAAATCAAAGAACCAGTTGTTATGTTCTGTGACAATACTAGTGCAATCAATATATCAAAGAATCCAGTGATGCATTCTAAGACCAAGCATATTGCAATCAAATATCATTTTGTCAGAGAATTGGTACAAGACAAGGAGATCAGATTGGAATATGTCAATTCAAAGGAACAAATTGCTGACATATTCACAAAGCCACTACCTAAGGATGCATTCTTTTATCTCAGAGGTAAGTTAGGGGTTACACCCCTATCCGAAATTCACTAAAAAAAAGTTTTAGTGATGCATCAACGCATACCAAAATGAAAATCTATCTGTTGATGCAGTCAAATCTGGAAGCTTTGCATATGAATCAGTACTAAAGGTACATTACAATTCATTTAAGTTCTATTGTCTTTGGCATTTGTTGTCAAAGAGGGAGAGATTTACTTTACTGTCATATCTTTCTAAAATTTGTGTGAAAAAGAAAGTTCTTATGCAATTCCCTCACAGTGGGAGATTACTGAAAGAGGGAGAGTCTATCATCTTGGAGGGAGAATTGTTTTGATGACACATTGTGCTGATAAGGACTTGTTTTCAAATTTCATTCTGCTATGACATGTTGTGTTGCCATCAATGCCAAAGAGGGAGATTGTTGGATACAATTGATAATTGCATGATTGTCTTTGATGTTACACAAATGTCATATCAGTCATCAGACAGTGTTAACCGAGCTCACTTGGTCATCAAAGAAAAGTAGCAGACAGTGTTAACCGAGCTCACTCGGTCATCGAAGAAAAGTAGCAGATAGTGTTAACCGAGCTCACTCGGTCATCGAAGAAAAGTAGCAGACAGTGTTAACCGAGCTCACTCGGTCATCAAAAGAAAGTCGGAGAAATCGGTGTTTATCGAGTTCACTCGGCGACTGAAGGATTTCACGAAATTCTCTGTATTAATCGAGCTCAGTCGGTTAAACACAGGAATTATTTTCTGTGCAGTATTTACCGAGTTAAGTCAGTCAGTGAAGGATTTCATGAAATTCTCTGTATTAACCGAGCTCAGTCGGTTAACACAGGAATTATTTTCTGTGCAGTATTTACCGAGTTAAGTCGATCAGTGAAGGATTTCACGAAATTCTCTGTATTAACCGAGCTCAGTCGGTTAACACAGGAATTATTTTCTGTGCAGTATTTACCGAGTTAAGTCGGTCAGCGAAGGATTTCTCGAAGGTAATTAAAGTTAATTACTTTATGTAATGTATGAAGCTGACTTATAGCACAATTATTTATAATTGTAACTTGTATTTGAGCCGACTTGATAATCTGAAAGGTATATATGAAGGATCAAGTTGCGAATTCAAGGATGGAAGTATGAATGTGAAAAAGCTAGCAGATATGATTGAATATCTAATATGCGAATTATAAGGAAGGTCAGAGCAAATTTTTGAAGGATCAGAGATGCAGAGTTGCATTTGATTAGAGAGGATCTAGAGGAACAGAACAGAGATCTGTATCAGCAAAGATAAGTTGTATTTATTTTAGATCACTCATTGTTAGTTTCTAACAATTGTAACAGTGTTTTCAAATCTCTTAACAGAGTGGGTTTAACAGCCTTTTGTAAAATCCTCTAACAAGGTGGCAATTCAGTTGAATTGATCTAAAGACCTCTAGCAAGGCCACTCCTAGCAGGGTGATTAAATCCTCTAACAAGGTCGCACCTAACAGTGTGTTTTGTAACCTTTAACAAGGTTGGCTCCTAACAGGGCTCACTTCAGAAGAGTGAAAAACAGTAACTAGTTACATTGGTGGTTTTTCCCATATTGGGTTTCCACGTTAAATCTGGTGTCTCTTGTCTCTTGTTTCTTGTGTTTTCAGTTTGATTATATGAGTATCAGCAATGAGTATTTCCTTTGACATCTTAAGGGACTTGTGGGAAAAAATTTTGTAGTAACTGATTCACCCCTCCCCTCTCAGTTACTCCATTCTCATTTCCAACAGCCACCAATGTCAAAGGTTCTAGTAATCAACTTCACTATATCAAACTCTGTAACAATTGATTCTTACTAGCTCAAGTGTCTAAAAAAACATTAAACAAGATTCCTAGATGACTCTTTCCATCTTAGATACTCCCCCATATGGGAAGCATCAATATTCAGTTCAAACAAACAATGGTGCTATATTGCACTCGGACTGGTGCACTCTTGCATCTCCACTTTGATGTAGGAAGGGGCATAACCCCTAACATACCTTGCAAATACTCAAAACTCTCTTTGAGAAGAGGCTTAGTGAATATATCTTCAATCTTCTCTTTAGTAATCACATACTCCAATCCAATTTCCTTTTCTACAACTTTCTCTCTCAACATGTGATACTTAATAGAAATGTGCTTTGCCTTTGAATGCAATACTAGATTCTTGGACATATTTAAAGTGCTTGTGTTGTCATAGTATATGACAATAGGCTCACTAATTTCTATCCTTATATCCTTCAACATCTACTTAATCCAAATAACTTAATTGCAATTTTTTACTACTGCAACATATTCTTCTTCCACTATACTTTGTGATGTACAATCCTGCTTCTTGCTTAACCAAGAAACCAATCTTCCTCCAAGAAAGAAGGCTTCATCACTAGTGTTTTTCTGTCATCCATACTTTTTGTCCAATCAGCATCAATATATGCACTTAGAGTAAAATCATTAGATTTTTCATACCACAATGCAAATTCTAATGTTCCTTTCAGATATGTAAATATCCTTTTGATTTTTGCATAATGTGCTTCTCTAGGATCAACCTAGAATCTTGCAACAATTCCAGTTGCATTTTCTATATTGAGCCTTGTGTGAGTCAGATATTGCAAACCTCTGATCATAGATCTATACTTTTCCTCCTTAATAGCAGGTGTCTCATCCTTTGTAGATAACTTGTGTCCAATTACCATAGGTATTCCAATGGGTTTGCATGTTTCCAAACCAAACCTTTTCAGTAAATCCTTCAAGTACTCAGTCTAAGAAATAAAGATTCCTTCTTTATTCTTTACAATCTATAATCCTAAAAAATATTTCATTTCTCCTATAATGCTCATCTCAAATTCTTTCTTCATTTCTTTTGCAAACTTCTTACTTTCCTCATCATTTTCTCCAAATATGATGTCATCAACAAATATTACCAAAATCATCAAACCATCATCAATTTTTTTCCAATATAGATTACTATCTTCCATACCTTTTCTATATCCAAGCTTTGTCAAATGTTTGTTCAACTTTACATACTAGGTTTGAGGTGCTTTCTTCAAGCCATACAATGCTTTCTTCAATTTTCATACTATGTCCTTATCATTTTTGAAAGGACAACCTTCAAGCTTCTCTATGTACACTTCTTCTTCAAGTTCTCCATTTAGAAATGCTAACTTGACATCCATATGATACACTTTGAATTTATTTTATGCTACATAAGCTAAGAATAATCTTATTGCATCTATTCTAGCCACTAGAGTATAGGTCTCATCATAGACTATTCCTTCTTGTTGTGAGTAACCTTTACATACCAGTCTTGCTCTGCTCCTTACAACTTCACCTTTCTCATTCATCTTGTTCCTGAATACCCATTTAGTCCTATCACATTCTTGTCTACTATTCTAGGAACCAATTTCTCTGTCTCATTCTTTACTATCTAATCCAATTCCTCTTTCATAGATTATTTCCAATAATCATCTTTATATGCTTCATCTGAATGCTTAGGTTCAACTTGAGATATCAGACATAGTTTTTTATTGACTATGCTTCTTGTCATCACATTTTTATCTCTTCTCAAATGGGTGATTCTTTATCATATTATTTTCCAAAGTATGAGTTTCTATCTCACCTCTTGGCTCTACTGAAGGTTATGAGCTTTGTTTCTACCTTGGCTCTCCTTCATTTTGCAAATCATTGCTAGTCTTTGTTGGCCTAGTTTTTCACCCTTTTTGATGTGTTGTACCTCACAGTAAAAAACCCTAGGGTTATGTTTCAAAAATTTGTGAGTTTCTTTGAAATCCTAGTTGAAATTTCCTAAAGTTCCGTAAATCCTTATTGTTGTACCCTAGCCCTGAAAAGTAATCAAATGCAATTTTTAAATAAATTGCATGGGACCTATTTATCCTAAGTTTTCATTTTCCTTGTTCTTTACCCCTTCACTAAGCTCAGTTCCCTAACTATGGTTACCTTTCTTTATGCCTTTTTCATAACATCTTAACTGTGGTATCTTGTTTTGATTAGTTGTTGATCTTTCCAAGATCAATAGTAGGCACATACCCATAAGATAGATCTATTCAAAATTTAAGAAAAGTAGGAAAGTACCTTTGAGACACCTGGCACTTGGTGATGCGAGTTATGAATGTGCCACAAAAAATAGAGTTTTTCAAAGCTTGTCAGTACCTTTTTAAAAAAATTGTAGAGTTGTTACTACATGTTTAAAATTCTTGGCAATATTATTAGTTAGCCCATGCATTGGAGTTGTTTTTGCTTCCATGTTGATTGAGTCATTGATCTTTGGAAGATCAATGGTGGGTAATTTACTACGTTATGGAGATACAAGGTTATTAATCAAAGTGAGGAAGCACCTTGGTGACACCTATCCATGATGACACAATAAAGGGTATTACACATAGTTCAGAAGGTGTAAGTTGTATGTCGTTGATCTTGATAAGATCGCTAGGTAGTGCATGCCTACAAGATGAAAATGAATGAAATTTAAGCAATGCAGGCAAGCACCTCATCAACATGTGGCATATTATGATGTCACAGACCCATTTTATTGAAAATTAAATAACACCATATGTACTAGTGGAAAAATTGTTAGATATGTTGCTACAAATGTAATGCATTTATTTATTGGTGTCACTCACTCAATGTTAAAAGGTATAACTTTGACACACCATTGATCTTGGATAGATCGATGGATGGCACTTACCCACATTAACAAGATGACTAAATTTAAATAAAAGTGGGAAAGTATCAATGCACCATGTGGCTTAGTGGGACATGTTGCTGAGAGATTTGCCATGTCGTGCTAGGCTAGAAATAAAGATGCTAGTTCGATAGGACTTTAAGAATTCAACTTGCAAGCTTATAGTATTTTTCATCATCATCAATCTTTGGAAGATCGAAAATTGGTGCTTAATTTTATTATGGAAGTGCTCAAATTTTAAGTAATACGGGAGTGCGCCTGTTCGACACATGGAAAGCTTCATAGGGTTTTAATGCAGCTTTTAGATTTTAAAGAGGGTCATCTAATGCTTGAAGATCAAATATTAGAATTCAAATTTTTGTATGGCAGAAAATTGTGACTGTGTAGTATTAATTATGATCAATGCTACTTCATGCAAGTTTAATTCTATAGTGTAATTTGAAATTCTCCATCTCTAAGCCACACAATTGCAAATTATCAAAGCAAAAAGGTTTCCAAATCTAGGGCACAAGATTCTACAAGGTTTTTAGTTATTTACTAAGGAATTCATAAAGAAAAGAAAGTAGGAGTTGATGGGTAAGTGGTTTGTAACTTTTAAATATTGAGAAATTATAATTGTGCTAAGTCAAATTGAAGATGCCTCCTCATAAGGATTTTTCTAGTTTGGTGGATTACCTTAAAAGATCTATTCGTGATGATTTTCTTGAGCAAATGCCTCCCTTTGTCAATGAATTAATAAAGGGTAGAGACTTTATTCCAAAAAACCCTAGGGTAATGGTCAGTGAGGGTTTTAATGACAAGGCCAATTATTTGAGAGATGCACAAGCTTCACTGGGGGGTTTGGAGCTATTTTTAAAATGGTTTGTAGAATGTAACTTGGACACCCCAATGAGTAGTGTGTGAGATTTTGACATTGGCAAATTAGTCATCCATGGGGTATTTTTTGATAGTGACCTGTTAATTGACATTGCCAAGAAATATGACCAAATTACTAGAATTGTAAAAAACCATGTAGGGGATAAACTCTTTAGGGTTTCACCTACATTAATCAAAGAGGTATTCAAGCTCAATCCCAATCATGTAGTCCATGAAAAAACTAATATGTTTGAATTTCAGGAAAGATATGATGCACAGAAGGTATACCTAAGGGGAGGACCATTGCAACAATACTTTTTCAAGATTGGATCATTGCCTTTGGTTACACCAGATACCCCAGAGCTCTTGATGATGAAATATTTTAATCCTAGGGAATAGGCCTCTTTCTCTCTACAAAATATTTGAAATGGATGAGCAAGATAATTTTTAGGGTTCTATTATTCTTATCATAGCTCAGACAATACAATTTGGGATTAGCTCAATTCTTGATTTTGCCACCTACTTAGCTGAGGAAATTCACAATGGTTTGATTGGAATAGCTCAAGGTAAGGTAAATAGGCCTTTTTGCTGGTATTCTCTTTTGATGTATGTATGCCTCTATAAGGGAGTAACTTTCTTCTCCAAGGAAATGAAATTGGAACTAGAGAGAGATGAAGAGAAACTCCTAGTTTAGTTATGGAGTGTCGACATGATATGGGCAATTACAGATGCCACCTATGTTAGATTTGATTGGTATTTTGCTTCAAGGCTTAGATTACTTTTGAAAGGAGATAGTCCTAGAATGACACAGTCTTTGTTAGAATTGATAAGACCCAAGGACCATGCCAAGGGGCTATTGGTCAGTCATAATTGAGGAGATATCATCCCATATCTTGTTTCCACTATTTTCAGAGTTTATGATTTTTTGGGAAAGCCCCATATATTACAATGTTAGGTGCCATTAAAGATAGGAACTATAGAGTTATTATGGTAGATAGTATCATTTGAGAAAAGGGATCTACTAGGAAAAGGTAAACCCACATTATTCCCTATTGTCATTGTTGTACATGATTTTATCTTTGTTAAGAAAGGATGGAGAAATCTGAGCATATTTTTGGATAAGTATCAAATGGCCCAATCACATGCCCACTAAATTGATCCAAAAGGATTCTATGACCTACTTAGGGAGAGGAGTAAAGCTAAATCTCATATATAAACTATGTACTTTCTAGTGGATGTCATTAGAAATGTATTTCATTAAAAGAACAAGAAATCAAAAAAGAAAAATGGGTAGTTTATAGCAAGATTATGGACTTCATCAATGCTTTTGAGCCCAAGTATGACCCCCTAAAAGACAAGAAATATTGGGGAGCCAAAATGGATGTTCTAATGAACAATTTTCTTGAAATAATGCAACTTTGAATGAGAAGAAGGATATCTTGGAAATCTACTAAGGTGGAAAGGAGAATAAATAGTAGAATAGTTGTGAATCTAGGACAATATACATTACAAAGAAGGGTTGGATATGTTGTAGTTTATAGTGTGCAGAATGTCCCTCCTTACAAGAGGCTAAGATTAGGAAGCCCGTCTAACACAAGTGCCCCCAAGAGACAAAGGCTAGAACAAGGATCCTCCTCTCAAGTAGGTGAGTATTCACCATCCCATACCCCACTCAAAGTAGATGATGAGGCATCTCTGAGAGAAAATCTAAGGAAAATTGGAGGGGAGGGAGATATTATTATTACTACTACTGATATTTAAGGCGGAGTGCCTAAGGAGCCTCCCATACCATCCTTTGACCTCACTGTTGCTGATTATAGAGGTAGGGAGATAGATCCAATAATTTCACAAGCATCACAAAATTTTATTGATGTTGAAAATTTTGTAAAGTCTAGGGCATTTGAACAATTCTTCTGGAGTAAAAACATTGGCTATTTTGAGGCAAAATGCAAATCAATAAAAGAAAAGCAACCAAATAAGTTGGACTCTAAAATTGAGGAGGAGATTAAAGCTAAATTTTTGGAGGACTTTCCCCAATTAACCTCTAAGGCTAGAAGACAGTTAGTGGAAGAGTTGGAAGTTTTGGTTTTACCTCAATGGGATATAGCTAATGCTATGATTTTTTATTCTATCAGAAAGGAAAAGGATGTGAAATATAAAACTGAAGAAGAAATATTGCAAGCACATAGAGGAATGAAATTTAGCAATGATCATCAAGCTCTAGTAATTTGGTCTATTGAGAAAAGAAATAAAACTAGGATGCAAGAAATTTTAGAGGCTGAGCATGTAGGCACCCTCACAGTTTACAAAGCAAATGAAGTAGACAGTGAGGAAGTCAATAAAATAACTCAAGAAATGGTAGACTTTGGGATGGTAGTAGCTAGAAAAGAGAAAAGTAGATTCCTGGAGCTCAATGCTAAGTTTGAAGAAATACTAAAGGCATATGAGAAAAGAGGGAAGAGGATATAGTTGTTGGAAAATCAAGTATCCCAAATGGACAAACAACTAGGAAAGAGGAAGGTAGGAGAACCAAGCAGGCCCCAAGTTACATACCCCTGCCCCCTTGTTGAGCCATTCAAGTTTACTCAAATTGTTGAGTTTCCTAATACCCCATAGAAACCTAAATTTTATATTGTAGAGTAATTTTAAGAAGAAAATACTAAGTTATGGGAATTTTAGGTTGAGTTGAATAATCAATACAAAGAAAAACTCAGAAAAACAATCCTATACTTAGTAGATAGGATTGACTAGCCAACATTCTATGACCAGTTGGTGGGGATCCTTAATATGTGGGATGAATAAAAAGTTTTGAAGAAGTTCTAAAGCCCATTGTTCAAAAATGGAGTGAGAGAGAGAAAGATATTACTCTCATGTATCTCTTAGTTATCCAATTATCTTGTAAACAAATAGAGAAGACCTTTGATATAACCAATAATTTGATAGAATTTGATGATAAAAGTCATTCTATCTAGAAAAAGAATAATAATTTATTTCTCCAAATATGTAGGAAAAAAATTTGATCTTTTCCTCAATGCACTCAAAAGGATTGATAAGGTAAAATAAAAGCAAGAGTAGGGGAAAGAATTGGATGATTTACTTTGTCATAGAATGAATGAAGTTATCAATGAAAAAGGACATGAATTGTGGGCCATGACTAATGAAGAATATGTCAAAGTACAAATGTTTTACAATGCCATTAGAAAATAATTTTTTGAAATAGACAAATTGGGAAGCTTTGTAATCAAAAAATAGCATGAAATCCTAAATTTTGATTGGCCTGATGATATTGTTTTCAACAAATGGAGGGAAGACCTTGTATCTTTAGAATAGATGGAAAAAAAGGAAGAGGGTATGGGTCAAGAAGAAGATCAAGTAAATGACACCTCATTAGAAGAAAGAAAAATAGAACAATCACCCTCAATAATAGAAATAGAACAACCAATCACAATTGCTAGCCTTGGGGACCAAATTGATGATGTGGTAGCCAAGGACTCAAAAATAACTGTCATTTTAATAGTTCATGATGATAAAAGTGAAAAGCCTTGAGTTGAAGTGACCTTGCAAAGATCAAAGCAAAAAACATCATTGACAAACCTGATGGCCATATATTCCAAGGATTTAGAATAATAAAGGGCCAATTATGGAGTTTATGGTATTTGAAAGTGTAACAGAAAAAGGGCCAACCAAAAGAATATTATAATGTAAAGTTTTTCTATTGCACAAAATTTTGTCTCTTATGATAGCAATAATTGTAAAAATCTTTTGTCTAAAGGACTCAGTTCTTTATGTTTGAAGCTTGTTGCATCTCACACTATAGAAATGAGATTCTAGGGCTAGAGAAAATGTCTAAATTGTTGTATAATTTTGGTCTTTACTAAGTTTGTTCAGTCCAATTTCTTGGTTTAAACTTTAGGATGTTTTTCTCTACAAGTATCTAAGAAGACATTAATCTAGCAGGATTTTGATGTTTTATCTTAAGTCATTCTGAATTTTCATTTCAATTGTATACTATTTTCAAAGGAAATTAATACAAAAATGAACTATCCCCATATCTGTTCTTGTTGAACTTGTCTCCATTTTTATTTACCAGGTCATTTTGAAGTTGTATGAGCAAAGCTTGTGCAATTGAATGCAATTAAATCAAGTTGTATGTCAATTCACTATTACTTTTAATTCAATGAATTAAATAAATGCTTCAATGAGGTTGATAAGGTTTCCATGGTAATAGGAAGGATGTTTGTAAGAATGATTTTCAATGAGAATTGTTGATAATATTGATTGTGATGCAATCAATCAGATCTAAAAATTGAATGGACTCTAAACCCCAATAGATAAGACATTGATCTATTGATTTAGTTTGCTGTTGGAAAGATCATGAACAAGCATCAAGCTTAAATTTGAAGTCAATTTTACTTTACTGTTGGAAGAATGTCAATGCTGGTTAGCACTTGTTTACATGTATCCCTATGTTCTAGTTAGCTACTATTACCTAGAATTATTTGTAAAGCTAAGAAGAACTGTGACCAAATCTGCTATAAGGGATATGTATTATTGTGAAATGTAATAGAATGAACAAAATATGTATGTAATATCAATTTTAAAATCTTTCATCCCTCAAGTGCACCTGCCTTAGTTTTGCAGAGCCTAAAGAGTAAAAAAAATCTTTTACGATTTTGTTGAAGTTGGGTTCAGATTTGAAGAGAAAGTAACTATTTATGAAAGATAGTTGATCCTTAGGTTATTATATTCTTTATTATCTTTATATTAAGTATTTTTTTGCTTAATAGTTGAAAAGAACCAACAGTCTCAAGAAATACTTCATCATTCCTTAGCTTAGTAACAACATCATCATCTAAACTATAACCAATCATTCTCTCTTGTATCTTGAATTTCTCATCAATTCTCACATTTGCACTTTCCATAATAGTCTTAGTTCTTAGATTATAGCATCTATAAGCTTTTATTTTTAATGAATAACCAAGAAACATACCTTCATCACTTCTAGCATCAAATTTACCAATATTATCATCTCTTTTGATATAACACTTACTCCCAAAAATTTTGAAATACTTAACTATAGGTGAGTGACCAAACCATAATTCATAAGGGGTCTTGCTTGTGTCTTTCCTAACTTGCACTCTGTTCATAGTGTAGACTATTGTATTCATAGCTTCTCTCCAAAACATCTTAGATACATCATTATTAGCTAACATAGCTCTTGCTACTTTTATAATTGATCTGTTCCTTCTTTCTACAATGTCATTCTATTTAGGAATTCTTAGAGCTGATAACTATCTTTTGATTCCATTTTCTTCACAAAACATGTTTAATTCATTTGAAGTAAATTCTCCTCCTCTATCTAATCTTAAACATCCAATCTTCATGTCAGATTCATTCTCAACTCTATTCTTGAATATCTTAACCTTATCAAATGCCTTAGATTTCTCTTTAATAAATGCAACCCACATCATTCTAGAAACGTCATCAACTAGAATCATAAAATACCTTTCACCATAGAATCATTCACTTTTTGTAGGACTGCTAAGATCTATGTGTACAATCTCTAACTTTGATGTAGTAGTAAATTTCTTGTATCAAAAAGAAGTTCTATTATGCTTTCCCAACACAAATTCCTTGCAAATTATTTTAGTAGGCTTTACAATCTTTAGCAAATCTCTAACTACAAACATTCTACTAGTCTTCATAGTAAAAGTTCATATGACAAAATCTCTTATGCCATAACCAACTGTCATCTACCTTAGCAACCAAACATGTCATTTTCATAAGATTCAATTGAAATACATTACCTCTAGATATGGTTCCTATTCTAATTACCTTTCCAACTTTGTCTTTGATCATGCATGTCTTCTCTATGAATTGCAACTAATAAATTTTGTCTACTAGTTGTGCAACACTCAAAAGATTGTGCTTCAAACCATCAACAAAAAATACATCCTCAGTGTTAGTTTTACCATCAAGATTTATAGATCCAATACATTTAACTTGGCATGTTGCATCATTTCTAACTCTAATAATGCCTCCATCCTAACTTTTGAAGTCAAAAAACTTGTTCATATCACCAGTCATATGATGTGAACAACCATTGTCAATTATCTAATCATATTTCTTTCAACCTATAACACCAATGCTACTTTTTTTGGACTTCCTTCTTTGATTACCACAAATCCAATTTCATCATCACTAGCACTAACCATCTACTCATCAAAATCATTTTCTTCATTTGCATACAAACACTCTCTGTCTTTTCTAGGTTTGTAATTTCCTTTATACTTTTTCTCTCTTTTAGGACACTTGGATGCATAACGACCATATTCATCACAAGTCCAACATTTAAAGATTTTCTTACCTCCTTTTTTCTCTTCTTACCAAAAGGGCTACTCCTTCTTCAATCTTTCTATCTCCCTCAGATATGGTGCTACTAGAAAAATCTCCTCTAGCACTCATACTCCTTGATAAAATAGGTTGCATGTTCAAGGCACTAAAAGTTGTCTTTATTCTAGTCAATTCTTTGGACTATCTAAGCTCATTCTCAACTGCTTCAAGTCTTCTAAGCAATGTCTCCTTTGTGAAATCTTTGGTGCAAGATATCAATAACTATATAATTTGAACTATTAGCTTAAATGGTGGTGTTAATCTCTTCAATATCTTCCATATCACCTCATCATCATCTTTGGTTCCTTCTTGAGATCTAATACTTGCAGTAATTTATAATATTCTAATTACAAATGTTCTTAAAAATTCATCTTCCATCATTTTAGCATCTTAAAATACACAAATCCAACTTTGTAGCCTTAGTTTCTTAGAATTTTCATCACCTTCAAAATTGTTTTCTGAAGCTTTCTAAATTAAATGTGAAGTAGTAAGTGATTTTACCTTATTGTATTCAATTTTAGGAAGTGTGGTCAATAATTCTTCTCTAGCTCTCATATCACACATAAAAAGATCTCTTTCTACCTCAGTACAAGTTTCCAAATCTTTTTCATAATAGTGTGTCTTCATCTTTTCCTTCCATCTATCATAATTTGTTCCATCAAACTTGGGACTATCCTTCCTAAATATGCTCATCATGGATCTCCCAAAGTTGTTAAACTTTATCTTCAATGACTTGATGCTTCGATACCAATTGTTAGAAACAATAGTCCACCAAGATAACTAGGAGGGGGTGGGGGGGTGAATCAATTATCCAAAAATTAAATCATTTATCTTCCTTAAATAAACTTAACCATTCAACCAAAGTAAAAAACAACCATACAAAGATGCACATAGACATTATACCATATTTTTTGACTAGGGAAACCCTGGTGGGAATTATGCCCACAAGATGATAGTACCAATATAAATATTTCATGTTGGAGGATGGACCTTGTTAGGAGTTATAATATTTAGTACATATCAGTCACTATTAGGAGACTTTGAATCCTTGTTAGGATATTTCAATCATATTAAGAGGTTGTGCAAACCTTGTTAGGATTTGTAGTATAATGTGTGCAAGATGAGCCCAATGCCCAAACATGCAATTTCAACTACAAGATGAGCTCACTACTCAAACAAGTAATTTAATATTTTGTTCCTCTTTATTTGGTCAACTAAAATAATCACTATCTAACCTTGTATACCAAGTCACAAACCTTAGATCTAAATATCAAACCTCAGATCACTCAGCAAAACCTTGACAATGAAGTTTCCTTCAATTTCACTATGCTCTGCTTAACTTCACATTTTGTTCTCTCTCCTTCTTATAATAATTTTTCATCAATTCCATACAATACCATACTTTATAATAAAGGATAATGTTGTTCCTTTATACCAAGTCCATAAAAAAATTCCCTAAGTTGACTGTTAGACCTTCTCAATTAATCATTATAGGGCCACATTAAGAACATGTTACACTTAGCGATAACATTAATTTTCTACCTTACAACTTGAATATATTTCCATAAAAGTAATATTATGATGAGAAAACTCAGCCACATCATCACCAACATATCTTAGTTACATCCTCAACCTTGATTCTTAGAATAACAACTCTACTAAGACATATAACGAGTTCACCAAAACATGCTTCTGTAAACTCTATCTCAGAATAGACATCACCAAAACTTAACTAACTTCTTCTAGACTTATCATTTATTCTTCCAATTTTACCTGCATGTACCAAATATTTAGACATATCTCTCATAACCTTGGATAGTTAGAATACTCAACTAGTTGTCCATACCAACTTGATCTTTCTGTTGTTCTTCTATTAGATACCACAAAAAATTGCTATGTTGACATTAATGAAAAAATCATTCATGAACGTAAGATATCTACAATACTCCCCCATAGGAATATCATCAGCATTCATGATTTCAATAGTCTCTCAACATTTTATACAAGTATTTTTCCATTTTAGGGTTATAATATTTCAGTTGTATGTTAGTATGTATAGTACTTCCCTAATCAATCACCACAAACTAACAATCTCCCACTTGGGGACTGATCAAGCTCCACACTAAACAACAATATCTCACTTGGATACTAATCTTGTAGCTATGCCATTACTCCATGAGGCTCCTACTAGATCAAACCATCCTAGATTTTTCTATTCTTTTATTTTTTTCAATCTAGAAGACCAACCGAAGCTGAAGAGGAATTTAGCTTCTCCCTTGTCACTACCTTTTTAAACATATCTACTAGATTATCATCTATATGTATCTTGTCTAGCTTTAATTGTCCATTATCCAAAATTGATTGAATGAAATGGTACTGAAACTCTAATTATTTTTCCTTTGAATGTAGACATAATCCTTTACAAGATGAATGGCACTCTGACTATTTATAAACAAATAATTACTTTGAGGGTATCCTCATTCTTCCAAGAAGAATTGAATCCATGTCATCTTCATGGTTGCCTTTTTTGTAGCAATATACTCTACCTCTATAGTGGATAAAACACCAACCTTCTACAAATGAGAAACCCAACTCACTACTACCCCACCACTAGTAAATACATAACTTGTAGTACTTTTCTTGGTATCAATATCCCTTACCAAATCTGAGTCAATATATCCCTGTAAATAAGTAGTAGGGACTCCAAAATGTAGATACTTATTGAATGTTCCTCTCAAATATCTGAGAATCCATTTTATTGCATTCTAATGCTCAATTTATTGATGACTCATATACCTACTAATGACTCCCACTACATGTAAAATATTTGGTGTTGTAAATACCATAGAATACATAAAACTTTATACAACTGAAGTGTAAGGTATCTTAGACATCTTATCCTCCTCTTCTTGTATCTTTGGACACATCTCCTTAGTCACCTTTGAGTGACTAGGTAAAGGTGTGCTGACATCTTTATAATTCTCTGTAGAGAAATGCTACAACACCTTTGCGATATAATCAACATAAGATAATGTCAATTTCTTGTTCTTCCTATCTCTACAAATCTTCATACCTAGGATTTGTTTTATTGCCTCCAAATCCTTCACAAAAAATGCATGTGCTAATTGGCATTTCAGCCCCTTAATGTGATCCATGTTGAACCCAACTACAAGCATATCATCAAAATATAAACATAAAATAATGTAGCTATCAGAAACCAACCTCTTAAAATAAATGCAATGATCAAAATGACACCTACTATATCCATGCTTATGCATAAAACTAACAATCTTCCCAAAAAATTATGAAGTATGTACAATAATTCCTTGATTAGTCACCATAAACTAACAATCTCCCTCTTGGGGACTAATTAGGCTCCACACTAAACAATAATCTTCCACTTGGAGACTAATCATATAGCTATGCCACTACTCCATGAGGCTCCCACAGGATCAAACCACCTTGGACTCTATTGTTATTTTATTTTGTTTAGACTATTGAAGCTGAAGATTTTGTCTTGTCCCTTGTCACTACCTTTGTAATCATAATTGCTAGATTATCATTTGTATGTATCTTTTCTAGCTTTAACTTTCTATCATCCAAAACTGATCGAATGAAATGGTATCACAACTATATGTGCTTTGTCTTTGAATGCAAAGTAGAATTCTTTGCAAGATGAATGGCACTATGATTATCTATAAACAAATAAGTATCCCTTTGAGGGTGTCCCAAGTCTTCTAGGAAGAATTGAAGCCATATCATCTCCTTGGTTACCTCTATAGTAGCAATATGCTCTGCCTCTATAGAAGTTAAAGCATTAACCTTCTACAAATGAGAAACCCAATTCATTGTCACCCCACAAACAATAAATACATAAGCTATAGTATTCTGCATGGTATCAATATCCCCTACCAAATCTAAGTCAATATTTCCCTATAAATCAGTAGTAGAGCCCCCCAAAATGTAGACACTTACCACATGTTCCTCTCAAATATCTAAGAATCCATTTTATTGCATTCCAATGCTCAATTCTTGGATGAATCATATACCTTCTAATGACTCCCACTACATGTGTAATATTTGGGCTTGTACATACCATAACATATATCAAACTTCCTACAATAGAAGCATAAGGTACCTTAGACATCTTATCCTCCTTTTCTTGTATCTTTGGACACATCTCCTTAGTCAACTTCAAGTGACCAAGTAAAGGTGTGTTGAAAACTTTAGTATTCTCCATAGAGAAATGTTGCAACACCTTTGCAATATAATCTACCTAAGATAATATCAATTTCTTATTCTTCCTATCTTTACAAATATTCATACCAAGGATTTTTTTTTTCTACCTTAAAATCCTTCATAGCAAATGCATGTGCTAACTAGAATTTTAGCCCCTTAATGTGATCCATGTTAGACCTAGCTAAAAGCATATTATCAACATATAAACATAAAATAATGTAGATATCATCATCCAACCTCTTAAAATAAACACAATGACCTAAATGACACCTACTATATCCATGCTCATTCATAAAACTATCTAATTTGAGATACCATTGCCGAGGTACTTGCTTCAAGCCATATAAACTTTTCTTCAATCTACACACTAAGTTCTCCTTACCTTTGACCCAAAATCCTTATAGTTGTGCCATTTATATATCTCTTCATATAAATTACCATGAAGGAAGGCTATATTAACATCAAGTTGCTTCAAATGCAAAATTTTAGGAGCCACAATACTTAAAATAATGTGAATAGAAGTCATTTTTACAACAAGAGAGAATATATTATCAAAATCAATGCATTTTTTCTATGAAAATACTTTTACAACTAACTTGGCTTTAAATATTTTCTTTCCTCCATCCTCTTCTTTCAACCTATAAACCCATTTATTTAGTAAATCCCATTTACCTATAAGAAACTTGCATAAATTGCAAGTCTTATTTTTCAGCAAGGACTCTATTTTGTCTGCCATTATAGACTCCCACTAAATCTTAGTATCCAACTACACAACTTCATCATAACATTTAGGTTCACTAGCATCATAAGTAAACTAGAGTACAAAGAGGAAGAAAATATTTCTAGAGATCTACATAGCCTTGTTAATGATGCATGAGCATCCTGGGCTGCATTGTTACCATGCATGTTTTTGGTTTTCTTAGTTTCTGCTGAGTTGCAATGTCTTGTATTGTTGAGTGCTTAGTGGGTTGTGAGTGTTTAGTGGATGATGAGCTTCTTGGTTGATGTCAAATTCACAGTTGCTACCAAGTGTTCTTTGGTTACTAATTCATCCTTTAGATGTCAAGTTCATGTGGTTGTCGAGTTCATTTAGATGCCAAGTTTGTGTGGTCAAGTTCATTTGGATGTTGAGTGTCATTATTTTGTGGAGCCATCATTTTTCAAGTTTTCTATGTTTGATTCCTTGTTGAGACAAACCTTTGCATTTAATTTAGTCTTAGATATCTATTGTGAGCCAACTTATTGCTTAGTGTAGCATTTAATATGAGATTTTATTTAGTTGCATTTGCAATAGGTTGACTTGTAGCTATAATGTATTTAAGAGACCTTGGTTAGAGTCTTAGGAAATAGAATGGAGAGAATAGGAGAGAAAAATGTGAAGTTGATCATCGAAGATTGTAATTGAATTGATATGTGGTTATAATTGAGAAGGCCTTACAGTTGGGCATGTAATTAGATCTTTGGATGAATATATGTGTATATGAGCAATGTTAGTATGCTAATAGAAACCAAATTTAAATAAAGCTTCTACAAACTAAAAAAAATTCATAAACTTCAAGATAGACTAAGATGAGCTCTCAATTGAAACTATGAGCCATTAATGGGCTTTCTCAATGAGAAGCTCTCTTGTTGAGTGGCTTTATCTAAATGGATAGGATGTATGCTCAATATGCTTCCAAAGGCTTCAATGGATGATTGTGGATTTTTGGTGTGGATAGATGGCTTTAGTATGGATTTGGATCTCAAAATAGCATTATAACTTTACTTCATGGATTGTGTTATTTTGCAAAGGGGAAGGATCCAATTTATAGGCAAGAGGCTTGAGGGATTGAGGGCTAAGATGCAAGTATGGGAAAAAGCTCATGGAGGGCTCAGATTGCATGAGAAGAGAGCACATGGATTGTGCTTCCTTATAGCCAATCGAGGAGTGACACATGTCACATGGTGAGAGGATGGAGGAAAGGGGAAGGATGAGTCAAGAAAGGAGGCTCAAGGGATAAAATCTTCATAAAGACCCTCATAATGACTTGTAAGAGCAATAAAAGGGCTTGTAAGAGTCATTTATGACCTAGTGGACTTCATAAAGTTTTATGGTTGAGATATTTTGAGGGTGATGAGAGCAATTTCGACTTGGACTTGATTAGGAAGGTTTTAAGCTTGCTTAGGCTTGTGCAAATGATTAGAGGATGGATTAGGATGGTTTAGGATTAGCTTAGGGATAGGCAAGTGGATGGCATTTAATGAGGGTGGGTTGAGGAGATATTTGTTAACTTTGGCTTGGGTTAGTAAGTCTTAACCCATGTTTAGGGAATGTGACAAGGTTAGGAGGGGATTAGGATTAGGTTTAAAGACATCTTCTAGAAGAGTCTAGACTTTGTATGAGGATAAAGACTTTCTAGAATAGTCTAGAATTTCCTAGGATGAGGATGAAGACTTTCTAGAAGAGTCTAGAACTTCTTAGGATGAGGATAAATTAGATTTTTAGGAAATAAATAAAGTTTTATTTATTTCAAAGGTTTGGGTTGAGGAGATATTTATTAAAACTTTTTTAATAAACATGAGGATTAATATTTAATCTTAATTAAATATTTTGAGTTGGGATTAGGGGTAGGAAATGATGGGATTAGCCTTTAATCGAAATTAAAGAAGGATTAGAAGATTTTGGAAGAGGTTATTGGTCATAACGAAATTGGCCAAGTTTTGGGCAAAAAATAAATTTTTTATTTATTTTAAGATTTTTGGTCAATTTATTAATTAAATAATTAATAAATAAGGAAATAATGTTTAAATAAGATTTAAACATTTTTGGGAGGGATTTCTTAATTAAATATTTTTAATTAAGATAAAGGGATTTAATGGCATAAAAATAAATTAATTAATTAAATAAATAATTAATTAATAAATGATGATGTCATCAGGACTTTTTCAGAAAATAAAAATACTTTATTTTCTAAAGATTTTTAGGTGTCTACATTTTGCCCCTCTTTGATGTGATGCCGCAAGTGGCATGGCATCAAAGATAAGAAAATAAGATGCCCAAGGCTAGAGCAGAAGAGGAGAGAATGGACTGTGAGATGCCCCCTCAAGAAGGCAGCGGGGAGAGAAAGCGAGGCTTGGTGGCTTCTTGAAAAATACAAGAATGTCGGATGAGCAAGGAAACTCAGATTGGCAAAGAGAAGGGGTTGAATTAGCTCAAACTCTCACTATGGGAGAATGATAAAGGAGAATTAGATGCACAAGAGGAAGCAAGCTTAAGACTTCATGGATTGCAGAGGATGAAGGAGCGGAGCGCTATAAAAGGAATCCAAGATGGGGAGATGGATGAGGGGATTAAAAAAAAGCTGATGCAATAGGATTTCAAAGAGTCAGATTGGTGGAAGATGGGTTTCGAAGATCCCTAGGACTAGGATTGTGGATCTCGAAAGTTGAGGCTTGGTGGATTGATTTGGATTGGTGGATCCCTAAGACTAGGATTGTGGATCCCTAAAGCTAAGAGGGATGAGTGATTCAAAGAGATACTGATGCATAAGCTGGGCTAGGAGAGACGGATGCTGGATATGGATGGGGGATAATGGAGATGAAAGAAAACCATTGAAGCTTTTTGAGCGGGGGGGATACTTCAAAGAGAAGAACCACCACGTAGTTGAGCACTATATTTGCTATAGGATTGTTGGTTAATTGCCAAGGTTACCAAGAACATCAAGGCCTTTTCACCAACCATCCAAAGGACTGACAAACTAACTCAAAACAAACAAGCAAGGATTGCCCCAGCATCACACATGAATCCTAGAGGAAGCAGCGTGGAAACAACACTAAAGAACCCACAAGCAGAAAAGAAAAACAAATGAAAGACCTGATCAAGACCTTACGCTCTAATTGCCCCATTCGCAGCATACCATGATATGGAAGATCATGGCAACCTTGAGGAGGGAACAAGGAGATTGCTTGGAAAAGATACTTCAAGACCGAAAAGGGAAGATCCCAAATCAAAAGAAAGTGAAAATCCAAAAGAGAGCCGTTTGCCAACGAGATGGGTAGGACAAGGTACTAACGGACCAAGATCAGACATGAGGAAAGCTATATCCTACAAGGACCTATCGGAGAGCACCGAAGCTGGTGGATTTGGATGAGTGATGCGTCTAGCAAGCTGAACTACGAAAGATAACACTTTGGTGACTGGAAATCTAGCTAAAGGATGTGTTGGAATAGCTAACCAAGATGTGCGATGGGTGCAAGATGCTGATCAAGGACGAATTGACACGAACGCTGGATAGATACAATGGTACTAAGCTATAGAGGATGTACAAGCTGACAGACCAAGATATTTACAAGTGAGCTAATCAAGATATGGTACAAGCTAATGGACCAAGATAGTTACAAGCAGGCAAAATCTCAGGATGATATGATAGCGGGATGGTTCGATGTTGTGCAAGATGTGAAAGCTAAGGGTGTAGTGATAGTGAAAGATATGGATTTGGCAAGATGCATCCAATGATGAGGAGAGATTTTGTGACCAAGGATAGCTAGAGGAGCAGGATGAGATGGATGGATAGGATGGTAGATAGCTAGGATTATGATGGATATAAAGAGATGACATTGGGTTTACATGAGAATAGCCTAGAGCTAGATACCAATGACAAGGGAGGATGGACAAGACAAGATCTCCAAGGAGTATAGTGCCCCCAATCAAAAGATAACATGCAGAAGGAGGTCTTATGATGGATGTGATAGGATTGAAGCTAGGATGGAAAAAGCTGAAGGGGCTAGGGAGATGGATGATAGCTGGGATGATTGGCTGAAGTTGCAGGAGATTAGTGGATGGTGTGAGATGGAAGATGGAGGGTGGAGGATAGGTGCATAGATTGGAAGATGGAGTTGGATGTCAAGAGATGACCAAAAGCATGAGGGTGATAGGCTAAGCTAGGGATGGCGGGATTACACATGACGCTTGTTTGCCAAGTTTTCATCATGGTACTTGTCCAAGGCACTTGAATTGCCAAGTTTTCACTAGTGGACGCTTTATTTTTCTTTACTTTTTTTTTGACTTTTTGACTTTGGACTTAGCTGGAATGATTTTGGCTTTCTTCAGCTATTTTGGCTTTTTTGGAATTTTTCACTAGCTGTTGGAATGTTCAATTTTGTTGCTAGTTGTTGGTACACCGGATGTGTGATTTATGCAATAGATTGGATTAGATGGGATTGATGGTAGGAGATGGAGGGGTGAAAATGCTGGAAAGGAGCATGAGATGGGGATGCTTGCAAGAGCAACATTGGCACATGTTCGAATGGGTGTGAAAAGAGCATATGGGGGATAGATGGTAGATGCGGGCATGATGGAGGATTTTTGGAAGCGTGCTTGGGGATGTAGGCACCCAAGATGGAGTTAGGAGATGGGGGACATGAGTCACTAGATGGGGGATTAGCAATGGTGGATGCCATTATGCATTGGGTTTCAACTTTTTTCTTGGGGATCCACATGGTTTTGGATTTTCTTTTCATAGGCTTTTTCATTGTTTTGCATTCTTTGAATGGATTTTTCCTTTTTGGAGTATGTCTTTTAGAATAGACATATGATTGCCTAGGATGTGGATTTTTAGCTTTATGCATTTTGAAGTTGGCATTCACATTGCTTTGGTAAGCTTTGGGAAGATGGTTAGGAGAAGCTTTGTGAGATGGAGAGGATATGAAAGAGCATGTAGGGGGATGATGATGGATGATGTGCCCTGATATGTGCCTTTGTTGATCTTGCATAGAAATGGATGGAATAGGATTTTTATGATGGCTAATAGGAGGATGGAGGATGGTAGATTTTGGGACATAGGGACCCAAAATGGATTTAGCGGATGAAGGGGGGATATGGTAGGTTTTTTTGGGTTGCAAAGATGGTGGAGGGGGGATGACATAAGATTTCTTGAAGGAGTGATGGGAGGCTAGCATGGTGGGCTTGGAGATAGGCTTGGTTTGGGGGTGTGGTGTACCAACACCTTTAGATGGTGAGCCTTTGGATACATATCCAAGACCATGAAATCCTAGATTTTTTTGTGCAATAATAGGCTCTCTGATTCCTTGCTCTTGTGGTCCTAAACCTTGACCTTGATAATGCCATCGATTGAGCATTTGAACAAGCTGAGGAAACTTTTTGCTTGCAAAAAATGGTAGAAGTGATTTATTAGGTGTATTGCAATGGGGATATATTGTTCTTAATTCTTCTGCTGAGAGAGGGCCACCATGGATGAATGTAAGTGAACCAAGAGGGTAGATTATAGATGGTGGAATAGCTTGGATAGGTGGTAAGATGGAAGCATGGAGCGGGGGAGATGGAAGGATAGGATCTTGATGTAGCTGGTGGGATGATAAGATATCTTGTAGTGGAGGAGATATGGCTTGAGGTTTTGGAGATGGAGGAGATGGTGACTGCACTATGGATGGAAGACATGGTACGATGATATCTTCATTTATGCTTTGGGGGATGTCAACATGCTTTTGGGTAGGATCTTGATAGGATTGGTTTGGAGTGGATGGTGCGATAGGAGGTGAAGGGATGGATTGTTCAAAGGCATCGGATGGATAGATGGGAGATTCAGTAGTGGAGATGGGTGAGTAGAAGATGGATGCATAAGGGTCATTACGAGAGATTTGGGAAATGCTTGGAGGTGATGTGGATAGGATTTGGAGGGATTTGATAGGTGGTGGGGTTTTGATGCTTGCGGGAAGTGGAAGGATTTTAAGCAATTTGATGGATGGTATGGGGATGATAGCTATGGGAGATGGAGGTGATATTATAGATGGGGAAGCTTCATCACTGACTACTTCACATGGTTGGATTAGATGACATGGCTTATCGACTGTTGGAGGCAACTTTTCTTGTATTTCCTCTAGGAGATTCCTTGGAGACTCGTGTGTCTTAGGTGGAGGTGGATTGATAGGAATAGCTAGTGTGATGGGGGTGGAAGATTGGAAGCTTGGTTGATGGGGTGATGGAGGGGAAGCTAGAATATCGGATGGCATGACTAGATAGTTTGGAATAACTCTTGGATTTTGGGGGATGCTTGGGGGAATGTTTCTAAGGCTTTCAATATACCCATCATAGTCAACAAGATTTTCATCATCATTGGAATAGGAGGTGGCAGGAGCAAGGACAATGCGACCAAACACATCATGATAGGATTGGTACTTCATGCTTTGATGATGAGTTTGATGGGGATGGGGTCTTGAATATGGATGAACACGGAAGCTCATGGTTGGATTTGGATTAAGCACAAATTTTGGATTGGCTGATGAAAGATTTCCTAGGGAGAGTCAAAGTTGTATGACAGACCTAAGGAGGATTGGCTGGAGATTTTTGGCTTTCTTGTGGGTGGAAGACTTCAAGGGTATGCTATCAAAAAGTGAGAGTTTTGCTTTCATATGTGCAGGATTCGTGGTGATTGTGTCAACTTAAGGATAGACTAGTGATCCTATGGCATGAAACGAGATTGACCACTTGTGGATCCCAACCTTTAGCTCAAGGTGATGAGGGATACAAGTGACAAATCTGGATTACCCTAGACAATGCTCTGTCAAAGGGATAACTTTGGTGAGATTGGTTGATTGGTAGGATTAATTGGATAGCAAAATCTAGCAAAGTGACAACAACTCTTTAAAGGCTTGGGTGATTTTGGATTGGGTTGCTAGCTAGTGGGGGGATGATTTGGATGGACTTTGGATTTGGGATTGTTCTAAGGCAAAGAACTAGATAGATTCAGTTGCATCGGGGGAGCTTGGATGATTTTTTGATAAGGCAGTGACTACGCTAAGTATGCCTTAAGTTGGGAGATTTCTACTTTTCTGGGATTTTGACCAAAATTGGCAAACATTCATTCAAAAGCTATGAACAAACAAGCAAACAAAATTTTTGAGCAAGCACGTCAAACACACCAACATCTTAGGAAGCTTTCTACAAGGATGAAATTTGGTTTAGCTAGGGAGTCCTCGATATACACAAGGTACGTGAGGCCCAAATCTGTAGATGAAACCAAAAAGATGTCACACAGCCGAGAGGAGCGGTAACCCACTTCTCCTCTTTCACTTCTCAAGGGTATAAAGTTCCTTGAGGCTTAGCCCGAGTGACAAAATTTTGATCCCAAGAGAGGTGTCTTTGGATTCACCTCCCGATCTTTATACTCTGTTGGAATGCTGGAGTTGAGGTCGTCCCAAGGGGTGATGAAATCCCCAAGCAGGCCTCCTAAAAAGATAAGACAAGATTTTAGATCCTAATCTTATGCACCCAAGGTGGCCTCGAAAGACAACAAGGGGAGAGAAGACTTGGATGATCTTGGGCTAAAAAACATGCTTGTTCTTTTACCAACTGACGCTTAAGTTTTCTGATCTAGACTTTGCAAGCACTCATGTTTAAGATACAATGTTTATTCCAATTTTGAAGCATCGACAAAAATAAAATTGATCGAAGAATGCGAACAAGAAGAAGAGTTAGGGTCAAAAATAAGGTAAACCCGTGCGCCCGGAGGCCCTCCACGTCAAGTATCGATTGATTTTTCTTTAAGGCATTCAAGATTGAGTGTGAGTTTATTTTAAGCCCAAAAAAAAGGTGTGTGAGATTCAATTTCAAGCGCGCACCCGGAGGCCCTCCACGTTAAGATTTGTCCAATTTTTATGCCCAAATGAAGTGTGAGCGAGATTAATGCGCATTCAAGGAATTTTCTAACTTAGAAAAACCACTAAAAACCCAAGTGAGTGGAGTTTAATTTGTGTGGAGCACTTAACACCCTCTTAGGTGGACCTATCCCCATAGATGGCACTGAGATTGCAACCAATGGTTAAATTGATGTGTGATTAAAGAGGGTGAGTCCAACGACAAACTCACTCAAAGCATTTTTATTTGTTTTTATAACTTAAAAGATTACAAAAATGTAGATTCTTTTTATGCTCCAAAAGATGATTATTTGATCTATGGCATTCAAGATTGGATTTTTTGTTTTAATCATGCATTCATAAAAAAAAAAACTTTGATTTTAATCCATGGCACTCAAGAGTGATTTTAGCAACATGCATTCAAAGACAAGTGATTAAGCATTCAAGTTTTTTCCTTTGAGCATTCAAGATTGAGATTTTGTGTGTTGTTTTAAGAACTTTGAAGTGCTTTGTTTTAACCTTAGATCATTCAAGATTGTTTTTGGATTCAAAAGTGAAAATGACTCTTTGGACTTTGGTTTTCATTCAAGATTTTGTGTTGTAGTTTGCATATTTTAAGCCCAAAAATGATATTCCTAGATTGTTTTGATGCATGAAAAACCTAAGAAACATTCAAGATTTTGCAACAAGACATTTGTTTGGAACAAATAACAAAGCTTTTAGGACAATTTTTGGCAACCATTTAGGACTCTTAGTTTTCATGAGATTTTAAAAATACTTTAAAATATTTGCAAATGAGGTTCATTTTATCCTTGATTGATGCTTTGAGTTTGATTTAGATTTTAGTGTGCACTTAGTGTTGATTTTGAACCTTTTGAAATGAAAACTTGAAGTTCTTTTTAAATTTCCAAAAATGAAGTGTTCCTAACTTTTCATGAATGCATCTAAAACCTTGATGTTGCAAGGATGCAAATGATTTGATTGGTTTAGTTTCACTTGTTAAAAGGCTTTTTTTTTTTTTTTGCAAAATTTTAGTTTTTAATAGATTTAAGTATGATTTAGGGGTTCATTTTAAGCACTAAAAAGAAGTGTGTATGATTTTGTTTCCTTAAAAAAATAAAAATGGCCAAGATCTCCCACAAGAAGAACAAGAAGAAGTATATGGAATAAGAAGAATATAGACAAGAAGAGGAAGAATAATTCCAAGTGCTTTGTCCACCTATAAGCTTGAAAAATCTGCAAACACTATGAGATAGATTATGAGTTCCTTTGTCTTCTTCATGCTCATGTGGACCTACAAAACCAATTTATACAATCCTACCAATCACAAAAACAAGTAAAATTAGCCAAAATCAGCAAATGACATACAAAACTTGACTAAAAAAGCTAATGAAGATGACCCATGCGGGGTCCCACCGGGCGTGCCAAAATGTATATGAGCAATGTTAGTATGCTAATAGAAACCAAATTTAAATAAAGCTTCTACAAACTAAACAAAATTCATAAACTTCAAGATAGACTAAGATGAGCTCTCAATTGAAAATATGAGCCATTAATGGGCTTTCTCAATGAGAAGCTCTCTTGTTGAGTGGCTTTATCTAAATGGATAGGATGTATGCTCAATATGCTTCCAAAGGCTTCAATGGATGATTGTGGATTTTTGGTGTGGATAGATGGCTTTAGTATGGATTTGGATCTCAAAATAGCATTATAACTTTACTTCATGGATTGTGTTATTTTACAAAGGGGAAGGATCCAATTTATAGGCAAGAGGCTTTAGGGATTGAGGGCTAAGATGCAAGGATGGGAAAAAGCTCATGGAGGGCTCAGATTGCATGAGAAGAGAGCACATGGATTGTGCTTCCTTATAGCCAATCAAGGAGTGACACATGTCACATGGTGAGAGGATGGAGGAAAGGGGAAGGATGAGTCAAGAAAGGAGGCTCAAGGGATAAAATCTTCATAAAGACCCTCATAATGACTTGTAAGAGCAATAAAAGGGCTTGTAAGAGTCATTTATGACCTAGTGGACTTCATAAAGTTTTATGGTTGAGATATTTTGAGGGTGATGAGAGAAATTTCGACTTGGACTTGATTAGGAAGGTTTTAAGCTTGCTTAGGCTTGTGCAAATAATTAGAGGATGGATTAGGATGGTTTAGGATTAGCTTAGGGATAGGCAAGTGGATGGCATTTAATGAGGGTGGGTTAAGGAGGAGATATTTGTTAACTTTGGCTTGGGTTAGTAAGTCTTAACCCATGTTTAGGGAATGTGACAAGGTTAGGAGGGGATTAGGATTAGGTTTAAAGACATCTTCTAGAAGAGTCTAGACTTTGGATGAGGATAAAGACTTTCTAGAATAGTCTAGAATTTCCTAGGATGAGGATGAAGACTTTCTAGAAGAGTCTAGAACTTCTTAGGATGAGGATAAATTAGATTTTTAGAAAATAAATAAAGTTTTATTTATTTCAAGGGTTTGGGTTGAGGAGATATTTATTAAAACTTTTTTAATAAACATGAAGATTAATATTTAATCTTAATTAAATATTTTGAGTTGGGATTAGGGGTAGGAAATGATGGGATTAGCCTTTAATCAAAATTAAAGAAGGATTAGAAGATTTTGGAAGAGTTTATTGGTCATAAGGAAATTGGCCAAGTTTTGGGCAAAAAATAAATTTTTTATTTATTTTAGGATTTTTGGTCAATTTATTAATTAAATAATTAATAAATAAGGAAATAATGTTTAAATAAGATTTAAACATTTTTGGGAAGGATTTCTTAATTAAATATTTTTAATTAAGATAAAGGGATTTAATGGCATAAAAATAAATTAATTAATAAATGATGATGTCATCAGGACTTTTTCAGAAAATAAAAATACTTTATTTTCTAAAGATTTTTAGGTGTCTACAATATGAATGAATGCTTTTACTTCCTATATCTCTTGAGTTTGTATTTATTTTTATTTCCATTGTGTTGACTCTATCCAGGAAAAGTGAATAGTTGGGTGTGCCTTTGGCCCTAGTTTTTCATATCTCCCTATGTCAGTTAACCATCCAACATTCACTAGAGTTTGTGGTATTTGTTTCTATAGTTATTACAGATCATGAAGAATTTCTAGAACATCATATTTTGGAGAATCATCCAACACATAATCATCTTCTTTCTTCTCATGCTACTGCAATAAATTTCTATACAACACTTTCTCATTGAATATAACATTCCTGCTTCTTCCAATTTTATGATTTTCAAAATCCCAAAGCCTATAACCAAATTCATCAATGCCATATCCAAAAAATACACATTTCTTTGACTTAGCTTCTAGCATGGTTCTATTTTTAGAATCTATATGAGCAAATGCTTCACAATCGAAGGTTTTGAGAAAAGAATAACACACCTTCTTAACAATCCATGCTTCCTCTGGAATAGCACATCTCAAAGGAGTAGAAGGGCCTCTATTAATCAAATATGTAGTAGTCTTGATAGCCTCCACCCACATTTTTAAGAGTAATTCAGCATGCAACCTCATGCTCCTTGTATGCTCCATTATAGTCTTGTTCATACATTCAGCCACTTCATTTTCCTATGGAGTCCTTAGAATAGTTTTATGTCTACCAATACCATTAGTGGAGCAATAATCCTCAAATTTATGACTGCAATACTCATCACCATTATCAGATCTAAGACATTTTAATTTTTTACCAGTCTCATTTTCAACCAAGCGTTTCCATTTCTAAAAAGTTTGAAATACATAAGATTTATGTCTAAGGAAATAAACTAATAGTTTTCTAGTTGCATAATGAGAGCCACCAAGGAAATATACCTAAGCTAGTCCCTATACATCTATATGTACAAGCTCTAATCTCTCACTTTTCTTTACTTTTCACTTTTCTTTACTTTCCACTCTTCACGAAACTCACTCTCTTTTATTTTTCATACACACAAATTGTATACTAACACATTTTAGACCTAATAAAACTTTCTTTGAATGAAATATTTTCATACCTTTCTCACTCATTTTCCCAAGTCTTTTGTTCCATAGCATTGTATCAGAATCTACAACAACTATTTGTTCTCCCTTCTCAACTATAGAAATTGTTTCTAAACATTCATTTTTCTCTTAAACAATCAAAGTAGAAGGAAAAGATGACTTGTATAAATATATAAGGTGCCTACTTTCACACCTTTTACTACTACAAGGGAACCTTTTGAAAGCTTCCATTTTTTATCATTAAAAGTAAGTACACAACCCTCATCACCAAGTTGCCTTGCTGAAATTAAATTCCTACTTAACCTTGGAATGTGTCTTACCTTATGTAGTAGCCAATGATTCCTATTATACAACTTAATCTTTACTTTTCCCTTTCCAAAAAGTTGGTAGGGTTCATTATCCCCCCAATAAACAATCCCAAAATCCCCTTAGACATAATCAATAAGATAACCTCTATGAGGTGTAGCATGAAATGAAACATCAGAATCTAAAACCCATGAATCATCAACACTTTCTAAAGAAAGAAGCAAAGCATCCTCTTCAAATTTCTTACTTACCACATTTGCCTCCTTATTCCCTTCTAGTTTATCTCCATTATTCTTTGAACTCCAACAATATTTTTTCTTACTCCCTAGTTTACCATAGTACCATCAATCTCTTGGTCTAGTGGATTGAGACCTCTTCCCCTTTAACTTTCCTCTTTATTTCCCATGGTTTACAAAATTATTTCCTCTCTCAATCATTATTCCTCTACTTTGTTTGTTCAAGGTACTTCCTGATATAGATCCACCTAAGGTTTTCCTACAAGTTTTCTCACTCAAAATAACACCAATCACATCATTATATTTTAGGGTATTAGATCTAGAAATAGAACTACTCACAACCATTAACAAGTCATTCTAGCTTTCAGGCAAAGAACACAAAATCAAGAGAGCCCTAATTTCTTCATCAAAATTAATACCCACAGGAGCTAACTAACTAGTAATAGTATTAAACTCATTTAAATGATCCACAAAAAATCCACCTTCTTCTATCTTCATATTAAATAAATGGTTCATGAGAAATACCTTATTTAAAGCAGAGGGCTTTTCACACAATTTCTCTAGGGTTTCCATCAACTCTTCTATTATCTTCACTTTTGTAATGTTAAATTTCATTGATGGTGCTAGGAATAAATAAATGCTTCTAAGTGCCTTTCTTTCTAAAATCTCCTTGTCCTCATCCATCATAGTTCCCTTTTTATTTGTTTTTCCTTCCAACAACTTCCATAAATCCTTCTGATAAAGATAGTCCTCCATTTGCATTCTCCATAACTGAAATTTTTTTCCATTAATATTATAAACCTTCAACTTACCCTCATCTTCCATCTCTCCAACTCAACCATGAGACTCCCACTCAAGTATGAGACTTTCCTGCAAAAAATAATTGAAAAAACAACCTCGCTCTAATACCACTTGTTAGGATTAACCACAAATAGAAATAACAAGTACATACAAATATAAATAATATCAAAATAATAATAAATCACACAGAAGAGAACACAAGCCACCAATATTTAATATGGTTTATCCAAACCCTAGGTTACATCCACCAAATAGCAAGTCTATTATTATTACAATCTGGTGATTACAACTTGATTACAATCTGTAATCCCTTATAGCTCAATACCACTACAAGAAGAAATTTTTGCATCACACTTCCTAAAAATCCCTAACCCTATGCTCTTTTATACAAGTATTTTTGTCATTTTAGGGTTACAACATGTCTTCCATATGTCATCCATACATTGGCCATACGACGACCATATGTTAGCAATACATTGGCCACAACCTCGAACCCCAAAGAATTATGAAGTATGTATAGTACTTCCCTTATTAGTCACCACAAACTAATAATTACCAACATGGATATGCATGACCAATAATTATTGTGTATCAGTGTCTATTTTAACTCTCATGCAAAAAGTCACTCCTTCGAGATTTTAGGAACTTCTCATTGCATATTATCATTTTTTAGAGATTCGTGGACCAGTGGTGCAACTCATAAATCTTGCATTAAGCTTCATGTTCTCTTGGGAAACTCTAAACTATGACCTAGAAATTCTTCTAATCATCTTCCCTATTTGTAAACCCAACACAAGATTATTCTACTTAATGATGGAATTTAAATAGTGATCTGACTTCCCATCTTGGATTTCCTTTCTTATGGATAACAATAATGAATGTATAGACATAGATGAATGCAAGTAAGTTGACTTGAATAAATCTGTTCGAGCATCATAGGTTGGTATGTATCATAATCTTCCAAGCACTTACAATTATTTGTGTGCAAAAGATCACATGGGAGATGGCTTCAAAAATTGGACATGATGCCAACTGTCAATTTCAAATAATTCCATAAGATCTACAACCATAGGTACTTAGATTAGTTTTATAGTTCTACTAAGATCTATAATATGCATAAAAAATTCTAACTCAAAAATTAATACTAAGAATTTTTTTCTCGTTGGTTTAGCAAGTTCTATTTCTTCATCTATTGGAGTCTCATTTGTCACTTGTAGACTATTTTGGTGCCTAAGGAGGAGGCAGTTGAGATACATTGGTGATAAGAAATTTATATAGAATGGGGGTGTTGAGATGAAGCAATATATTATTTTGATGGGAGGAAGAAAAAGCCTTGTAATGTTTTATGAAGCAGAGGTAAAAATAGCCTCTAGCAATTACTCGACAGAGTTAGGGAAAATCCCTAGATTGGGAAGGCTAGTATAGAAGCAATATAAATTATGTATTGAGAAATTATACACACAAGTATCTATATAGTGGGTAAACTCATATATAAAGAGTTAGGAAGGATGAGGAAAATAGTGACATTAGAGAGCCAATTGAGAGCAACGATATTGTCATTCCTATAATTTTCAAAAACTTTGGAAAGAGCTATTGCTTGAGTCAAGATGGTTAGATTTGGATGGGATAGAACTAGGGAATCAAAGATATACATGTTGTTGGAATCCCACATAGCTCCCATGAGATATGCTATTATCACTACAACTAAAAATACTCAATAACATTTCTAAAAAATACTTAAAGCTTAAGGGGATGGATAATTACCCTTCAAATCTAACTCTTGAACTGAGTATGAGTTTCTTTAAAGGACAAGTTCAAGCACCAACTCCCACAATCCTTATTAAACCTTGTTAAACCTTGCTTCGATGAGAAATTATTATTTAGCTCCTTTAGTCATAAGTCCCTAGCCCACCCATGAACAATAAATAATGCTTGCCATACACTAGATGCTTAGCATCAATAACTCCAATAGCACATAAAAATAAAATAAATGAGTAACAAAAAAAGTTTTCTATTTTTTATTTGAACCTAAGTTGGTCAAAATTTTGACCAACTTGGGCATAAAAACCAAAAAAAAGGTATTCGATAAGTCTCTTCATATGTCGGTCAAAAATTTAGGTCAAAATTTGACCTATAATGTACTAGTATGAAGTGGAAGATGAAGAAGAAGGGGAACAAATTGATTTTGTTCCTTTAAACAAAAGAACTCACTTGACTACTACAACTGAAGAAGAGAGAAGAAGATCTACACAAATACCTCCATTTGTACCTAGGGATTCCATCCATGTTGAGACCTTCGAAAATGAGAAGTAAAAATGGATTGAATAAATGGAGGTTAAAGGAGTAGATTTTTTTTACGTCTTAGATTTTGATTTTATTATAGTAGGCATCGAGATGGTAGGAGTGAAATTAAGGTATACTCCTAGGAATGAATCATTAGGAGAGGAATGGAATAAATTGCCTCCTCTACCTCAAGGACCTGTTAGCATTCCTCCACCACTAGCACAAGACATGGTCATAATAATGGATAAAGGGCTAGTAGCTCCACCTCGTCCAAAAATTTGAGTAGAAACATAAAGTAAGAATACAAAGAAAAGAGAATATGAACAATTGTATGCCGATGAAGTATTTGAAAAAGGACAAATAGTAGAAGAAAGCTAAAAAGTTCCTCCATATATAGAGGCTATATCCTTAGCCTAGCAAAACACAAAAGCTTTGTTTGAAGATCTTCATTTCAATGAGAAGACTTTGGAGAGGAGTGATAAGGGAAAGGGACCTGCTTCATAACTAACTTCTTCAACACAATACACATCACCAATGGGGACTACACCATCACCATCATGGATAAAAAAGGAGGTCGTGTTCTGAAAATATAAAAAATAAAAAGTAGTGGAACTCACCAAAGAGGAGGGGATGATAGAACTGATAAATGTGATTAAGAATCATGAGCCACCTAAGGGTGATGCTAAAACACTTGCCTTCATAATGAAGAATCAAGATCAAAATCTTCTAGCACATATCACCATTCTACCTCCTCATGTTGACCTCAAAGAAATGACTCCAAAACATTATTAGATGAAGGAGGTCATATTGGCAAAGAGTGTAGCATATACAACAAAGGTCTTGATTACTATAGGCATCAAGCAAGTGTTCAAACACATGGATAGAGATGAGTTAGAGATAATAATGTTGTGAAATTAGGATGAGGTATTGAAAGCTTGAGATCACTCTTAGAGCCACACGAGGAAGGAAGCAGGAAAGACCATAGATAAATTCATTTTTGAAAGCTTCTTAAAAATGGCATCATAGTTTTGAGGAGAGAGGATTACAAATAATTTAGGGCAATTTGATCCTATTACATATCTAGACTAACACTAAGAAATTGGTTTCCATTATAAACCCAAATTTTGGGCTAATGGTGAAAGTGCATACTTGGGATAATGACTTGTAGACACTTGTATCTATCAAAGGGAAAAGATACCAGATGCCAATGGAGATATACTTAGCAAAGGAGCTAGATAAATTATATTATTGGATAGTGTTCATGTAAATAAGTATTTACTATTTACACTTACTTAAGTTTACTTAGGTTAATGCATATATTTTATTATTTATTTATTAGTCACCTAGGAGTATGCACACTCTTGTGAGTTGTTGTGTTGACAACAAAGGATTTTGCACTCTAATTATGCACATGTTGTCTACACTTAGGAGTTAGCAAATTCTTACAAATATAAAATATATTATCGGGGAATAAAGTTATGGAGGGATTACATTAAGGTATTCAAAAGATAAAAACTAAATCTCAAGAATAATTTTTGAAAGTAGATAAGTACTATAACACCACTAGACTTGAGATTTTTGAGGATGAGTTGAAGACCCAGCTTTCCTCAATGCAAATAGTAGTTAAAAAATTTATAGATACAGTTGAAAATGCTTCGTTAGAAGATGATATAAGACAAGCATTTAAAACTGAAGTAGCTTTGTCAGAACTAGACACCAAGCTTGAGGATTTTGTAGATACAAGAATAGAAGTAAGCAACAGTTGACAAGTAGTTAACAATAAAAATGATTCGTTGGATTTATTAGAAGTGAATGAACTGGTAGAGATAATAGAAAAGTTAAAAAGAAAACATCCAAACATCATTTTGGTGTAAAGGGGAAGAAAACCCAAATACTAGAAATTTGGTTTTGACACTTGGAATAAATTTTGAATTTTTGGTTCTATAACCAAGGTGCACAGGTGTGCAAGTGTGCTTTTCTTAGAGGTCCACTAACAATTTTGAAGAGAAGTAGTGCATTGATAGTTAACTGCTAATTTCTATTTTAGAGCATTTCATGCATCAAAAATGCATTTTGGCAGTAGTTCAACTCTTAGAGACACCTAGAGAAGGTCAAGCTTCTATTTCTAGAGCTCCCAGAGACTCCTAGATCATCTCATGGATTTTATCTTCTTATGTTCTCATTCTTTTATTCTCCTAAGTCATGTAAAGGATCATGCACCCATTAATTGATATAAAAAAGGGTGGAGACCTACTTAGCACCATTTAGAGAGTTAGTTTGCATATAATTAGCTTTATTTTATTAGTTTTTAGAATGAGGTTGCATTAAAAGAACTCTCACTCCTAGTCCTAACACAAAGTGCTCTTATTTTGAGTGTAGTTAGTCTTGCCAAAGTGTGTCATTTTTGAGAATGCATGTTCATGAATAATAATGGAGCTAATGGTTTTATTGTGTTTTTATGATTGTAAGATATTTTAGTTCTTTTTTTTTGCCTTATGTTAATGAATTTCATAATTGTGATGAATTGGAGAAAGGACCATCTTTGTTCTTGCATAGTGTTTTGTCTTGTGTGAGCACACTTTTTGTGGCCTCACGATTTGATGAAACATGAAATGTATTTTAATTATTATTGAATTTCCCATTGATGATTGCATCAGTGGAGTTTAGGAAGTGCTACTACTAATTTGATTGGTTTCCTACCAAGATCCTTTTAATAATTTGATTCACAAGCATTTTCTTACTTTGACTTATGTCTATTAGGAACTTTCCTGTTAGAAATTTTCTTTAATCTTTCATTACCCTATCTTTTTTATTTTCTCTTAAAAAAATGTGGTTAAAATAGGATTTCATATAGTTGCATTGATAAATTGCATGCATCATAAAACATAAAATTATATATATATATATATATATATATATATATATATATATATATATATATATATATATATATATATATATATATATATATATATATATATATATATATATATATATATATATATATATATATATATATATATATATATATATATATATATATATATATATATATATATTCCTTTCTAGTTACATTTTAGTAGAGTTGTGTAGATTGGTTGGTACCAGCAAAGCCTCCTTGTGAACATACATATTTATCTTCAATTGAGTTACTCAACAAGTTGAAAAATAGCCTTCTAGAACCTCAAAGTTGGTCATTGTTCAGATTTTAAAGTGAGAGATCTAAAAAGATTTCTATCATTAAGTATCATGCAAAATGATAGCTCAAGAGAAGTGGTGCTAGAAGTAGGGCGTAAAACCATTCTACCTAAAAACCTAAGTTGTTTAAAAAATTTGTAGCTTTCAGAAGTTTAGAAATTTTCCAAGTTTATCACTATCAGAAGGTGTGTAGGTGCATGAGTGGCTTTTTGAAGAGGTTTTCTTTTTATATGTTTTATTTTTTGGATTTAACACAAATTATAAGATCATGATCCACTATCTCCATTTTAGATATCTTTAAGGTCTTCACCTAGTGGACATGAGTTCCTAGAACTTAGTCACTTTTTGAAGCCTTGCAATGATAAAGCAATACCAAGAATTCTACCACCACCATTTTAAATTTCATCATATTCCTCAGTTCCACCTTCAAACTTACCTCCACATATCATTCCACCTAATCTCCCATCAATGGCCTTCTTTGAAAATGCATTAGATTCACCAATCAGTTCACAAGGTTCACTCAATGACCTTCCCAAGAACTTTGAGAAATTCTTCCCAAGGTTCATCTATGGAGAAACATAGATAGTTGAGGATCACATCAAGGTTTTCATAGAAACATACAATCAAAAATAGATTCAACAAGAGAATGTGGTCCTTTATTTGTTCCCATATACATTGGGAGAGGTTGTATTCAACTAGTATATGATTATGCCACTAGGATCTATTCAGAATTGGGTATGTTTAGAAATGTTATTCCTAGATCAATTCAAAATATTCATCAACCTGGCTCTGATACACCACTAGTTCATATCTATCAAGAGGGATCCAAAAAATACAATTTTACATTCCAACCATCACTTTCACATGGCATACCATAAGTTGGAAACACCCTACACTATACCAATTGGTGTTACAATTCATATTTATGTAAACACTATGGACCAACTCATTGCTATCTTCCTAAGGAGATTGCCTACTATAAATATTGATACAATAGACAAAGTCTTCAAAGAAGTTGTCAATTTCACCAAGTGAACTAACCCAAATGGAGGAGGGATGATGGTTTCAACTCATGCTAGTATGATAATACCACAATATCCTACTAGGGTGCAAGTGATACCTAGTTAATTTGTTCCATTAACACCAATACCACTACAATAGGCACTAGTTCTTCCAACTCCATCTATAACCTACCCAAGATATGAACCTCCCAAATAGGCTTTCTTTGAGCAAAAGGAACCACCATCTGTGAAAGTAGAGAATAACATCATGACTGACTTAGGTCAAATGAAAAAGACCATGTCCTAGATAACCAATGAGCTAACCTATCTAAGGTTGTTACAAGGGAAAAATAAAAACTTCCAAAGAATGAATGCAACCCCTTAAAATATCTATAATAAAAATTACAACAACAATTTCAATGGAAAAAACAATGCAGGAAATAATTTCAATCCTCCAGATCACAACAATGCTTTCCAGAGATAGAATTGACAATAGAATACCCATCCAAACAATGGAAATATTCTTGTAGACAATAATAACATTGCTCACTTTGTAGACATCAATCAACTTGACACCAATCAAAACATACCCAATGATGGTGGTCCATATTTTAATGGAAATCAAGAAGTGAACCAAAATTCACATAATAATGAGCCCCTTTTTTTAGTTCAGTGCCATGTTCTTAGAATCTTATGATTCTCCACAGAATCATGAAATGATGGAGCAAGTCAATGAAGAATTTTTCTTTTCATTCAATCAAGAATCAGACCCTAAACCAATAGAGATGTTCTCTTTTCAAAATGACAACCAAAATACTTACAACTTACAAAATTGAAGGAAACCCATGACTGATGAAATTCCTCCAAGATTGTAGCCAACACCTCTAGAGCCAAGAGAAAATAATAATCCAATACCTACAAGGGCACCCAATATTGGACAAGAAATTTAGAATGAAGGAAATATACCAACAATATTGAACAATCCTTCTTGGTCAACTAAAAGGTACAATGTCATTGAAGAGTTAAAAAATACAAAGGCCAATATATCCATGTTTAATATACTAGAAAGTCACCCTAGTCAAAGAGAAACATTGCTAAAAACTCTTGATCATACAAAGATAACACTTAGCATAGGCCCTCAAAAAATAGTATCTCACTAAGTTAACACATTTAAGGCTAAGCCCACCATGTATAAAGATAAAGACAATGTCTCCCCTTTCTTGCTAAGATGTACAATTTTTGAAAGGAACCTTCACAATTGTCTCATACATTCAGGAGCTTCTTGTAATGTCATGCGACTTTATGACCCCATAACCCATGAATCAAATAGTGATTCAACTTGAAAAAATAAAAGTGAAGGTTATTAGAGTGTTGAAATATTTCCCCATATAGTTGACTATAGAACCCTAGATTCAAGATATTATTGACATACATATAGTGGAGATTCTAGAAATATATGGCCTATTACTAAGAAGAGAATGGAGCTAGTGCCTAAGAACATAGTTCTCAAGCGATTTCACTCAATTGTGGATACCTTGGAAGGGATTGAATAACTAGATCATGATAGACACTTAGTCAAAGCTAAAGACAATGATCACAAATTACAATTCTATAAATGAGGTAGCATTTCTTCAATCAGACTTAGGCTCGTACAAGGTAATGGCTCTTGACATAACTTCAATTGAGAAATTAGAAAATTTAGGTGAAGAATCACTACACCGTACCCCATGGGAATAAATTGTGACTAAATTCATAGATAGTATGGTTGTCAATTTTTAGTATTTAGGAGAAGAAGTGAGCTCAAACATCTTGGTCCTTCCATGATTTTTCATATTGTACAAATTGAGTCATTCACAATTTCAATGCTCAAATTGTCAAGAAGCGATTTGTCAAGTATTAACTTAGATAATGCACTCAAAAAATGGTCAAGTCACAAGTGAAATACCAAAAGGAAATTTAAGTCCTACATGCATATCTAAAGCGATTGATAATGAAGAAGAGAAAAAGGATGATTTAAATGTGTCATATAGTGACACCTCTTTGGATGGTGGAGCTTTGTCTTCTCCTCCATCAAGGATGATTAAAGTTCTAATGAGAGGATTCTTTATGAAAGGTCAAGAGTGGACCTTGGTGGTCATTCAACCTAAACCACAAATCAATAAAATCAAAAAGTTGATTGGGGAAATTAGAGATGAAAAAATCAAATGGACGATACCCATATCAAAGGTAAACAATAGTAACTCATCAATTCCAACATGTGAAAAAATGTAATGGGTCCCTAAGAAATAGTATTTCAAAGTCAAAGTGAAAGAAAAACTTTAGACAAATAAACCCCCAAGTTAAGAAAGTTGAAAGAACAACCAATATGGACACTCAGGGTTGATGGTTCTAAATGCAAATTAGGAGTCAAAGTAGTTATTGAACTAATTAATCCCAAAGTGATGTAGGTAAAGTATGAATAACTAGGGCCAAAGGCTCACCCAACTATCCAATTACAAGTACATTCACCTTCAAAGATCCAACAGTCAATTTGTACTTTCCAATTCTACTCCACAAACCTCTTCCAAAAATTTCCCAAAAGCTTGCCTAACTCTAAGCCTAAAAACTCTATATATACCTGCCAAAATGGCTTACAGATCATTCTAGAACATTACATAAGAGGAAGGCCAACCCAAAAATGGTCTGGACACATCCCAAGAAAAGATCTTAACATAAATGTCATGATTGAAATAAATCGTGCAAGTTAGCTTGTAGAAATCACATCCAAATACTAACACTCGATAGAAGTAGGAAAACTTAGCACATGAAGGGTCACTTGGCATACATTGGGTAACTCAGCACATGAAGGGTCACTTGGCATACACTAGGTAACTTGGCACATGAAGGAATTGCTACAATAACTTGACACATGAAGGAATTTCTATAATAACTCAACATATGAAGGAATTTCTACAGTAACTTGGCACATGAAGGAATTGCTACAATAACTAGGCACATTAAGGAATTTCTAGGCACATGATGGAATTTCTATAGTAACTCGGCACCAACTTGTCGAATGGACAAAAATGAGAAGGATAACAAGGCAACCTAGGATGATCCTGCATCACAAAGGTAGGTCTTTTTGTGTTCCATATCATTTATAATTTAGGTGTACTAATATTGTTGTAGAATATGAAGCCTTGATCTATTGACTTCTCTTAACATTAGAAAAGGATGTTAGAGATCTCATAGTTGAAGGAGACTCTTGATGATTAAACAAGTCAAATTGATCTACTCTTGTAATGGAAAAAGACTTCTTGCTTATCAAAAAAGAGTTGGTACTTAATGAGATATTTTGAAGCCTTAAACATAAGTTCTATTCCTAGAAGGAGAAATATGGTATCTGATGCCCTTGAAATCTCAGCTAGTGCATTACAACTCATTGGAAGAAAAAAACTCAAAAGGTTTTCAATTGAACTAGTGGTTGCACTATCTATTATATAAAACATTACTAACTTTCAAGTCTTTGAAGATGATCAACATATTCTTGAGTTCATTATGTGCAATGGTTTGTCTAAAGGACAAGAAATTTATGATACACCCAATGAAAAATTTGAAGGAGATGAACTAGAAGATGAAGATGGGATATTAAATTTGAAAACTAACACTATTCTCAAGGAGATGGTAGAGTTGGACTGTATCTTTGACCAAGATGAATAATCATGTAGTAAGAAGACTATTGAAGAGAAAGGAATCAAAGAATTTGATTCATATAATCTAGGCATGGAAGATGACCCTAAGTTCATGAGAATTGGAAAGGCATGGAATCCCAAAGAATGATAAAGTATGCTCCAATTACTCACTAAATGCAAAGATGTCATTGCGTAGAGTTATGAAGAACTCAAGACATGTGATCTGGACATCATCATTCATCATATTTTGTTGAAACCTAATGCTAAGCCTTTTCATCAAAGATGGAGACCAACGAACCCCACTATCAAACCATTAATAAAAAAAGAGGTCTAGAAGTTTCTTGATGACAAGATTATCTTTCTAATCCAACATTCTACATGGATTTCTGACTTGGTGCTAGTAATGACAAATACTAGAGAGATTTGCCTATGCATAGACTTTCACAATTTGAACCAAGCATCCCAGAAATATAATACTCTCTTTCTTCACTTAATGAAGTACTATAGATTTTAAACAAGTCTAAGATGATGGCTTTTCTAGATGAATATTCATGATATAACCAAGTGATGGTAGACAAGGAAGAAAGATTAATGACTACATTCACAACAAAATCGAGAATATTTTCATATAGAAGGATGCCCTTTGGATTAATCAATGTGGGAGCAACATTTCAAAGAGAAATGGATGAGGCATTTAAAAGGTTAATAAATAAATGTATAGTTATCTATATGGATGACCTAACTATCTTTTCAAAAGAATAGAGTACTCATATTTCTGATCTAAATTAATCTTACAACTGAAGTTGGAAGTACGATATATCTCTTAACCATAAGAAATATTTTTTCAGGGTTACCAAAGGAAGGTTACTAGGTCACATCATTTTTGAAGTGGGTATTTCCATTGATCCTAAGATGATAGAAGAGATTATGAAGTTTTCACCTCTCCATAGTCACAAAGAGCTTCAATCTTTCTTTGGGAAGATTAATTTTGTCCAGAGGTGCATTAGTGGATTTGTCAAGATAGTTTTCCCCCTCAATGACCTACTAAAGAAGGGAGAAAACACTAACTAGGTTCCTAAGGTCAAGAAACCTTTTGAAGATATAAAAGTGGCCATCTCCATAGGCCCACTACTTGTATGTCCTGACTATGAGTCTACTTTCAAAATCTATTCTTTGTCTTCACAACACTCATGTGCAAGAATCCTCACACAAAATAAAGATAAAGAAGATGAGAGACCTATTGCATTTATTGTTAGAGTAATTTATTTATCACTCTAGTTACTTTAGCTCTCTTAGGTGCATATAATTAATATTTTATATTAATTAAATTGTGCAAACCTAGTTTCTTTTCGCCTTTAGGGTTTTGTTCACCTTTAAAGGTTGAACCTTTGTACTTTTTTTTATAACTTGGAAAACATTTCTGCTCTCATATTGTTGAGAATTTCCAAGCTCTGCTTTTTCCATTTTTTGGTTTCTCTTCATTGCAGGATATTTGCATGTAGGTGTTCATAGGGATCTATGAAGTTGGCTTTCTCAACTTCTACATAGTATCAGAGTAGAGCTATTGCTTCCTCATCTAAATATTCTTGAAGCCATGATTCAGATCCAAAAACCCCAACTTTTTTAGATTTTTTTCTTCAAAAGGATGAAGGGTGATTTTTTGGGGCACTTTGGGCCTAAATAGATGCTGCCATTGGATCCAAAAGGCCATTTGCAATCAAAATACATAAAAAAATTGTTGTTTTTAGATTATAGGTGTCTGGGAAAATTTCTTAGCACCCTAGGAGGCTATATGGACATGTTTTTTGAGAAAAAAATTTCACCATCAGGCGACCACCTTAGCACCACCACATGGCTACCACTGCGCATCCCACACTCTACTTGTAGGTTGCCACAATTGACCACACTATCGTAGGTCAACCCAGACCCGACCATCACCAATAGACCACCTGTCTACCACCCCCACCAATGGTGACACTGAAACCTATCACCTCTACCGGTTGTGCGCCTACTTCCTCTACTCTGGCACCACCACCTGTAACCCTGACACTGATGCCATTCTATGTCCATCTAACATCATCCTCTAGTGTGATGTCATCCTTTTCTAGCCAGTGCTAACATCATTTTATGGTTAG
The DNA here is from genome assembly GCA_028749045.1 of Cupressus sempervirens. Taxonomy (NCBI): domain Eukaryota; kingdom Viridiplantae; phylum Streptophyta; class Pinopsida; order Cupressales; family Cupressaceae; genus Cupressus; species Cupressus sempervirens. Next base: position 521,357,779 of record CM053783.1, on the reverse strand, counting down.
TTGACATCATCATTCTAGCTGTTGATAGCAGCAAACTAGCTATCAAAAAAAATTTCAGTGATGGCCTGTAATGGCTGTACGGGCATCAATTTTAAGACTGTGTCTATAACTTTCTAGAGAGCTTCTTTTTTGGAGCAACTGTCAATTCTTTTCCCATAACTTGAGCATACGAATGTATTTTTTTGATTTGAAAGAAGTGCTAGAAAGCTGACTTAGAGACAATGGTGCTAGTTTCATTTGATTTTGAGTTCATTTGTGTTCCAATTTTGGTGTTGAAGTAGAGTTTTCTATTTTCCTCTTCTCTACATCTAAATTCTAGGTTATTTTCTCAATTTTTGTGTCTTTCAATAGTCATTGCTTTTGTTTTGGGGGATATATTTATTCATTGTGGGGTGAACATTTTCTATTCTATAATTTACTTTAGAATAAAATCCTTCTACTTCCATCTTTTTCTCTCAATGTCAAATCCTTCTGTGGTCTAGCTCATGCTACACAACTATTACACTTGGAAGACACAGATGACTAGGCTTCTCATGTCAAGAAGCTTATGGTCATGTCTAGATGTGAACCAACCTAGTCTACATCACCCTTTTGAGGTTCTCCAGTACAAAAACAAAATAGATGAAGCCATGGGACTGATTGCACTAAACATCTCAAATAGTCTATTGTTTCACTTGGATGGTTTGACCACTCCACTAGCTATTTAGACCAAATTCCACATGTTGTTTGGCACAATGAATGAGTTTTAGGCACTTTAGCTTGATGTATAGTTGACTTCTTTGACACTAGCCATCTTTTCCACTATTGAATACTTCTTGATGAAGTTCAAATCTCTGCATACAGTCTTGCAAGGATGTGGTAAAAACAAAACTGATGATGAGTGTATTTTTTTGATACTCTCAAAGTTGCAAGAATAGTATTAGATCTTTTCTTCCACTTTCTACTCCACTATGGATGCCTTGGGTAACAGACATCAAATGCCTTCTTTTGAGACATTTTGTGATCATTTGACATGAGAATAGGCTAAGAACCAATAGGTGGATGCCTCTGGCTCTTCCAACCAAGCATTGGTTGCTTAGACTTCTCAAGGGAAACCAAAATAGAAAGCCAAACCAAAGAAAGATACAACAAAAACTAATTACAAACCTCTGACTAACCCCTCCAAGGGTAAATCTTCTTCGAAGTCTACTGAGTCTACCTCCAAGACTAAGAAGAAATCAACTGAGACCTTCAATTTTTTTGGAAAGGATGGACATCTCATTTCTAGGTGTTGGAAACATTTGGAGGCTTTAGAGGAAGCCATGCATGAGCATCACATTTCATCTCCTAAGTCTTCATCCCCACCTGTAAGGAAAGGTTGCACTCTTACTATACGAGCTATGACTTTTAGGCCTCATTGGATTCTTGATTCTAGTGCCTCTTACCATATGGAAAACACTTAGTAGTTGGTCACCTCACTTGCCCCTTGTCCTACTTCACAAATTGCTATTGGGAATTCATCACATCTTTCTGTTATGGGTTCTAGTTCTGTTGCATTAGCTGGGGGCTCTCTATAAGATGTTCTTCTTGTCCTTGATATATTGATGAATCTATTCTCTATTTATCAAATTTTCCTCTCTAGCTCTATGAAGATAGTTGAGTTCTCACCACATGATGTGGTTATTCAAGACTTCCACAATTCTGAGATGATTATGGCTACTGGGAATGTTGACTTTGCATCTTGCCTCTACAAATTTGATGGATTTGAGTCTTCTGATGATATAGGTTCATGTCTTGTATCATACTAAGTTTGCTACTAATGGTTCTACTGAAAAGTACAAGGCATGTCTTGTTGTGAATGGTTTTTCATAGGTTGAGGGTATTGATTATATTGAGACATTTACCACTATCACCAAGATGAACTCTATTCACCTTGTCTTATCCTCTACAACTTCATAGGGATGGCCCATTTTTTAGATGGATGTGAAGAGTGCATTCTTTCATGGTCATCTTACTAAGGATATTACATGGAGTAGCCTCAAGGATTTGTGCAAGATTCCTCCTTGGTTTGCAGACTTTGATGCTCATTATATGGTCTCAAACAAGCCCCTCAGGCTTGGTATGAGAAGATGGACTCTTTTCTACTTTTTGTAGGCTTCACACACTACCATTCTAATCCTATAGTCTACATTTAGCATCTTGAGGCTAAGGTTTTGATCCTTGTGCTATATGTTGATGATCTTCTTCTCACGGGTAGCTCATCCTCTATGATTAAGGATGTTTAGAGAGCATTGATGGAACAGTTTGAGATGACTGATATTGGACTGCTACATAATTTTCTTGGTCTCCTAATTGTTCAATCCCCTATTGGAATCTTTTTTTACTAACAGAAGTATGCTCTTGACATGCTTTGACACTTTGACATACTTTTCTTGCAAGCCTACTCCTACACCTTTTTAGTTGAGTGTTAATTTTTCTACCTCTTGCACTTCACCTTCAGTGGATCCCACATTGTACCAGTAGTTGGTTGGCAACTTTTTGTACCTAACACACACTCATCCTGATCTCTCCTTCGCAGTGGGTCTTGTCTCTCAGTTTTCACATGAGCCTCATGAGAGTCATTGGCAAGCTGCCAAGCATATTTTGAGATACATTTAGGGAAAAATAATGCATGGCATTCATTACACAGCAAGGACTCCTCATATTTTTGGCTACACTGACTCAAATTGGGTCGGTGATGTTGATGATTGAAAGTCTACTTCTGGCTTTGTTTTTTGTCTTGGCTCTGGTCCTATCACATGGTCATGCAAGAAGCAACATGCTCATGTACTTTCATCTATAGTGGCTAAGTATTGATCTATAGTGCTTGCTAGTCAGGAGATTTTATGTCTTTGATAGTTGATGACTTAGTTTGGTTTTCCTCCTAATCATCACACTATTCTATGGTGTGATAATCAGAATGCTATTCATATTTCCTACAACCCGGTGGAGCAACAATGAACTAAAAACATTGAGCTTCATATGCATTTCAGTTTTCATCTAATCCAAGATGGTGTTCTCCCTTTGGAGTACATTTCCACTGATGTATGTGTTGCCGACATCTTCACCAAATCATTTACATCACCATGCTATCTTTAGTCACGGTCTATGCTTGGGGTTTTGGAAGTTTTCCTTGGGGGGTCTTCTTGAGACCTTCCTTCCTTCATATTTTTTCTATCTCTTTTTGGAGAGGGGTTTTTCCCACTGATTTTTCTCCTTTGTCTTTTATTTATAGAAATTTCCTTATTTTTGGTACCTAATCAGGCCTTGTTGTCGAGACCCATTTTATTTCTTTCATAGCTTTGTTGGGTTAGCTTTCTCCTAAGCTTCACATAAGGGGGGGTGTTAGAGTAAGTTATTTATTACTCTAGTTACTTTAGCTCTCTTAGGTGCATATAATTAATATTTTATATTAATTATATTGTGCAAACCTAGTTTTTTTTTCCCTCTAGGGTTTCATTCACCTTTAAAGGTTGAACCTTTGTACTTTTGTTTTTATAACTTGGAATACATTTTTTCTCTCATATTTTTGAGAATTTCCAAGCTCTACTTTTTTCATTTTCTAGTTTCTCTTCATTGTAGGATATTTACATGTAGGTGTTCTTGGGGATCTGTGAAGTTAGTTTTCTCAAATTCTACATTTATGAGTTCTCCTCTAAAGGGTGTCAAATTAAACTATTCCAATCTTTACAAATGATCACTCATCCTAATAAAAGATAACAATAAATTGTGTGATTACATACTTAGAAGTAAGGTATATGATAGTGTGTCAAATCTTGCAATCAAATCATTATTGATGTAGAATGAATTAGGTGAAAGAAGAGGAAAATAGATGGATATATTACAAGAGTTTGATTTGGAAATTCAACCAATGAAGCTAGTTAGAGGACAAAGATTGACCAAGATGATAGCTGGCAATGAGGTGAGAGATAAAAATGAAAAACAAATCATAGTGTCTCAAGTAGACACTAATAAAAGAAATAATCATAGATGCTTAGTACCATGATATTGTATATTACTTCCTATAAAATAAATGCCCTCAATGGATTAATAGTTCCCAACACAGAGGACTCGAGATGAAATGTGAATCCTACATGTTTCAAGATAGGAAAATTTATAAGAAGAACTATAAGGAGATATATTTGAAATGTTTGGGATGTAAACAAGAAAAATAAGTATTGGAATAGTATCATGATAAGTATGGCACTAGACATGGATTAGTAGAGGCTACAACCCATCAAATTTTGGGATCAGGTTACTTTTGGCCTACAATTTTCAAAGACAAATTTTAACATGTATACTCTAGCCATGCCTATCAAAAAAGTGCCAATAGAGAGAGAAACCTAGCTATGCCATTACAACTAGTATTTGAGGTACATCCCTTTACCAAGTAGGGGCTAGACTTTATTGAACCTATAAAAAAAAAATCATCAATAGGACATATATTTATCCTTACAACTAAAAAGTATTGCACATGGTGGACTAAAGCTAAAACATCCCAAAATTGTACAGAAATAGTGGTCACTTTAATACCCCAAAATTGGCTCATTGCCATGATCACCAATTTTGGTCTATTTTCGATCAATTCTAAAGTCCTATTCTGCTAGGAAATTCTAGTTCTAATTTTTGCTACTTGACTTAAGTGTCAAATGTAGAAAACCCTAAATCTACATTAATCAAACTACCTATTTAATTCCTATGTATTGACTCGAATTAGTCACATTAAACCTATTGATTAAGATTTATTTTAGTTTAAAATGTTTTTACTTTAATTTAATTTAATTATATCCTAAGACTAATGTACTAAGGAATTAAAAATATTTAATTTAATAATTATGCTCACTTCAATTAATTGAATGTAATTATTTAATTAAATGAAAAGGGCATTTATGAGGTCTTATCTCACTTTATTAAATTAAATAATATCTTCAAAATCCTCTCTTTAGTTCTAAGATGGAAACTTTGAGTGAACTATCTCTTGAAATTAGAATCAATCCAGTTAACTTCCTCTAACACTGATGAAAAGCTTAGTTAACTACTCATCGCACTCGAATTTGAAATAATCAATTTTACTTGCACAAGGAAGTTTCCATTTCAACTGAATCTTCTCTCTAATCTTAACTGTTCATCCAAATTGATCCTAATCATTCATCAATTCCTGGATTCTATTTAAGGGGCTCTCAATCCCTCATTACAAAGGTTATATTTTGATGATATTGAATTTTTGTTAAACTGAATACTCATTTTTTTATAGCTTTTATATTTTCTTTTGCTTAATATTTTAATATCATCTAGACTAATAATGCATACATCTAGCTTAGTTTTCTTTTATGGTTTAATGGAGTAAATCACACATCATATAGATTACCTACATATTCATACTTTACATAAGTCCTTCATTCTAGAAAGGTCTACTTGCCTACATCTCATTCTGAGAGCACATAGGCAAAATCCTTCTACTTAGAAGGTAATAGGTCACATTGTCGGACCTCTTGGATGAACCATCCCATGTTCACTCCAAGATGAATCTGCATACAATGACCATGTTAAGTGTAGGTGAAAGATCTGAGGCCTCATTTTCATGTATAAATTTATGGTACCCACCATGGGGCAAGAGAAAAAAAAAAATTCTAGCTTCATTTGTCTTAATTTCTGTCATCTTTCATTTACTCTATCATACTAGTCCGTACAATCTTCCAAATTTTTATGCAAAAAATTTCATTTTCACACAAAGATTTGAGGGTTTCACATGTTTTTGTATACTTTCTCACATGAAAAAGTTCCCTATTGCATAGGTTCTTGGGTGGCACATTATTTTCTTGCACGTGATAGTGGAAGATTTTGTGCAAAATCTTGAAATAGCACTATTAAAATTCAGTTTTCAAAATGTTGTTTATCATTTTTTTACTAACGTGTTTTCTTTGAATGCATTATTATTTCAATTTTTCTAGTTTTCTATAGCTTAATATTTGTCTACAAGACATTTGACGAAGACTCCTTCATACAAACTTGCCTAAACATGAACTAACTGTGTGTTGTAGGATGTTGTCAAAGATACGATTATCAAAGACCAATCTTAAAAGCCACTAAAAAAATGTGTCTTTTTCTTGCTTTCTAATGATAGTCTAATTAGGGCTTGTGAACTTCATTGGTTTTAAGATAGAAGAATAAGGGATTATGCTCTTCACCACTTGGAGGTCATGACCAAGGGTAAATTAGAAACCTAGAAACTTCTAAAAGATGACATTCGAGGGAGGCAAGAAACTTAGTGGCTCTCTAGTGCTAATCCTATTCTATGATGAGATGATGGTTTCCTTTCAAGGGGATCAAAATCTTTAGAAAGGATGAGTCTAGATTGATTAAGCTAAGTCAGTGATTAATTTGTTCTATTTGTTTGGGTGAGAAACTAAGGTAGAGGAGTATGCTCTTTCCCCTTGAGGGAAATCAAAAACTTTGACCCTTATGTTCGAACCACCAGTTTGAGTCAATCCTTTAGAGGGCCTACCAGAGTGATCCAAACTCTAGGAATGACCCAAGTTAGCACACTCCTTTAGCCAAAGATTCTAGCTCACTATAATAAAGAAGCTTTGCAGAGTGAAAGACTGCAAAGCCATATTAATTTCTTTCCCTTGATTCTTGATATCGCATATAAAGGGGAAGCTCTATTTGTTGCATTGGCCGATGTCGGCACCAGTCTTGCTATGCAAGTGTGTCCACTCTTAGATGCTAGTGTGAGCTACTAGTTTCAACTCTACTTGCAAAGCCATCGAGGATTAATATGAATAGAATCCAAGTAAAAACCTTTTAGATAGGGGCTACCCAATTCACCTCCAAAAGGAGGCATAATCTTTGTGCAAGGAGGGGGAGAATCTCTCTTTTAGAACTCACCATAGGCATGCTATTGGGTGTTGGAAGGTGGTATACACACTTAACCCCTGCCACAAGGGTTTTCACTTAGCATATATGTTATTGAGCCCTTTGAATACACCAAAAACACAGGCACCCTCTAGGGGGTGACACGGCTATGTGAGGTGCATGAATGTGCATAAGTTGTGGGACAAAGGTTTTTCCTTCTCTACCAATTTTTATTTTTAGGGATAAAGCATGTTTATTATTAATTCTTAAATATGTCCAACCATATCTAAAAATATTGAAAGTCAAAACTCCCCTATCCCTCTAAGTTGTTTTTCCCTCAGTTGGATTGTATTCGACTACTGCTTGCTTCTCGTGTCTTGTTAGAAAAACTTTGTCTTATTTGAAACCCAACACTATTTCACAATCTAAAAATGAACCCTTCAATCTTCCCATTATCTATCAAACAAACCAACAATCTGTTCAGAATAGTCTAAAATTTCCAAAATCTCTTCGAAATCCAATCGTATTGTCTATCTGGTCTCAAATTTTGCACACAATTTTGCAAGATTTTGCGTGAGCCACATTTTTCCTATCACTTCTTCACATGGGTCTATCAAGACCCTCACATGAGAAATTACATATCTCTGTATGAGATCTTGCTAACTGCCTCTAGTTTCTATTTGTCAAAACTTGTCACTTATTCGTGTGGCCTAGAGCACATCCTCACACGAGTTTAAATTGTTCTGAGTTTTTGTGCCCACCTGTGTACTTTCTCATGTGCCTCATAGAGGATCTTCACATGAGACCTTGTGTCAAAACTATCAAATCAACTTTCTTAAGTAATCGACATCCTATGTCTAGTCTATTTCTTGCATCAAGTTACCTCTTCTCTATCTGTAAATAGTCTCAAATAGCAACATCTTGCTTAGCTGATGATTGTGGTCTATACTTTAACTAGTCTCATCTCTCATTTGTCTTGTTTCTATCTTCTAGTGTTTGTTGTACTTCATGTCATGATAGTCATAATCCTTATTTGTTCTAGCCTTCACTCAGACTACTCATACCTTAGTATACAACACTCTTCCTTTTTCTTTTTGAGACTATATCTTAGTGTGATCCTTGTCTTGGTTCTTGCTTCTTTTCCTTGTTTATGACTATCACAACAAGAATCAGAAATGTGTTTTATCCTCTTATACATAGGTGAGGTTGCACTAGGGGCCATAATTGTAGAAGAGGTCACCTTCCATTTCATACATAGTCTACACCTAGTTCATCCAGTGAGGGATCTTCATGATCTCCCTCGCCTGTCAGATGACCTTGAGTCTAGCCAACATTCTCCATAAAATTATAGCAAACCAGGAGCCCTTTGTATCAAGAGGATCCTGAGACTAGGAAAGGTCCCATATCTTTAAACAAGATGTCTAAATTCCTTTTCAAAGGACCTTTCCAATCACAACATACTAAAACTGAGCACATTCCTATAATGGTTGATTATGAACTTGAACATGGTAGTCATAGCAGACACCAAGATCAACCTAGGAATGATAGAGAGAAAGACCATGACACTGATGAGGATAGTAAGAGGTGAAAATACTTCCTAAACATATAGCAAAGTGTCTAAAAGACAAAAACTTTCAGAAGATCATGGAAATCTTACTCAACAAAGAGAAGGAAAAGTACTTTCTCAAACTTTCCCAAGAGGGAGCCAAGCTACCCTCTCATTTCAATGTGGAAACCATCATCATGCCTAAAGAGGAAACTAAGACTTCCAAACTACAAAAACAATTGAAAATTATGCAAGACCAACTAGCTTAGATGATGCTTGAGAAAGAAAACCCCACAAAAACATACACCTTAGATGCTCTTTGTCCAAATCCATTTGACAAGAGCATAGACATGCCTCCTTTCCCAAGAGGAGTGGAACTACCTAAGTATGAAAAATACTTTGGAACCACCAATCCCCAAGATCACCTATAGAAATGTGGTGCCTTGTCTATTGAATTTATACATAACTAGACATATCTCATGCATTTATTCCTAGAAATATAGGTGGTTAGGCTCTAGAGTGGTTTTCACACTTGCCTCCCGGTATCAAAATGTTTGATGAAATAGCCAACTTGTTTGTCCAGCAATATTCTCATAACATTCAATACCCTATCAATATTCAAGATTTATGTAACCTTAAGCAGAAGGTTGGGGAACCCTTCCTCACATTCCTTCAAAGGTGGAGACAGATTTACACTAAGTATTCATGCAAGATTCCAAAAACAAAAAAGCTTGACATCCTCACTGATAATCTCCTACCTAATTTTGGGTATAGAGTCCAACTTCAAGGTCCATGTACCTTTGAAGACATGATCACATAGGCTATCTTCATAGAGGAATTCATGGTCAAGAAGGGTGAACTTACTCTTTAGAAGGACACAAAACAAGGCTCCACCTCTAACATGGACAAACCCAAGTACATCAACAAGAACTGAGAAATTGTACATGATGGGGTTGTTGACAATGTCACTCCTAAACCTACTAAGGCAGCCTTTAATCTCACAGATGGTCTCAACAAGGTTAAAATTGCTAAGAATTTTCCTCCTAACAACAAGACATCTAGGAACTAATCAAGAAACTCATGGGATACATGCCATAAATGAGAATTTACACCTTTGGGTGAACCTTTGGATATGGTTTACAAAACCTTGTTACAAAAAAAACTCATTTCACCATTGGATAACTCTCACCCTTATGATCCACAACCACACCCACCATGGTGGAATGAAACCACATTCTATGAGTACCATCAAAATAAGGGACACAAAACTACCAACTACGTAAACTTGCATCACAAAGTCCAAGACATGATTGATGTCGGTGACATTGTGGTAGATGGACATAACAAGAACTTAGATCACAAAGCCTTCAAAGAGTCTTTCTTGGCCTATGAAAAAGAAGAGAGCTCAAAATCAAAACCTAACAACAAGGTCAACTATTCATACCCTAATGATAACAATGTGATCAACATGGTTGAACCTACAGATTTTGAATACTATGACATCATTACCATTAAGGGCAAGCAAGATAACGATAAACCCAAGACACCATTTGTCTTGAGAGGCTCTACTTCCAACACAATAGACAACACATCTTCACAACACTATGCCAACACTATTACATGCTCTTACACCAAGTTGATTCTCAAAGGCCCTATGCCTTCTACTCTTGATCTTGAACAACATAAAGAAAAAACCCTTGCTAGTCCATCTAGAAAAGGTGTAAAACTTACAATGAGTTCAGCAACAACTAGCTATAGTGTTCTTGATCAATTGAAATGAACTAATGCTCAAATCACAATCTTTGAGCTACTTAAAATCTTGCCTAATCATAGGCAAATTCTAGACAAAGCCCTCACTGAGGAAAATGTTCCTCAAGATCTTGATCTTGAGTGATTTCAATCTATGGTAGGTCACCTGACCTCACCTTACTTTATGTCCTTCTCAGAGGAGGATAACAACTCATTGAGTCACCCACACAATTAACTTCTATACATTGAGGTCATGATACATTAGATACATGTCTATTAGGTCCTCATCAATAATGGCACTAATTTGAACATTATCTCTACTTCTTTGCTTAGACAATTAAATTACTCTAAGGACTCTATTGATCCTCATCATAAGATCACTATCAAAGCATATGACAAAATTGAATGAAAGTCTCTAAGTCTTGTGGTCTTGGCCCTTTGCATTGGTCCTATAGAAAGGGATGTCACTTGTTAGGTCCTTGACATTCCCTTAACTTATAACATTCTACTAGGATGACCATGGATACATGAGATGCACACTATGCCCTCCACATATCGTCAATTTATCAAATTTCCCTTTCATGGATTCAAAGTCACTAGTCTTGCCAGTACTAGCTACACCTGCAATATGCTCAAGGCTATTGAGAAATTCATCCTTGCTAATAGAGAATCTCTTAATTATCATGACAACAAGCTGAAACAAATTGAGCAGTTAGTCAAGTGAAAGAAACTAGCATGGGTGCAGACCATATCGAACCAGTGCTATCAGTAACATCTCTTCCTGAGTCTCCTCATCATTATGGGAGACCATCTAAGGCAAAGAAACCATTTGTGTTGACACCCCAAACCAAGTATAATGGCACTTTTATCAAGGCTATAGTTCCCTTAGAGGATGAAAGCAAAAATAGAGCCATTGTTGCATGGATTTACAAAGAAGAGACTCTAGTAGACCTAACAGAACAAGCTTGAGAGATCACTCTTGATAAATATGGGCCTAGTCTTAGACTCATGAAGCATTTTGGCCATAAGGGAACTAGTCCTATTGGGTGCAATAACAATGGTATAGTTGATCCTATCAAGGCAATAGCTCAAAGAAATAGAGATACATATAGTCTAGGCTTTAAGAAGGTTCCTTTCCATTTAGGGGCTAACAAATTCATAATAGAGCCTAAGGATTCATCTAGAAATGAGTCACAAGCTAAGTTAGATACTCAAGATGATAAATTAGATGATGAGGATCCTTATCCTTATCCTATTCCTCATGATCTAGCTAAATTCTTTGCTAAGCTAGATGACTTTGTGCCATGTGTTAGCACTACAGATGATACTAGTGATTCTTCTAAGGACAATACTAATCCACCCAATGCTCATTCAAAAAGGGAAGAGTCTAGTCAGGTGTTATGTGTTGAATATTTGTGTAAAAATCCATATGATGAAGGTGAGTATGTCCCTATCACTATTGGGGAATTCTACAGCCTCTCACCATGTAGCACTAATTCTGGGGAATATGAGTTTGACTCCCTTTTAGAAGAAACTACTGATAAAGTCATTGACTAGCTTCATGTCTATGAAAACCAACTCGAAGCAAGCAAAATATCTAGGGTTAGGTTGGATAGGTCTGATCCAAACAGTGTCCTCAAGTCATCAATTGTTGACATTCATGGTCAAAGGCATTCAAACACACTTGTGGAAAAAGTCACTATAGGTCTCAAATTACTAGTCTAAGCATTTAATGACTATACCATAAACACAATAAAACCTATCACTATTCTTTCACTCACATATCCCGAGCTTATAGACTAGAACCCTAATGCATCTAATGAAGTCCCCACATTCTAGAATGACTATGCCCTTGCCTACTACCTAAATGTTGTCAAACCTATAATGTCTTCCTCCAGTGAACAAAGCATCAACATGACTAAAGATGACATCAAATATCTTAGTCATACAATTAAAAAGAAAAAACATAAAAGATCTGATGGTGAAAACCACATTGTGACAGTGTTAGAACCCAAAAAGGTAAAAAAAAAAAGATGTATCAAAGGGTGAAAACCTCTTTGAGGCACCTGTTGATGAGATATTTAATGCACTTTCAAGTCACTTTCAAGAGAGATCATATGTGTTGATAGAGCCGACACAGCTAATCAACCTAGTTACATAAGAACATCCTCATATGATACATTTGGCATAGTCACTGTCTCCTGAAGAAAAGAAAGAATTCATTGCTTCTTTCTAAGAGAAGAAGCTAAATTTTTCTTAGACATATTCTGACATGCCAGGACTGGATCCTAATCTCATTATGCATCATTTATCCTTTGCACTAGGTATTAAACTAGTTAAACAAAAACTTCAAAAAATGCATCCTCATGTTGCATTGTTCATCAAAGTTGAACTAGAGAAACTTTTGAAAGCTAGTTTCATTTGTGCCATCGATTATGTTGAATGGATATCCAACATTGTTCTATTCTCCAAGCATGATAAATCTATCAGAGTTTGTACTGACTTTCATGATCTCAACTTAGCATGTCCTAAGGATGATTTTCCACTTCCCAACATTGATACGATAGTGGACATGATAGTAGGATATTAGATGTACTCACTCATGGATGGGTTTTCTAGTTATAATCAGGTAAAAATCATGCTAGAAGATCAAGAAAAGATTGCTTTTATATGTGCATGGGGAACTTTCTACTGGAACATAATGTTGTTTGGCTTAAAAAATGTTTGTGCGACCTATCAGAGAGTAGTAACTACAATTTTCCATGATATGATGCATAAGACCATGGAGGAATATGTGGATGATACCTTGGTTAAAAGTGAAAAATGTAATACTCATTTGTAAGATTTGAGACCCATCCTAGATTGCATGGAAAAGTTCAGTCTTAGACTCAATCCTAAGAAATGTGCATTTGGCTTCACATAATGGAAGTTACTAGGATACATTGTGTCGGAAAAAGGAATTGAGTTGGATCCAAAAATGTTCAACCAATTATGCATATGCCTCCACCCCATAACATTAGCCAAATGAGAAGTCTACAAGGTAGACTCCAATTTATTTGTAGGTTCATCTCATAGTTGGTGGATAGATCACAACCTTTTACAAAGACTTTACACAAGGGTGTGAAATTCAACTAGAGTCAGGATTGAAAGAAAATCCTAACATAGATAAAACAATATCTCACTAATCCACAAATCTTGATGCCTCCTATCTATGGGAAGCCTTTGATTTTGTAAATTTTAGCAATTGAAACATCTTTGGGAATCTTATTAGCTCAAGAGGACAATGATAACAAGGAGAGAGCTATTTATTAATTGAGTCATATGTTGATCTCTTATGAGAGGAATTATAGCATCATTGAGAAAGCTTGCTTGGCAGTTGTCTTTGCTTCCCAAAATTTGAGACACTACATGCTTGCCCACACTACATGACTAGTGGCTAAAATAGGTCCACTAAAGTACTTGCTCAATAAGGCAACACTCACAAGATGATTGGCTAAGTGGGTCATGATACTCAGTGAGTTCAACATGCAGTATGTTCAATGAAAAGCTATCAAGGGACAAGTGATTGCAAATCAGCTAGTAGATGCACCTATACATAGTCACCTACCAATGAACATCAATTTCCTTGATGAGTTAATTTTGACACTCACATACCAAATGTGGGTCATGTTCTTCAATTGATCCTTCACACAATAGGGATTTGATGCTGGATTACTCTTCATAATACCACAAAGATATTTGATATCCAAAGCACACAAGATTTTATTTTCTTGTACAAATAACATTGTTGAATACAAGGATTTGATTAATGGGATGAAGATGGTAGCTGAATGGAGAGTGGATTAGTTAGATATCTTTGGGGACTCTCAGCACATAATCATCTAGGTTAATGATATGTACCAAAAAAAGGATGATAAATTGATCCCTTACAAATGCATGGTTGATGACCTAAAGAATTATTTTGCACACATCACCTTCCAGCAAATTCTTCAAGAAAATAATAAAGTGGTTGATGCCATGGCTACTTTTGCCTCCTTGTTACAGATGCCCAAAAATGATCTCTGACATGAGTTCCTAGTGGAAGTGTTACACTACCCAGCCTATGATACCCCTGATTCTAGGATGATCTATTCTATTGCAGGAAAAGACTCATCTTTCTATCATCACATCTACTCCTATCTCCATAACAAAAACATTCCAAATAGTCTAACATGGAATGAAAAATGTTACCTTATCTGTAATGCTTCACAGTATGTCATTATTGTTGATGACTTGTTTAGGAGAGGTCTCGATGGAACACTCCTTAGGTTTTTAGAACCCGAAGATTTTTAGAACCCGAAGAGTCCAAACATGCATTAATTGATGTTCACATGGGCATTTCTAGATCCCACTCAAATGGCTTGACACTAGCTCACAAACTCATTAGAGTTGGTTACTATTGGCCTAAAATGGAGCAAGAGCCAATCAAGTATGCCAAGTCCTACAAGCAGTGCTAGCTCCATGGGAATCTAATTCACACTCTAGTTAGGAAGTTGATTCCATCTACCATAATGTGGCTATTTCAACAATGGGCCTTTGACTTGGTGGGTCAGATTCACCCAACTTCTTCTAATGGACATAAGTTCATTATTAGAGCTACAAACTACTTCACAAAGTGTGTAGAGGCAGTACCTCTCACAATAGAAAATGGAAAAACCATAGCTCTTTTTATCACAAACTACATCATATGTAGGTATGGTGTACAATCCTCCATCATTAATGACAATGGAGGATAGTTCAAAAACAAAGACCTCAAGGAACTATGCAAAAGATTCAAAATGACACAACATTGGTCTTCCATCTATTACCCGCAGGGTAATGGTCAGACAGAGACATCCAAAAAGGTGATCCTCAAGATCCTTTGTCAGCAAATCAGGGAGGGACTGCCACCTCTAGATTAATCCAACTTTGTGGGAATACAAGACAAGCATTAGGACTCCAATGGGTACAATGCCCTTTTCTTTGGTTTATGGAGAAAATGTTGTGCTTCCAATAGAGGTCAAGATTCCTACCTTGAGAATCTCTATGAAAGGCCTTATTACTAATGAAGATTATAAAATAGCTCAGCTCGCAGAGCTAGTGCTACTAGATGAACATCAACAAGTGGTGTGTGTGATCATCTACGAGCTTATCAGCAATGAATGTTTAGAAGCTACAATAGGAAAGTTAGGCCATATGACTTCCAACTGGGTGATCTTGTCCTAAGAGACAATCCTAAGAATCAACAACAACAAGTCCAAAAAGGGAAGTTTGAACCAAATTGGCTTGGTTCTTACATAATTACTACAGTGTATGGATCTAGTGCTTACCAACTTTCTACAGCTAAGGGAGAAGTGCACAAGGAGCCTATCTACACTCTCCACCTAAAGCTATTGTATAGCTGATGAAATCTTAGAAGTTCTCTGTACATATCTAAAACTCGTAAAAAAATTGTTATCCTAGTGAAAACCTAGCAATAGGCACCTTGGTAATACCAAAAAAATCAAAAAATTCCAAAAAATACAAAAATACAACAAAATTTGAAAAATAAGAAAAGTGCCATTGGTGAAAACTTGGAAACAAGCATCATGGTAGCAAAAAAATGAAAGCCCTGCAAAGAAGGTGAAAATTTGGTAAACAAGTGCCTCTTGTTCCTAATGCTCCATCTTGTAGCACATCTTCTAGCTTCTTGTATAGTTTCTTTTATGGTTGAGTTTACTACTTTTTGCTCATGTATCCATGGATTGAGTCTTGTCACAGCTCAGGGGCACTACTCTCTAGTGTCCTAGAATCTCTTTCATGATAATCACTAGTTGTTTCAGCTATATGTGCCTACTACCGCTAGTGTCACTCTTTGTTGAGATTCTCCTCATAGAATCTCTTTCACAATAGTCACCAGTTCTTTCAACTGTGTCTACCTATTGTCACTAGTGTCACTCTTTTTGAGATTCTTCTCATAGAATCTCTTTTGTGACAGTCACCAGTCATTCTAGCTATGTGTGCCTACCATTGTTAGTGTCACTTTTTGAGATTCCTTATTGGAAGATCTCTCTTATGTCAGTCACCAGCCATTCTAGTTGTGTCTTTCTACTATTGCTCAGTCCTCTTTAGGTACTTCACCTTGAAGTTTCCTCTTTGACCTTAGTCACTAGTCGTTCTGACTATGTCTGCCTACTATCATCACTCTACTAAAGATATTTCTTTCATCTATGTTATGGACATGGACACTTGACATCAATCCCAAAAATATTGAACTCAAAATGATATGCATGTTTGGATATGCTGAACATTTTTTTTGTTTGTTTTATTTTAGCTTCATCATGTCTCTCTTGGCAATCCATGTGTCCCTCACTACCACCTATATCTACAACTCTCCTAACTATCGGGAGGCCTATCTAATCTTCTCTCTAGCCCTCCTCAAGGCATCCTTGGACCCAGTAGCAAGCTGCTCCTACATCTCCTCATCTAACATCTCTTGTTGTTGCACCACAGGTGCCTGCTCCTTTGTCCACAGTCTCTACCACCGACCCTTGCTCCACCCTATTGTCGCCAGCACCTGGATTAGACCCCATTTGGAATAGAGGAATTTGTACTTGCCATACTTCGTGTTGCACATACTATGGTGGAACCTATAGTGGTTGCTGCTATGCTGGGTACTAAATTGGAGCCTATATAGGCACCTATTGTGGTCCCTTGGGCATCAGAGCTACCATCCCCAATGGATCTATGAACCATGGGAAGGGGTGGCTAACAAAATATTCCTAGTACATAGGCATCATCCCTGCATCTGCTATGTCTAGGAGGTAGTCCCACTATGTGACAACTAAGTTGTGCACATCAATCATAGATCTCCTAGTATCTAACCTTGCTAAACATCCTCATCCCATGTCCTGGGCTAATCTAGCATAGCAGCAATACTCTTGCGAGATGTCTTGAAGCTGCCCATACTGTCACCACACCTATGTGATAAGAAACCTCTCTATAATATGTGTGGCTCGGCCCAACAATGGCCACGAGGAGAACATCTAACTAAGCTCTTGAGGAGTTTCATCCCAATCCTTTGTCTCTCTCCAAGGCCACCATATGATGAAGACTAGGTCATCGAGACAAGTCCTCCAATGCTGCATCTTATCCAAGCCTTCCTGGGTAAGCTGCCCCCTATATCTACATATGTAGGGCTCCATCGCTCCCAGGCATCCTCAAAAATCAATTGTGTAACTGGCAGGTGCTCTCATGCCTAGATCTATAATACATATACCCCATTAGCCATACTCTTCTGCTCATGGCATACTATCTCATGCATCTCATAAAACATGTGGGCAAGCATACACTAGCCCCATCCAAATTGCTCAAGAGAGTCAAGAATTCTCTGCAACATGATACACCATCTGCACTCTAGTCCATGTTATCCCCTCTTAGGTACCAAGAAGTAGCTAATAAAAATGGCTAACATATATGCCAACCTATGAGTGGTCCCATATGTATGGATGAGCTCATCCCAGGTGATGGCTTGCCCTATTGCTAACTCCCACTAGAAGATGGCTCACAATGCCTCTGTCCCTACCTGTAGCACTGTATCATATACCACTTGTGGCCTATGGAAGGGTATATGTGAAATCTAGTAGATATCCTCAAGGATGATGGTCATCTCTCCCTATGGCAGGTGGAAGGTTTTCATCTCTAAATGGAAATGCTCCACTAATGCTATCAATAGGCCATGATTCACCAGTATTGCTAGGATCTAGCATAGATATGCTAAACCCAATCTGTCAATGTGGGTCATGTCTGCATCATCAATTCTCCACCACAAAGCTTTGTAAGGTAGATAGTGTGACCTAAATGTGATGTCATCAAAGATAATCTACGCACACAAGCAACAAAAACATGCAAATAGTTAGTACTTGCTCGACAAGTCAAAAAGATAGCAAAACAAATGCACTTTTTTAAATTTGGTTCCTACACCAAAATTTCACACAGACATTCATGTACTCACACAAAATCTTGCTTCTTCACATGAGAAAACAAGTCCTTGCATGAGAAAACAAGTCCTTGCATGAGAAATCAAGTCCTTACACAAGAGGAGTTGAGACTACAAGTGACATGCACCCAACAATCCCATGCATCTCGTGTGAAACGTGGGTATCTCCCATGCAAGATTCCCCACCAATGCACATGAAGAAACATCAGGGTGATGGATCTTCATGTGAAGAGAGGCATGTCTCACACAAGGATCGAAATCCCTATGTGAGAACCAATTGACCTACTTTGAGAAACATGCAAAAACATCCTAAAAACACTTCAAAATGCGTAAAAACATTAAATGTGAAGCAAGTTTGTCAATTACTCACCAGAGGTCCATAGTCTATTGGCCAGCTATGTCATCGAGAGCACTCAAAATGGTGTGTGCACATAGGAACTACCATCTCTCTCTCAAAACTCTCTTCTCCACTATAAACAAAATGTACAAATGATTTGAAAATGACCCTTTGGGCCCTTATATAGGCTTTGACCTACTTTTTCAAAGTACTTTGATTTGTACAAAAATCACCCCTTAGCTAATTTGACCATTCTGAATCCATTTTTGCTATCGAATTCAAAATTTGACACACCTAAGCAACTCAAAAAAGAATTTTAAAATTTTGGAACTGATGTGATCGAATGCTTGTGCAATTCAAATTCTTTTGATACTTGGGAATCTTCAAATCTTTTCAACTCAAATTTCTTTAAATTTTCAATTTTTGTTCTTAACAAAAGAAAAAAAAAAGTCAACTCAAGTCAACTAAGGTCAAATTCAGTCAAATTTTGTTCAAACTTGGTCTTTTGGACCTTAATATTGTGCTCAATTGACTCTAAATTTTCTTCTGACTATTTTGATCTATTCTATATTCTATTGACTCTTCACTTTCTTTTGTTTCTCTCACTATACCACTCTATATCATATTTCTAGTGTGTCATCTTTCGATTTCATTTTTGAGGGAATAGGATGATTACATCATTGAATCTAAAATTCAACTCAATCTAAATCTTATGTCCTCATCAAGAGGGTCATTTTTCTTTCCCTCTATCTAGCATCTTTTTCATCTTCTCATCAACTGATCACATCTTATAGTAGTTCTTGTTAGAGTTTGATGGATAGGTATCGAGACAATCTAAACCCTGACTCCTGAGGATCAAGTCTAGTTCTAAGGATGGTTCTACAACTTATGATTGGATCCTACTATCAACTTAGGTATCTAAGCGTTCTATCTAGATCCCTTAGCATTAAGCTCTATTTGGAGACAATCCTTAAAAGCTTATCAACCTAGGTATTTGGGTGTTCTATCTAGATCCTTAAAGGTTAAACTTCATTCTAGAGAAAACCTTTAAAATTCTTATCAACTTAGGTAACTAGGTGTTCTATCTGGATCCCTTAGGGTTAAGCTTTGTTTTGGAGACAATCCTTAAAAGCTTATCAACCTAGGTATCTGGGTGTTTTATCTAGATCCTTAAAGGTTAAGCTTCATTCTAGAGAAAACCTTTAAAATGCTTATCAACTCAAGTATCTAGGTGTTCTATCTAGATCCCTTAGGGTTAAGCTCCATTCTGGAGATAATCCTTAAAAGCTTATCAACCTAGGTATCTAGATGTTCCATCTAGATCCTTAAAGGTTAAGCTTCATTCTAGATAAAACCTTTAAAATGCTTGTCAACTCAGGTATCTAGGTGTTCTATCTGGATCCCTTAGGGTTAAGCTCTATTCTGGAGAGAATCCTTAAAAGATTATCAACCTAGGTATTTGGGTGTTCTATCTGGATCCTTAAAAGTTAAGCTTCATTCTAGAGAAAACCTTTAAAATTCTTATCAACTCAAGTATCTAGGTGTTCTATCTAGATCCCTTAGGGTTAAGCTCCATTCTGAAGACAATCCTTAAAAGCTTATCAATCTAGATATTTGGGTGTTCTATTTGGATCCTTAAAGGTTAAGCTTCATTCTAGAGAAAACCTTTAAAATGCTTATCAATTCAGGTATCTAGGTGTTCTACTTCAATTCCTTAAGATTAAACTATGTTCTAGAGAAAATCTTTAAAAGCTTATCAATTGGTCTTTGTATCATCAATTGTAGAACCAATCTTATTTCTTGATCTTCACATCATGCTTTCTAAATTTCTTTGAATTGAATGTGTTGCTTGCACATTCATTCAAAGAGGGGCAAAATGTAATACCCCAAAATTGGCTCACTGCCATGATCACCAATTCTAGTCTATTTTCGATCAATTCTAAAGTCCTATTCTACTAAGTAATTCTAGTTCTGATTTTTGCCACTTGGCCTAAGTGTTAAATATAGAAAACCCTAAACTTGCATTAATCAGACTACCTATTTGATTCCTAAGTATTGACTCGAATTAGTTACATTAAACCTATTGATTAAGATTTAATTTAGTTTAAAGAATTTTTTCTTTAATTAAATTAAATTATATCCTAAGGCTAATGTACTAAGGAATTAAAAATATTGAATTTAATAACCATGCTCACTTTAATTAATTGAATGTAATTACTCAATTAAATGAAAAGGGCATTTGTGAGGTCTTATCTCAATTTATTAAATTAAATAATATCTCCAAAATCCTCTCTTCAGTTCTAAGATAGAAAATTTGAGTGAACTACCTCTTGAAATTAGAATCAATCTAGTTAACTTCCTCTCACATTGATGAAAAGTTCAGTTAACTAGTCATCACACTCAGATTTGAAACAGTCAACTTCACTTGCACAAGGAAGTTTCTATTTTAACTAAATCTTCTCTCTAATCTTAATTGTTCATCTAAATTGATTCTAACTATTGATCAATTCTTGGATTCTATTTAAGGGTGATGATATTGAATTGATGTCAAACTAAATACTCATTTTTTTATAGCTTTTATATGTGCTTTTGCTTAGTATTTTAATATCATCTAGCCTAATAATGCATACATCTAGCTTACTTTTCTTTTATGGTTTAATGGAATAAATCACACGTCATATAGATTACTTGCATATTCATACTTTGCATAAATCCTTCATTCTAGAAAGGTTTGGTTGCCTACATCTCGTTCTGAGAGCACATAGGCAAAATCCTTCTAGTTAGAAGGCAACAGGTTGCATTGTCAGAGCTCTGGGATGAACCATCCCATGTTCACTCCAGGATGAATTCTCATACAATGACCATGTTGAAGTGTAGGAGAAATATTTGAGGCCTCATTATCACATATATAGTCGCTGACTTCTTAGAAGAACACATTGTGACAAGTTTGGAATGTCATTCTTCCTAGAGTGTGATAACGGGTCATCTTTTGCATTAATTTTTCTTACTCAATGGGCATTGGACAATCAATTTATAATCAATTTCTCATCCAATTATTATCCCCAAGGGAATGGTGTGGTAGAATCAAACAATAAGAACTTGATTACAATGATAAAATGCTTGCTCACAGAGAATCCAAAAGATTGGTACACCCAAATAAAATACACATTATGGATAGATAGGGTTAGGATAAATAATTATTTGGGAACATCCCCTTATCTACTAGTCTATGTACAAGAACTAGTATTCCCATTCAATATCAAGATTCTAGTGTTGAAATTTATGAGAGTGTATGTTGAGGATGCTGACAAGGTCTAAAGAAAGTTGATGAATCTTTTAAAATTGGATGAGAAGAGGATGAAAGTTTTAGAACACATGTCAAAACATCAAGTTGTCATAAAATGTTGGTTTGACAAATGAGCTACCATCAAATCTTTTAGAATCTCAAACCTTATTCTTCTATGGGACAAGACAAAAGAAAAAGTAGGTAGTCATACCAAGTTTCAATGCTTGTGGATTGGTCCTTATTAGATTGTGGAGATTTTGGGATAAAATACCTTTAGGCTAAGTTACTTAAAAGGAGAATTGGTCCCATTACCAGTCAATGGCTAGTTTTTGAAACACTATTTTGAAGCCTAACACAAAAAATATTTCAACAAAAAAAAAATTGTGTTTACTTTCAGTGTGTGTGTTTAATTTCAGCCATGTGTTCTCTTTTCAAGTAGCATCTTTCTTTTCTTGTTAGTTTGAGGGTTATGTATAATCAAGATTTCTTCTTGATGCATAACCAAGATCACCATATTTGGTCTCAATTTTATGGAAGATGTTTTTCTTTGTCAAAGCATTTGGATAATATTATTTCTTTTACCAACTAAAAAATAGGTACTACTTGTAGTTATAGAGGACCTCTTGTCTTATAGTCATAATCTAAGATTGATCACTCTGGACACTTTGAAAATTTAAATAACTAATTTTATAGGTTATCTTCAAATGTAAGTTGGCAGTAGTGAGGGATAATTCAAAACTTAATAGTTCAAATAAAGGGTCTCTTCAAAGACCTTCTAAGATCACTTTTTGGCATGAGCAGTCTCCCAAATGTTCATTAAAAGATGAATGCAAGAGTTATCAAACTAAGTATCAATATGGAAAAAACACCAATGCCTTGGCCATACAATCTAATGTGGTCATGGTAGAAAAAAATTAAAAGGTGTTACATTTAAAGATTCTAGACAATTGCAAATGGTAATCAAATATAGAGATATGTGTTTCTAAATGGCTATAATATTCTATAAAATGATTGAAAAGACTTCAAGGAAGAATCAAGTGGAAACAAGCAAGCTCCATAAAGAAAGTTAAATAAGATTACCAAAAAACTCAAAGAGAAGAAATTGATAACTCACCAAGATCCCTAAGAATTGATTATCTCATCTAGTTAGATAGTGATGGATAAATAGGTTTACGAGGATTTCCAATGTCTATGTTGGTGGAGAAAAAGATCTTTTCCAAGTTGCTAGGTACTCTTGATAGATGACACATTGAGATTTCAATGAGAAATTAGAACACTAAGCACACACTAATCTTGAAGATTCAAGATTCTAGGGTTTTGGCTTCCAAAGAACTTGAAGTCTTCTTGAAAATTTTGGAATCCAGTTGTCAATCGACACATGTTAGAAGAATGCTTACTAATGAAGAAATTCCCTTGTCATTTCTCCCCCTTTGTTGGGGCTATTTTTTGTGGTCCCACAATGCACATCCCATTTTGAGTAACAAAATGGGGACCCACTTGTTTCAAAATCCTTTATAAGGCATCCAATCAAGCACCTTGATCATTTAGGACACCCTTCTCTATCTGAGTCAAACCTCAATCTCTGATGGAGCAGTATTAGCTAGTCAAATGAGGTAAAAAATTAATTTTTTGAACTTCATAGTGCATAAATTGCACATATATACACTGTTGCACATGCACATGTGTGCTAATTACACAAATGTGCACGTCACCTCTCTCTAAGGATGCGCACCCTCAGAGGTGGACACCCTTGAAGGTGTGCACTTTTGGAGGTGCACACCAAGGTGGTACCCTAGGCCTATATAACCCTAACACAACCCCCCCCCCCCCCCCCCCCCCCCTTACTCTTCATTTTGTTCTCTACAACCTCTTCAACTACACACCCTCACACCTTGTTTAGTTGCACAACCCCAAAACTCTACATCTGCTCCTTATAGATTAACCTCTCTAAAGGTATACAAAAATCTTTGGAGGTATACACATGCACATGTGCACACCCTCATAAGGCTCATATATGGACACATAAACATAGACCTTGCCCCCCACCTTAAAGTATAAAATAACACATGATCTACATGTGCACATTTGCACACATGTGGATCTTCTGTAGGTGTGCAAGTGCACAATGTGCATAACTATGCATATTATGTTTAAGGATAACATAAAGTGCACTAGAACACCCTATGCAGGTGTACTTGTGTGCATATTAGGCATTTGGGAGGGGGGGGCGACTAGGTCAATTTTCTTAGTTTTTATTATTTTAGGTACTGACTAAGTCTTATTATGGTCTTCTACCATCATAATACTAATTTTTCCCCTTATGTGTAGATAAAATAGCATCATCATCATCTTCCATGGTAAAAAAATATAGAACCAAATTCAATAGTGTTCAAGTACCAGAGAGCCCCAAAGAAATTTTGATTCCAAGACAAACATGCAAACATTTGGGACACAAAATTAGGACACATTGTCTAGAATGCTTTCTTCACCCTCTACAACAAATTGAAAGAAACATCAGTGATGGTCTTGGCTCTAATCTAGTGTGGATTAGTGAATTCTACTTCACACCCTACCTCATTTCAATCCTCTAAGTTGATCATGACATTGGTCCAATATTATGTGTGAAAGGAGAAGATTGTAAAGAGTGTGATAGGAGAGATAGTCCTTGATCTTAGACCACACAATATTGAGAAGTTTTTCCACCTCCCAAGGGCAAGCCAATACCTTCAAATATCTTATGAAGGTGCAAATTGGTGGTATGGAGAAAATGAATCTGATACCTTATAATATCGAGTACTCAATTGTTCTCCCCACACTAATACATTTGGCATTGATTTGCGATGGCTAAGTGTCACAATTACGATGGCAATGTGTCACCACTATGACAGTGATAGACGTTATTGTTTTTTAGTCACAAATTACGACATCTATCCTCTGTCATCACAATTTTGATGCCTATCCATCGCAATAAGACCACTTTATTTCGACACGAATCTCGTCACAATGCATGTGGCGTACGTCTCAATTTTGACATCTGCCCCAACCATTGTGATGGGGTCGCATCAGCATCTAGCCACATGGTTGTTGTGGTGGTAGCCATCCCATTACTTCCCTGGATGTCCCAATTGTGACGTCCTTGGAAAATTTTGACAAGGATGCGACAGCACCTGGTGGCAAGCTCACTGTGGCATCGATGCCGCTGGCCATCACAATTCTTGCATTGACATCGCAATTGCAACTTCCATGCAAGAATTGCAATGACAACACTGTGTCTACGATGCACATTCTGTTGCAATGGTCAGGTGAATGTCACAATTGTGACATCCATGGAAAGCACTGCTATGGGGCCATTGTAGCAGCAACACCAACTGTCGTCGCTGCCACAGTGACCCCATTGCAAGCATATTCAGCCTGGTGCGCCTTCAGCCATGGTGTTTTTGGTACTTTTTGCTGGAAATGCATTTAGTTTCTTGACTATATTTCTACAACCTATGTGGATGCATAGCTTTTACACATGACCCATTCATTTCCCTTCCCTTATAGAGCAAAGTACCATTTTTGCCTCCCTGCCAAAAGGAACATATAAAGATTCATTAGGACTAAAAGTAATTTTCTCAAAAATAAACATATACACTATAGCATTAATACAAAAAACAACCACTTGAAATAAGGAACCATCTTCTAGGGATAGGAGCTTAGTAGCCTCACTCTCATTATCTATAGAATTGTGGACCACACTACCATTCTCTAGATGCTCACTAGCTACAAGTTTACCATTTGAATCATTTTTTGGAAGTTTAGTACCATGATGCTGAGTAATAATACCTGTCAAACCATTTGTAGAATGTTTGACATTCTCATGATCTATTACCATTAATTTTTGAATAAGCTTCAGAATTTCTACCAATATAGTTCTCATTATCATTG
This sequence comes from Cupressus sempervirens, assembly GCA_028749045.1. Classification (NCBI taxonomy): domain Eukaryota; kingdom Viridiplantae; phylum Streptophyta; class Pinopsida; order Cupressales; family Cupressaceae; genus Cupressus; species Cupressus sempervirens. The sequence continues at coordinate 521,332,065 of CM053783.1, read as the reverse complement.
CTCACATCACAGTTCTAAGAATGTCTAACAACCATAATATTAAAATTACCCATAGAATTAGTTCCCTTTATTTTAGATTCCTACTTCTTAACATTATTACTAAACCCATTTGATGTGCATCCATTACTTATGGTATGACTTGACTAGAAGACATTATTTGTTTGAATACCATTAGTTCTTGGAGGCACCATCTGTAATGTAGCATCATGATCTGCTGATGATCTAGATTTACTGCATGACTGGCCAGAACTTGTGTTCTTTTCTAGACTTTCTGAAATGAAATTGACATTTGACAAATTTTCTACCTATTGGGATATCTTGTTTACACCTGCAACACTAAAAGAGATTACTGTCGTTTGGAAAGAATGCACGTTTTCTATCACCTAGGGGGCATATGAATCTTGTAAGTGGTTTTCCTTTGGATGTCCAATGTTCAATGACACCCTCTTCTTTAGTTTAGAGCCATTATACTGATATTCAGACCCACCTGCTATTTGAATGCTAGTTTTCTTATCTCATATATAGAATAGCATGTAAGCTTTCTAGGAAAGCACACTTTTCTCACTGACTGAATAGACCTAGATTACAAAATATCATAAGAATAACTTCAATCAGTCTAAGCAACTTCAGTATAATTAGTGTTACCATATAAAGAAAAGGTTGTACATAAAATTGTAGTTCTTTTGTGTATTCTATTATACACAAATTATAATGAGCTTGCTCCACAAAATTAAACATGTCTTCACAACTATAGCAAATGTATACCCAATTATCATCTGAAGCATGCTAGATGCCTATGGATGAACGAATAAAGAAGAAATAATGACCAGAATGTGTGCTCTAGCCATCATGAACAAGAACACCATAAAGAGTGTTCTTAAAATTGCCCTCCTGTGATTGATCAATAGACAAAGAAACTAGAATATCATTCAAATGTGCAAAATTTATTAAAAAACCAGTAGATATTACAAAAACTATATTATTAGATTCCACTAAAAATGTGATCCACTGGCAAATAATATTGTAAGGGCTACTTACATGTGAACTGCTAACAAATGGTTTGGGATCCAACATACAACCAAAGTCTAGTTTTTTGTCAATTTTTCCTCCAGATCCAACTACATTGAAGCGCTTGAGATGAATTGCAAGAACATGTGGTGCTTTATCAATTTTGAGTTGTTCTAGAGCCTTCACTTTTACTTTGCATCGTTCACATTGATCTCTTTTCACACCCCCATCTAACTGCTCCACTACCGTGTAATGGGAAAATGCTTTCAACAAGGAATCTTCTCGAATGACCTCTAGGCTCAAATCTAAGAAAGGATCAAATTTATTTGAGCAATAAGAACATTGTGTGCACTTCACCTACAAGCCAGGTTGAAGTAATTGTTAATGAATAAAATACTTTCTAAGACTATAACCTAGAGTTCCCAGCATAAAAATAATTTTGAAAGGTTTAAGTGACTCAAAAAAGAAAAAATAATGACTAGAATGTGTGCTCCAGCCATCATGAACAAGAACACCATAAAGAGTGTACTTAAAATTGCCCTCCTATGATTGATCAATAGATAGAGAAACTAGAATATCATTCAAATGTGCAAAATTTATTATAAAACCAGTAGATATTAAAAAAACTATATTATTAGATTCCACTAAAAATGTGATCCACTGGCAAATAATATTGTAAGGGCTACTTACATGTGAACTGCTAACAAATGGTTTGAGATCCAACGTACAACCAAAGTCTACTTTTTTGTCAATTTTTCCTCCAGATCCAATTGCACTAAAGCCCTTGAGATGAATTGCAAGAACATGTGGTGCTTTATCAATTTTGAGTTGTTCTAGAGCCTTCACTTTTACTTTGCATCGTTCACAATGATATCTTTTCACAGAAAGAAAAAATCAGGCTATGAAAACTTCAGTCTACAACTTTCACAAACTAAGAAAAATTGTCGAAAGTACACAAATCTTCTTAGACCTGGCTAAATACTTTAATATTTTAAAAATACTTTCTTAATTGACTTTATTCCTAAGGCATTTAACCCAATCACCTTTTATAACATTCAGTCAATTGCTCTAGGAAAATTTGTGGATACGATTATTTGTAAAACTTTGACCAACTGCCTGAAGGTCTTATTTCAAGAGACCTTACAACATTAAGCCACTAAAATAAATTTCAAAACATATAAGCTAAAAGTCTAGTTAAAATATACATTAGATTAAAAAATATACAATTTTCATACCCGAGCGCGCGGCTATAACTCATGCAACGGCCTTCTTGCTTAGCTATAGAAGTCTCCAGCAATCAAATTATACAAGCTACAAGGCCTAACAGCAATTTCAAAATATATAAGCTACAAGGAAAGACATATTATATGACATGGCAAAAGGAACAAAATTTACAAGCTTTACCAAGACATATTAAATGACATGATAGTGCTACAGAGATCACAATTATGAGTCAAACATAGTCATGAAAAAGCACATAAATTATCTGGTTATTGATTTGTTGACATATTTTTGTTGATAATTCTTTTTTATTATCTAGTTCGGAGATTTGATATATACTCATTGTTGTTGTTTAAATGCTATTTAAATGCATATATTTAATTACATTATTATTATGATGCTTTAAATGGTGATCAAATATGAAAGGGTCAATGTCCTAACATTTGAATATATAAAAATGAGTACACTGTCCAAATGCCCCTATAATGTTATGTAAAGGGTGATGTTGATATCTTGGACTGGTGTGAATGATCTTTGCAATAATATCTGAAAAAACAAGAGACTGTATTTTTAAATTTTAATTATTAGAATTCGGCATTATTAATTTTAGGAAGATTTTTCAATTATTAATTCCATTCTTCAACATGCTTTTGAATTGTCATGTTGAAAGGAAATGGGTAGTGTGAAGCCAATTTTTGATTCATTAAGTCTTAGTTCAGCATCTAGAGTTCTTAGAATTATTGCCTCCATTTCAAATTCTTAAGACAGATCTAACCAAATTCTGATTGGATAATATTGAGTATTTAAATGTCATCTCTTATGTTCTAGACTATTTAGTGGTACGGCTTGCATTTTCTAGAAGACAAATTATAAATTTACATTGCTTAATTTACTGATAGAGCATGCAAGATCTTGGTTTTTTGGCAATGAATTGCTTGCCAGATCTTTACTGGTCCAAGAATATTTTCCTTTGATAGGAGGGATTTAACCATGTTTAGATGAATCCATAATATCTGCCACTAATCCACCATTTAGATTCTTCACTTGACAACTTCCTTTTTTCCAAAAAAAATTAGAACTATTTAGGCATGTGACGGTTTTAGCATACTTGAAGAGATTCCAACAATGCTCTTTTCATAGTTGGTGGCATAAATGTTAACAATGGTAAAGGGGATGTTGACTTCTTAGAGTTTGAGACTATTGAACGTGTTGAGCATGCTCCTTAGAGTAGGCAGTGAAAAGACTTCTAGAAGCTCTTTTCCTTCAATGATATGTATGAAACTAATTTTCCATGGAACTCAGAATACAAGAGACAAGAGACGGTAGAAGGGTCCATTATTAGATTTTTCTGCATGGGGCAAGGAATTAAGGTGTGATCTGTTATATTGTCCCCATACTTCCAATGTTCAACATTTATTCAAGTTGATAACTTTAGTAGCCTAAAATTATATTCAACATCTGACAACATTGAAGATACTATTATTTGGAGAAACATTTCAGTCACACTTTATCGAACGTAGACTCTTGGAGGCATGATATATTTTTTAAAATGCATTGATGTGAATGGCCATTTGTGAAGAATCAAACCTTAAATGTTGAACACTATAGTGGTTGGCAATAAATTAGGTCCAACAATTATTAGGGCTATTTGGATGGTTTAGAACTTCAGCATCTACATTATTCATCAATTGCATTTGAGTTTCAATTGATTATATTGATTGGTGTTGATGTTTGTATTATGTTCACCCACAAAGGTCTGAATGCACTCCAAAATCCCTCAAGTCTTTATTTCAGCATGCAAAAAGTTCCCAAATGCACCAATGTACCCAGAATTGTGACATTTTTCACCACAAGTCCCACCTATCCTCTTAAACAACTTAGAGCTTCATTGATAGTTTGATTTGACCCTACAACTACTAGATTCAATTTGAAGGCTCCAAGAAAATTTTCCTTTACATGGTTGGCATGAAGTTGAAGAAAAATTGATGCTCATCCATGCCACATTTATTATTGCATGACCCAAAGATTTACATATCATCTCTAGGCCACTATTTTAGCTTCTTTTTTCTAGTGATTTCATCATCATTGCACAAAATTTAACACGCCATCAAGGGTATGGTGAATTTATAAGAGGCTCTTTTAATAGGCAACAAGTGAGATTGCAAATTTTCACATGTAGACACTGGTGTTTACAACTGTTTGTGCACAAGCACAAAGTGATAGTGATTTTTTGTTCATTTTTGTTCATGTTGTTAGCATTGTTGTCCTAATTTAAGTGTGTAATGATGCAATTGCTTTAACAAAATCCCCTGCATGTTTTACGCTTAGTTCCCAGGGTTCCTTGGTGGGGCACTACATAGCTAGTACAACCAAAATACTTTCAAATAGAAACTATTTAGTAATCGGGACAAAAAATTCTTCTAATAGAGAACACTACATAGAACCAGATCTAAGACACTATCATGCATAGAACTGAATGTTATGGTTGTGATCTTCTTTTCAAATCTATGCAGCACAAAAAATTATACTTATGTATATAGATGCACTTCATGTATGTGATCCAAAGCTCATATGTTATCAAGTGTGTCCAATGATGGGGAGAGACCTCCGTGCAAGTAGAAGATCTACAATGAAACAAAAGAAAAGAAAATTTTCTTATAGTAAGAACAATTTTGTTGTGCTACACAGGGTACCAACAAAATAGTGTATAATATATTTTTCTTTACCTGGCTTTCAATGAGGGCTATCAGTGGCAAGCAATCAAACAAATCTGTAAAATACTTCCATACATTTGCATTTCCATATTTTCTCAAACATTCATCATAAAATCCATACTTGAAATTGCAAGAAAACAAAATAATTCTTGAACACAGTCGAAAAATTAAGATAAATTACAAATAGATTGACAAATTTTGGTCAGCTTTCTAATCTCCCCATTCAGATACTAATATTTTGCCTCCCATAATTTAGATATAGCCTCAAATGGAAAATAATGTACGTGTCTACTTTAAGCATGATGATACGAAGAAATACTATAGTTAGTGCCCCTCGTCAAACAATCCAAGCAACAATTTTTTTTGGTAATTTGAAGTTCCTAAACTGAATTATGTTCCCCTATGCAATTTGAAATTTATGTAACAAATCCTCTTCTACCTTTCAATGAAGTCAAGGATGATGGAGGAGTTAATTTAATATTTACTAAATTGTAGGACAATTTATCTTGGGAAATATAGGAGTTGTATGTGTGTTACGACAATGATTTTTGAACTCTAACCAGCTGTATTTCATAAATGTTGACTTGGGTGAGAAAATGGTTGTATTTAAATTGAGAAATAATGTTAATTCATTTGAATTTAAGAGATTATTGTTTATTGAGCTCACCATTTGTTACAATTCAGCATGAGAGCCTTTAATAGAAAGTCAAGTTGATAACATATTTAAAAATAATGCATTTGATGCAATCATGCATTTTTTTGTTGTTGCTTATGTTGGAGATAGTATTCTTGACCCATTAAGCTATATTATGATTATGTGAATTTATATTCTATCTGTTTGCAAGTTATGGATTGGAATTATTTGCAAAAAGTTTTTTTAATATCAATTTCTTCTAGAGAGTCAATCAAGAGTATGCAGTGGTACCAGTGGATTTGGAAGAGAGCGATGGAGGACCCATGTTTTTTTAGCTCTAGTATAGTCATTCATCACAAAGCTTACATGTCATGTGTGGGAGTAACTCTACAATGTCACAAATTAGTATATTATTATAGTTCAAATCTTGTTTATTTTAGTTTTAGTTTTATTTTGTAAAAGTCAATCTAGATTTAAATAATTATGCCTTTAGTTTCAAATTTAATGGTGGATTGAATTGAACTTACTTTTTCCTCTTATTAACTAGTATACCAAATTACAACATTCATTTATTTATGAATAAAATAGAGATGCTTGGTAAAAGAAATTTGCTCAAAAATAGGTATGGAGGTTTGTGTTTACTAGAGGGTAGCATGACCAAGCTTAAAAATAATAAGAATGGAAATACATGTGATTAGTGGATTTGTACATGTGAACAATGTAGCAAGCTCAGTTTGTAGGGGTAAGCCAGATGGATGCCTAATTTTCATGGAAGCACCTCCATGCCCGCCTTCAACTTGGGACCTCATTGCTCCATTTGACAACATAACAACTCAGTGTCCATTTTTGGCTACTCAAAGTCATATTTATTTATCTCCAATATTTGGTGCATTGAGATTTTGGTGAAACTATTGTTATTTATTTCCCTTATTTACCAGGTTGAATATGTTGAAACATATGAACTCCAGTTGTTTGCATTAATATGGTTATGGTTTAAATGTAAAATGATTGTCTGATTTCCATTGTAGATATTATCATAATATTTGATTAGACACTTTGACTCTATCAAAGGAAATACTTTCCAATAAAGATTAATCTTAGACCGCACCCAATATAGATACTTCCTCACTATTGTGATTTAATGATACCCTGAATTGTTCCTTCAATAAATCTGGATTATTACTGTAGATACACTATAGATGCAATAATATCACGGTGACTGAATATACTTTCCATCCACAGATAATATATATATTACCATGATAAGTCGTGTCCCATATATCATTCTCAAAATCATCACTTTATCCTAGATATTGACTGTATCAAATTAATACCAATAATAGTTTCTGTCTTGGATTCTTTTGTGCCGGATAACACCAAGGGACCAATGCCCAAGCATTAGTTTTTAGTATTATCTAACAATCTCACAAGGATGGATAATTTTATAATAGCTCCTTGATTCACAATGTTAGAAGACAAAAGATCAATTTCCAAGAAAAAGGAAGAAAATTGGTTGGTAATCTAGTTTCTAACTCTTTAACTACTTAGTTATATGTTTCCCACTTTACCAGTTGCAAATAACCTATCGTGAATGCGAATTTTCCATGGGGTAAATGTAGGTTAGCCACTTCTGCTGATCATTTAATATTGTTCTTTTGGTGTCCATCACTGTTGCATATGGATTCATAATGAGGCACCTTTTGTATTGAAATGACACTATTTTTCGAAAGCATATCTCAATATGCAATCAACTTTAACTTTTGATTCAATCTTTATATTCATCTTGCCCTTGATATAATCGTATTTTCTAGGTTTGGTTGAACAAATATGTCTTCTTTATATTTATGGATTAAATAAATTAATTTTAATATGTGATGGTTATAAAGTAGCTTGGGCTCACTAAAGTCTCGACTCCTTGAGGTTTTGTTAACCGTTATAAATTGTAGGTTTTCTAAGCAGCATCAACAGTAACTCTAACAGAGAACGATTTCTTATTGAAATATCCTCTATTTGTTTATTCTCTATTGTTCGATTCTTTTGTTTCTCGATTGTTTAGAATGTCAGGTACTGTTGAAAATCCCTGCATTTTTCTATTCTTTTCATCTTATAATTCAATTATTGTGGCTAGTGCGAATGAGAAAGTCGTTGAAACCCTCTGTGCAAAAATTCTTCAATTGATTTTTAATGAATAAAGCCCTAAGTCAATAAGTGTCTTTTTTTGACGGGGATCATTTCAAACATGGATGAAATGGATTATGGATTCGAGTATTTTGATGAGGATTCAGATGAAGAAGATGTCGCCATTGAAAACCAGTATTACAACTCTAAAGGTGCCAAATAAATTGAATCTTTTCTATTTTTGATTTTTTTAAATGGCAATGATTTTTTATTTATTTCTAAATAAAAATTGGGTATTTGTAGAAGTAATCACATGCCCTAAAAGTTAGGGCAATGGTTACTATTGTTCATCAAGCATTATGTTGTTCCTGTAATGCCAGATCATTTGTTATCAATGTTGAATTTTTCAAGTTTTGGGAATGTTTCAGTTAATGGCTATTATGTTGATGACAATGAGTGAGTCTTGCTTCACTATCTCTAGAAGGCTCCACTTACTTCATTACTGTTGAGAGTGCAATTGGTATGGAGAGACTATAAAGATGCATTGTGATGTGTAGGTTCTTATGAGAGGGGGCTTTAAACTTATCGATACTATGTATTAGGGTACAATTTGTTGTAACAACTTGTGACTGGCTGTTGTAATCCTTTTTGTGACAACTGGAATCCATTGTGTCTGTAAAAATTATTTTAGATCCCTTCAAAACATATTTATTCTATAATAAAACTATATAATATTTGAGTAAACTCGTTGATCCATGTTTCACCAGAAGTGGTTTAGAAGAACCTCTCATGAAAATGAATGCTATACTTAGCATTCATTACACTAACTTTTCCATGCATTTAAGAAGCTGAAAATATATTAATTAGAAAAAAGCTCTAATTAAAATCTGGGGGGATCAATAGATTTATAAAATTAATATTTTAAACTACTAAATTAATATTCTACCAAAATATGTTTACGTAATTTTTTTTGTACTCAAATCATTTGCTTACATTTTTCTAAATAGTAAGATGCATGGCAGTGTCTGTAAGCATAGCTTATTAACAAGATCTCTGTGTTTTCATTATGCTTGGTTGTTGGACATTTTTTCATATAAAAAATACTATATTTTAGCAAGCCAAAAAAAATTTTCTTATCAAGATCTTTTCTTTCATAAAGTATTAGTGATAGCCAAAATATAGTGTCAGCTATCCAAAGAGAAGTTGAAACAAAAAGATCTTTGCATGTTGCCAAATACTCAGTGGGACTTCACATGCTTGTGAAAGATTTTGAAAGGGTGTGCCTTGATCAGCTTGTGGAAGATTTTGAGAGGTTGTGCCAGATGAATGAAGGCAACAAAGAGAAGGTTCAGATCGTCAACATTTTTGGAATGGGTGGGGTTGGCAAAACAACTCTGGCCAAAGAGTTGTTTAACCGAAAATGCTCCCAATATGGGCGAGCATGTTTTCTGTTTGATGTGAGGAAGACTATGGAAATATAAGTCTTTCTTCTTTACAAATGAAATTCATCAAAGATCTATTCTAGATAGATCCATTCCATTTTCAATCTACAGAGGAAGGAAAAACTCATATAGTGAATTGCCTAGACAGGAGCAATAGGCTAAGTTTCCTAATTGTTCTAGATGATATTGATCACCTGCAGTAGTTAGATGCTCTACTTATAATAGAAATTGTAAAGAAGTTGGTTTATAGCCTTGTAATAGTTACAACTTGTGATGTGGGGGTGCTTATAAATGCAAAAATTAGTGTTGCTTATAAGCTAAAAGGGGTGGATATAGAAAATGCCAGAGAGCTGTTCTATTGGCATTCCTTTGGACAATCCCGTCCAGCTGAGGGTAATGAGAATCTAGTTAACTCCTTCCTGAATGTATGTAGAGGATTACCTCTGTCACTTCAAGTTCTTGGTAGTCATGTTTGTGGTAGAGATTAGAATTATTGAAGGTTAGAATTGAATAAAGTTACCAAGACATTGCCTCGAGACATACACCAAAGCCTTAAAATAAGCTTTGATGCATTGGACTATGAGGAACAACAAATTTTCATGGATTTTGCATGTTTTTTTGTTGACAAATCCAAGCACACTGCTATGGAAGTATGGGAGGCATCAGCATGGAGCTCTTGGCATGCAATGGAAACACTTAAAAACAAGTGTCTTATTCAAGAAATGAAAGGGAATTCATGAGAAATATTTACAGTTATAATGAGAATGCATGACCATCAGTGGGACATGGGAAGATAAATTGCAAATAGCTTGAGCCCACTGCATTTTTGGCGGCCAGGAGATAATTTACATCTGGTATGGTTGTGTCTCCTCCCTTTTTCTACTTCATATATATAATAATAATGATTGGAGAAAAAAGGATTCTAAGAGTAATGGGTTTGTGTCATGTCCCCTTTTCAAATAATTAAAAATAATAATATTTGCTAAGGCAAGCAGGCCCAAAAAGGTGAAGTTTCGGCAAAAGGGGCTAATATTTGGAAACCCATGGACTAATAAATAAAAATTATTATTAAAATATGTTTTATTAACCTCTCTTGGACGTGAGTTAGGGTTATGCCCTCTTTTAAAGGGTATGGAGGCATTCTGGGCTCATTCCAGAACTTGATTTTTGTGCATTGCTTTGTTATTCTTCAGAGGCTGCCAAACTTGTGAAGAAGGAGACCCAAGAATGGGAGTTTGCAGGTTTCTAGGAAGGCTAAGGATGGGATTTTGAAGTCATTCCATGTGCATTCTCATGCAGAGTTTGCCTTTGTGCTGAACAACGCAGATTTATGAGTTTTTCGGGTGTATTTTTTGTAAGAGTTTGGTGTTTCCGGTTGAGTATTTCATATCAGTTTGGGTTGCTAATGTATATCAGACTTTTAAATTTTAAAATATAGCTTAATATATGTAGTTAGATATGATTATACTTCTCTGATAGATTAATAAGTTTTTGTGGTGATTCTAGGCTATTTTGTCCTATTTTCTGGAGCTCGATGAGCATTGTTTTTGTCCTCCGTTTGGGAGCTATTGTGTGCATGTTATACAGATATGAAAATGTCATTTTATAGGATTTTATGCTACTCAAATTTCTGTAAAAATTTCCACTTTCAAATTTATTAATAATAGGTGAAGCTGTGAAGCTTTTGGCACTATTTCTGGCATACCCGATTTGGGGTTTATTGAGAAATTGGTGGATCTTTGAAATATTGGTTGTTTGATTTTAAAGATCTGATTTGAGGCTTTAAATATCATATAAAATCATAGAAAGGGACATTTCAGTGGTATCAAAGCTATGATCTTGCTAGCCTGAGGGTTTGTAGAAGTTTGCATGTTAGTTTTGACAACTACCCAAATCTTGCATGTCAAAATTTATGGTTGCATGCTACCTCTAATCATTTGCATGTTAGTTCTTGGTAAATTTGGTGGTTTCATATTGCTTCTAATCATCTGCATGTCAAAATCTATGGTTGCATGCTACTTCTAATCATTTGCATCTTAGTTCCTGGTGAATTTGGTGGTTGCATGTTGCTTCTAATCAGTTGCATGTCAAAATCTATGGTTGCATGTTACTTCTAATCAATTGCATGTTAGTTCTTGGTGTTTGAAGAAGTTATAACCTATTGGGGTTACACTCTACTTTATCTAGAATGGATAGGTATAGTACAGAGTCTCAGAGGACACGATCTTGGACAATTGATATCCAAAGTTAGAATAGTAGAAAGGATGGTTATTTAGACATTTGAGATAAACTTAGGAAATAAAGCCATGACATGTCTGAACAGTTGGTTGAGCACCACCGTATAATGAATGACATGTTGTCTGACCCAGCTAAGGTGGATAAGTTGACTAGATTTCTATTTGGCAGATTGTCTCATAGGGCAGATGACACAATTACCAAGAACTTGCATGAGGAGTTTGAGAAACTAGCTTATAGCCAGGCCGAGGTCTTAGATTCTACTCTACCACAGGAGGTAGTGAGAAAGGATATTACGCAGATTGATAATAATGGTCAACTTGATACTCAAATTGAGACAATTGTATACAGGTCATCAAAGGGTGATGTCACAAGTATTCAAGATGGTATAGTTACAATAGGTAGTGACTACAGCATAGTGGGTTCAGATGATGATTATGAGGATGTTGTTGTGCATGATGGTGAGATACCTAGTAGAGATGAGCAGATATTGAGCATTCATGACTTTGCTGACAAATAGTAGCAGGCACAATTAGATGCTTCGACACATGAGGTTGAGGCTGGTAGTACTTCACATGATTTGTCCAGCCAACTAAAAGTGAACAAAGATAGTATTGTGACTTCATTATCTCATCATGACAGGCATGTGGAGTTAGTTGGTATTGGTCATATTACTTAGGTGAGGAGTTTTCTTGAGTTACCAGCTGATTCTAGTTTACAGATATGGACTCAAGATTGTTATATTAGCATTTGGAATTTAGTTGATTGGAGATCTTTAACACTTTTTGGTAGCAGTGTTTGTTTGGGTGCTATCAGGGATTTGATTAGCAGATTGCACGGTGTTGTCTTTTCTTGTGCTAGTAGCTTGTCTAATGCTGGTATTAGTTTTTATACACTAGTGTTGGGCTTTGTTCATATATCCAGTCGACCATACTTGCTAGAATGTGTTGATGATCTTTCATATTTGGCAGTGTGTATAGATGAGTCCCAGGATCATATTGGCATTGATGACATCTAGGAGGATGCAGTGGGTAGTTTTGAAGACTTAGTTTCCTTGGTAGTTTCTTTTGGTATAGAGGAGTTAGACATTAGTGCTACAATTTTTGATACTCCATATGTTGATATGAGCTTTGGAGTTGATTCACAAGATATGGATGGTAATACTCTAGAGACTAGTAACTTTGAGGATACTCCTTTAGACAGTGCATCAGAGGAGGTTTGTAGGAGACAGTCTAGCCAGTGCCATCATGTGTCTAATTAGTTGAGAGTTAGTGAGCGAGGCATTGCTATCGCTTGCCAGCATTTTGATGCTGCTCATCAGTTGTTAGTATTTTATGGATGGGGTTCTCCTACTAGTGATGAGTAGGGAGGCAGTTATCTTTCCTTGACAGAGTTCCACTCTTTATGGGAGGCTATCCAAATTCTGAGACAGGATTATATGCAGTTGGTAGCCGATAGAGATTATCTTATGGAGTGGGGTAGTACAGCATACGATGCATTGTTGGCCAAGGAAGATGAGGTGAGTGAGCTTACTCAGTAGCTTGAGGTGACTTCTGAGATTCTTGAGAGTACACAGTTGGCTTTCAAGGAGTCACAGTTTCATTTGGCTAAGGTGACCATGGAGTTAGAGCAACTACAGTCTTTACCAAATTTTATATAGTCACAAGCTATGGTGTCTGGTGATCCAAGGATGTCCATGGTCGAGATTGTTAAAGATAGTGGAGATGGGGATGCATCCATCCTTTATACTAACATTGGCATATCGGGTTTGTCGCCACTAGAGTCAGGTTCAGTTGAGTTGGGTGCTGCAACAGATTGTTGTGGTATGCCTGACATGGTGGTGACCTCTAGTACTAATAGCACGAAGACTAGAGATGATGTATCAAAGACCATGTGTGATGTTGGTGAGCTGACAGTTGGCATGGTTCCTGCTAGTAATACTACTCCTTTGGCGATGTCTTCAAAGGTAGTAGTCAGTTCCAACTTGGTTAGTGATCAATTGTAGTTAGTTACATCTAGATTGCAGTCTAAGCCACTGACTGAGATTGGCGCATTCTATCGACATTACATTGTGAGGTATGCTCATCAATTCACCTTTGATGACCATGTTGATGAGATGATGATACAGAGATGTACTTTGGTTCCTAGTGCTTATCATTAATTATGGGATAGTTTGATGCCTCGAGATGAGAGTTGTGATGGCCATGACATGGTGATAGGTCCTGCAATTGACAGCTTGATAATACATGACTTAGAGTAGGAGTTTTGGAGTGATGCTTCAATGGGTGTTGTTATTGATTCTACTCCTTTGGCTATGACATCTCCTAACTTAGCTAGTGATCAGTCACAGTGGGTTGTATCACTTGTTCATGGTGAGCTGTTGACTGATGTTGGTTTTTTTTATTAACATTATATTGCAGGGTATGTACATCAGTTAGCATTTGATCCTTGTGCTGAGGATTTGATGGCAGACAAACTTGGTTTGGGTTCCATTTCTTGTTGTTTATCTTGTGATGGATTTTCACCATCAGGGGTGCATGGGAGTTATGGTTATGAGATAGTGGCCAGTGATCTGCAGAGTTGTGTTGACTGTAGGAGTCTTACAGTGTGTGGATTCTCCATACTTCATACAATTTCATTTGAGAGCATTCACCATTGTTGCAGAGTTGGATTGTACATTTTGTATAAGCCAGTGCGATGCGTTGATGGTATTTACTATGTTGGCAGTTTGATTTGTCCATTTTACTTGAGTTTTGATGTTCTAAGAGTTTGTGTCTCATGGGTTTATGACTGTGGAAGTTGTGACTTTGGAGTTTGGTTGAGCAGTAATTGTCAGTTTGATTATGGATTCCTCTTGGTTATATTGCAGAGGATATTGCAGGAGCTTGTGTTAATTGACAATAGTATAGTTCATGACTAGATTTGGGATCCAGGTGGATTGATTGGTCTATTTTTCAGCCATTGCTTGAGGACAAGCAATATTTGGAAGGGGAGGACTTGTCATGTCCCCTTTTCAAATAATTAAAAATAATAATCTTTGCTAAGGCAAGCAGGCCCAAAAAGGTGAAGTTTCGGAAAAAGGGGCTAATCTTTGGATCCCATGGACTAATAAATAAAAATTATTATTAAAATATGTTTTATTAACCCCTCTTGGACGTGAGTTAGGGTTATGCCCTCTTTTAAGGGGTTTGGAGGCATTCTGGGCTCATTCCAGAACTTGATTTTTGCGCATTGCTTTGTTGTTCTTCAAAGGCTGCCAAACCTGTGAAGAAGGAGACCCAAGAATAGGAGTTTGTAGGTTTTTAGGAAGGATAAAGCTAGAATTTTGAAGCCATTCCATGTGCATGCTCATGCAGAGTTTGCCTTTGTGCTAAACAGTGCAGATTTATGAGTTTTTCGGGTGTATTTTTTGTAAGAGTTTGGTGTTTCCAGTTGATTATTTCATATCAGTTTGGGTTGTTGCTGTATATCATACTTTTAAATGTTAAAATAGAGCTGAATATATTTATTTGGATATTATTATACTTTTGTGATAGATTACTAAGTTTTTGTGGTGATTCTGGGCTATTTTGTGCTATTTTCGGGAGCCCGATGAGCATTGTTTTTGTGCTCCATTTGGAAGCTATTGTGTGCATGTTATACAGATCTGAAAATTTCATTTTATATTCTGTTATTCTGCTCAAATTTCCATAAAAATGTCCACTATCAGATTTATTAATAGTAGGTGAAGCTGTGAAGCTTTTGGCACTATTTCTGGCATACCCGATTTGGGGTTTATTGAGAAATTGGTGGATCTTTGAAATATTGGTTGTTTGATTTTAAAGATCTGATTTGAGGCTTGAAATATCTTAAAAAAGCAGAGAAAGGGACATTTTAGATTTTTTTTTTTTGCACCTTGCCATCATCCTCCTCTGAATGTTGTCCTTGGCCCTTTCGTCGCAGAGATCCCCATAGAATATAGTAGGTCAAGCAAGTAGTTAGCAGATGTGGGTCTCTGCCCTTCTCAATGCGTTGATTTAGCTAATGTGGGTCTCTGCCCCTCTCAATGCCTCAATTTAGTGCTAGATGTGGGTCTCTGCCCCTCTCAATGCTACTGAAGTCTCCCACCTTTCCTTTCTGAAGAACCCTATGTCAATTTCTTTCAAATGAGCAATGTTTTTTGGTTTTTTTCCCTTATATCCCATTAGCATCGCAATTGCAACATTTTTCATTGCAATTGTGATGGTATTGGGCTAAAATTGAAAAAACAAAAGCCAAAAACACATTACATTTTCTTGTCGTTGCAAATTGACATCACAAATTGACCCCTAATGTATTAATTCCAGTGGAGCTTGTTGGATACAATTGTTAATTATGTATTGTCTTTGATGTTACACAAATGTCTTATCATTCATCAGATAGAGTCTACCAAGCTCAGATGATCAACAAAGAAATTTATAGTTTCTATCGAATGTTCTTGAACATTACACAATAAATTTAGTTCTTACCAAGCTCACTTGGGCATCAAAGGATTTTGTAGCAGAAAGTTAGTATTAACCAGGCTCCCAAGGTTAACAAAGAAAAGTCAATTCTTACCAAGCTCACTCAGGCATCAAAGGATTTTGTAGCAGAAAGTTAGTGTTAACTAAGCTACCAAGGTTAACAAAAAAAATTCAATGTCTACCAAGCTCACTCGGTCATCAAAGATAATGTGATTGAAAGTTAGCTTTTACCGAGCTCACAAGGTTAGCAAAGGAAGGTTAGTGTTAATGGAGTTCACTCGGTCTCTAAAGGATTTTTGTAGGGTTTGCAGTGTTTACCAAGCTTCACTTGGTTAACACTAGAAAACCATTCTGAGCAGTGGTTACCCAGCTAGGTTGGCCAGTGAAGGATTTTATTATTTTGATAATAAGTTCAATTGTTTTGTGCAATAAGTGTAGCTGACTGATGTAATGTTTTTTTGGTTTTTGTAACTTATATTTGAGCTGCTTGATAATTTGAAAGGTATATATATAGATGTTCAAGTTATGAATTAAAGTGTGTGTGAATATATGGATGAGCATGGAATAAGCTAATATTGAGAAAATCTTGATGAAGGATTAGATATCCTGGAGGAGCTACAAAGTTGTATTCGATCAGTAAGGATCTAGTAAAGTAGAATAGAGATCTATAATCAGAAAAAGATAAGTTGCATATCATTCAGGTCATTTTATTATTTCTTTCTAATCATTGTAACAATGAATCCAGAATCTCTTTATAGAGTACGTTTAACAGCCATTTTGTAAATCCTCTAACAAGGTGACAATTTAGTTGAATTGTTCTAAATACCTCTAACCAGGCCACTCCTAACAGGGTGATTAAATCCTCTAACAAGGTCACACCTAACAGTGTGTATTGTAACCTTTAATAGGGTTGGCTCCTAACAGGGCTCACTTCAGAAGAGTCAAAATTGGTGACTAGTTACTTGGTGGTTTTTTCCATATTGGGTTTCCACGTTAAATCTGGTGTCTCTTGTGTTCATTTATTTAACCTTTGCATGCGTATTAATAACTATGAATGCTAGATGATTAGTAACTAGTTAACCTACCAAGTTACATTATTCCTACACTATTTATTAAGTATCAGCAGTAAGTAAGCTTTATAGACATCTAAGGGATTTTTGGAACTAATTTTGTGGTAGCTGAATCACCCCTCCCCTCTCAGTTACATCATCTATATTTCCAACAGAGTTATGGACCTTCCCATAGTAGTTCATTTAGAGACATAGATGGTGTATTTTATTGAGACCACTAGAACAGATAATATGCTTATTAATTGGGCCATTATTTTGAGTGACAATCTAGATGAGCAACTGATCTTAGTCAAGAATGATCCATGCTTTTACATTACTTCTTACATGGTATATCTATTGGAAGCAAGGACCACCAACAACCTTAGATTTTATAGAAAGGGAAGCATACAAGATAAAAATGCATGGCCCTATGTAGTGCTGAGCTATCATTTTGCACAATGCTTAACGATAGGAATCTTTTCAAACTCTTCTCTTGAAAATCTAATCTGGAATCAACTCCAAGGTTCTAAGTGATCTTGCAACCTACTAGAATCTATTTAGTAGAAGATAATAAAAGAATAACCACACAAAAGAAAAAGAAAAAAAATTGTATTTTTTATGTCTATAATGAATGTAGTTTTAACTATGCAACTATATGAATTCTTAAATTAACCAAGTGTTTGTAAAAGAAAATAACAAAGATAGGTTAATAAGAAGTTTAAGAAAATGACTTGAAAAGTAAATCCCTAATGGACACAAGCCATGGAAACAACACTTCTATGAATTAAGCCTTTGAAATGATCATCAATATATAACCAATAAAAATAGGAGTGGTGCTTCCTTAATTCCATTGATGTAATCATTAATGGGAATTTGGTAAACATAAAATGTTTTAATTTTCATCATATCGCAAGGCCACAGAAAGTGTGCTCATGCGAGACAAAAAGCTATGTATGAATAGTAGGTGATCTCTTCTCCAACTAAGTATGTTAGAAAAATGTGTAAAAATGTGGCAAACACCAAAATTAAAATATCCCACAATCAAATCAACAGAACAAAACTATTGGCTCCATTATTATAATGAACAAGAATCCACAATAATAACACACTCTAGCAAGAATAACTATACTCAGAATGAGAGCACCAATAGCATATATTATTGCATCAAAATAATGGCCTAGAATACATATATAATTCCTCAATTTATAGGAAATCCTCTCCTTAATTTATGTTGAGAGTGAGAGATCTCTTTATGCAAACATATACTTCTAAACTAATAAAACCAATCTATTTATGTACAAATTGACTATCTAAGTGGTGCTAAATAGGACTCTACCCTTTTTTTTATCATTTAATGAGTGCATGAGCCTTTTCATGTCTTAAAACAAAGAAATAAATAGTAAATAATAAAAAGGAAGCTATCTAATAATTTAGAAGTCTCTAGAGATGCCAAAAATAGAAGCTTAACCTTCTCTAGATGTTTGTAAGAGTTAAACTACTATCAGAATGTGTTTTTGGTGCATGGAAAGCTCTAAATTTGGAACTAACAATTAACCATCGATGCACCTCTAACTTCTTCAAAAAAAATTGATGCACCATTGGAGTGGTGCACCTTGTGCACCTTTGGAGAAGCACACCTTAGTGAAATTTGTGCAAGGTGCTCAATTTTCCAAAAAATCAATGTTCTCAATTTTGAAAAAAAAAGTTGTGTTTTTCTCAAACAAGGTCTAGGATCACTCTAGTGTAATTATTTTTCCCTTTTTTGATGATTTATACCCTCTTTATAGCCAAACATTTTCATATATTTGAACTCCTTCTGCTTCTTCTATCTAAAATCCCAAGGTACATGTGTTGAATCTTGTCATTAACTATTGCATAAGATGAGGAACCTATTCTACTTCATTGGTCCAACCTTTTTATCTTTTATATTTAGTGTAAATTCATGATCAAAACTTAAGTGTGACTCATTTGAAGGTGAAGGTTACTAGCTTAGGTGAGATCTCTATTGTTGTTAACAATGAAGATGCTATGATGATCTATGCACTTGTACATTATGTGCCATACCTTCATGTTATGCACACCTTCATATCATACACACCTTCATGCACTATTAAGTCCATTCCTTGATTTTGTCTTCTCTCCAACTACTTTATCCTTCTCAGTTAGAGACCAGGTGATCCAAATTATCCAAAATAATCAAATGTTTGGAACCTTTTCATATTTTTTTAACAAGCTTTTCCTGGACCTTTTAATTGGCTTTTTTGGAGGTCTTCCATCTCAAGTTGAAACTTTCACTGGTCCATTAAAATGGATAGCTAAAGGCTCATTGTTTTAGGGACTAAAATTAAATTTTAGTTCTTCTTTCCAACGGTGTAAATGGTTTTGAATTCTAAGCTCTAGGTTAAAACTTATGACCCCAACAAGTTAAGATTGTCATTTTATCTACTCAAAGAAGCAAACATTAGTTATCTTATGTTGGAAAACCTAAAACAAACCCAAATTAACAAAAATCCTAGCCCAAAACACTCAAAAACAATCAGAACAGCCAATTCCCCCCTACAAAGCCCTGAAAAGTAGAATAGTGCACCTAGCACACCCTTATAGGTGCACAAGGTGCACTTAATAGTTGTATTATGATCATTTTACCACAAATGTGCACCTTCTCACATGTGCAACTACACATTTGTGCATTTCAGGTACAAATGGGAAAAATTGATCCTTATGTTTTTTGTGCAAAGGGTGTGCACATGCACACCTTGATGGGGTGCACATGTGCACCTTATAAATGCCTTTGTTATTTTTTGGAGAAAGGTGTGCATGTGTGCACTTTGGGGAGGTACACGCATGCACACCTTTCCTTCAATTTTTTGTGTTGTGTGTGGAGGTTCAATGCACACCTTATGAGGTGTGGGTTTGGAGGAGGTGTGAATATTAATGAGAGAAGAGGAGGGGTTCTCGAGGTAGTGCACACCCTTTTGAGGTGGACACCATTGTAGGTGTGCATCTCAAAAGGAGTGAAGTGCATACTTGTGCATCTATTGCACCTACGCACCCCAAATGTGTGTGCATGTGTGTTAGGTATGCCAGTGCACCCTTTAGCCAAAAAAAACCTATCTTTAAAAATTTCTCAGTTCTAGCTCTAGTTTTTCATAGTTCGAGGACTAGAGCTTGAACCAGACTCTAGGTGGAATTCCCAAAAATACCCAGCCCTAGACTAGGGGTTTGAGAAATAGAAAAAATACAAGGGGGTCCCCATTTCTAGGAGAAATGGGGCGTGCATTGTGAAACCACAACAAATAGCCCCAAAAAAAGGGAAGAAATGAAAAAGAAATTTCTATCAGAATTGCTCTAGAATAACTAAGAGCGGGGGAGGGAGGTGGTGAATTAGTTATTCAAGGTCTAGATGTCCTATTCAAACTTTTCACTAAGTGTAGTGAACCCATTCAAACCCATTCATTCATTCATTCATCCAAGTTTTAACTTATCTAGTCAGCAAGTTACTGTAAATCAACATGCAAGTATAACACATAAGGAATCAACACATGACACAATGATTTACGTGGAAACCCAATTTGGGAAAAACCACCAATAACATGCTACTCAATTTTCACCCTTCTAAAGTGATGCCCTATGAAAGGCTTGCCCTGCTAAAGGCTTACAACACACTATTAAATGTGACCTTGTTAGAGGATTTAACCACCCTGTTAGAAGTGGGCCTAGTTAAAGGACTTTAGAACATTCACTTGGAATGCCACCCTATTAAAGGATTTACAAATGGCTATTAGGCCAACCTAAGTCCATAGGATTTTTAGATCTGATACAATTGCTAGAGAGTATTAGAAAATCTTGACCTAACTACAACCTACAACTTATCTTGTAGATCTCAGATCACTTCTTAGCTCATACCTTTGACTAGCCTTCAATTTCTACAACTCTTGACAGCTTGCCCTCCTTTCAAGCTTTGTCACCTTGAGTCTCCATACTCAATGTACCAGTGTAATCATCTCTTCATGACCACTCATAGAACTAGAGCCTCTATGCTCTTCCTTCCTCTAGATGTCTCCTCCTTGACACCCTTCTAACCACTTTTTAGATTTGGCTCTTCAGCAATAACAGTATCAACAGCTCTTTGCTTCTTGGTCTATGAATTCTTAAATAGAAGTCTTAAACTACCTTTTCCTACTTGATTCTTCCATTCTTTAATTTCTAATTCACATGGATTAGGTAGGATTCATTGCATCTAACCCATATTCTATTTCCTCTAGAAACTTCTTGAATAATCCTTTAGAATTTTCTCAAAAATATTTTACATAGGATTTTGTGCCAACAGCTCATCATTCTTATCTTCCAACTCATTCACAAAATCCAATGTAATCACTATGTTAGCTTAGATTTGGCGAATCTTCATCTTTTGAAATAATGCAGTAGCTTGGCACTATTGAAATATTGTTGCTTGGTACATATTGTGTTACTCAACATCAACTGTGTTTCTCTTGATGCTCGGCACCTAAAGATCACTCAGCACCAACTGAAGATTTTCTAATGCTCAGCACCTAATCTTTTCTTGGCACTTGAAGATCACTCAGCACATACTAGAAACTTTTATTACTCGACTTCTATTGAAAATTTGTTCGGCTTCAACTAACTTGCTCGACACCCACTAAAGATTTTAGTTTAAGCTTTGCAATCAACCTTGTTACAACTTTTTCTTCCAATGTTTCTAAGTGTGACCACCCTTTGTATCCTTGAGTATGTCATTAATACATTACTTAACCATTTTCTTAATTGATCCTTGCACTTCATTACAACATCATAACTCAACCTTTCCCTTAGGTGCTTTTGTTATATTTTGTTGATCAAATCCTCTTCATCAATCACCTAAGTGATAGTACCTAGATCTTATAAGAAAATATCATCCCTACAAATAGTAGGTTTGACATCAATGACAAAACAATGATTGAAAACATTCTTTTACAACAATCTCCCTCTTTGATCTTCAACAACAATGAGCTTTTCAATCAAATTTCCAACAATCTCCCTCTTTGGCATTGATGGCAAAGAAAACTGATCAACCATCAAACTAAATTATTCAACCACAAGCTTACTAGGTTAGAACAGTAAGTCAAATGCCAAAAAAAATTACATGTCCTTCTACTATTCTAATTGCTTCATTAATTTTCTTCTTCCTCTTTTCTATTGTATCCTTGTTCCTTGTTCTTTCTCCCTCTATATTGCCCATCTTCTACTATTCTAATCAACTTCAAACATCTTCTCCCTCATACTGTTGATCAGTTGTCTACTTCTCCCTCTTTGAAAACAATGCCAAAGACATATCAGCATCTTAATATGCAGATGTAGCTCTTACAGGCTCATTTAATTTATCCCTTTGTCACCTTGCTTGTAAATAATTTGAAATTTTAGTACTTTTACTACTTTAGGCATGAATCCCAAAGTAAACATCCTCTACATCAATGTATAAAATCTTCAACATTTAGCTTCTTTGATGTAGGGCATACATTTTTTTTTGTTCAAGTAGCCTTAGCTAGGGGTATAACCCCTAACTTACCTGTAAGATAGTCAAAAGCATCTTTAGGTAGTGCTTTTGTGAAGATATCAGTAATATGTTCCTTTATGATAACATATTCCATCTTCACTTGTTTGTCTCCCACTAGCTCTCTTACATAGTGATACTTGATTGCAATATGCTTAGTTTTAGCATGCATTATTGGATTCTTTGATATATTGATGGCACTTGTATTATCACAATAAAGTGTCACAGGCTCAACTACTTCTTTCTTCATACCTTGCAGCAAATGTTTGATCCATACAATATTGTTGCAGTCTATAGTAGCTGCCACATATTCAGCCTCAATAGTGGACTGTGAGGTGTAGCTTTGCTTTTTACTTGTCCATGTAATCAACCTCCTTCCTAAGAAAAGTGCTTCTCCACTGGTGCTTTTTCTATCATCAATGTTGCCTCCCCAATCTGCATTAGTATAAGCTTTCAATTCAAACTTCTCATTTCTCTTGTAGTATAAAATAGTCATCAGTTCCTTTTAGGTATATCAATATTCTCTTCACTACCATTAAGTGATTTTCTCTAGGATTTTTAGAAAATCTTCCTACTATTCCAAAAACTAATGCAATGTTTGGTCTACTATGTACAAAATATTATAGCTTGCCAATTACTGACCTATATAATGTTTGATTTACTTTAGCGGACTCATCATTTTTGGATAGTTTATGGCCTATTTCCATTGGTGTGCTGACTAGTTTTGAGTCTTCTATCCCAAATGTTTTGAGTACTTCCTTGATGTATTTGGATTGAGTCACAAATATGCCATGCTTCAACTGATGTACTTGTAATCCAACAAATAATTTGATTTCTCCAAACATTGACATCTCAAATTCATGCTTCATTTGATCAGCAAAATCTTTGCATAAAACATCTTTTTCTCCAAATATTATATCATCAATAAAGACTTTTGATATCAAAATGTCTTTACCTTCTTCAGCTTTGATGTACAAGTTGTTGTTATCATCTATTCTTTCAAATCCTCTCTTCACAAGATATTTGTGCAACCTTTCATACCATGCTCTAGGTGCTTGCTTCAATCCATAAAGTACTTTGTGTAGCTTCCAGACCATCTCCTTGTTCTTCTCATCAACAAATCCCTCTAGTTGTTCTATGTAAACTTCCTCTTCTAGTATACCATTTAGAAAATAAAACTTCACATCCATCTAGTAGACTTTGAAACCTTTGTATGTGGCATATGCAAGTAATGTTCTTACTCCTTCCATTCTTGCAATAGGAGCAAATGTCTCTCCATAATCCAATCCTTCTTCTTGTGCATAGCCTTTGCAAACTAATTTGGCTTTGTTTTTTGTTGTCTCGCCATTCTCATCAAGTTTGTTTCTAAACACTTATTTTGCACCAATCACATCCTTGTCAGCTGGTCTAGGAACTAGAGACCATGTTTTGTTTTTCTCAATATGATCTATCTCTTCTTCCATGGCTTTAAACTAGTCATCATCTTGTAGTGCATCTTTCACTATTTTGGGTTCAACCTTTCTTAGCAAACATGATTTATTTATGAGCCTATTCCTTTTCATTGGTCTTGCATCCTTGTCACCATTGATTTGATCTACAGGGTGATGTCTTCTTACATACTTAGCCAATTTGGGTTCAGTCCTTCTTTCCATGTTTGATCCTTCAGAATCTAAGTCATTTCATTCTTCTTCATCTGGCATTTCATCATTCCTTTCTTTCATACTATTTTCAGAATCAAAATGTGTATTTTCTTCATTCTATAGCTCAGCTTCTGAATGCAGCTTGGCATTCACAAGCTAAGACTCGGTAGATATTGTAGTTTGTTGTTGATTACCAACTTGATTTGCAGCATTATCTTCAACTATCACTTCTTCATAGAACTATACAAAGGATGTATAATCCTTTGTTTTCTTTGACTCATCAACCTGAACTTCTATGTGCTCATCAAAATTTACATTTGCACTCTCCACAACTTTGTTAGTGTTAGTATTCAAACACTTATATGCCTTACTTCTAGTGGAATATCCAAGGAATATGCCTTCATCACTTTTTGAATCAAACTTGTCATTTCTAGTATCTTTTACAATATAGCATTTACAACCAAATACTTTGAAATTTTTAACATTAGGTGAATGACCATACCATAATTCATAAGGTGTTGCATTTGAACCTTTCTTGACTTGAACTCTATTCAGTGTGTAGACTACATTATTTACAGCTTCTCTCCAGTACTTTAGTGCAACATTTTTCTCCATCGTCAAGGTTCTAGCATAGTCAATCACTAACCTATTCCTCCTTTTAGCAATACCATTTTTTGGTGGAGTTCTTGGTGCTGATGTTTTCCTTTTAATACCTTTGTCATTGTAGAATGTCTCAAACTCTCTTGATGTGAACTCACCTCCTCTATCTAACCTTAGGCATTTTAGATTCTTTCATGTTTCCTTCTCAACTCTAGCCAAATACCACTTAAACATTTGAAATGCATCAAATTTTTTCTCTAAGAACATAACAGTCATCATCCTAGAATAGTCATCTACAAATAGCATTACGTATCTATCTCCTAGGTAGATTTGTACTTCTATTGGACAACATAAGTCTATATGAACTAACTCTAGTACTTCATTAGAAGTGTATATTTTTCTTTTGAAACTGGACTTAGTCACCTTTCCTAGTTGACATTGTTTACACATTATGTTTTTTAGGTCTCTTCAACTTGGGCAACCCTCTGACTTTCTTTTTCTTGCTGATGTTAATCAGATTATCAAAGTTAACATGACACAGCCTTTTATGCCACAACCATACATCATCAATTCTAACAACAAGACATGTTGCATCTTTCATATCTAGGTTAAAAAGGTTACTCCTAGTTTGTTCACCCTTTCCTTTCAGATTTCCATCAATGTCATAGATCTTGGCAGTTTTGTTTCCAAATTCAACTTTTCAACCTACATTGCCTAACTATGATACACTCAACAGGTTGTAGTTTAATCCTTCAATGTAGAATGCATTATCACATGAAATTTTCTTTGTAATTTTCAAAGAGCCTTTTCCTTTGATTTGACATGGGGCATTATTACCAAATCTAACACTATTTCCATCATATTGAGTAAAGGTAATGAACTTACTTTTGTCTCCTATCATCTAATGTGACAATCCACCATCTATGATCCACTTTTCATTCTTGTTCACATAGGTAACCAATGTTGTTGCTTCATCTTCATCTTTTTTTGATTCATTCTTCATGGCTACATAGACTACTTTATCATCATTCTCATCAAAGTCTTCTTCAATAATGTAGCATCTTTTTCCTTTCTCTTTGTTGTCATCTTCTCTTTTGTTCTTGAACTTGTTTCCTTATTTGTAGTTCTTCTTCTATGGACATCTTGCAGCTATATGACCTACTTCATTTCAATTGAAGCATATGATAGGGAGTTTACCTTTGAATTTTCCTTTGCCTCTATGGAATCTCCTAGCTAGTAGTGCTTCTAACTATTCCACATCTTCCTCATCTATACCGCTATCACTAGATGCATGTTTTCCTTTTCTTCTTTTCTTGCTTGATGTGTCCTCTTCAATATCTTGAAAGTAGATTCAACGCTCTTAGGTCTATAGTTATCAAAATTGGATAGCTCAAATATAGTAAGTCTTCCAACTATTCCTTCAAAGGTTAGTGTGCTCCCTTCTACACACCTCAGCTCTTGGATGGCTGAAACTCTTATAGCATAGATAGGGAGCAGAGTTCTTAAGTATTTGCTAATAGTTGTTTCTTGTTCCAATTTTCCACCTAGACTTCTTATTTCACTCACCACTTCTTTCATTCTTGCAATGTGCTGAGTAGCATTTTCACCTTTCTCCATCTTCATGTCATCAAACTTTCCTCTTAGGCTTTCTCTCTTTTCTCTTTGGACATTATGATCCCCTTCATAGATTTCTGACAAGGTTTTCCATATCTTGAATGCAGTGTCACAACCTTTGATGTCACCATATTTTGCATAGCTGAGTGTAGAGGCAATCTCCAAAATTGCTTGGTTATGCTTCTTCTTTTTGTTCAAATCATCTGTAGTAAGAGGTCCTACTAGAGTTACATGTTATGTTCCAATTGAGATTTGTGCATAGTCACCTATTGATCCAAAGTGAAATTTCATAAAACTTTTCCATATAGCAAAGTTGTCTTTATTAAGCTTGGGAACTTCTCTCTTGGACATCTTGATCTTCCTGCATCTAGTACCTTGAAACTAAATTAGCAAATGGCTCTGATACCAATTTTTAGAATTTCTTTAGAATAACTAAGGGGGGGGGGGGGGCGGGGCGGGGTTGGTTGAATTTTCACTAAATGTAGTGAACCCATTCAAACCCATTCATTCATTCATTCATCCAAGCTTTAACTTATCTAGTCAACAAGTTACTGTAAATCAACATGCAAGTATAACACATAAAGAATCAACACATGACACAATGATTTACATGGAAACCCAATTTGGGAAAAACCACCAGTAATATGCTACTCAATTTTCACCCTTCTGAAGTGATGCCCTATGAAAGGCCTGCCCTATTAAAGGCTTAAAACACACTATTAAATGTGACCTTGTTAGAGGATTTAACCACCTTGTTACAAGTGGGCGTAGTTAAAGGACTTTAGAATGTTCACTTGGAATGCCATCTTGTTAAAGGATTTACAAATGGCTATTAGGCCAAACTAAGTCTATAGGATTTTTAGATTTGACACAATTTCTAGAGAGTATTAAAAAATCTTGACCTAACTACAACATACAACTTATCTAGCAGATCTTAGATCACTTCTCAGCTCATATCCTTGCTTGGCCTTCAATCTTTTCAACTCTTGATAGCTTGACCTCCTTTCAAGCTTTGTCACCTTGAGTCTCCATACTCAATGTACCAGTGTAATCATCTCTTCATGACCACTCATAGAAGAAAAGCCTCTATGCTCTTTCTTCCTCTAGATGTCTCCTCCTTGACACCCTTCTAACCACTTTGTAGATTTGGCTCTTCAGTAGCAACAGTTTCAGTAGCTCTTTGCTTCTTGGTCTATGACTTCTTAAATAGTAGTCTTGAAGTACCTTTTCCCACTCAATTCTTCTATTCTTTAATTTCCAATTCACATGGATTAGGTAGGATTCATTGCATCTAACCCATATTTTTTTTCCTTTAGAAACTTCTTGAATAATCTTTTATAATTTTCTCAAAAATGGTTTATATAGGATTTTGTGCCAACAACTCATCATTCTTATCTTCCAACTCATTCACAAAATTCAATGTAACCACTATGTCAGCTTAGATTTTCTGAATCTTAATCTTTTGGAATATAGCAGTAACTTGGCACTATTGAAATACTGGTGCTCAGCACATACTGTGTTACTCAACATCAACTGTGTTTCTCTTGATGCTCAGCACTTGAAGATCACTCAACACCAAATGGAGATTTTTTGATGCTCAGCACCTGATCTTCACTTAGCACTTGAAGATCACTCAACACACACTAAAAATTTTTGATACTCAACTTCTACTAAGAATTTTCTCGGCTTCAACTAGCTTGCTCAACACCCACTAAAGAGTTTTAGTTTAATCTTTACAATCAATCTTGTTACAAATTTTTCTTCCAATGCTTCTAGTGTGACCACCCTCTGTATCCTTGAGCATGTCATTAATACATTACTTAACCATTGTCTTAACTGATCCTTGCACTTCATTACAACATCATAACTCAACCTTTCCCTTAGGTGCTCTTGTTACATTTTGTTGATCAAATCCTCTTCATCAATCAACTAAGTGATAGTACTTGGATCTTATAATAAAAATATCATCCCTACAAATAGTAGATTTGACATCAATGACAAAACAATGATTGAAAAAATTCTTTTACAACAATCTCCCTCTTTGATCTTCAACAACAATGAGCTTTTCAATCAAATTTCCAACAATTTCTTCATTAGCAAGCATTCATTTGACATGTGTCAAATAATAACTAAATTCCAAGCACTTCAAATAGGTTTTAAGTTCCTTGATAATCAAAACTTCAAAATCTCAAATCTTCAAGCTTAGTGTGTTCAAAGTGTATTCATTTCCTTTGATATTTCAAGATGAAATCTATCATAAGTCTGTAACAACTTGGAAACAATCTTCCACTCCACTGGTTCATTCATCAAGAATTCTCGTAGATCATGTGTATCAATCACTGTCTGACTAGATGAGAGAATCCATTCTAAGGGCTCTTAACATGTTATCATTTTTTTGCATTTGGGGTCTTGAGTAATATTTTTAATTTTTCTTCATGAAGCTCACATGTTTCCATTTGATTCTTCCATGAAAGTGATTTATAGATGTTGGATAGCCATTTTGGAGGGCATATCCCCATTATTAGATTACCCTTTTTAGACCTTGTGGAATCTTTCATTCTTAACACCACCTTTGTTTTTCATTTTGTAGCTTTACCATGCTTAGACTATGTGGCCAAGGAAATGGTATTGTTTCTTAGATTCCTTGCTTAGTTTGATAACCTCTGCATTCCTCTTTTAAGAACTTTTGGAAACTCTCACACCAAACAATAACCTTATCAATTCCTTGAAAAGGGCTTTCCTTTGTACTAACAAGTTTGAACTATTCCTTGTTGTCGTCAACTTTAATTTAAAAACACCAAGATAGTCAATCTTTAAATTTGCCAAGTTTTAAGAACTATTGGTCTACAATTTTGAATTCAGGACTATAAATCTTTCATGATTAAAAGTAATATATGTTCTCCAGTTGGTATAAGAAACAAAAATCATCTAAATGCTTTGACAAACAAATACCTCTTCCTATGAGCTAAAACCATAAGGAGTGGTTTATGAAATGTGTCAAGAATGAGTCTTGATTACACCTAACCCTTGAACTAACACGTTTACAAAAGAAAAAGAAGCAAACAAAAATGAAACCCATAAAAAAAGACTTGATTCAAATAAAACTAACACCTAAGTAGAAAGACTAAAAAGATTTTAAAAAACTTATATACAAAAAACCTCGAATGATAAGAATGTGGGGTGGTTATTAGTAGATTTCTCATTATGTGAAATAGTAATGAACCACCCCATATAGTTCTAAAAAAAGTTGACTTGTCCTTTTACTCAAAAAAATAAAATTTGGACAATCTTAGTTCAAAATTTGCCTACAAATCACACAAAATAAGAAGTTGTGGTAACTCTCTACAGTCATGATTAATCCACAAAAAAATTCTCTTAGCTTCAAAATCATATTCAAATTGTTAATCATCAAACTAAAAGGGATAATATGAAGATATCACCTAATCTAGTGAGTCCCCCACCATAGGGGTACACTCACACATAGTAATTTCTCCTTCTGGTGGTCTTATCTCATGGTACACAACTCCACATGCACATGGAAACACTTTAGGTTCCTTCAAACTAGAAAAATCAATCATCAGCCTTCCTTTCAAATTACAAGATTCATTAATATCATCGATCAAGATGATTTCTACCTCATATCCTAAAGAAGCCTAATCAAAATCATACTTTCCCTCAATTACAATCTCCCAAGCTAACAAGAAATTTGGACAACTTTCGTCTAAATGGAACCCAAATGGATGGATTCTACATAACTTAGTTATTCCAGGGTTTCATATATGTGTAGAATACCCACAAATAGACATTTCCTTAGTCAAGCTTGAGGGGGGTATTTCATCATTATTCAATGGGGAATCAATATCAAAATAGGAAGAATTGGTATCTTCTTCTTAATGACCTCCTTATTCAAAAATCTCACCAACCTTAGGATCTTCTAGATTTCCATCACTTTTTGCAACTTTAACAATTTTTTCAACTCCATGGAGTTTTTGAACTTCAAATTTTTTTGCATCCTCAAAATTTCTTGGGATATCCACAAAACCTTTCAAAATTTCATCTTTTACATGTAAATCCTTCTAAACTTTCATGGTAATGTTGGTTGGAGCCTCATAATGCATTGGAGTATTACAAACCTGCATGTCTAGAGGAGTGGGTTGTAACCATTGAGAGACATCATCCATTAGAGATTCTTTTCTTCTTTTCAAAATTTGTGTATCCATATTGTTGCTGCCATATACATGTATCCCTAAATTTCCATGCTCTTCCTCTTCATTGAATGGGAACACAAAATCCTCTTGATCATCTTCATAAGTTTTTCCTCCTATAGATTTATCACATGATTCAAACACTATTGCATAAACTACAAGGGTTGTTCCTCCATGATTTGGGGAGGCTGATCTAAAACATTATTGTACCCATATCCATTTCACTTGGACTCATACCTCTAATATCATTATTCTCATTGTTGATTTTATTGTAAAGGCCAACATTTCTACTCTAATTTTGAGAATAATTGTATGGTACAACAAGTTGTCTTAGATGATTACCTTGGTTTCTTGAAGAATTCAACTTTAATTTGATGATTTCATTGGATAAAAGAGACATTGTCTCCTTCATGGCCTTAACCTCACTAGCCATGTTGTTCTCAATTTTAGTAGGTGGAGAAGTCATTTGCTCAAAGAATACAATCTTTTGGAGCTCGTACCCTAAATATGTAATTATTGGCATTGGAGAAACGATAACCTACTTCATGAATGTAACAACCTCTTTGAAGACCTTTTCAATGGTATCACTGTCTCTAGGTGGGATCCTTCTTAGAAAGATAGAAGTTAATGAATCCATTGTTCCCAAATAGATCTAGATGATAGCCTATTGTGGTATAATGTAAGGAAACTCCATTATTTGATACATCCTATAGAAGTGATGATTAAACTATGAAATAGTCTCATGGGGATCTCTCTTAATTGAGATGAACTAATGATGTAGAGTAGATAGATCAATATAGATCTTGAATTGTTAGAGAAACTTTCTCTCAAAAGAGTTCCAATCCCTTATTCATGCTAGTGGTAGATTGAGCTACCAATTGAATGTCGTTTCCCCCAAAGTGTAAGGGAAAAGGAAACATACCATGTCCATATGTTGAATTTGGTTTTGATTATAGATTTCCTTGAAAATTTTAATATGATCTTCTATTGTTTGTGATTCTCCATAGGTGAACCATGGGCAAAACTTTTCAGGATTTTTGGGCAAGTCATGTAATGGACTAGTTAGATTCAAAGGTGAACTTTGGGCATTGAAGAAAGACATGAGTAGAATGTGTGAAGTTGAATGTAAAGAAAATGATAATGATGAAATGTGTAATGTGAATTGGTGGAGTTCTTGGTATCCCTTTATCACTGTGATGCTTTTGAAAGTGACTAAGTTCTAGGAACTTGTGTTTATTCTGGAAAAGTGCACCTCTAAAGAAGCACACTTTGTCAAAATAACAGACATATGCACCTTCTGATAGTTCACAGACTTAGAAATTTTTTTCTTTTTTCTTTTTTTTCCAAAAATTGTATAATTTTCAAACAATAACTTGTTTTTTTTTTAACCAAATGGTTTTTAGGCCCTCCTTCTAGTGCTACTTCTATTGAGTTTTCATTTTGCACGATGCTTAATTGAAAGAATCCTTTCAAACTCCTCTCTTGAAAAGCTAATCTAGGATCAACTCCAAGGTACCAAGCAATCTTTCAACCTATTGGAATTTTCTCGATAGAAGATAAATGTGAGTGTTCATGAGGATGCCTTTGCTAGTTATACTAATTTCAAATAAGATATTGAAGCTACTTGCTATCTCAAAAGAATAACCATACAAGAGAAAAAAAATTATTTTTGTATTTTTTTGTTTATAATGAATGAAATTTTAACCATGCAACTATATGACAATAAGGTAGCAAGAACTTTAAGCAAATGACTTGAAAATTAAATTCCTAATAGACATAAGCCACAAAAATAATATGTCTATGAATTAGGCGTTTCAAAATATTAGTAGGTAACCAATAAAAATAGGAGCAGAACTTCCTTAATTCCATTGATGCAATTGTCGATGGAAATCTAGTAACCATAAAATGTTTCACTTTTCATCAGATCACAAGGTGACCAAAAGTGTGCTCATGCGAGACAAAAAGCTATGTATGAATAGTAGGTGATCTCTTCTCCAACTAACTATGTCAGCAAAATTTGTAAACACATGACAAACACTAGAATTAAAATATCACACAATCAAATCCACACAACAAAACTATTCATTCCATTATTATCATGAACAAGAATCCACAAAAATAACACACTCTGGAAAGAATAACTACACTTAGAATGAGAACACCAATAGCATATCTTATTGCATAAAATAATGACTTGAAATACATATCTAATTGCTCAATTTATAGGAAATCTTCTCCTCAATTTGTGTTGAGAGTGAGAGATCTCTTTATGCAAATATATGCTTCTAAACTAATAAAACAAATCTATTTATGTACAAACTGACTCTCTAAATGGTGTTAAGTAGTAATCCACCCTTGTTTATATCATTTAACAGGTGCATGAGCCTTTACATATCTTAAAACAAAGAAATAAGTAGTAAATAAGAAGAAGGAAGTTTTCAAATGATGTAGGAGTCTTTAGAGATGCCAAAAATAGGAGGTCAACCTTATCTAGATGTTTGTAGGAGTTAAACTGTTGTCAGAATGCATTTTTGGTGCATGGAAAGCTCAAAATTGGAACTGGCAATTAACTATTGGAACGTCTCTAACTTCTTCAAAAACTTCTAATGCACCTTTGGAGGAGTGCACCTTAGTGAAATTTGTGCAAGGTGCTCAATTCGCCAAAAAATCAAAGTTCTCAATTTTAAAAATGGTTTTTTGGTTTTTCTCTGATGAGGTCTGGTAGCACTATTGTGTACTTATTTTTTCCTTTTTTGATGATTTATACCCTCTTTATAGCCAAACATTTTCATAGATTTGAACTCCTTCTGCTTCTTCTATCTGAAATCCCAAGGTACATGTGTTGATTCTTATCATTAATTGTTGCATAAGATGACGAATCTATTCCTCTTCATGTGTCCAAACTCTGTATATTTGATCTTCAAAGTAAATTAATGAATCAAAACTTACATGTAACTCCTTTGAAGCTAAAAGTTACTAGCTTAGGTGAGATCTCTATTGCTATTGACAATGAAGATGCTATGATGATCTATGCACTTGTGTGTTATGCACCATACCTTCATGTTATGCACACCTTCATATTGTACACACCTTTGTGCACTGTGAAGTCTATTCCTTAATTTCTTCTTCTCTCTAACTACCCAATCCTTCCCAGTCAAAGACTTGGTGATCCAGATTATTGAAAATGATCAAATGTTTGAAAATTTTTCAATTTTTTTTAACAAGTATTTCTTGGTCCTTTTAATTGGCTTTTTTGGAGGTCTTCTACTCAAAATTTCAAGTTGAAATTTTCATTGGTCACTAAAACTAGGTAGTTGAAGGCTTCTTTTTTTATGGATTAAAATTAGATTTTTAGTTCCTCTTTCCAACAGTGTAAACAATTTTGAATTCTGAGCTCGAGGTCAAAACTTATGATACCAACAAGTTAAGGATGTCATTTTATCTACAAAAAGAAGCAAACATTAGTTATCTTATCTTGGAAAACCCAAAACAAACCCAAATAGACAAAAAACCTAGGCCAAAACACTTGAAAACAATTAGAATAGTCATTACCCCCCCCCCCCCCCCCCCACAAAGCCTTGGAATGCTCAATAGTGCACCTAGCATACCCTTATAGGTGTGCAAGGTGTGCTTAATGGTTGTTTTATGACCATTTTACCATAGATGTGCACCTTTGCATGTGCACACCTTAATGAAGTACGCACATGCACAATTGTGCATCTACGCATTCTAGGTGCAAAGGGGAAATTTGATCCTTATGCTTTTTTTGTGCAAAGGTTGAACACATACGCACCTTGATGGGGTGCACCTGTACACACCCTTATTGATGCCTTCGTTATTTCTCAAAGAAAGGTGTGCATGTGCACACCTTGGGAATGTGCACACATGTTCACTTGTCATTAGGTTTTTTGTGTTGTGTGTGGAGGTTCATTGTACATCTTAGGAGGTGCAGATCTAGAGGAGGCATGAAGATTAATGAGAGAAGAGGATAGGGTCCCAAGGTGGTGCACACGATTTGGAGTTGTGCACCATTGTAGGTATGTATCTCCAAAGGAGTGAAGTGTGCACTTGTGCATCTACCACACCTGCACACCCCAAATGTGTGTGCATGTGCACTAGGTGTGTCAATGCATCCTTTAGCACAAAAAGACCTATCTCTTTATAAAAATTCTTAGTTAGCTCTAGATTTTCTTAGTTAAAGGACCAAAGCTTGACCCAGACTCTAGGTGGAGTTCCCAAAATGACCCAAGCCCCAGACTAGGGGTCTAGGGGGAAAAAATTACTAGGGAGTCCCCATTTCTAGGAGATATGGGGCATGCATTGTGAAACCACAATATGTAGTATATCCATAGCTTGTGGAGAAGAAACTCCCAATGAAGAGTGTGGAATACAGGGTGGTAAATGATGACAAATATGTCAGTAGAGGCTGCAACAAGGATAGCTAAAGTTGGTACCTACTATATCTAGTTCAAAACCTTTACTTATCTTTAGATAGCTAGTACTCTTTTGTGCCCCAATAAGCTCCCAAGATACCCATCAAATAGGCTCATACTACTGGATATAGCTTGCCATCTATCTTTTTTATATGAGAGAGTGAGAAAACAACATGAAAAAATGTGGGTTTGGTTAATCACCATTGGGGCATTCTAAATAAAGAAGAAGCAATATATTGCTACTTGTGACTTAGAATGGGATCAGTATCCCCTAGAATATTATTAGGCTCCACGCCCATATTTTGATAAGATTGGGATGGTGCAACATTTGGTAGGGAAAAAAATTGTACATGAGGAAACATTGGAGGATCATTGATTGAATGTAGTAGATGATTACGATGTCCATATTAGGGACTATTATAGAATGAGTCTACATCTGGTAGAAAAAGTACCAAACATTGAGATACCTTTAAAGGCTTGGGACAAGGATGTCCCTTAGATAATGAATCATTTATACAATAGGGATAAGATCTATGATTGGCCCATCATGAATGCTGAAATAGGGCATGAGAAGAATGATGAAATCAATCATCAAGGTCAAAATGTAGTCAAACTTACAAGGGAATTGATTAGGAAACCATTTCAAAAGGATCTAGTTCCCTAGGCCATACTTCTTCAAGCTATGGCTAGAACCAAGAAAGGAAAAGTAATAAAAGTCACTATACCTACCTACTTTGCCAAACCACCAGTGAGGCCAAAAATGGTACACCAACATGAGCAGGAGATCAACTATTTTGAGACTAGAAAAGGAAAGGGTGAGAGGAAAAGGGAAGCCCCTAGGGAAAGAAAGAAAGTGGTTGAGGCCCAAGAAGAAGAAGCCCATCAAGAGCCAGAGAAAGTTCATTAAGAGAAACAACAAGTATAAGTAGAAGAGAAAGGAGTCGCACCACCTATAGCCTCAAAGGAGAAATCCTCTCGGTCAGTGCCTAAGAGAGCTAGAATAGAAATAATGGTGGTAGGTATAAAAAGGAGAAAATTAAAGAAGAAAAAAAATCCCTCTCTAGAGGTGCCAAAAACATTCCTTGAAGTGGAAGATGAGGAAGAAAGGGAAAATTTTGAGTTTGTCCCTTTCAACTAAAGAACTCACTTGGCTATTGCAATCAAATAAGAGAGAAGGATAAGCTCTATGCAAACACCTCCATCTATACCTAGGGATCCTATCCATGTTGAAACCTTACAAGATGAGAAGAAAAAATGGATTGAAAAAATGTAGGGTGAAGGAGCAAATATTTTTAATCTCTTAGGTTTTGATTATATTCCAGAAGGCACCGAGATGGTAGGAAAAAAAATAAGGGATACTACCATGAATGAATCAATGGGAGAGGACTGGAATCAATTACCTCCTCTACCTCAAGGACCAATTTATATTCCTCCACCACTAGTACAAGGCATGGCCATAATAATAGATAAAGGATCAATAGCCTCATCTCCTCCAACAATCTGAGAAAAAATAGAAAGTCAAAATATAGAGGAAGGAGAATATGAACAATTGCATGCCAAAAAATTAACTAAAGAAGGAAAAATAGTAGAAGAAAGGTAATAAGATCCTCCAAATATAGAGGCTAAGTCCTTAGCCCACCATGACACAATAACTCTCTCTGAAGATCTTTCTCCCCATGAGAAGACTCTGGAGAGGAGTGAAAAGGAAAAGTGCCCTACTTCAAAACCAACTTCTTTAGCACAATATATCTCACCAATGGGGACTAAAAAATCTTCACTGAAGGAGGTCATTTTTTGACAAAATAAGAAGATAGAACTCACCAAAGAGGAGGAAATGATGGAATTGATAAAAGTGATCAAGAATCATGAGCCACCTAAGGGTGATGCTAAAATAATTTCCTTCATAATGAAGAGACAAGATCAGGATATTCAAGAACATTTTTCCATTTTTCCTTCTCATGCCAACCCTGAAGAATTGACTCCTAAAGATTTTTAGATGAAGGATGTCATATTGGGAAATTCCATGATGGATATGAAAAAGGTCTTGATTACTATAGGCCTCAAGAAATTGTTTAAACACATGCAAAAATATGAGTCTGAGATAATAATATTGAAAATATAGAATGAGCTATTGCAAGGTTGCCTAAATGAAGTGGTGGGACCTATAGACCTAGATAATCCCAAGATTGCTCTTAGAGCGGCACTAGGAAGGAAGTCAACAGGACCATGGATGAGTTCATTTTTGGATGCATGTCAATAATGGTGTCATAGTAACCTATTGTACAACATCCATACTAACATTGACAAATTGATTTCTTATAAACCAAGAATTTTGGCTAATGGATGAAGTGTGTACATGGGCTAATGACTTGTAGGAAATTGGATCTATCAAAGGAAAAAGGTACCAAATATTGATGGAGATATACTTAGCAGATGAGCTAGATAAATTAGATGATTGAATAGAAAATATATCATAATGGAATAAGGTTATGGAGGGATTACATGAAGGTATTCAATATATAAAGAGTAAATATTTAGAGCAATTTTTGAAAGTAGATAAGTACTATAACACATCTAGACTTGAAATTTTTCAAGATGAGTTGAATACCAAGCTTTCCTTAGTGCAAATAGTGGTTCAAAAAATCATAGATATATTTGAAAATGCTTTATCAGAAGATGATATAAGAGAAGCATTTAAAAACTAAAGAAGCATTGTTAGAATTAGAAATCAAGCTTGAGTATTTTGCAGATACAAGAATAGAAGTAAGAAACTATTGGCAAGTAGTTAAGAATAAGTATAATTCATTGGATTTACTAGAGGGGGATGAACTCATAGACATAATAGAAATTTTTAAAAGAAAACATCCATACATCACTTTGGTCTAAAGGGGAAGAAAACCCAAATGCTAAAAATTCAGTTTTGACACTTAGAAGAATTTGGGTTTTTGGTTCCTATCACCAAGGTGTGCAAGTGTATAGGTACACTTTTCTTAGAGGTGAACTGATAGTTAACTACCAACTTCTGTTTTAGATCATTTATTGCATCAAAAATACATTTTAATGAAATTTCAACTCTTAGAGATAGCTAGAGAAGGTTGAGCTTCTATTTTTAGAGCTCTTAGAGACCCCTAGATCATCCAATGGCTTCTATCTTCTTATCTTCTCATTATTTTATTCTTTTAATTCATGTAAAGTATAATGCACCCATTAATTTATATAAACAAGGGTGGAGACCTACTTAGCACAATTTAGAGAGTCATTTTTTATATAATTAGCTTTTTTTTATTAGTTTTTAGCATGAGTTTATATTAAAAGAGCTCTCACTCCTAACACAAAGGGAGGAGATGATTTCTTTTAGATACATGGATGTAATATATACTCTAGGTCATTATTTTGATGCAATAATATATGTTATTAGTTCTCTCATTATGAGTGTAGTTATTCTTGGTGGAGTGTTTTATTTTTGTGAAATCATTTTATCATGTTGTTATGATTGTGTGATCTTTTAGTTCAGGTGATTTCCTTATGTTAACAAATTTCTTTATTGTGACAAACTGGAGAAAGGCTCATCTTTCTTCTTGCATAGAATTTTGTCTTGTGTGAGTGCACTTTCTATGGCCTCATGATTTGATGAAACTTGAAACATCTTTCACTTATTATTAAATTTCCCATCAACGATTGCATTAATGGAATTGAGGAAGTGTTGCTCCTAATTTCATTGGTTTCCTACCAAGATTATTTTGATAATTTAATTTGCAAACATGTTACTTTGGATTATGTCTGTCAGGAATTTTCCCTTTAGCAATTTGTTTTAATCTCTTGTTAACCTATATTTTTTATTTACTTTTCAAAACACTTGTTTAATATAAGAATTCATAAAGTTGCATTGATAAACTACATGCAAAATAAAAAGAAAATACAAAAATATATCTTCCTTTGTGGCTACATTTTTAGAAGAGTTGTGTAGATTGGTTGGTACCAACAAAGGCCTCCTTGGGAACATACACATTTATCTTCAATTGGGTTACTGAGCAGGTTGAAAAATAGTCATCTAGAACCTTGGAGTTGGTCATTGATCATCTTTTTAAGAGAGAGATATAAAAGTATTTATGTCATTAAGCATCATGCAAATGATAGCTCAACAAGTAAGAATGTGTGTTAGTTGATGTACATGAAGGTATTTGTGGACCTCACTCAAATGTCCTGACATTATCTCTAAAACTACTTAGGATAAGTTACTATTGGCCAATAATGGAAAAAGAAGCTATAAAATTTGTTAAATCTTGCAAGCAATTTCATCTTTGTTGTAATATGATATATGCTTTAGCCAACAAGCTAATACCATTTATCAGGTATTGGTCATTTCAACAATGGTCCTTTGATATAATAGGAAAGATTTACTCATTTTCATATAATGGGAAAAGTTTATTATTATGACAAATAAAAACTTTACAAAAAGGGTAGAGGCGGTAACTCTAACTGAAGCCACAAGGAAACAAATAGAAATACTCATACTAAACTATATCATTTATAGGTATGGAATTCCCTCTTCTATCATCACAAATAATGGGAGATAGTTTTAAAATAATGACCTCAAAGAAATTTGCACTAAATTCAAGATTAATCAACATTGGTCTTCCATTTACTATCCTCAAAGAAATGGACAAGAAAAGTCATCAAACACAACCATACTCAAAATCCAATATCAAACTATTAATAAATCTTAAAGGGACTTGTACCTTTAACTAAATATAATTTTATGGGCTTATACAACTAGTATTATAACCCCTATTAGGGAAATTCCCTTTGATTTGGTATATGGAGTAGAAGTTGTGCTTACTATTGAGGTTGAGATCCTTGCTAGGCAAGTTTCTCTAAAAGGTCTCATCACTACTGATCATCATAGAATATCTAGGCTACAAGAGTGTTACCTTTTTTTTAGTCTTGTAAACTTTTTCTCAAATGTTAAAATTCTTAAATCTTTACTAAGCTATTGAACCTTAAACTTGAACTATGAATTTCAACGTTGTGTAGAGTTCATGCTCCCCTTATTATCGCCTTCCAATGTTGTATCAAAAAGTTACCACATATTTCATATGAACTTGAACAATTGAATTATAAAGTTACCACATATGCCCCATGTCATGTACAAAAATTATAGGCAGGTTAAGTCATTCATTTTCTATTGTAGTGCAATGGATGGTAATATCCCACACTAAATATGAACCTCAAACCTCATTTTTCATGGTTATCTACTTGTGTGTACCCAAAGTATTAGTCCTTAGAATATAATGTCCTATAGCTTTATGGTGAGGAAATTTTAACCTTCAAACCTAAACTTTGTTGTTCAATGCTCATAATTTCTAAGATAGACAAAACCACCAATAGACACATGGCAACACAACACCCTAGAATGTCTCCCACAAAAGTTTTAAGGACATGCATTAAATGTAATCACCTGAAAATGGTCATCTAGACTATTAGCCCCCTTTTCAATTTTTGGCTAAATTAATTTAATCATTTACCTAGACCAAATTGCTAATAATCAATTCATTTGATTATAACCTATAGTTTGACTATGCTATCCTAAGTTCATTATTTGATTAAAAGAACATGTCCCCTTTTAATTAAATAAAAGACCCCATTCTTCTAACCCACTTAAAGTGCACACATAAAGTCCTTTTTCTATTTTGCAATTAAAAGAAAAGGCTTTGTGACTTTTGTCCTATATGACAAGTCAACTTATATTCTATTGGTTGACTTGTGTATGCACATGGATCACACCTATTTTCGAATTCAACCATTGATCATCCACCATCTTCATCTTGATCTCCACCGTCTGTACATCTTTAAAAGGGGAGAGCTTTCCCCCTCAAAGGATCAATCCTCATTTTGAATATTGTTATGCTGCAGGTTTTAGATTTCTTTGGAGCTTTGTGGAGAACTTCTATTTCTTGTCTACATTCTCTCATACCATAGCATTTTAGCTTAGATTCATGTTGCATGTTAGTTTAGCTTCTATTTTGCAATAATCTATCTCACATAGCTTAATATTTGGATTGTAACACTCTCATACATGTTTTAGCATAGCTGCACTTTGCATCTCATTTTAGCTTAATTTTCATTTGCATTGCATCCTTGAGGAACTCCTTGGGACATTTGCATTCTTGCATCTTGTCTTTGGAACCTCCCATTGCATGCTTTACTAGCAAGAAGAGTATCTCTAAGGCTCATCTGAGAGCCTTCTTATTCTTGAAATATACTCTCTTGCACTCTGTGGATAGAGAGCTCTAAGCCGGCATCCAAGCATTCTGAACTCATGGAATTGTTTGGATAGAAGGGTTTAGAGTGTGACACAAATCAAGTGTACATTTTTGGTGCCCACTGTGGGGCATGAATCAAGTTTCTAGCTCCATTTGCTTTCATTTTTTATCTCTAGTTTTTTACAACAACATATTGGATCTAATCAAGTGCTTTTGTAGAATTATCACTTTGGTTTTAAGGCCAACCCATAAGTAGATTGGTTTGAAGGCCAAAAGCTTAGTTGATTTAAAGATTTGATCATATATTTTAAACCATTTAGAGCTTAGTTCTGAAATTTTTTTTGAAGATTGGGTATATGTTCAAAATGTTTTAATCCAATTGTCACAACATTTTGATGTGATTTGCAGGAGTTATGATTTTTTCTTTATTTTTTATAAAAATCCATTTTTGATCACAAATTAGTGTTTTTTTGGAAAAACTTACATTTTCAGAAATATTTTTGAATTTTAAGAGGGGTACTCTCTTTGTGTTTTGACTTTTGAGGTCATATTAGGGACCAAAAACTCGATTTGATAAATCTGGCCTGTTTCGACAAAATTGGTCTCTAGGGCGCAAATGAAGAAATTTTTTTGAATTTCTTTCATTTTTGGAAACCTCTCTAATTTTTAGTAGGGGTCTCTTCTTTTCATTTCTGTTTTTGGATCCGAAATAATAGCAAAAAATTCTAATCTTGTTGACTAGATCAAAAGCAAAGAGTAAAAATGAGAGCATTTGTGATTAGTTTGCCCTTTCTTTGCATACACTTGATTGGAAGGTAACTTGGATATTTGAGGCAAATAACCACTTTTTATTTTAGTTTTTTATGTTATTTCACACTAACTTGTGGTGCTAACAAGTTGTGATTGAAAGTTGTCATCCTTGTGAAAAAAATTGAAACATTGCATAAAAAGAATGCATGTCAAAGCTTCAAATGCACAAGGGCTACTAACGATTGTTTGCAGGGCTACCCAATGCATAAAAACCCAATTTTTCTTGTTCTTTACTTTAACATGTGTGGCATATACTAGTTTTTTATTTTTAGGCACATTAAAACTTACAATTGGGATCTTTTGGTGATAGGAGAGTATGCTCTTCACCCTTGTGGTGAATCAGAAATCTTGACTTACCATTTGGTTTCAAGAGTAAGAGGCAAATGAATCTTCTTGACATGTTTGGGAGAAAACTATTGGAATAGGAGAGTATGCTCTTCACCCTTGTGGTAAGCCAAAAATCTTGACTTCCAAAAGTTGATCACTTTGTGTAGTTAGAATCTTTTAGAGGGCCTGCTCTCGGACAACCTGAGAGGAACGACCCAAGTGGGGACAAGCTGATTACCTAGCTCTTCCAACCCACTATAAACTCAAAGCTACCAAAGACACAAAACTTTGTTAGACGTAGTGTTTTTCTTCGCCTAGTGTGATCGCTTATGGGATTTCGACCATAGGGAGATCACTAGGCAAGAATGCTTAAGGTACTCTTGTGATCGTAAGATCGGTTACTCATCACAAGGTGAGGTGTCTTGTGATTGGGAGCAAGAGGAACACTATGAATGGAAGCCCTATCTAAACATCCTAAGTTAGTAACTACCCTTTTTAGCTGCTCAATTTCTTGATGCAAGGATTGATCCTAGTGGACTACCCAGATCACCCCAAGATTTACACTCACCATATGTGTTCCCTTGGTTATGCTTATGGCATTTCCATGACAAAGCCAATATCTCTTGTGGGCAACCACTTGGTGTGAGGTGAAGGAGCATCAAGCATGGGCCAAGTTGTTGAGTAATGAACCATGTCCTTTAGGTAGATATTTCTTGATGTGTTCTCAAATGTGGTATACCAGTGAAAATCTTTTGAACATACACATGACGATAATTCTAGGGAATTATTTTGAGATGTCACATATGCTTGTATCATGCAAGGTTTCTTTGTCCCTTTCTTGATTGTTTGAAGACTACTTCATGTGTCACTATCTTGCTTGGAAATAAATTATTTTTGAACATCAAACTTGCTATGCTATCAACTATTGTCAAACTTTTTCAACCAAGTCAAAGCATAAAGTCTTAACATTTTTCTTGTGTTGCTTGCTAAGGGGAGTCTTATCATTTGACTTTGATTTGCTATGTCTCTAGTTTTTGAACATTCTTAAAGTGGCTCTTTGGTCTTAGCGCTCTTGGTCTTTCTATCTTCATGGTCTATGTCCACTTGCTAGTTATCTTTTTGCTAAAATGGTTGCCTTGATTTCTTGACTACACTCTTGGGTTGGAGAGTTGTTCACTTGTCACCCCGCT
The DNA here is from genome assembly GCA_028749045.1 of Cupressus sempervirens. Classification (NCBI taxonomy): domain Eukaryota; kingdom Viridiplantae; phylum Streptophyta; class Pinopsida; order Cupressales; family Cupressaceae; genus Cupressus; species Cupressus sempervirens. The sequence goes on along the minus strand of CM053783.1, from coordinate 521,288,530 downwards.
TGCTCTATTTATTTGGCTATTTGGGCATCTTGCCTAGCTATTGACTTGAGTCATTGATGTCATAAGTTTCTTGGACATATTGTTTGACAAGTTTCCTTAATCTCTCTCTACTATCTTGGCAAGTGAACACTCTACCTCCTATAGTTTCAACATCAAGTTATCTTCTAGGCTCTTTTATGCTTGGCTTTACATCTAAAACTGTGGGATCTAAACCTTGTGCTATCAAACCTTGGCCAAATCTAGATGATCATGATATCCTCCATGTCACTAATGAGTTTCAAGATCTATATGCACAATACAAAGAACTAGAAGAGACAAATGATCTTTCTTACCTTCATCTCTCTAAGCGCATGATGGAAATGAAGTCTAAACTTGAGAAAAGGTTAGAGGAGAAGATTGCATCATTAAATGAATCTTCCTTAAGGTCTTTACATGCATGTGAGTCACCTTCTTTGAGGTCATCCTCTTCTTTTAGGTCTACATGCTCTACTTCAAGACATCAAATGTCTTCATCTTCTAGATCTAAAGACCTTTGTAGAGAACAAGCACTTGAGGCTATGCCAAAATTTCATGATGGACCTATCTTTGATGAAGATAATGATGAAGACATGAACGCATGCTATTCACTTGAGAAACAACAAGAAGATCCTAGACATATTTTTGATAGAACTTTTGCTCCCTTGGAAGATTCTTATGATGACACTTTGCAAAAACTTCTTGGCAATAAGATCATCATGTTACCTAAGTCTAGCTCATATGGAAACCCATTCTTGGATATCTATTGTGCTTATCATCAACATAATGAGCATAGTACTTCAGATTGCATTGAGCTAAAACATAAAATCCAAGATCTTATGGATAATGAAATTATTGGAACCTCTAGTGACTCATGTGTTGAGGATACTTCTCTTGAGAAAGATTACATTGATGAACCTATGTCTAGTAGTGGCTCCATTACATCTTCCACTTCTTCCAACACTTGTGCATCTCCCAACACTTCAAAGCTTTCCAATATGCCTCCATCAAACAAAAAACCTATTTTTTTCCATATGCAATATGCGTACCCTCAAGGGCTACCTCTAAAAGAAACTCAAGCTAACCTTCACTTGGCCGCAAACCTTTTCCATGCTACTAATCCTAAATATCCTCAACCTTCATGCACTACTATGCCTAATCCATGCACTAATCCATTCACTCTTCATTCTCCCTTGTCCTTAGAAGTGGTTCCATGTCAAGAGGACTCTCAAAAATAAAAAGCTATAAATGTCAAGAAAGATCAAGATCAAGCACCCTTTCATCTCTTTCAAGATTTTTCCCCTCCATATCCTATATCTTGTCCACCTCCTAAGTATGATGAAGATAGCACTTCCATTATGTCCCTTGAGCTTACTGAAAATTATGAGAAAAGTTCTCTTCATATGCTATCCAAAGCTACTTGTCAAGATCAAAGCATCCCCTCATGTTCTACTTCTCCACATCCACTTCAAAGTTGTGCTCAAGCTTCAAGTGCTTCTATTAAAAATGTTGTTCCTATCAAAGGTACTCATGAGTCTATTGATGGCTTTGACCATGTTGCTCACTCTAAAGATGTTGATATCCCTTCCCACCATCCCTTTGCATCTTCTAAATCTATCCTTGGTCCTTATCCATCTAAGCTAAAGCATTCAAACCTTCCATCCATATTGGGGCCTTATGTTCCCCCATCTCCTACATTCACTCCTAGCTCATTCCCTAGCTCTCCTATAATACCTCAAGATCAACAAAGACACTCATCCTTGATGACTTTTCACCCATCTATCCATCTAAACCAGTCATATCATCCTTATTCATCCACAAATCCCAAATCCTTTGGAAGTGAGAATAAACATAAGAATCCATTGAAAAAGAAAGATCACTATGTCCCATCTAATCGACATGTGAATGCTAAGAAGGAGAATGCACAAAAGAGACCGCAAAGGTCCAGTATTAAAAAAGCTAAATCAAAGAAAATATGGGTTCCTAAACCCATTATTGAAGAAATGTGTTTTCAAGTATCCAAAGGAAAATCTAAAGCTATATGGATTCCCAAGTCTCTTTTAGAAGACTTGAATATTGAAAATACTTCAAAGTTGACATTCAAGCTTCCAAAGGCTTCTATTCCATCTTCTTCCAAAAATATTTCTAACAATATTCCAAAGGCTTCAATTCCATCTTCTTCCAAAAATCTTCCTAAAATTATTCCAAAGCCTTCCACTCCACTTTTTTGCAAATCTCTTCTACCACCTCATACATCTAATCCTCAAGCTACTTCATCCATGATTCCTCCATCATTCCAATACCCTTCAAAGTGTGTGTCAATGTTGATCTTGTCCAATATTTCAACTACCCTCATGAAATCCTCTAAAGCTTACACTAACTTTCTATACATGAACTATTATCCTCCATATATTCTTCCTACTACCATTTCTCTTTCATCACCATATCAACATCTTTGAGCATACCTTTCTATGGTCTTGGCTTCTCATGACTTATCTTTCCTATAGGAGCACTATCTACATTCAAAAAGCTTGAGCTCTTTCTAAAAATTCAAAAAAAATAGAAAAATAAAAAAATAAAAAAAATAAAAAATGAAAATGTGCTTTGGTGAAAACCACTTCTTATGGCACCTTGGCAGAAAAAGTAAAGAGAAATAAATTTATCCTATGGTGAAAAATACTTCTTGTGGCACCTTGGATAAGTACCATGATAAAAACCTAGTAAATAGGCATTATGTGTAATTCTTCCATCATCCATCTATCCCCTCTTCTCTCTTTGATCTTGACAATGTTGAGTTATCTTTGCATATTGGCTATCTTATCCATGAGATTCTCTATTTGTGCTTTCTCATTCACTCATAGCCTCCATCTTGAGCTTTATTCTTATTTCTCTATCCCATTAGTATCCTATCTAGTTGACCCTTGAGTCTTGATCAAAATAAATCAAACATGGTTCTCATAGGCCTCTTGACATGTCTACTCTCTTGGATTGCACGCTTTCATGCTATCTTCCTCATTGGCTTCCACTGCTTATCCTACATGCTATCTTTCTCATTACTTCCATTGCTTATCCAAAACATGCTTCATATGAATATTTCACCTCTTTCCATAGCTTGGGTACTCTTGAGGAGTCAGTCCTTGAGGATCACTTTCACTTTCTTCATACTCTTTTTTCATCCATCTTTGCTTATCCACTGGCTCGTTGCTCCATCATATCCTATACCTTGCTAGACATTGGGAGAAAATGAAGTGATCTTGCTTGAGAACTAGTGATATCTAAAACCTTCTAAAAATTTTCAAAAAAAATAATATATGATGCTGAAAAATCCTAAAAATTAGAAAATGCCTTGAAAAAATGATCATCTTAGTGAAAACCTAGCAATAGGCACTTTGATGTATCACCAAAAAAATCCAAAAAATCATATATGGTGCTGAAAAAATTCTAAAAAATGAAAAAATGTCTTGAAAAAATGATCATCTTAGTGAAAACCTAGCAATAGGTGCTTTGATGTATCACCAAAAAAATCAAAAATGCCAAAAATACAAAAAAATTGAAAAAAAGTCCTAAGAAAATTTGTCAAGTGGTGAAAATCTGGAAATAGGTGCTACTTGAGACCCTTGCACCTCTGTCTATTAGTCTCAATCACCTACTTTCACTACACATTTCCTAGCTTGGAATTGTTTCTTGTCCTCGTCTTGGGGGCACAACTGCTTAGCCTATTGACGTATTCTTATGCATTAGGGTTTCTTGGACAAATCACAAAATAGTGTTTCTCAACACTTCCCCCACCTTGACATCTAGTGTTTTTCAACACTTTTCAAATAGTTTACGTACGGTCTCTAATGTTGCAATATTTCTCACTGTCAGAATCAAGTCTTGAAGAAATGGCCAAGTGACTTGCACACACGCGCTTTAACACTTAAACGACTGAGCTATGCTGATCTTTATCTACTTTGTGTGTTGTCTATGATGATTTCTTTTCCATGTGTTCCCTCCCTAATAGTCTTTCAAGGATGTCATTGACTAGAAGACTGGGGGCATGGGACATAGTTTCTTGATTTCTTCTTGTGGGTATACTTTGTTTTTCTATAGTGTTGTAAGCATTTATGCTTGTCCTATTCAACATTTTGACTTACAAATGTATCATCCTTGACTGTTTTTCAAGACCACACTCAGGGTTTATCCTGGCACTTATGCCTTGATACAGGTGTAATCTTGCTAAATTAAACTTAGGGAATCTAATCGCATAGTTATCTTGACTTACATGTCTCTAATTCTTAGATTGGATTTCCACATACCTATCTGATATCGATCATATTCATATCCTCATAGTTATACTAGTGATGGTTGTATGATCTCATGATGTCCCTAATAAATGCTCAATGATGAAATTAAGAGTCTAAATGTTATGCACTTCTTACTGGTAAACCACTTTGCATTTTAGCTTGCATTTTAGGTTCATTTTCTAGCTTAGTCTTGCATTCTTGCATATGGGGAAAGCTTTCTCTTCATCTTTTTGTGGACATATCATCTAATTCCTTTCATATATTTCTTTACTTTCTTCTTGTTCATGTCTTTTCACCTTCTTAATCTTTCACTTCATCTCTTTTCTATCTTATCATCACATTATATAAAGTTTTGGCCTCTTAAATAATTTCAACGTCCTGGATTCATTTTTAGGATTGAAATCCAAATTCGAGTTCATCTTGATGGTCAAAGTTGTCTTTTAAAAATTTACCTTCTTTTGAGCAGTTAGCTGACCATTTGAGGTCTAATCTTTGAATTATCATTGGGGCATCTTCATTTCTTCATGTCTTCATCATTTCTATGCTACATATCTACTTCTAGTCACCTTTTTCACATCTAAATCATCTCTCTACTAGATTTGAGTTAATTTTTACGTTATATCCTTCAAGGTCAACTCTAGTCAAACTAGGGAATTTTATCAATTTCTTATAGTCATTCTTGGGTTCTAATCATCTATTTGTCATCTTGGACATTGCTATATTCTAATTTTCTCATGTATAGCCAATTTTTGCATCCCCTTACCTCATTTCAATTTCGATCTCGAGGGGGTAGAAATACTCTATCACTGATTGCTACAACTATCTATTTCTTAGGAGCATTTGTTTGATCTTTTCACTTGTTATCGATCTATCTACTTTGCTAAGTGTTAGCATTCTTCTTGAATTTTGACATCATCTTTTCCTAGTGTTCAGTACTACCACTATCAAGCTGTACATTTAGGACTTGCTATTTTTTTTACATTTTGTTCTTCAAAATTAGATATCTATATCTATCACCGCCTACTTGGCTTTCTATTTTCTTTGACATAATGTGTTCCCAAATCGATCATGCATTAGTCAAAGAGGGGCAAATGTAATCACCTAAAAATGGTCATCTAGACTATTAGCCCCCTTTTCTATTTTTGGCTAAATTAATTTAATCATTTACCTAGACCAAATTGCTAATAATCAATTTATTTGATTATAACCTATAGTTTGACTATGCTATCCTAAGTTCAATATTTGATTAAAAGAACATGTCCCCTTTTAATTAAATAAAAGACCCCATTCTTCTAACCCACTTAAAGTGCACACATAAAGTCCTTTTTCTATTTTGCAATTAAAAGAAAAGGCTTTGTGACTTTTGTCTTATATGACAAGTCAACTTATATTCTATTGGTTGACTTGTGTTTGCACATGGATCACACCTATTTTCGAATTCAACCATTGATCATCCACCATCTTCATCTTGATCTCCACTGTCTGTACATCTTTAAAAGGGAGAGAGCTTTCCCCCTCAAAGGATCAATCCTCATTTTGAATATTGTTATGCTGCAGGTTTTAGGTTTCTTTGGAGCTTTGTGGAGAACTTCTATTTCTTGTCTACATTCTCTCATACCATAGCATTTTAGCTTAGATTCATGTTGCATGTTAGTTTAGCTTCTATTTTGCAATAATCTATCTCACATAGCTTAATATTTGGATTGTAACACTCTCATACATGTTTTAGCATAGCGCCACTTTGCATCTCATTTTAGCTTAATTTTCATTTGCATTGCATCCTTGAGGAACTCCTTGGGACATTTGCATTCTTGCATCTTGTCTTTGGAACCTCCCATTTCATGGTTTACTAGCAAGAAGAGTATCTCTAAGGCTCATCTGAGAGCCTTCTTATTCTTGAAATACACTCTCTTGCACTCCGTGGATAGAGAGCTCTAAGCCGGCATCCAAGCATTCTGAACTCATGGAATCGTTTGGATAGAAGGGTTTAGAGTGTGACACAAATCAAGTGTACATTTCAATGCTCATAATTTCTAAGATAGACAAAACCACCAATAGACACATGGCAACACAACAACCTAGAATGTCTCCCACAAAATTTGTAAGGACATGCATTAAATAATAATTAGGAAAGGTGGTAGTTGGGTGGATTTTCTATGTGCAAGGGATAAAGTTATTTATTCAATATTATGACATGCCATCAAATCAATACTTTCCTTGTCATTAAGTGAAGCATGCTGCTTAGGCCTTATTTTAAATAAACCATTTTATTTTAAATATCCATGACCACCTATATGAGGTAGATTGTGTGTAATTTTCCTGGGGTAAAAGGGAAGATGACAAAGTAACATTGCTTCTTAGAGTTTTTTTGAGAAATAAAGCATGAGTGAGTCTAGAATTCATTTTTGAATTTTCTATTTTTGTTTTCTCTTTTCAGTAATTAGAAGTTTTTTTGGTTTCTCCTCTCCATGCCTTTATGTGAATTCAAATTTAAATGGTGAAATCTTGGCTTATCTAAATTTTATTACTATCATGGGTGTTCTTAGGATTCCACTGAATGAGGTCTATGAAGATTGGTCCATAAACCTCTTTTTTTCTCAATTCACTACCAGTATCAAGGATTTCAATAGTACCATTGCTAAGAATTGGTTAATAAAACCTAAAAAATGAGTTTCCCACCTATTGTGTCCCCTAACTAGAGAACATATGATCCCAAAAGTAAGAGATATCATTTTTTTTAATAGGGTGAAAAGAGACTAGCATGCAGTCTTATGGGTTTACAACTATACCATCCTAGGTTAAGGAAAATATATTGATTGGGAAAAAATTATTGTAGATAGGCTTCGTGAAGAACTCTCACAAGTTTCTAGGACTACTAGTTTCTACATGTCTTTATATTTATTCTATACCATAGCCTATTGATGAGAATGGAGCAGGTTGCCACACTAGGTTTGCTCCAAAAATATGTCCATTTATCACTATTATGCTCTATTGTAGAAGAAGATGTCTAAGACTTTTAGAAGAGTGCAGGATGTATTCTTGGTAAGACTCATTTTTGAATTGCAATGAAAAGAAAGCAAGAGACTGTTTGAAGAAGTCATTTAGTTAGTCAAAAAAATTTAAATCATTTTCATTCAATTTCCTAATTTTGCATACCTAAGAACTGGTGGATTTCAAGGTGGACCTTTGAAATTTCCTAGATATTGCATGGATAGGTATGTGTTAATTTAAATCTATAGGAAAATTGTTGATGTAGATATAAATTGCAAGGCTAGAAGGGGTTTTGAGTAGATTTTTTCTATTGAGCTAGGTCTCTACCACTATAAAATTATTCAAGATTGCTCCAAGTTTAAGCATGAAATAGAAGCCATAATTTTAACACCTTACCAGGTTAGGCCTAAATTTGACAATAAAGGTTATTATTGAACCCATCTTGAATTAGATCTCACATTTACACATGAGCCCCAAATAGAAGATTATTGGGTTGACTATGAATATGATTATGAAGTGAGAAAGATATTATAGTCAAGGTTTACCTTGAGGAAAATTATTGACCTCAATCTATGTATGGATATCTTAGGAGTAAAAGAAGCAAAAGGTGAGGAAGTAGTGGTTGACCGTGAATTCACAAAACAAATTGAGGCTTTTCCCATACCCAAAATTGATTAGAGAAAGGAGGAGGATGACTTCTAGATAAGAACACTTGGTGTATTGAGAAGGATAGAGAAATGGATAAGAGAAAAGAAGATGATAAAAATCAAAGAAATAGGGTGAAATTCCTAGATAGACTCAATAGCTTCTAGTTTATCTTTATCCACTGAGCATATTGAAAAAATTGTACAATTTCCTCTGGCACTAAGTGCCTAAAATAGATGTTGAAATTCTTGTACAAGAGTAGGTTCATAATCAAATTTAACCATCAATAAGGATCACTCACTTAAGGAGTGAGAGGAAGAAGTTAGGAGAACCAATTATAGTGGACCTAGACATAGAGCAAGAGGTTGGTGCACCCATAGTAGAATCTATCATGGATAGTTCAACAAGAAACATGGGGCAAGGAGATAAATAAGTGATGGATAGTGACAATGTTCCCAATTTACTAGGCATGGGAAATCCTATAGGCTTTCAAATCTGACAAAACAAAGGTAACCCTAGTACCCCAAAGTGGTTTAATCTTTCTTTCAGCAAGAAACATAGCATCATACCTATAATTGTCCCTATGGAATATATTGTTAGTAAATATCTAGGAAAGACATCTAAAAATAAGAATCCAAAGGTGGAAGACATGCTTTAATTAGATGAAAACATTCGACATTGGATTGTTTATGTGTATAAGTTGGCTAATGATAAATAGTGACCTAAAATTATGCCTCAAGGTTATGGCGTTGAAAGTACAAACCTTAGATTAGCAACCAAGGTGGCTAATATGAAGATTTTAATGCCAACAACCATAAAATTACTAATTAAATATGGAAGGACCAAATGAAGAGAGACAGAGTAGTATCCAGGATGTTTAATGATTGGGTTGATTTGGTAATATCTCATGGGGTGAATTATATTATAGATTTTTCTAAGACCAAGTTGCAAGAAAATAAGATAACTAATGACCTATAATATAAGCTCAATGCTAGGGGGGAAAAAGGTTATATGGAATGAATACATCATACAAATTAGTGAATTCCAAGCTTATTGTGTGATGAATTTCTTCACCAATAACTTTATAATAGTATAGATGAACATGTCTTGTTTGTAGTCAGATCTAATGTTGAATGGAGGAATATTTTCATTGAACAAGATACGGATGAATCAATAGATCTCCTCAAGGAAAATGAGTTCCTCAAAGGGATAGTGATATAAAGTGTATTGATATTAGATTAATGGAAAATGATGCAAAGCATGGTCATGTAGTCAAAGAAATAATAGATTCTTTCCAAGTTAAGATGAAGGTCATGAAGGAGATGAAGGAGGTCTCTATCAAGGATTTCACCACTATCTCCAGGGTTGACTCAATGTTAATTATATGTAGGGACCATCTCGAGGTTCATAAGAGAAAGGTTGAACATATTTGTTAAATGAAAGGGATATCGAGGCTATGGATGGAACACATAGGAGTGTCACATAAAAGGAGCTAATAGAATTCATGGCTTCATATAAAGAACGGGAAGAATCAAAATGGAGTCATTTCTACTGATCAAGAATAAACTACCAACTCCTTTTCTCCAATTGGTAGTTAGATAGGGAGTTAAGGACTCAATAGACAATAGGGTTGCTTCCCCTTTTTATTTAGTTTTTTTCTTGTTAAAAATAGTAATTTATCAACTCCTACATAAGTCAAATATCAAAATTGAATCTTGGCCCTTTGGGGCTATTTAAGAAAATTTGCAAGACTTTGAGGAGTTTGGCTCTCTATGGATTTGAAGACTTATACATTGATTTTTTTTCATAAGATCTACTAGACATTATATAATTCACTATATGTAAAATTGTTAAAATATATAGTCTACCAATATGACTAAGAAGGGGAGTGAATTAGTTATCCAACCAATATCACAATTATCAACTTTATTAAACTTTAACCATGTGAGAAATTTAATCCAAGATCACAACAAGATACTCATGCACAATAGCACTAGATATGTTAACTAGGGAACCCTTGATTAGAGGGAAAACCCTAGTGGGGATGGTACCCACAATATGATGTACTAATATAAATATTTCTTGTTAGAGGATGGACCCTATTAGGAGTCCATAACAACAATAAATACATATCAATCCCTATTAGGAGAATTTGAATCCTTACTAGGAGAATCCTTACTAGGAGATTACATGGTCAGGACAAGCTTGTGGAGTTCCACAAGCACATCAACAACTTATCCACTAACATCTCCTTCACGATGGAACTTGAGTCGAACAACCATTTACCTTTCCTCGATGTTCTTCTCATCAAGAAGGCAGATGGAACCCTCGGCCAAAGTGTGTATCGCAAGACCACCCACACTGAGTTATACCTCCACTCTTCTTCTCACCATCACCCCAGCCAAAAAGTTAGCATCCTCAAGACCCTCACCCTTAGAGCCTTTAGAATTTGTGATGATGACAACTTAAACCATGAGTTGACCCATCTCCGCCAAGTCTTCAAGCTTAATGGATACTTGCATAAGCAAATTTCTAAGGCACTTAACCAAGCCAAGTCTTTCTTTCTCTCGGCTACCAACCCTAAACCTCTTTTGTCTCCTCCTCCCCTAAGTTTCGCCATTCCTTTTGTTGATGGCATATCCCAAAAGATTGCCAAAATCTTGTCCAAAAAGGGCCTTAGAGTTGCCTTCAAGCCCCTGTCCAGGATTTGCAACTTTGTTCCCCCTCTTAAAGACTCCAAGGACGCTCTTCTTGACTCAGGAGTCTACAAGATTGTTTGCTCTTGTGGTGTGGCCTACATAGGAGAAACGGGTTGCTCATTCCAGACTAGAATTAGGGAGCATAGTGCAGACATCAAACATGAAAGAGTCCAAAAATCTGCTCTAGCAGAGCACTCATCTGCCACCAAACACCATATCTGTCTGGAGAGCACCCAAATCCTTGTCAAAGAAGATAACTATTTCAAGAGGAAGTTAATGGAAGCCATCGAAATAAACCACCATCCCCTTAATCTCAATCGAGACGATGGGTGGTCCTTGAGCCAGTCTTGGCAACCATTATTATGTTCTTTGGAGAGTCGTCACCGTCCTTGAGCTTCCCCCTCCTCATCCTTTCTTCCTCTCTCTCCTCTTCATCCTTGGTCTTGCTCGCTCCTCGGCCTCTCTTGTATCCTTTCCTTTTTTGTCATGACTCTCCCCTAGCTTGTGCTCTCCCCCTCTTCCTCACCCTTCTCATCCTTTCTTTTCTTGGTTCCTTGGTTTTTTCTTCCTTTCTCGCTCTTTCTTCTTTTTTCTTCTTTGTTAGCTGTTTTCTTGATTAACAAACTTCTTTTTTGCTTAGCTCTACTCCATTTTGTGTGTGTGTGTGTGTGTTATTTTAGTTTTTATTCTGGAGCGCTCTGTTTCTTTCATTTTTTAATTTTTTATTTTTTATTTATTATTTATTTTTATAGCTTAGGACTATTATATATCTTTATGTATACAGACACACAGTTATATACATATATATGCATTCATATTGTTTATAGAGTTTTTTTTTCAAAATTTTACACACGCACAAATATATATATATATATATATATATATATATATATAAAATTTCGTATTCTTTCTTGGGTGTTCTTATTCTTTTTATTTTTATTTTTAGTGTTATTTTTTATTTTTATTTTTATTTTTATTTTTATTTTTTATTTTCATTTTTATTTAATTTTTAATTTTTAATTTTTTTATATTTTTATATTTATTAGCTTCTCCTTTATATTCTTTCTTTCTTTCTTTTTATTCTCCCCTTTTTCCCAATGGTTGGGGCATCTTGACCCCCACCCATTTTTTCCTGCTTAGTTCTTTTATATTATTAATTATTAATTTTCTTTTTTAATTTTTTCCTTGATTAATTATTCTTTTGGGTTCTGTAATTCCTAGGGGTAGTGTCAATCTTTCCTTTTTCTTATTTTCTCTTTCTTAGGTCCAATCCCCCCCCCCCATCCCCCATTTTTCATTTTTATTTTTCATTTTTATTTTTCTCCTCAAGCCACCTCGCTTTCTGCACCCTTCCTCTTTTTTCCTTTTATTAACCCCTGAACTGGCTTGATCTGCTCACTTTTTCATTCTGGCATTCTCTCATCCTGATGATGGATCACAGAGTGTGATCCGAAACGTTGATGCTAAAAAATTTGACACAATCAAATCCAGAAGCACAAATTATATTCCAACCTTGTTAGGAATTGTGGAAGATAGTTGGACCCATTACCCAAACAGATTCAAGGGCAAGACCAATAAACCCACTATCCAAATAATATTTGTATTATTCCTCATAAAATAATAGAAATGAATTATACTTCCTCTTTTCTTCTTTTGATCTTCTAACTAGATCACAAATTCCCATCCAATAATTCCTTGGATCACTTACTTGCATTTAGCAAACACTCTGCTCCTTTTCGCACTTCACACACAATACTTGATATACAACTTTATACAAACAAGGAAAACATCTTTCCTGTATACCCTATCTTCAAATTAATTACTTGACTCGGCCTTGAGGCTTTCCTAATTAACGATAATAAGATACTTTATTAATTATAATTACAATAACACTATCAGCTCATAGTATATACAAAACTTCACACATGCAACTTCAGGACTTGTGCACTTGCTAACATCACCATCAGACTATCCTCTATCACTGGCTAATCGTGCATCACCAAATTATATCACTATCAAAGGATATAATGTAAACATCAAAAATAGCTTCTCAAGTACTTTGTCTCTATACTGCTCTCTATAAATTAGGTTTAACTTACATATGTCTTTGACTTATGTGATGCACAATGAAACTTTTCATTAGGATACTTTACTAAACATGTCCATGGATGCGCATCACCGAACACTCAAAACCTTTTTCGTATAACTAAGGTCTTTTTCTGCTACTCTACCAATACTCATAGACTTACTATTATGTTGACATTAATGACAAACATATTCATGAATGCAACATGTCAATACTCTCCCATGCTTAGGATACTCCCCAATGTAGTATCATCAGTATTCATGCTAACAATCTCCCCCTTTGCAATTGATGGCAACATAGATGAAATATATCTAAGTTCCAAGAATACTAAATAGTAATCTTATGCTAATGTTGTTTTCATCTTCTCAAATCCTCTTCATCAATCAAATTTGAAATCCTCTAGAACACTGCTATGTTCTTCTTCTTCTTTAGGATTGGCAACAATTGTTCACTATAACTCACCATACATCATAATTCCTTATGTTTCATATCTCCCCCATAGAGATATTCCCCCTTCTTCTTTACATGAATTTTTCTAAATCTCCTTAAAAAATTAGAGACTTCCATATACTTTCTCCCTACATACATAGGAAATGGTTTTTCATGCATATTCTCCCCTATTGACATCAATGATAAAAGGTCTCATTATGCCAATTACTAGTCCAAGTCTTCAACTAGCTCAAGTGTCCAAAGACACTATTCAAAACCAAATACCAAGAGTCCTTAATGACTCAACTCTTAACAGATACTCCCCCATACAGGAAGCATCAACATTTAGTCTAGTCTAATAATTATAATATGTACCACTATATTAATGCAATCTTTGCATCTGTAGGAACAAAAAATGGGTTAATATCTAACATACTATGAGCAATCACAAAACTCAATAAACATATGCAAATACCCTTCTAATATACCATGAAAGCCAAATAAGACAAAGAAAGAAACACAAAGTAAAACTCCCTCTTTTAGTTAGAACTTCCATGTCCTTCTTTCTTCTCCATTTGATGTAGCTCTAATTTCCTATAACATACACAATTGAAAGCAAAAGCTTGTTGATGAGATGATGCTATTGAGAGTACTAGAAGATTGATTTCAAGCTAAATGGATGTTAATAGATGAAGATGTTGAAGACAAATGTACTAAACAAATGTTGAGGATTCTAATGGATTGAAGGACCAGAAATGGGAGCAAGAAGGCTCAATTTATAACTAACATACAAGAGGAGAGCAATGAATGAGAAGATGGACACTTGTCAATGCAAATACACAGCTTGGCATGATATTCCTTAGGATATCCATGATGCATTTGACATAAGATGCCAAATGTGGGATTCTATGAAGCATGAAAGTCAACACGTCTAAAAGTGGAAGAGAATCTATGGTGTGCATATGCCACCTCAAAGCCACTTATAGAATTCTATGATGCATGAAATTCAACATGGCTAAAAGTGGAGGAGAATCTATGATGTGCATATGACACCTCAAAGCCACTTATAGCCAAGAATCTATGACAATGGAAGCTTATTATAGACATGCACAAGCAATAAAATAAATGGATTATGACATATTTTATCCAAGTGTGAGGATGGATCTATGATGCATCATGTCCACATGGCAAGATTATGTGAAATATTTGAATTAAAAATCCATATATCCATACAAATGGGAATTAGAGGTGGAAAATAGAACTTTGGAAATTGAGAATTCCCATAGTCCGAGAAGGAAGATGAATCAATTAATTAATAGAATAATTAGTAATGTGTGATGAAAATTTTTAGAACTAGCATAGGATTAGATTATGGGTTATATAATCCTATAGGATAAATTAGTAAATGATTGGCCAATTTGATTTAATAAATGTGATAATATCCTTTGATTAAATGCGATGGTTATGTAGAATGAATAGGAGGATGATGGCTAGATCAAAGCCATGATCAAATTGAATGATGATTAGGATTGATAAAATGCCAAGGACACATGAAATGGATTAAGAATATGCCACATTTACTGGACATTGTAAATACTATAGGTTCAAAATTGATTGATAGGGTTGATTATGATGATCAAGTTGGCCAAAAGATCAGAATTAGTGAAATGAAAAATGTGATTATTTATTATGAGAAAGTGATTAAATAGTAGACATGAACCATTTTTAGCATCTACATTTTGCCCCTCTTTGACACAATGTGATTTAGAGCATTGTGTTAAAGAACACTTATGAGAAAGCCATAACAACCTACCCTAGTAGGTATAATATTTATGGGTGTCCCCTCAATTAAATTGAAAAAATAATTCAAATGATGGTCAATTTTTTGACAATGAAGAGATGAATCCAACACAACTTATGGATCAAAAATCGAAGCTCAAACGTAAAAGTTATGGGGACTGGAGTGCAAAATGAGGGTCAATGGAGGTCCCAAGAATAGTTCCATGGGTGTTCCCTTAAGAAATTGCATAAAAAATGAAAATCATAGCTTAGTTTATTCACAAAAAGAACATGAAACCAATGCAACTAACAAATCACAAATCAGAGCTCAAATGCAAAATTTATGGGGTCTAGAGTGCAAAACAGGGATCAATCGAGGCTCTGGAAGTAGTTTTGGGCATCTAACTGCCCCAAGTGCACCCAAAATGCACCCAAGTGCACTATATGATGACCAAGTGCACCCTGTGCATACTTGGGAAGCCCAACTATGCTCTAAAAGTGCAAAATGTGCCCTAGAAGGCTTTGGGGGCCAAAATCAGTCTTACTGGACTTTGAATGGCCTAAAACTTTTTGTGCATGGCCAAAATGATAGAAAGAGGTTAAAACATGGGTAAAATTAGTTAAATGGTCAAATTTGGCCAAACTTAGGTCAAACATAGGTCAAATTTAGGGCAATCTAGTAGAATGATGACAAAGAGTGATGCATAGGGTTAGAAAGAGTGCAAATAAACTTGAAATGACTCATAATTCCATGTACATGGTCAAAACCCTAGGAAGAGTTCAAAACATAAGTAAAACTAGTCAAGAATGGTCAAATTTGATCAAACTTACTCAAACTTGCTCAAACTTGTTCAAACTTGATCAAACTTGTTGGAAAGCCATAGAAGGTTGATAGATAGTGAATGCTTATGTAGGAATGTAGGAATGCAAGATGAAGATGATTTTGGCGTATCAGAGAAAAATACCATGGTGGTGATGAAAGAAATGGATGTTAGAAGACAGGGGAGATGAGATGAAAACTATTTAGTATGAGGTGAGGAATTTTTATTTCATAAAGTACACTATATGTCAATGGAGCTTTATTTTGATATGGCAAATGGAATGCAATGCATCATGGCATAAAGGGTCAGAGCACAAATAAAAACCTTTTGAGTAAACAAGAATGATGCAGATAGAAAATGACCTTGTCCTTCTTGAGGCATATACACATGCCCCAATCTCAAAGGTACATTTAACAAACAAAAAACAAAAGATGGCCATGAACCATCTCGGCCACTCTCATAGATCAGTTTATATCATCAAGAGGCATAGGAACATGATCAAAGAAAAACAAATAAAAAATAAATCACTCACTAAACAACATAAGCCAGCAACTATTCTTGTCCATTATTAATTTCTTTTTAGTGTTTTAGGTCTTTAGAGAGTGTTTGATAGATTGATGATGTGATAGGTTAGATTGTCAGTTTGATTGATAGGTTCATAATGCTATGTTGGATTGATTATTTGGTGCAGTGCACTTAAGTCATTCAAGGTTTCCATTAAGCATGTCATAGAACTCTATAGTGTTCCACACTTCTAGGTGTCTCTTCATAAATTTCTTAAGGTTCTTAGGTATTAGGAATAAGAATGTGTCATAATAAGCTCATTTGTAAAGGCTCAAGGTTCATTTGTTGATCTTATAAACAATGAATCTTTGAGACTTATAAGGGAAAAAATAAATTTAGAATAAGAAATATACCCCAAGAAGGGTGGAAAGACCTTAGGATAGGTTTACATGAGTCTTAGGAAGGTTCAAAAAGTCTTAGGACTTCATTGATGTAATATTGCAAAAATGCAATAAAAAGTTGTTGTGCAACTTTTCAAAAGTTGTTGAGCAACTTTTTATTTTTGCTTAAAAGTTGTCAACATGGTTAAATAGGAGGTTTTAACTATTCATAACTGATCCATGTGTATTTGATCAATTGTTCATGTGTATAAAGGTCCAAGACAGCCTTCCCAAAAGACAAGGTTGTCAGATGTACATATTTTTCAAACATTAATAACAGTTCTCTTTGTTTTTGGCTCAGTTTTACTATTTTTTTGTGTTTTGCATGTGTGGTATAGACTGTAAAGGGGGGTAGATTCCATGAGGAGTTTCTTTGGTGATCTATCTATCTTATGCATTTGGTTTGATCTAAATTAGTGACTCCTAACTCAAGTTACAAAACTTTCTTTGTTGTTAAACAGTAAATCCTTAAAAAGGAGGGTTTTGTGCAAAATGAGCATATAGTTCTTAACTATATGGATCAAATAGCACAAAACCTGACCCCAAAGGAAGCTTTAGAAGTATTCTTTCAAATGCAAAAAAATTTAGTTGCAAAAATAAAGGGAGTGAATTATGCTTGCTAGCCCTAGGCTAAATCTAAGGGTGCATTTGGTCTTAATTTACTAGAAATTGAACAAGTCGGGAGGTTAGTGATAAGATCCTAACCAAGTGGAAGTGGATTTGTGGTTTAAATAGACCCTAAAGGAGTTCTTAAGATCTTTACTTGGTTTATGTACCCATTCCTTTGGTCTTCCTTTGAAAACCAAGCCTATTAGGGCCTTGCTAGGACTGTGTACCTAGGTTGATCCTTGGAGTGCTAGAGTGAACCAATCCTTGATCTTAGGGTATGTTATTAGGGTCATAAAATCTCACCAAAATCCATTTCATTTTTAGTGGTTGTGTAGTTGTTATAGTTACAAGCTTTGAAACTTCATATTTTGGCCTTGTAGCCCTATTTTACAAACCTACTGGTAGGTCACTATAGTAAGTTAAAAATTATGTTGGAGGGACTATTCTGAGGTCTTAGTGATTGTTAAAGACCATAAACATGATTTCTAGGTGTTGATATCCCATGTGAGCCATTGGGTGTGCATTGTTAGAATCAAGCCTAGTTATTTAAGGACAAGTATTGGATCTTTCCACTGTGCCATTCTGCACCAGGTGGTATTAGAGCCCGTGATTGGATCTTGTGGTAAGTTTGGTGAAAAAATGTCAGAAGGTGAAGAAAGTGAGAGGGAGATCCCTTTGAGGATCACTAATGTTGAGTTGGCTAAACTTGTGAAGGAGAAAATGGTAGAGTGTATAGTGGTGAGGGAGGAAAATAGGAGTATGAAGAGGGAGTTGGAGAAATTAAAGGGAAAGATGGTAAAAGGAGATGGTGATGAATCAGAGGAAGAGGAATTTGAAAGGGAGCCTTATGAGGAAGAAATTCCAAGGGATCAAATGCCACTCTTGCAAGCCTTGGAAAGAGTAGGGGTAAAAGGAGGAGACTTGCCTACTTTTCATGGCAAATTGAATCCAGATGAGTGCATGGATTGGTTGGAGGCATTGGACAACCATTTTGAGTGTGATCAGGTCCTTGCAAATTAGAGATTCAAATTGACAAAGACAAAACTCAAGGGCCCTGCCCTTAGTTGGTGGAACTTCTTGCAAAGTGAAAGTGAAGATGAAGGAAAGGTGCAGATCAAGACATGGAAGAAGATGAAGGTAGAGATCAGGAAGCAATTCATCCCTGCGGACTATGAGGTCCTAATCCATCAAAAATTGTACAATCTCAAGAAAAAGGATATGGATGTGAGTACATACACCCAAGAGTTTCATAATTTAACTCTTAGAACAAAGTTATATGAGACCAACAAAAAAAGTTGGCAAGTTATATAAATGGCCTGAAATATAGCATTCAAGATGAACTAACCCTGATTGCCATTGATTTAGTTCATCAATGTATCAATTTAGCTTTGAAGATTGAAGAAAAAAAAAAAAGAGGAGAGGAGAGTCTAGTTTTAATAGGGGAAGAGGAAGTAATTTTAGAGGAAGAGGAGGAAGGTTCCAAGGGAAAGGAAATCAACCCAAGGAGGAAGGAAAGAATCAAAACTCTAAAAATGAATTCAGCAATAGAGACACTTTCAGAGGTAGGAAATCTAATAACAATAGAGGAGGAGGAAATGGTAGAGGAAGGGGAGGTAGTGTATTCACTAGGAAATCTTTTACATGTAACCAAATAGGACATTAGTCCTTTAGGTGCCCTCAAAAGCTTGGAGACAATCCTAGGCAAGGAGATAGAAGGGTGCAATTGGTGCAAGAGGAAGAAGATGGCCAAAGTATCTCCTCCTACCACTCCATTACTTCAAGACCTGCAAATCCAGAGACTGGTGAATGCTTGATGCTGCAGAGAACACTTTTGAAGGTACCCAATCCTAGTGAACCACCACAAAGAAAGGCCCTATTCTGGACAACATGCAAGGTCAAAGGCAAGGTATGTAAAGTGATTGTAGATTCTAGATCAATAGATAATATAGCATCTAGAGAGATGGTTAATAAGTTAAATTTACAAAAGATACCACATCCTTGTCCCTATAAGGCATCATGGCTTACTAAGGAGAAACAAACTCTTGTTAATGAGCAAGTATGGGTAGAATTCACCCTAGGGGAATATGTAGACAGGATTCTTTATGATGTCATAGATATGGATGCTTGCCACCTCTTACTAGGGAGACCATGGCAATATGATGTCAAAGCCAAGCATGATGGGGAGACCAATGTGTACACCATAACCAAGGAAGGCATAAAATATACTATGAACCCCTTACCTGATGATGGAAAGGAAGATCATGTGGTTAGTAATGTGGCCTTTGTAGGAGAGAAAGAATTCATGTAGACCTTAAGGGAGAAGGACACTCCATGTTTTTCCATAGTAACTAGGCCCAAAAAGGAGATTTTAGTGAAACCCCAAGACAAACCTAAGGATAGACAATGGTGGGAAAGTGTTGGCCCTAAGGAAGTGAGAGACCTTTTAGAACAATATCATGGGATTGTTGTAGATAGCATTCCAACCTCATTACCACTTAAGAGAGAGGTTATCCATTGCATTAATCTTATCCCTAGTGCTACATTGCCTAATAAGGCTGCATACAAATTGACCCCAGAGAAAAATGCAGAGATTGCAAGGAAAATTGAAGATTTGTTGTCTAAAGGGTTGATTAGGAAGAGTATGAGCCCTTGTGTTGTCCCTTCTATTTTAGCACCCAAAAAGGAAGGCACTTAGAGGCTTTTTAAGAACTCTAGGGAAATCAACAAGATTACTATAAGATATAGATTCCCAATGCCAAGGATGGAAGACCTTTTAGATTGTCTAGGTGGAGCCAACTACTTCTCCAAGGTGGATTTGAAAAGTGGATATCACCAAATCAGGATAAGAGAGGGGGATGAATGGAAAATGGCTTTTAAAACCACAAAAGGGCTTTATGAATGGCTTGTAATGACATTTGGGCTATCAAATGCACCTAGTACCTTTATGAGGCTCATGAATGAGGTCCTCAATCCCTTTTTGAACAAATTTGTGGTTGTCTATCTTGATGACATCCTAATCTTTAGCAAGGACAAGGAAGAACACCTAAGGCATATAGATCAAGTTCTAAGAAGATCGCATGAAGAAGGGCTTAAGATAAACCTGGAAAAATGCACTTTCATGAAGGAAGAACTCATATTCTTGGGTTTTGTCATCTCCAAAGGCTACCTTAAAATGAATCCCTCCAAAATAGAAACATTCTTAACTGACCACCCCCTAAAAACCCATCAGAGGTTAAAAGCTTCCATGGACTTTGCAACTTCTATAGGAAATTTGTTAAGGGTTTTGGTGGGGTCTATGCACCTATGATGGACACTATAAAAGGGGGAAGGAAATGTCAATTTGTATGGACTGATGAAGCAGCAAAGGCATTTGAAACTCTCAAACAAAAGATAGCCCAAGCACCTATTTTAAGGTCTCCTTATTTCAATAAGATATTCATAGTAGAATGTGAAGCCAACACCAAAGCTATAGGGGGATTCTTAAGTCAAGAAGGTAGGCCAGTGGCCTTTCTCAATGAAAAATTAAATGAAGAAAAGAAAAAGTATTCAGTATATGACTTAGAACTTTATGCAATGGTGCAATCATTAAAAAGGTGGAGAAATTATCTACTTCCAAAGGAATTTATTGTATTCACTAACAATTAGGCTTTAAGTTTCTTGAACAGGTAGGAAAAACTCAGTCAAAGACACATCAAATGGATGGAATTTATGCAGGCCTATACCTTCTCAATTAAGTACAAAAAGGGTATATTCAACAAGGTCGTTGATGCATTAAGTAGGAGGAACCTCATGGTACAAAGCATAGAGTTAGAAAGTGTTGGAATCTCTTTCATGAAGGAGATGTATCCAAATGATGAAGATTTCAAGGAGATATACAAGACATGTTAGGAAATGGAAGATAAGTATCATACTAATTTTGTTGAATACCTCATCCAAGAGGGGTTCTTGTTCAAATGTGGGCAACTTTGTGTGCCAAGGGGGTCTTGTAGGGAAAACATAATTAAGGAGAAGCATTGTGGGAGCGTTTCAGGGCACTTTGGCTTGGATAAGACCCTAGAACAAGTAAGAAGATCTTACTACTAGCCTAAGATGTAGTCAGAGGTCAGAAAATTTGTTGATGGTTGTTTGATTTTCCAAAAGGCTAAGGAATACACTTCCAATGCAGGGTTATACACTCCATTACCCACACCATGCAAACCTTGGGATTATATAAATATGGATTTTGTATTAGGATTGCCAAGGACTAAATCAGGGCATGATAGCATCTTTGTAGTTGTTGATAGGTTCTCAAAAATGGCACACTTTATACCTTGTAGAACAACACATGATGCATCCCATATAGCTGGCCTATTCTTTAAAGAGTTACTAAGGTTACATGACCTACCAATGTATATCATATCAGATAGGGATCCTAAGTTCTTAGGACACTTTTGGAGAACATTTTGAAGAAACTAGGAACAAACTTAAGTTTTTCATCAGCCTATCACCCACAATATGATGGGAAAACATAAGTTATCAATAGATCCCTAGGTAACTTGTTAAGATGCCTAAACCAATAGCATGGAGGATCATGGAACACCATCTTATCTCAAGCAGAGTATTCATATAATGATTTAGTAAACAAGAGCATGGGCTTGACCCCTTTCCAAATTGTATATGGAAATCATCCAAAGGGTATCCTAGAACTCAAAGACATCAGGGATATGGAAAGGAAAAGTGCACAAGCACAAGATTCTGCACAAGTTATGAAGGATATACAAGAGCAGGTAAAGGACATATTGCAAACATCATCAACAAAATACAAGGAACGGGTAGATAAAAAGAGGAGAGATCTTCAGTTTAAAGTAGGTGACTTAGTTATGATACATCTTAAAAAGGAGAGGCTACCAAAGGGGCAATATACTAAGTTATTGATGAAGAAAGCAAGGTCATTCAAAATACTTAAGAAATGTTGAAATAATACCTACAATATTGATCTACCTCCAAATATAGGCCTTTCTCCCATCTTTAATATTTTTTATCTTTATGCATATAAGCCACCTACTGATGTTTGTGCTGCAGGAATAGGTTATAAGGACAGTGTTGATGTTTGTCAGTTGCCAAAAGTAATTAAACCACAGATTGAATGCATTTTGGACAAGAAAGTCACAAAGAAAACAAGGAGAGGCACCTATTATTCTTATCTAGTCAAGTGGAAAGACACACCTCATGAAGATGCCACTTGGATGACACAAACAGAGATTGAGAAAGCAAGATATCAGTTGGACACCATACCAACTCAAGGGACTTGAGTTCTTTTGAGGAGGGTAGCATGGTGCAATGCAATTAAGCCATTCAAGGTTTCCATGAAGCATGTCACAAGACTCTGCAGTGTTCCACATTTCTAGATGTCTCTTCATCAAGTTGTTAAGGTTCTTAGGTATTAGGAATAAGAATGTGTCATAATAAGCCCATTTGTAAAGGCTCAAGGTTCATTTGGTGATCTTATAAACTATGAATCTTTGAGACCTATAAGGGAAAAAATAGATTTAGAATAAAAAATATACCCCAAAATAGGTGGAAAGACCTTAGGATAGGTTTACATGAGTCTTAGGAAGGTTCAAAAAGTCTTAGGACTTCATTGATGCAATATTGCAAAAATGCAATAAAAAGTTGTTGTGCAACTTTTAATTTTTGCTTAAAAGTTTTCAACATGGTTAATAGGAGGTTTTAACTATTCATAACCGATCCATGGGTAGTTGATCAGTTGTTCATGTGTATAAAGGTCCAAGACAACCTTCCTAAAAGACAACACTGTCAGATGTACAGATTTTTCAAACATTAATAAAAGTTCTATTTGTTTTCGGCTTAGTTTTACTATTTTTTTGTGTTTTGCACATGTGGTACAAACTGTGAAGGGGGTCAAATGCTATGAGGAGTTGCAATGGTGATCTATCTATCTTATGCATTTGGTTTGATCCAAATTGCTGATTCCTAACTCAAGTTACAGAACTTTCTTTGTTGTTAACTAGTAAACCCTTAAAAAGGAGGGTTTTGTGCAAAATGAGTGTATAGTTCTTAACTGTACGGATCAAATGGCACAAAACCTAACCCCAAAGGAAGCTTCAGGAGTATTCTTTCAAATGCAAAAAGTTTTAGTTGCAGAAACAAGGGGAGTGAATTATGCTTGCAAGCCCTAGGCTAAATCTAAGGGTAGATTTGGTCTTAATTTACTGGAAATTGAACAAGTCAGGAGGTTAGTGATAAGATCTTAACCAAGTGGAAGTGGATTTGTGGTTTAACTAGGCCCTAAGGAGTTCTTAAGATTTGTACTTGGTTTATGTACCCATTCCTTGGTCTTCCTTTGAAAATCAAGCCTATTAGGGTCCTATTAGGACTGTGTACCTAGGTTAACCTTCGAGTGTTGGAGTGAACCAATCCTTGATCTTAGGGTATGTTATTAGGGTCATCAAATCTCACCAAAATCTATTGCCTTTTAAGTGGTTGTGCAATTGTTACAGTTACAAGCTTTGAAACTTCATATTTTGGCCTTGTAGCCCTATTTTACAAACCTATTGGTAGGTCACTGCAGTAAGTTAAAAATTGTGTCGGAGGGACTAGTCTGAGGTCTTAGTGATTGTTAAAGACCATAACCATGATGTCTAGGTGTTGATACCCTGTGTGAGCCATTGGGTGTGCTTTGTTAGAATCAAGCCTAGTTGTTTAAGGACAAGTATTGGATCTTTCCACTGTGTCACTTTGCACCTTTATTGGTTCACATTACTTATATAGTGTGATTTTCATTGAAGTGCAATGCTTTGAGCTTTAGTCAGTAAAAGTGTGAGTGTTTAAGAAAAAGGGGTGATTATCCACAGTGACTATTTGCAATGTTTATTGCAAGTTTGTGGTGGTTTTTTTTATTTTTAGGGTTTTTTGGGGATATTTGATGTTTTTGTGTTACTCATTTCTTTAGGAAATTTTATGATTTTTAGAGTTTATTTCAGGAGGTTTTATGATGTTTAGGGATTTTTTCAAGACATTATATCATTTTTATCAATTTGTTTAGGATATTTAATGATTTTTAAGAATTTGTTCATGACATTTTATGATTTTTATGGATTTGTTCAAGAGGTTTTATGATTTTTATAAATTTGTTCAGGACATTATATAATTCTTTTGTTGGTTTTTCAAGACATTATGTAAGTTTTAGAATTTTTTAAGGATTGTATTTGAATTTTTAGGAGTTTTTCAGGATTGTATTTGTATTTTTTTAGGGTCATATTTAAATTTTTAGGAGTTTTTCAAGATCATAAAAGCTTCACAAGTGCTAGCTCCAATCTGATATTTGTTAATTTCAATGGATAATGTATGCTTAGGGACATGCATCCAATTGAATTTCAAACTCATGCACTGTGTAGGTGATATGCCCCCAAACAAGACACAAACTATGTACAAAGGCCAAAGATAGAGTATGTATAGACTAGTGATGCTTGGGTAAGATAACAGTGGATATTAACCAATTCATGGGCCATGATCAAGGACTAGAGATGTCTTAAAATATGAAGGATGTGATCAAGGAATGGAAAAAGGGGGAAAAACTAGATGGAATCCTGGTAGATGGAGGAGCTACAACTAACTATATATGGTGCTCGTTTGCTAGGTTTTCACCATGGTACTTGCCCAAAGTGCCTGTTTGCCAAGTTTTCACTTTTGGACAAAAATTTTCTCTTGACTCAAATTTACATGTCAAGATGCCTATTTGTTAAGTTTTCATCAAGGCATCCACTTTTTCATGACATTTTTCACTTTTTTGTTTCTTTTTTTCAAGACTTTTTTTGCCATTTTTTTGATATTTTTTCAAGACCTTTTGCCATTTTTAAATTTTTTTTTAGGACTTTTAGATGGAATCATGAATGTTTCTGACCAATGCTAGACATGAAGCTATTTTTGAAGTTGTTATCTAATAACCTCTAGATCCATGAGTGACTATAACTACGTAGGATTTGATCCTAGTTTGTAGCTAAAATCAAACCATTGTAATAGCCTTGAGATATACCATTTTATATCATATGTAAGATAGTGTCTGCTTCTTGTGAATCAAGGCATCTAAGGATATTTGGGTCAACATATCCTTGGTATAAGATTTCACTAATGATGTCATGCTCAAATACTTTTTGGATAGAGATTTGATTGTGGGTTTTGGATAAGTTAGGTAGTAGGATTCGGGTATAAATAGTTGGATATAAAGAAAAACTAGGAGGATTGAGTTCAACAACTTCCCACATGAATTTTGATCAAGAGAGCTCAAAAAGACTTTGTGGCATGTTTAACACTAGAACACTTATATTCATGGCATCAACTTGTTCATCTAATATCCTTGGGAGTTGCTTAGATTTTTATTTTTCATGGTCTAATGGTGCCTTTTGGTTTTCAACAAGATACTTATTCTTGTCATTTTTTTATTTGTTTGTATCCTTGGGAGTTGCTTAGCTTTTGATTTTTCAAGGTCTAATGGTGCCTTTCGATTTTCACCAAGAGACTTATTCTTGTCATTTTTTTCTTTGTTTTCAATTTTACAATAGAAGATGGAGTTGAATCCCAAAATATACCAATGTGTTTGCTTCAAGAGAAATTACTTCTTTATGATTTTCAATCATAATGCCTTCATAGATTTCAAAGTCTATTACAAGAGTGTCATTATTGTCAGATTGATCAAAAATTGGTGGTCCACGTTGGTCCCAATCCAATAGTTCAAGATAACTTGAGGGGATGTCATCATTAGAATTGAATGGACTTTGGTTGAAGGTATATATAAGGATATTTGATTTAGTAGTATCATTGGGATCATGTTCATAAGCTGGAGGACTTAGATCCCATAATGTATCGATCCAAGGTGTATGATTGGGTTGAGAGACGGGTGGAGTTTTAGTAAGATATTTATTCTCCACAAGTAGGCTATTAGGGTCAACAAAGATATGGTCAATTGCATAAGGACTATCAATATTATTGGTTTTAGGTTGGGTACCCTCAGATGCCTTTTCATCATTCAAAAAATTCATAGTCTTACATGAGGGTACCTTAGTACTAGAAGGACCTATTTGTAATGTTTTGAATCCAAGCCCCAAACTAGGAGATCATCCTTTCATAGTAATATGTTCAATCATTCCTTATTTTTGAGATCCAAGAACACTACATCCGTCATATCCTTGTTCCTACATGATAGTAAACCCAAGTCCATACTCGCTAGGAGATTTCAAAGTGGGTTCTTGATCTACTTTTTCTTTCTCAATATTGACAGATGTATTCTCATAGGTATGTTATTCAAGTAGGCCACCTCTGCTAATGGAATTGATTGAAGAAGCAATTTGTGTACTGATCTCAAAATTTTGTGCTTGCAATGGTTATGATTTACCATAAGATTGGAGAGAAATTGGTGACTCCCTGATGTGGAATACTTGAGACATAAAGTATTCTCCACACCCTTTGCCTTCAATCGTCATCTTTTCCTTGGCCTTACTAAGGTGTATATCAGGGCCAACATATTTAGAGGAATTTATGGGTTGTGTTTCATTGTTTGTTGGGACTTGGTATGTAGTAGCATCTCTCAAATTAGTAAAAAATTGGAATGGATCTAGATCACGAGGGATGGTAACCTCCACATTATTTTAGGAAAACTTTAGACATTGATGACATGTAGATGGCACTACTTTTATAGCATGAATCCAAGGGCATCCTAGTAGCATGTTGAAATTCATTTCAATATCTAGGACCTGGGACAATGTATTCTTAGTAGACACACCAACTCTTATGGGTATTTATGATTATTCCCTTAGATAAGTGTTCACCATCATCATAGGCCTTTATTATGATTTTGCAAGAGGGATCCACATCTTTTTCAAATTAACCTAGACCCTTGACAACTTTAAGGGTAAAGATGTCTAGTCTCACACCTCCATCTATCAAGACACTTTTGACTTTAACATTATGGATAAAGACTTGAAGATGAAGGGGGTCATTGTGGTTGGGTTTTTCCTTAGGAATATCTCAGGGGGAAATTGTGATATGTTGTGATGCAGATAAGTATTGAGCTATCATTTTACATGATACTTAATAGTAGGAATCCTTTTGAACTCTCTTGAAAAATTGATCTGGGATCAACTCCAAGGTTCTGAGCAATCTTGCAACCTATTAAAATATGCTCAGTAGAAGATGAATGTGAGTTTTGACAAGGAGGCCTTTGCTATTTTGACCAATTTCAAATAAGATGTTGAATTTTCTTACCATATCAAAAGAATAACCACACAAAAGGAAATATACTTTTGTATTTTTCCATTTATTTTGAATGCAGTTATAACTATGCAACTATATGAATTCCTAAATTAACCAAGTGTTTATAAAATATAATACCGAAGATAGGGTAACAAGAAGTTTAATAAAATGAGTTGAAAATATAAATCCCTAACACACATAAGCCATGAAAAAAACACATCTACGAATTAAGCCTTTGAAAATATCAGTAGGTAACCAATGAAAATAGGAGCAGTGCTTCCTTAATTCCACTAATGCAATTGTTGATGCGAATTCAAAAATTGTAAGATGTTTCACTTTTCATCAGATCGCAAGGCCATGAAAAGTGTGCTCATGCAAGACAAAAAGCTATGAAGGAACAATATGGTGATCTCTTCTAAAACTAAGTCTGTTAGCAAAATTTGTAAACACATGACAAACACTAGAATTTAAAAATCGCTCAATCAAAATAAAACAAAAAAATTATTGGGTCCATTACACTCCATGAACATACATTCACAAAATATAACACACTCAAGCAAGAATAACTACACTTTGAATGAGAGAACCAATAGCATATATTATTGCATCAAAATAATGGTCTAGAATACACATTTAATTCCTCAATTTATAAGAAATCATCTCCTCAATTTGTGTTGAGATTGAAAGATCTATTCATCCAAATATATGCTTCTAAACTAATAAAACAAATCTATTTATGTACAAATTGACTCCCTAACTACTGCTAAGTAGGACTTCACCCTTGTTTATATAATTTAATGGGTGCATGAGCCTTTACATGTCTTAAAACAAAGAAAGCATGAGAAAATAAGATGAAAAAAGCCATTAGATGATGTAGGAGTCTCTGCAAATGCCAAAAATAGAAGCTCAACCTTCTTTGGAGGTTTGTAGGAGTTGAACTATCATTAGAATACATTTCCAGTGCATGGAAAGCTCTAAATTTGGAACTAGCAGTTAACTATTAGTGCACTTCTAACCTTTTCAAAAACTTTTGGCACACCTTTGGAGAAGCACACCTTGGGAGAAGTGCACCTTGGGAGAAGCACACCTTGGGAGACAAGTCCAACAAATGCAAAATTTTCCCAAGTGTCAAAACTAAGATTCTAGCTTCTAGGTTTTGTTCCCCTTCATACCAAAGCTATGTCTCGATCTTCGTTCTTGAATTTCTCTATGATCTCTGTCACTTGGATTGCATCCAGAAAATCTAAAGCATCATACTTATCTTTTATTACTTGCCGATAGTTTTCCTCTTCTATATGAGTCTCTGCAAAATCTTCAAGCTTTACATCCAACTCTAGCAATGCCTCCTCCATCTTAAATGCTTGTTTAGTGTCTTCATTAGTCAAAACTTCTTCAAATGTCTTTCAAAATTGTTCAATGACTATTTGCACCAACAGAGTTTATCTCTTGACTCATCTTCAAATATGTCAAGGTACACATCACTATAATACTTCTCTGCCTCCAAAATATGCTCTTGGGTTTGATCCTTGAGCTTATGAATATCCACATGTGATGTTTCCATTACTTTATTACCAGCTACAATCTTCTCAATCCAGTCATCTATTTTATCTAACGCATCCCCCATTTATACATCCATCAACATATGATACCTCTGACCTTTTTTTGATTACAATGATCAAAGGTCACTTCCCCAGGTATGTACCTCATCCATCAAACCAAAATCTTGGTTTAAAATAGAAACTAGTTTCTCCACATTATTCTGCATATGGTGCAATAACTTGAGGTTCCCCTATATTATCCAGACACCCTTTTCCTCAAAACTTTCTTGCCATAACTGACAAGCCTTTAAAAAAGCATCCACCTATATAACTACCTTTTCTATATCTTTCCTCTCTAAAGTTGCTTCAAGAGTGGCCTCTGGATTATCTATGTCAATAGGATTGACTTACTCATGCAAAAATCCCCTCATGATTTGATTCTACTTTCTCAGCTTGACCAATTCAGCCTCATCTTTGTCTAAGTGATTAAACACTTCTTTTATTCCTATAGTGACCATCAATTTAGCTATGTTCACAGTTGGCTTTCCCAGCAAGACTTCTTTGATATGATAACCATTTGTTTTCATATCCTCAGTATCTACATGCAGAGGAGGGATAGAAATGTAAGCTAACAAGTACTAATTTTTGTCCCTCATAATGAAGGCCAATGTATGCACATCACCCTTAAGTAATTCGGGCTTCTTGAGAGCTTCAATTAATTCTCTCATTCCCTCTTCCTCAATACAATATAGTTTTCTTTTATGCCTAATCATCATCTCTTTTCTCAACCACCTTGGAGTAGTTTCCATTAGAGACTTAGATGAAGAAGGGGTGTGTTCTGCTAAACCCTTTCCCTTATTGCTCCTTTGTAGAGTCCTTTCTTTTTGTGAGGTATATATATTAGACATCCCTATATCTATTGAGCCCATAGTCCTTATCTCTATATCTTGAGAAGTTTTCTAGGGTTCCTCATATGTTTTCCCCTCCTCTGATACTTCATCAGTGGGTCTTTTTTGTGGCTCTTCTTATTGCACTAGTTGCACTTGTTCTTCATTGACTGGAAGGAGAGGAGTGGTTGAACCTTTATCCAGGTGGCTTCTGACTATGAGTTGGGTCCTTTAGACTGTGACTTAGGTTGCACTAGCTACAACTCGGGTGCTTCTGGAGATTTTGGGGACTTTAGAGGTGAAGTCTATTGAATTCCAATTGGATTAGGCAATATATCAAGTTCAAAGTAAATAAAAAATTTGTACTCTTCAGGTTCTTTGTTGCTCTCTTCTTTACTCTTTTCTGCAAGCTCATCAATCTTCATGTGTGCACTTTCTATGATCTTATGAGTAGTTAGATTCAAATATTTGTATGCTTTACTTCTACTAGAGTATCCTAGGAATATGCCTTCATTACTTTTGACATCAAATTTACCTTTCCTACTCTCTTTTAAAATATAACATTTTCTACCAAATACTTTGAAGTAACTTATATTAGGTTTATAGTCATACCATAGTTCATAAGGAATCTGATTTGAGTCTTTCTTTAGTTTTACTCTATTTAAGGTATGAACTATTGTACTAATTTCTTCCTTCCAGTATTTGATTGCAACATTCTTTTCTATCATCAAGGTTCTTGCACAATCTATGATTGATCTATTCCTTCTTACACTATACCATTCTACTGAGGTGTAATAGGGGTTGATACTTTTCTTTTGATTCCTTTTTCAATTTAGAATTCATTGAATTCATTAGAAATGAATTCACCTCCTCTATATAACCTTAAACACTTTAGCTTCTTTCATGTTTCTTTCTCAACTCTACCCAAATACCACTTGAACTTTTGAAAAACTTCAAACTTATTTTTAGATACATTATTGTCATCATCCTAGAATAATCGCCAACAAATAAAATGAAATACTTATCTCCATTATAGATCTCTACGTCAATAGGTCCACAGAGGTCTGTATGAACCAACTCCAAGACTTCTTCAGATTGATAGTTCTTGCTTTTGAAACTTGTCTTGCCCATCTTACCAATTTGACAATTCTTGCGCATGCCTATGTCAAGTTTCCTATGACTAGGAATGCCTCTCACTCTTTTGTTTTTTCTTATCTTGATCAAATTATAAAAGTTCACATGACACAATCTTTTATGCCATAACCATCTTTATTCTACTTGAGCAATAAAACATGAACTTTCACTTAGATCTAGGTAGAACAAGCTACCTTTTGTTTAATTACCAGACCCAATTAGATTTCTTTTTGCATCTAGCAGCTTGGCCTTCCCATTCATGAATTCTACCTTAAATCCAATGTTACTCAATTGTGCCACACTCAGTAGATTATGTTTTAGTCCTTCAACCCAATAAGCATTATCACATTTGAGTTCATTAGTTAGTGAAATAGAACCTTTTCCTTTTATGCATTACACTTCCACCATCATGGTGATCCATATGTTCAAACTTAGTTTTATCACTAGTCATATGATGAGAACAACCACTATCAATAATCCATGTATCATTTTTTCTAACATGAGAAATAAGTATCATCTTATCATCTTCATTATCTAATTCATCTTTTACAACAATATAAACCATTTCATCATCACTACTATTAGAATCTTTAGCCATGAAACATGACTTCTTACCTTTATCCTTGTAGTCCTTGTATTTATTTGAAATCCTTCTTACCTTTGTCTTGTTGCTTTTCTTTTCTTCTTTGACTTCTCTATTTGGACACCTTGCAGCAACGTGACCAACTTCTTCACAAGAAAAGTAGATTAGAGGAATTTTACCTTTGTACTTTCCTTTGCCTTTGGGATATCTTCTTGCATGTAGGGCTTCGATGGCTTCAAGATCACTGTCAGAGCTATCTTCCTCTTCACTTTTAGATTGTTTGTCTTTAGACTTTGTAGCCTTCTTCTTGAGTGGCATCTTGGCTTGAAATGTAGATTCAAGATTGCTAGAACTATGAACATAATTTTCATAGTTATCTAGCTCGAATGTTGTCAACCTTCCCACTAGAGCATCCAAATTTATCTTATTATTGGGATCACATCTCATCTCTTGAATAGCTAACACTCTAATTGCATAGATAAGAAGAAGGGTTATGAGTACTTTTCTTACAACTATCACATCATTAATTTTCTTTCCAAACACTTTGATTGCACCTATACTAGCTTTGATTCTCTCAACATATTTTGCAATGTTTTCATCTTCTCTCATCTTCATCTGATCAAACTAACCTCTTAAGCTTTCTGCCTTGGCTCTTCTCACATTATCATCACCTCCATATATATCTTTTAGGTTGGTTCACATCTCATGAGCAATAGCACACCCTTTGACTTCATCAAATTTAGCATAGTTAAGAGTAGATACAATGTCAATCATCATAATGTTATGATCTTCTTTTCAACAATCTCCTCCACAATCAAAGTTCCAGTAGGAGCTTTATATTGGGTATTCAAATATTTCAAACCTGAATCATTGACCTGAATCTCTGATGGTTTCTAGATGTAGCTTCATCAGTTCCTTCTATGTCTCAAAGTTATCTTTGTTCAACTTGAGAATCTCTCTTCTATAAGACATCTTGATCTTTAGCTTAGGTCCTTGAAACCTTCTTTGCAAGCACCAAAAGCTCTGATACCAATTGTTGGAAATATAAGAGGAGTAAATGAGAGGGGAGGGGTGAATCGGTTACTATAAAAATAAATCCTAGATCCCTTAGATGTTAGTACAAAACATAAACTCTATTGAAACTGGTTTCACTCAATTAACACACAAGCACTTAGTTATTACTATCAATATGTTGTAACTCAGCAAACATTCTAATATCAAATATTACTAAACGTGAAGATATTAAGATATTAAGTGTGATTAACCTTAATTTAGTTGCATACACATAAAAGAAATAGCATGAACACAAGTGACACCAATATTTAACGTGGAAACCCAATTTTGGAAAAACCACTAATTGCAACTAGTTATTATTTTTCACTCTTCTGAAGTGAGCCCTGTGAGGAGCCAACCATGTTAAAGCTTACAAAACACACTATTAGGTGTGATCCTATTAGAGAATTTAATCACACTGTTAGGAGTGGCCTTGTTAGAGGTCTT
This sequence comes from Cupressus sempervirens, assembly GCA_028749045.1. NCBI lineage: Eukaryota > Viridiplantae > Streptophyta > Pinopsida > Cupressales > Cupressaceae > Cupressus > Cupressus sempervirens. The sequence continues at coordinate 521,255,336 of CM053783.1, read as the reverse complement.
TAGAAACTTCAATCTAGAAATGCCACTTTGTTAGAAGATTTACAAATAGTTGTTAGGCTAACTCTGTTAAGAGATTTGATTCACTACTACAATGGTTAGAGAGTAACAATGAAATGACCTTATTGCTTATGGAACTGTATTGTTGATTTTGGATCTCAATTCTGGCTCGAATACTTGATCCTTCCTTATCAAATTAATCTTTGCAACCTAACAAGGATATTCTGCTTATCCTTCCAATTTGCTTCCTCTAAGAATGTTTTTATCTTCCACACATTCTCACACATTCAATCCTCAACTTGATCTTATACTTATATCATATACATTGTCAAGTCAACTTGAATACAACTTATAACAATAATTCTTCATCTCTTCAGTCAGCTAAAACCAACAAAAAAATCCATTAAACTCAATATCCCAAAATAAGAAAATCCTTTGTTAGTCAACTCAGCTCGGTAGACACTAACTTTTGAAATGATTTTCTTGTGTTAACCAAGTGAACTCGGTTAACACTACAACTTCATAAACTTTCTTTGGTAACCAAGTGAGCTCGGTTAACACTGGTTTCATCCAACTTTCCTTTATTAATTGAGTGAGCTCAGTTAACACTGAACTTTTGTGAACATCTCTTTTGTGCTAGAGTGAACTCGATAGATATTATCTTCTGAACTTGGTAAACACTGGAATGCTTGACAGACACAAGAAACTACCTTCATCACCCAAGTGAGCTCGGCATACACTGACTATAAAGATATGACATTTTTTGTAACATTAAAGACAATATACAATTGATCAATTATTTTCAACAGAGTTCTGCCACTGAATTAAACCCACTATTTTCATCTCTTAAAACTCCCCCACAAATAATTAAAAAATTGTATTGTTATTCTTAAAGTATGAATAAGCATTTTCTTTGCCCACTTCCATATGAAGTGAACTTTGCAAGTGCAAATGTGAACTTTACACAAAAGTAAACCTATGAATTGCAAGCCTAATCTAGTTGATTTTTTTTTATTGTAATGTGTTTGTCTTTTTGTGTGTATTTTGAGCCGTGTAAAGAATAATAGTTTATAAACACATATAGGGAAGACGTTGAATGTTGAGGGTAATTTTATCCTTATTCGAACTATTAATGGACCAATTCAACATGTATGGAATAATGATCAAGGACAACAAGCAAGTGATATACCAAGATAGTAATGATCCTATGGTGCTTAGTGAAAAATATTCTTCAACAATCCCAAAGATGCTCTTGATTAATCTTTTAAAATGAAGAATACTCTTTAAATTTATCATCATAAAGCCTAGTTTAAAATAATTCACATTTAATTTAGCTTACAATGAATTGTGAAAATATTAGTAAGGTTCTCAATTTAAACCTGAAGATTTGAAAATTTAAAATTTTGAATTTATATTCACTAGTTCAACAAATTATGCACTAGTGAACTTGAATCATCTTATGTCCCAATATGGTTGTTCAAGTATGCTTTTTATTTAAATTTGAATACTTAGAGTGTTCCAGTGCTAATTTCAAATTATGAGAAAAAAGAGAGGATGTTCTCCTTTTACAATAGATCATTATTTAGGAATTGAAAATAAATAGTACTTGCCCATTTTTAAAAATGTAATGTGGCTCCACGAGTTTCTTTTCCTCTACTAGCCAATTTTAATTTAACAATATACAATTTTACTAATCTTGTTTACAAATTTATGATGGATACTTAAAAATAAGGAAAATAAATAAATATTAAATAAATTAAGCAACAACTACTAGTCAAAATAAACTATAGTCTTATCAAGATTTATCCTTAGAATAATAAATAAAGGATTAGACATGATATTGTGTTAGGAAGACTAGTTGATTTTTTTTTACTAAGTGAAAATGGACTTTGAAGAATAGTTTATTGTTATAGTTAGATTAGTGCAAACATAAATTATTTGCAGACATAAATTATTTTGCATGGTCATCTAGCTAATTTTTCTTTGTAATACTTTATATTAATCACTAAATAGACCATTTGTTAATAGACACTATATAAAGTAGTCATATAATTATTATTAAATTATCTAATGTCTAAGATCTTTCAAAAATTTGTATATTTAATTAGATAGATATGAATGACATCACAAATATCATTCAAGGAGACAATATAATGTTAAAGTCAACAATGTGCACTTGTTATGATATATATCATTCAAACCATTTATTGAACTACCAAAGATGTGTTAAAAAGATAAAAGAATAATATAATATTTGCATTGACTATTCTCAACATAAACCAATCAAGAAAAAGATAAATGACATTTTTAAATCAATAAATTAAAAATAATTAAATTATATAAGTTGTCGAAAAAAAATTATATATATTAACTAGTTAAACTATTGAGAAAATTGCAATGCATTAGCATTCCTTGCCCTCGACAAGAAGAACTACTAATAATAAGATAATATAATTTGTCCATTGCCATATAAAATATATAAATTTGCTAAACAATATTATTATTAGAAACAGCGTAATCTCATACCTTAAAAGAAAACATATAATTTACTAATATAATTTTGTGTTTGTGTAGCAGCGCCTTCAACAAGGAAAAAAAGTCAAGGAATACTTGAAGAACATTCCATAAGATGCGGAAATCCGAGTGGCAAGTTATCTTGAATTTTCTTTCTATATAATTCAAAACAAGTCAAAAATACATTCATTATTTTATATTTTTGTCCCGAGTTTCGTGTCGCTCTTTCATGGAAAACAGGCGTGAAGGGAGAGTAGGTTAACAATTAATACAGACAAGCAAAGCTAATCATGTAGAGTAATCCAGAGTGAGAGAAAAAGGAAGTATGATTGTTGATGAATAATGTCACGATGGAATTAGATTTACATGCGGTTGTTTAAATTTTCGGACAGAGGGGTATGAGTGAAGATGAGTGTATAGGACTCTCATTCTCATCTGCAAAACCATGAAAATGTATATTTAGAGGGGGTAAGGAAAATATACTGTATGTAGAGCTTCTCTTGCGTATATCTCTCATTGTTCGAAGGGCTGCAACTGTGCTTGAGTAAATCTTCTCGATCTTCTCCTCAGATTCAGTGCGCTGCTGGTGAGGCTCAGATCCAGATGTTGTTTGAAGCTCAGATTCAAATTCGGATCTTGTTTGAAGCTCGGCCGGAGAAGGAAGTGGATGCTCTGGGAACAAACTGAGTAGGGTTTCTTCACATTTCTTGACGAGATTGGAGAGAAGCTCTGTGGTGAAGAATGGCTGTTGCAGAACCTCCTGGATGAATGGCTGCCGTAACACGCCTCCCGTTCTCTTGTCATATTTCTTCAAGATCTTCGCAACCCCTGTGTAGTCATGGTCTCGCTCAACGGACAAATTTGACAAAACGGGGGTTTTGAATTTGAGAAAGGGGGAAAATTAGGGGAATACCTGTGTAATTGAGAGCACTGTAATTCTCAAGCAGAACCATTTCGCCGTGGAAATTCACAATGTCTTTCCTCAGATTTATCTTCTCTTCCTCGTGTTCTTTGTCCGAGAGAGGTACACCGTTGGATCCAGTTCTGGTCTTGAGCTTGTCGATCCTGTCATGGAGTTCCTGTTATGTGGGGTATACAGATCAGTAAGATTGAGCTCGGAGAAACCTCTCAAACGCACATAATTGTGCCTACTTTAATCATGTGAAATGGCATATAATCGTCTAAACATTTCTGGAAGTAGACGAACGACCAGTTTATATTGTTTGTTATTAGGGATATACTACAAAATCCTAAATTTGATGTAAGAACAGCACGGGTTGTTATATTTATGATATAAATATCAGTGTTTAGGATTATTTTTCCAAACTTTTTAGTCAATACTCGTGAAATTTAAGTCAATAGATTTGACTCCATAAAATCACAGTTGAATCTTGATAGCTCGCAATTATCGAAGTCTTCTCTATTTTTCAAGAATTCGAACTTCCGGCTCACTGTCAATTTAAAAGTAAAAAGCAACCTGTTACATAAACAAATTCCACCCAAAATGCAAAAGCAATTTCCGAAATCTCATCCCTTCCACCTGAACTAAACAATTTTATTTCTGTATGTAGAAATTATATGAGAAGTAATCAAAATCCGCATCCCTGCCTCAATCAGGAAGGTTATTTTAGTCAGATCAGAGTTTAAAAGCTTAGTTCGAATGGATTTGGTTTGCACTTAATTTTCCGATTAAGTGTAACTTAACAATGACAGGGATAACAATGATTCAGTGAATTTGAAAGCTAAAATGTCAATGTATGCCGCCTCACAGATTACTTTGGATCTGCAGACAATAAAAAATATTTACTCTTCAATTCTTGGACGATTTTGAAAATAATTAAAGATAAACATCTGAACCGTTCATAACCTCTCGTTCTCACAAATACTTCAAGACTGTGTGGCAAATCCGTCCTTTCGACGAGCGATTAAGAATAACAATGAATGTTAAGCATACAAAAGCAGGGCTAACAGTAATTTAGTAAATTTGGAATTAAAAAAAGACGAGTATGCTGTCTTACAGATAATCTTCGACCTTGCAAACGTTAAAATTCTAATTTTCCGTTTCCGTTTCCATTCTTTAACGATTTCGGAAATAAAATGAAAGAACACAAACATCACTAAATGAGACGTTCATAATCTCTCATACGCTTAAAAACTGTGAATCAAATCCATACCTTGTGACGAATAATGTATTCTTCTTCCTGCTCCACAAAGAAAGAATTAAACTTCTCGATCTCGGCGTTAAGCAGCTGAACAAACATGGAATCCTCAACACTCCGAGTCATCCCCCATTTACCCTGCCCTGGATCACGATCCCTCTCTTCAAGCCGCGGCCTTTTGCGGTCTCTGTCCTCTTCCCCTGCCACGACCTTCACCAGCTTCTTCAACTCCTTGTACGCCACAAACTTATTCCGCCATTCCGGCAGCGTCTGCTCAATCTGCACTTTCAGCCTTTTCCCGAACTTCATGCCTACAAACAAAACAGTGCAAATCTGGGATTCAAAGAGAGCAAAGGGCTAAATTATGGGAGACAAAGCTGTGAGAAGGATTGGGCGCAGGCATATCTGGAAAATGGAAAAGGCAAAAGGGGCTAGAAATAAGTAGAGTGGAATGTGAGGATAATGGGCGTCACGACAGGCCACAGATGCAGCATTCAATGGCGGACGAAAAGTATCTCCATAATATTCTGAGAATAGGAATATTAGGACAGAATATGCTGACTGGCATATACACAAAGCTTGGATATTCTCTTCAAAATTATAAAACCTAATAAGATAACTGGATTACCCCATCGCTTTCATTGTCAACCGCCCATACTAGACTCATTCCCACAAGTCGTAGGCCAAACCTGAATATATATATGTTATCTAATGTTGGATTTGAGCAAAGGTGTGGGTTTCTTGTGACAATAGTCGTTGCCCTACAAAGAAAATTCGCTTCTTTTGGGGTGAAGTACAAGTTAAAAGAGCATATGCTTTGAGGAATATTATTGTAGAAATGTACATTTTATATTTGAGGAAATCCATTGGAAGAGAGGGAGGAGTTGTTTGGATTATTTGTCACGTTAAAGGATTTATTTTGGTACTATCATTTTCAAAGTATTGTATAATTGTACAAAATGTACATTTTAAATTTGACAAAATCTAAGAGAGGAGAGGAAATGGAGGGGCCAGTTTGGTTTTGATGTTTAATTTTTTATTAGGATATTTGGTTGTCTCTTTCCAATATACTATAATATTAAGGTTTTTCCTTCCTTTTTAAGTGTTTAGATTTTGTTGCATGATGCTGACATGTTATTTTGTATTTTGTTAATGTTAATTTATGACGTTATGAGGACTACTAGTATTACCTACAAAAGGAATATCCTAAATCTATTTCAGAAATATTCCTCTAAAACTCTCTTGCATGTTGTTCTTTGAATTCTAGATTTTGTTCATGTATATTGATTTGAATAGTTTTCTACTATATATTTTGATGAATTAAAAATCATTTGTAGGAAAATATTATTTGTAAAATGTTCAATGAATGTCACTTGAATCCTTCGTAGTGTTAAAGAAGATGTTTTCTAGAATTTAACTAAAGGTTTATAATTATAGATTTCACCTTGAAGTAGTTAATCATATGAATGTTGTGCTTTTACATGGTCTTTTTTATATTTTTATAATTCACTTTTTGGCGCAAGGCTAGTAGGAGAAACAAACCAATTCCAATCTCCTAACACATTGCCAAGTGTACACGCGTAAGTGAACTCATATTCTGCAGCAAGAACCAATTTACTCATGAATAGATACTGATTTGATTAGAAAACTTGCATGATAAAATATACATTCAACATGTCTAGTTGTAAGGCCTTCCAAGTTGTAGCCAATACAATTAATTACAACATCAAAGCTCAAGGCTCACAATCTTGAGACTTTCTTCTACTTCTCTCTCTACCAACTTACTTTCCTAAATCCAATCCAAGTCCTTATACAACCAACAAGACCACAAGTCAGTCTATCAAGCAATTGATTACAAAATGGGTCTTGCCTTAAAGGAGAAAACTGACCAAAAGTGAATCTGCACTCTTAAGGATATGTTCACACATGATCCAAGAGGTGTTCCTCAACTACACAAGACACCATGTCATCATAGGAATCACACAAAAGGAAACTCCACGATATGTTGGATGAAACAAGTAGTGAAAGCGAGTAGAGAAAGAGGCACAATTTAACTCCAAGCACAAAGAACATTAGTTTTCACACACTTAGGATAAGGATCAACAATGGGTCCACATTAATATGCCAAACACACTCAACTTGGAACCATGAGAAGAAATTACTAATCTTCAAACAAAAAATTGGTACATAAAATATTTTTGGTTGATGCAAGATTGCTCATTGACCCAAGATGCTTCTACATCAAACACTTGGGGTAAATAAAGAACTAATGTCCACATCAAGAAACCCTAATGCTTTGACCTGAATCATAAAGATCCAACTTAGCTTGTCTTATCCATGAACCATCTTCAACTAGTGTATCCTTCCATTGAACAAAGTACTCCATGTAGTATTTTCTTCAACCTATTATCCAAAACCTTCTCAATGCTTTTAGTCTTCCTCTTGGGATAGTCTAGGTTATCTTTTAATTTGTCATTTGATTCAAAGTACTCAAAGATGTCTGCAATATTGATATTGGTGAAATATCCATGTGCTCTAGTAATTCAAGTTCAAAAGCATTCCTACTGTCAAGTTTTCTCAAGATCTTACAAGGACTGAACTTCTTTATCTTCATCTTTCTATAGGTACCAACTAAAAATTTGTTCTTCACTTCATCTCAACTTCAAAATATTTGTATCTTCTTCCTTTATATGCCCTATGTTTATACTCTTGATTACTAGTCTCCATAATCTTCCTTACTTCTTCATGCAAATTCTTCATGAAATCCACAAATTTCTCTTCTTTAGCACTCCTTTTTATTTCAATACATGAATCTCTCAACTCAGTAGTTCCTTTAGGATGCATTACATTTAGTATCTCAAAAGGTGTCTTCTTAGTACTCCTATTTATAGTATTATTATATGCAAATTCTACTTGTGCTAAGATCAAGTCCCAATTAGCAGACTTATCCCCAATCAAACATCTCAACATGTACCCACACTTATATTCACAACTTTAGCTTGTTCATCCACCTATAGATGAAATGTAGAACTAAACTTAAGCTCAACATCCAACTTCTTCCAAAGTGACCTCTAGAAATAACTAGTAAACTTAGTATCCCTATTTGAAACAATAGTCTTTGGCAACCCATGCAATCTTACCACTTTCTTAAAACATGATTCAACCACATGCACTGCATCACATGTCTTCTTATTGTACATTAAGAAAGTGCACTTCTCTAAACCCTTCTACCCAAGGTATCCCATGAGTTGGAATGCTTGAATGGCGGCTTAGAGCTCCCTACCCATTGAGTGCAGAGGTGTGTGCATAAGCATATGAAGATCTCTTAGCTGAGCCTTGGAGACAGAACCCTTGCCAATAAACCATGTAATGGGAGATTCCTTAAACAAAAGCAAGACTGCTAGTGTCAAAAGAACTCTCAATATGTAATGCAAGATATGAAGCTAAACTAGGATGAGATGCACAATGCAACTAGATTAAGCAATTGAGAGTGTTACAAAAGCCATTGTTAATTTAAGTTATGTGATTTATGCTATAACAAAGGAAATTAAGTTATCCTAAATTAATCTGAGCTAAGATGAAGGATGCAAGAATCAGACAAGAAGAGTAGAAGTTCTCCACAAGTGCTCCAAGAAAACCCATCAAGAAACCTACAGCATAACAATAGCTTAAAATTGGGATCCTTAGAGAGGGAGAGAGCTCTCTCTTTTAAAGGTATATGGACAATTGAGATCAAGATCAAGAAATGAGGGATCAAGGGTGGGGGTTGACTTTTAGCATGATCCATGTGCAAGAGTAAGTCAACTAATGAGAGAGAGTTGGCTTTTCATGTGAGAACAATAGTTGTTTCTCTTGATTTGTAAATAGGAAAAACACTTTATGTGTGCACATTAGAGTGGGTTAGAAGAATGGGGTCTTTTATTTAGTTAAAAGGGGAAATGTTCTTTTAATCGAATATGAACTTAGGATATTATAGTCAAACTATAGGTTAAAATCAAATAAATTGATTTTTAGCAATTTGGCCTGGGCAAATGATTAAATAATTTAGCCAAAATGTTGAGAAGGGGACTAATAGTTTGCATGACCATTTTTAGGTGATTGAATTTTCCCCTCTTTGAATAATATGTGATCAATTTAGGAACACATGATGTCAAAGAATATAGAAGCCAAGTAGATAGTAGTAGATAGAGTGATCAGATTCTGAAGAATGAAATGCAGAATGAGATAGCAAGTCTAAGTGAATGTACAATCTAATAGCTCAACAATACTAAACACTAGGAGAGAGAAGTGATATCAAGACTCAAGAAGAGTACTAACATCAAGAAAAGCAGATAGATCGAGAGAAAATGAAAGGATCAAGCATGTGCTCCTAAGAAATAGTTGTAGCAAGCAATGATAGAGTATTTATGCCCCCTTGGGATCAAAATTGAAATGAGGTAAAGGGAATTCAAAAATGAACAAGATATGATAAAATTGAGATATAGCAAAGTCCATGATGATAATGATGTGATTAAATCCCAAGAGTGACCATAAGGAGGTGATAGAATGCCTCAATTTGACTAGAGTTGACCAAGAAGGATAAAGCCTAAAAATTAGGTTGAATCACATGGAAAGATGATTTAGAAGAGAAATATGTGAATTGAAGTGGGCATGGAGTGTATAAATAATGAAGATATGAAGAAATGAAGATGCCCTAGCAAAGATTCAAAGATTAGACCTCAAAAGGTTAGGTAACTGCATAGAAGAAGGTAGAATTTTGAAATGCAATTTTGACCATCAAGATGAACTTGGATATCAATTTTGATCCCAAAAATGGATCCAGTATGTCAAGCTTAGCTAGGGGTGCAATTTTTGCAGAATTCCAAGGAGTTTGAAAAATGGGTCAAAATTAGGTCGAAGGACTATATAAGGGGTCCAAGGATCATTTTCAATTCATTTGTCTTTTGTGATTTTGAGTCATCTTGAGAGAGAGCGATGGATTTAGCAAGCATTCCAACCCATATACATCATTTTGAGTGCAGATGATTGTGCAACTAGCCACCCGAGTACAAGGCCCTGGTGAGTCTTCAAAAATTTCACACTTTTTGATCTATTAAATGTATTTTGACACATTTTTAATGCATTTATATGAGTTTTTGAGAACATATTGTGTGATATTTAAAATTATTGCACACCTATGTTGACAAGTATCGTGTGATACTTTTGTGAACAAAAAAGTATTGCATGGCTTGGCAAGGTATATCATATTGAGGGTACCCAAATCTTGCATGATGCAATGCAAACTACCACATGACCAAAAAGTATCACCTGATAGTTGTAAAAAGTATCACACGATACTTCATCAGAAAAATGTATCACATGCCTATTAGAAAAAGTATCGCACAGTTATATTTTGAGCATTTTTGAATTTTTAAGAGCATATTTTTCATGTGGGATCATTGTTTGATGTTGTAATTAGTTGTTAATGGTGTCACTTGATCCACTATAACTGGTAATAATGTTTTGTTTTCATTTTATTTGATTATGCAATTTTTTCCCCCTAGCATTATTGATCTAAGCCCCCAACGTGGTGGGCTTGTGGGTCCTTTGTCATCTAGAGGCTGACAAGAAGGTCGCTATAGATAGCATTGGATTCAAGTGCTTGTTCCACATGCCCCATATTCAGGAAAACTTTGGTTTGTTGACAACTTTAGTCATGCAGTGGTACGGTGGGTATAATACTTTTCATTTTCCCACTGGTGAGGCTACATTACTCTTGAGGATGTGTATTGCATCTTTCATGTACCATGCCATAGAGATCCTATGAGTATGATCATTATATTTTTTATGTTTGTTCATTTTTAAGTTTATAATCCCCATATGAGGTGTCTGATGTGAACATTTATATGTTACAAGTTTATTATGATCAGACCTTGACAGAGGGGAGGCTAGCAGTCCAACAATTTTTTGAGGATGTGACCATCCTAGACCGACACCTTAGTTGGGAGAAACTCATAAATGAGTATTGGGGTCAATATCCCTTTCCTTGCCTCATTTTCTCACTGATTTCCTAGGCTTTGGTCACTAACAGGGGCCAAAAGGGCTTCCCTCTAGGATGGGGCAGATTGGTTGCAGATCTGATTGGGTAGCCTAGGAGGATGGCATGGAGACCTAGCATCCTCATAGACATGTACCATGAGTTTCATGAGATAGTGTATGTGATGGTAGGACCTGGGCATGTGGCACAACTCTAGCACAAATATGGGCCTAGGAACACATAGCAGAGATACAATTATGAGTGCAGCCACAAGTGTGTAGCCACCCCTTCATCTACAGATATATAGGGTTCATCCTCCAATCACCTAGCAAGGATGTGACATACTACTGGCAATTGTTTGATGAGTTGACATCCTTTTTTTGGCAGCCGTATCATCAATGTGCTAAATGGTTAGATGCTTGGGAGCTTGAGTATATGTGGTATAGTTGGCCAGTCATGGGGAGGTACTTAGATATTATTGAGCATTTTCTCATCAATTGCATTTGGAAACAATTTGGATAGAGGCAATTTATTTCCATGGAGACCACACACATATGCCCACTTTCATGGAGAGGACTAGGGATGACTACTGATGTTAGACTACCAGTCAACAGTGAGAGATATAACTGCCCTTATGTGAGAGCCTTGGGATTACTGGACAAAATTAGTAGATGTTGGGGCTGATCCAAAATATCTTTATGAGATGCAAAGGCATCACTTCCCTTAATTCACTAGACCAAATACACCACATGTGGTAGTAGGGTATGGAGGAGATGGTAGAGATGGTGGTAGAGGCAAAGGAAGAGGCGAGAGATAGATGGAGGTTGTGAGAAGTTCCCAAGGGATAGGAGTAAGATAGATGTAGGCCCAAGCCATGAGAGAGAAGATTGAGGAGGAGGAGGAGGAGGAGGAGCTCCCACTAAGGCATAGGAGGGTGGAGAGGGTGGAGTCACAAGAGAAGCCTATAGGAGGGGGTGGAGAGGATCCCTAAGATGCTCAGATACAAGCACTAGAGGTGGAAGTGTAGGGGTTGAGGACAAACATAACAGTTTGAGACTGGTAGCTAGTGGATGCTCGGACAGAGGCATATAGTTGAGAGTGAGAATTGAGGGATGATTTAGCAGAGGCCAGGTGAGAGGTGGAGTGACAGACAACTAGGGCAGCCTGCTATCACTGGGTATACATTATTGTAGTTCCTATGGATCAATAAGAACCTATGTAATCAAAGAGGGTTGGTAGATTAGATCAACCACCTTTGAGGACACCAATGGCTCCTCCTTAGACACAACCTACTCATGAGGGGGGGACCAATCTTAGGTCCATGACTTGGTCTAGTTTGATGTCCTTGTGATATTTTATTGTATCATATGTATTTTGAGACAGTTATCCAGATTTTGGATCCCATATTGTATTTGATCGATCTTTATATATATATATATATATATATATATATATATATATATATATATATATATATATATATATATATATATATATAGTATAGCTATGAGGATATGAATATGATCTATATCAAATAGCTATGTAGGAATTCAACCTAAGAATCAAAGACATGTACGTCAAGATGACTAACGTGGTTAGATTCCCTAAGTTTTGTATAGCAAGATTGCACATGTATCAAGGCATAAGTATTGGCATAACCCTCGAGTGGGGTTCTGCCAAAATAGACAAGGATGATACATTGTAGGTCAAAGTGTCAAGTAGGAAAAGCACAAAAAGCTCTCAACATCTTAGACTAACAACGTATACCCACAAGAAGAAAACAAGTAAAACATGTCCCATGCCTCTAGCATTCTAGTCCATGACATCCTCGAAAGACTATTAGGGAGGGAACACTCAACAAAAGGAATCATCATAGACAACACACAAAGAAGATAAAGTTCATAATATATCAAAAATTTTAATGTTTAGGTGGGTGGGTGTGTGTGTGTGTGTGTGTATGTTACATGGTCATTTCTTCAAAAATTGCATTTGATAGTGAAAAATATCATAGCATGCTAGGTTGTAGTTAAGATATCTAAAAAGTGTTAAGAAACACTCAATTTCAAGGGTGGGGAAGTGTTAAGAAACACTATTTTAGGTGAGTTGCCAAAGAAATCCTAACACACAAGAAGACCTTGATAAGCTAAGCAGTTGTGCCCCCTAAACGAGGACAAGAGACAATTTCAAGATAGGAAATGTATTGTGAAATGAGTGAGACTGATAAACATAGGTGCAAAGGTCTCAAGTAGTACCTATTTCTAGGTTTTCATCACTTGGAAAAAAATTTTGTGGACATTTTTTCAATTTAAAATAAAAATAAAAATTGGTGATGTGTCAAAGCACCTATTGCTAGTTTTTCACTAAGATGATCATTTTTTCAACACATTTTCTATTTTTAGGATTTTTTTAAGATCTTAAGATATATACAGAATAGCTAAGACATAAGAGCTTTAGGCATAGAACTTTTTTAGATATAAAATTTTGATAGGCTTTACAATTTGTTCCCCTTCAGGAGTAGAGAGTTGATATGCACTAGATCCAAATGTTGTTGTGACGATAGAAGGACCCAAAAAGTTAGGCTCAAATTTCCCCTTTTGCTCCCTATTTTGATGATTCTTAGGGCTCTCTCAAAGAACAAGTTCACCCACTTGGAACTCACAAGGATGGACCTTTATGTTGTAGCTAGTAGACATCTTATTTTGATAAGCCCTCATGTGATAAAAAATAACCTTACAATGCTCATTGATGGCTTATATCTTGTGTATCCTCATAGCCCTATGGCCTTCATCAATTATTAACCCATTTAGAGAGCCTTGTAGTGAGGGAATCTCAACTTCTAAAGGTAAGGCAAGCTTAGAACTGTGGACTAGTAAAAAAGGTGTAGCTCTTGTAAGAGTGTGTATAGTGGTCTTGTAATCCCATAGTGCCAGATTGATCTGTAGGTGCCAATCTCTACCTGATTTTTGGACCATTCTATGTAAGATCTTTAGTAGTGTCTTATTAGAAGCCTCATCTTGGTCATTCCCTTGAGGATAGTATATAGAGGACCAATATTGTTTTATCTTAAATTTCTTGTAGATTTGTTTGAGGTCCTTATTTTTGAATTGTCCTCTTTTATTAGTGATAATGGAAGATGGGATATCATAGCGATAAATGATGTAGTTTAGAATAAACAAGGAAACATGTTTTCTTGTAGCAGTAGATAAAGGTACAACTTCAACACATTTTGTGAAGTATTCAATTGTTGTAATGATGAATTTGTGCCCACTGGAAAGCTTGGATGAATTTTTCTCACTAAATCAAAGGTCCACTACTTAAAAAGTTGATATGTGATAGAATAGATAAGCTCACACCTAGGAGCATGAATCAAGTTACCATGTAACTAATATTTCTTGAAGATTTACCATATTTGACAATGTTACCCTGCATAGTTGGCCAATAGTAACCCACCCATTAGCAATTTTTGAGCAAGTGCAAGGCCATTAGAGTGTGCCCCACAAATCCCATTATGGACTTCATCTAGTGTTATTCCATACTCTTCTAGTTCTATACACCTAAGAAACATTCCATCTAGACCCTTCTTATACAAATCACTAGAGACAAGGGTATAGTGTGAGGCATTGCAAAGAAGTTGGCATTTTTGGTTGTGTATGAGATGTTTAGGAATTATTTGATCATGTATGTAGGAGAAGATGGAGAAGTAACGATAGGAGTCATGATCGACAATAGTTTAGGTCACATGACTATTAAGGGAGTCATATGCAGGATGATGTAATTCTTCCACTAGGAACTCAAAGCATGATTCATGTTCTTGTAATTGTGGAATAGATGCTAGAGTGGCCATAGTATTTGTAGCCTTTCTTTTTACCCTATGAATTTTTTGAAATGTCACAAATATGAAGTACTTCCTTAAGGCATCAATAAATTTATTGTAGGGTACAAGCTTGTAATCTTTAGTTTGATAGTCATTGTTAACTTGATTAATGACAAGTTGAGAGTCACCATAGATGTGCAGTAATGAAATCCTCCATTCTAGAGTCATTTTAATCCCACTAGTTAAGACCTCATACTCTTCTCTATTGTTGATGCATGGAAACAAAATTTTGTAGGACTTAGGAATTTTATAACCATGAAGGGTGACAAACAAGATTCTTGTACTAGCTCCATTCTAGGTGTGTGAGTCATCGAAGAACATTTTACACATCATTTCAATGATATACATGATGGAAGCATTAGGAAATTAAATCTACATGGGAGCATTGTCTTTTAGGGGAAACTCAATAAGTTGATTAGCTATGGCTTGTCCCTTGATGACTTTACGTTTGATGTATTGAATGTCGAATTCCAAGAGAATCATCATCCATTTAGCAAGTCATATAGTCAGTGAAACTTTACTTAATAGTTATTTAAGGGGATCAATTTTTTCAATAAGATGCACCATGTGAGCAAGCATGTAGTGCCTAAGCTTTTAGGATGCAAATACCACTATGAGACAAGCTTTTTCAATGTTGTTATAATTTACTTCATAAGCCACCAAAGTGTGCCTAATGTAGTATATAGTACGTTCATTTCCATTCTCATCACTTTGTGCTCGTAATGATCCTAAGGAGGAATCTATAGTTGAGATGTATAGGATCAAAGGTTTTCCTAGTATAGGTGGCATCAATATTGGAGATTTAGCCAAATATCCTTTGATTTGATTAAGATTTTTTGACATTTCTCATTTCACATATAGGTGGAGCCTTTATGCAAGTTCTTGTTGAAGTATTGTTCTCTATTAGCTAACTGAGATATAAACCTCCTAATAGATTAAAGATGTCCTTGAAGACTTCTTAATTGATTGATGTTCTTAGGAGGGAGCATTTCCTTAATGGATTGCACCTTTTCTGGATCAACTTCTCTATCTTTTGTAGATATGATGTACCCTGGTAACTTTCTTGATACCAAAGGCACACTTTTTGGGGTTTAGCCTAATTTGAAACTATTTCATGCAATCCAATATCAAAATAAAGTCCTTAAGGTGTGTATCTCTTTCTTTGGATTTAGCTAAGGTGTCATCAACATAATTTTCTATATTCTTATGTGTCTTATTCTAGAAGTTATTACCCAAAGGGCATGACATTCCAATATAAAATACCCCATGCACATGTAAAGGCCATTTTATTTTTCTCTTCAGGAGAAATTTTGATTTGATTGTATCTAGAAAAGCCATCCATTAAAGAGTAGATTTCATAACCTATTGTCATGTCCATTATCATGTCTATGTTAGGAAGTGGGAAATCATCCTTAGGGCATGCTTTGCTCAAGTCTCTAAAATTGGTGCACACACAGATGGACTTATCATGTTTGGACATAGGTATAATGTTGGAGATCCACTTTGCATAGTCAATAGCTCAGATGAAGTTTGCACTTAAGAGCTTTTCTAGTTTTGCTTTAACCAAGAGAGCGACATGTGGATGCATTTTTCTCAACTTTTTCTTGATGGGTTTGAAACTAGGAGAAATAGATAAGTGATGCATGATAAGGTCTTGTCAAGGCTAGGCATGTCTGAATAGGTCCATTTAAAGTTGATTTTCTTTTCTTGGGAGAATTTAGTAAATTCCTCCTTTTCCCCACCTGATAATAATTGAGCAACATGAGTGATCTTAGGAGACTCTTCTATACCAAGATTCATAGATTGTGTAGGTTTAATATTAACTGAAGATCTATCTTGGAAATATCTAGGAAGACTACCAAGCACCTCATCCTTGGGCACCTCAAAGAGTTTTTCACCCTAGGATACATCTTTATTTTTACTTTTTTGAGATTCAGACATTGCCAAATGTATGTGTGAATAGTGGGCCTTAGATTCTCACACACACTTCAACATGGTCTTTACCAAAGAGATCATCCTAGAATGAACATTGAATTGTTAATCTAAGTAATCTAATCAATGCAACCTGCTACCTTCTAACTAGAAGGATTTTGCATTTGCTCTTAGACCGAGAAGTGGACAACCAAACCTTTTAGTATGAATAATTTATGCAACTAAATGATAATTCAATTAACCTAGATGAGAGATGTAATTAATCTAATAACAGATAAAAGCAAATTAAACTATATGATTGCATTTTAATCTATATGATATTAAAGTTAAGGAATGAAAGCTATGAGAATATTAAGAAAATGAGTATGCAATTCGATAATAATTCAATGTAATTCAAATTCCAACCATTTTTAATGAGAAATTAGAAGCCTCTTAAATAGAATTCCTAAAATTGATCAATGGTTAAGATCAACTTAGATCAATGGACAAGATGGGAGATGAGACCCAGTCAAGATGAAAGATTCCTAGTGTAGGTGAGGTTAACTAACTCAAATCCTGAGTGTGATGGAGAGTTAGCTGAAAATTCACTTGAGTATGAGAATAAGTGGATTAAGTGAATTCCAATTCAAGAGATAGATCACTCAAAATTCCCATTCCTAAACTGAAGAGAAGAATTTAGAAGGTTATTTAATTTGATAAAAGGAGATATGACCTCATAAATGCATATCTAATTAATTGAGTAATTAAACTCAACAATTAAGATAAGGACATTGTTAAATTAAATAAATTTAATTCCTTAGTACATTATCTTTAGGAGATAATTTAATTTAATTAAAGTACAAACACTCATAATTAAATCAAATTTAATCAATAGGTTTAATGTAGCTAATTCAAGTCAATAATTTTAGGAATTAAATAAATAGTATGATTAATGTAGATTAGGTTTTTCTACATCTGACAATTAAGTCAAGTAGTGAGAACCATAATGAGAATTGCCTAGTGACATAGGACTTTAGGGTTGATCAATTAGACCAGAATTGGTTAACATGGCAATGTGCCAATTTTGGGGTATTACGTTTGCCCCTCTTTGAATGAATGTGCGAGAAGCATGTTCAATTCAAAGAAAATTAGAAGTATGATACGTAGATCAAGAAATGAGATTGGTTTCGCAATTAATGATACAAAGACAAATTAATAAGCTTTCTAAGGTTATCTCCATAATAGGGCTTAACCTTAGGGAATCTAGATAGAACACCTAGATACCGAATTTGATAAGCTTTTAAAGATTATCTCCAAGACAAAGCTTAACCTTAGGGGATCCAGATAGAACACCTAGATAGCAAAGTTGATAGAATAAAGATTGTCAAATTTCATAGAATTGTTCCCACAACAAGACTTAATCCTCAGGAGTCGAGGTTTAGACTATCCCAATGCCTATCCATTGAAAAGTGATTGGAAGCTAGTGCCTAGAATTATCCCTAGAATGAGGCTTAATTCTTAGCAAAAGTTAGGATTATCTCTAGAACGAAGCTTAATCCTTAGCAAGAATTTGGAACTATCTCCAAAATGAAGCTTAATCCCCTAGAGTCTAGATAGAACACCTAAATAATAGTCCAAAAAAATAACAAGATCCAATCATGAGTCATAGAATCATCCCCAGAATGAGGTTTGACCCTCAAGAGTCAAGGTTTAGACTATCGCGATACTTGTCCATCAAATTTTGATAAAGGCTGCTATAAGATGTGATTAGTTGATCAAAAGATGAGATATATGACATAGATGCTAGATAGAAAGGGGACAAGATGCCCCAAGCAATGAGATTCCCTGAACGATGAAGACATAAGTTTCAGATTGAGTTGAGATTCAGATTCAATGATGTAATCATCATGCCCCCTCGAGGGCGAAATTGAAAGATGACACACTAGAAATATGATATAGAGCAGTATATTGAGAGAGATAGAAGAAATCAAAGATTGAAAAGAATATAGAAGAGATCAGAATGATGAGGAAAAAATTTGAAGTCAATCTGGAGTGATTTCGAGGTCTAGAAGACCAAGTTTGACTAAAGGTTGACTAGAGTTGACTATAGTTGACTTTTTATAAATTTTGAAAATATTGTGATTTGAAAAGATTCCAAGATTCACAAAATAATAGAAAAATTAGGTTGTACAAGCATTTGATTGCATTGGTCCCAGAATTTTAAAATGCAATTTTGAGCTTTTTAAGTGTGTCGGATTTTGAATTTGACCCTGATAATGAATTAAGAATGGTGAAATTAGCTAGGAGGTGATTTTCACACCAATCATATCACTTTGAAAAATTAGGTCAAAACCTATATAAGAGCCCACAAGGTCATTTTAAAATCATTTTCACTTTTGTCTTTAGTGAAGAAGAGAGCTCTGAGGTGAAGATGGTGATCTCGTTGTCTACACATCAATCTGAGCACTCCCGATGACACAGCCAATCAGTAGACTATGGACATCTAGTGAGTGGTTGATAATGTTGCCCCACATTTAACTTTTCACACTTTTCAAGGTTATTTTAGCATGTTTTTAGGAGTTTTAAAAATTGTCACGTCGCTTCTTGTGTGAGGACGTCTCTCCTTATGTGAAGCCAATCTCTCCTCACGTGAAGAAGTACCCAACTTGTACTTCTTCACCCAATTTAGTGGGTTTTCTCACATGGGAGATGCCCACATGTCATGCGAGGAACCCCATATATTGGGCATTCTTCAATGAGTGTTTGATCACTCTTCACATGAAGAGTTGTTTCCTCGTGCGAAGATGTACAATCTTGCGTGAGGATGTGAGATTTTGCATGAGATTCTAGTGTAAAATGCAAGTTTTAAAGTTTTAATTTTGATGTTTTCATTGCAATTTTTATACTTCTTTTCAACATATTTGTTTGTCAAGCAAAGAATGATCATTTTCATGTTGTATTTGTTCATGTATGCAAGTTACCTTTGATGATATCAGATTTCAATCCCATTACCCACCATACAAAGCTTTGTTTTTGTAGCTCAATGATGTGGATATGGTGCATATAGATAGATTGGGTTTGTCATATCTATGCTAGATTCCACCAGTGTTGGTGAATCATGGCCTATTGACTACACTGGTGGAGCAATTCCATTTGAAGACAAACACCTTTCATCTTCCACAGGGGGAGATGACTATCACACCAGAGGACATCTACTAGATACTAAGGATCCCTTTCCATGAGCCAAGAGTGGTCTATGACATAATTCCTCAAGTAGGTATAGAGGCACTATAGGCCATATTTCAACAATACTTGATTATGGGCCAAGAGATCACATGGGATGAGCTTGTGCATATCTATGGTCCCACTCATAGGTTGGCACCAGTTTTGGGTATTTTCATTAGTTGTTTCTTGATGTCTGACAGAGGCCAACACATATTAGAGTGTAGATGGGGAAAGATGCTCCATATGATGTTAGATACCTCAAAGAAATATGGGTGGGGATAGTGTATGCTTGTGTATATATACCATGAGATGCATGAGATAGTGTATCATGAGAGGAAGAGCAGGGCTACCAGGGTCTATGTTCTCTAGATCTAGGCATGGGAGCACCTGTCAGTCACGAGGCCCATTTTTGAGTATGAGAGGTAGCCTATGGAGCCCTATATTTGCAAATATTGAGGCCATCTTACCTAGATAGCTTTGGGGAAGACTGAGCAATGGAAGGCCCATCTTGATGACTTGGTGTTTGTAGTATGGCAGCCCTAGAGAGAGATTGAGGAATAGGATGATGTGCCTTGGGAGTTGAGTTATATGTTTGCATCATGGCCACTAATAGGTCGATCGGTATAGATAATGGAGAGATTTACACTTACTCATATGTGGTGGCAGTATGGGAGGCCACAAGATATCTCATAAGAGTATTGCTCTTATGTGCAGTTAGCTAGAGATTTGGAGCATGGATGGTCATAGAGATTAGATCTCGGGAGGTCTATGATCAATGTGCACAACTTGGTTGTGGCACAATGGGACTACTTACTAGTGGTAGTGGACGGAGGGATGATGCCAACTTACTAGGTGTATTTTGTGAGTCATCCCTTCCTATGCTTTACAGATCTAGTGCGGATGGCAACTCCCAGATAGCCAGTGCATGCTCCTCAGGCACCACCACAAAAACTAGAGTAGCCATTATAGGTGAGACATTGGACTAGATAGGTTCAAATTCCATTAAGATAGATGGGATTAGACCTAGATGTTGGTGGGAGTGGGATAAGTGAGAGGTGATGGTAGAGACCTCGTACAGAGGAGCAGTAGCTAGCTAAGTTAGGCAATGAGGAGATGTAGGATTAGCTTGTTGTGGGAGCTCAGAGTGGGGATCTCCTAGGATAGATCTAGAATGCATTGAGGAGAGTATGAGAGAGGATACAGGTCACACAACAACAGCTTGGAGAGCTACTAATCTAGGTAGCTATTAGAGACTCTCAAATCATAGACCAAGAGCATGAGATCTAAGAGCTATGAGAGCAACTAGAGTGAGCATCATAAAGATCTTAAAGCAGTAGTAGGATGATATCTGGCTGTAGTTAGCTCAAGTGACCTATTATTTTGTGGGTTATTCAAAATTTTTGTATGAGGCAGAGTAGGTACCTAAATTTTCATTGTACGCTCAAAAGTCAAGGGGAGTATGGACACCAGCAAGACCTGAAATGCCTTTGCCTCCTCTTCCTCCTCCTCCTCCTCCACCACTAGGAGGTGTGGGGGAAGGAGAGAGTTAGATTCTTTTTTACTCCAATTTTGATCTGGCTCTATATCTATTGGTGTACGAACACCATTTTGTACCATTTTTTATCGACAGTGCTTGAGTAGCATATAGTTTTGCACTGATGTACTCTTGTAGTTATATATATATGAGATTTTGAGATGAGCACTCTTTGCATGTGTCACTTTCAATACTAAATTTGATGTACATGAGATTTTTATGCTGCGATTCTGAAATGCAAATTTGATTTGATGTATGAATATAGTGTAGATGAGATGGATTATGAAATTATCTATGAAATGCAAAATGTGTATGCACTAACATCTCATGTAATGTTCCATGTTTTTGTTAATAGTGATAGGTATCCCTTGAGGGGAAAGAGAGAAAACCAAAGAACCAAACATTTGTGCAGCCGTGAAGAAACATGATACTTTGAAGAAACCACCAATTCCTCATCACAAAGGATGTAAGTGAATTGGTCATCAAACTATGTACTTATGCAATTCAAGCCAATGCTAGATGCAACATTAGACTAGATGCAACCTAGGGTCTGGTTACCAAGCTTCAATAATTATCATCACTGAGCATTTAGATAAATCCCACATGTCATGCTATTCCCAGTGATAGTGCAATCATAAAAATATGAATATGACACATCTTTTAGTTTTGTCAGGATTAAATATAAGAATTTGAGGCACAAGAAGCCAGAATGACTAGAACATTTGTCCCTTTTAATGTAGCAAGTTAACATAAGCATCAAAACATAAATGCTAAGATGACTAGACTATTTCTGCATGCATACACACTAGACACATGAGAGATCCTTCTTGTGTTAAGTAATTAGTAAGTGTTATGTTTGCAATGACCCTTGCATTTATAACTTGAGACAAAATGTGCTAGATATACTAGTAGTGACTCGTACATTCACTTAACAAGACAAGTATCAGTATTTTACTATAGCATAGAGAATTCACTGAAACAAGCAAGGAAAAGAACCAACCTCAAAGAAGAGTCCATGTAAAAGGAGTTGAGGTACACATGACCATCTAATACGAGATGGAGGCTCTTATAGTGGACATCCCTCTTTATATGGATGCTTCAGATCATTGGAACTAAACTAAAAATAGAAAACAAAGAAAAAATCATGCCCCCAGTCCTTGCTTCCCTAGTCGAAAGAGACATCATTGAGTTGCTTGAAGAGACATGGTAAAGTGAAAGCCAAAAAAAACAAACAAAAGCTCAGCATATCACAAACAAATTTATCATGTTGAGTTCAGTTTTCTATGTTATAGGATTGATGTCAAGTATCAATGTCCAGAACATGGATGAGAGAAATCTCTTTAGTAGGGTGACAATAATAGGTAGACATAGTTAAAACAACTAGTGATTGAAGTCAAAGAGGAATCTTTAGTAAGAAGAACCTTAGTAGGAAACTGAGTGATAGTAGAGAGACATAGTTAGGACAACTAGTGATTGATGTTGAAGAGATTATTCGTGAGAGGAATCTTAAAAAGTGACACTAGTGACGGTAGGTAGACATAGTTATAACAACTAGTGATTGTTGCTAAAGAGATCATCTATGAGATTAATCCTAAAAAGTGACACTAGCAATAGTAGGTAGATGTAGTTAGAATAACTGGTGACTGTCATTGAAGAGATTATCCATGAGATGAATCTCAAAAAGTGACACTAGCAATAGTAGGCATACATAATTAGAACAATTGGTGACTGATGCTGAAGAGATTATCTGTGAGATGAATCTCAAAAAGTGACACTAGCGATAGTAGGCAGACATAGTTAAAACAACTAGTGACTATCACAAAAGAGACCTCTTATGACATTATAGGGTGTTGACCTCGAGTTATGACAGGATTCAATCCATGGATACCTGAGTAAAAGCAAGAAACTAAAGTAGGAAAGCAACTATACATGAAGCCAGAATGTTGTGTTGCAAGATGTAGCATTGGAAACAAGAGGTGTATGTTTACCAATTTTTCACCTTCTTGGCAGAGATTCTTTTTTTGCTACCATGATTCCTATTTGTCAGGTTTTCATCAATGGCACTTTTTTCCTTTTTTTAATTTTTTTAATTTTTTAATTTTTTTGATTTTTTTATATTTTTGAGTTTTTCAAATGTTTTTGGTATTACCAAGGCACCTATTGATAGATTTTCACCAAGGTAATGATTTTTTTAGGACTTTTTGCAATTTTTAGATTTTTTTCAAGACATTTATATATATATAGAGCTTTTAAAATTAGATTAGTTGTAGAACTTCTTCAAGTGAAGAGTTTTGATGGGCTCCTTGAGCACCTCTACCTCAGTTGTAGAAAGTTGGTAAGCACTATATCTGAACACTGCAATGACTATGTAGGGACCAAGTCAGTTGGGTTTCAACTTCCCCTTTTGTATCCTTTGTTGCTGATTCTTAGGGTTTTCTCTTAGAATGAGATCACCTAGTTGGAAGTCATGTGGCTTAACTTTCTTATTGTAACTTTTGGACATACACTACTGATAAGCTCAAAGATGATCACATGCCACTTGTCGAAATTCATCTAATAACACTAGCTCTTGAAGCCAAGACATTTTGTAGTCATCATCAGTAATGAGGCCCTTCATGGAGATCCTCAGAGTAGGGATCTCAACCTCAATTGGTAGCACAACATCCACTCCATAGACCAAAGAAAATGGCATTGTACCTATTGGAGTTCTGATACTTGTTTAGTAAACCCATAAAGCTGGATTAATCTGAAGGTGCTAGTCCCTTCTAGATTTGCTAACTATGTGATGTAAGATCTTAAGGATCGCCTTGTTGGAGGCCTCTTCTTGACCATTACTGTGAGGATAATAGATAGAAGAATAGTGTTGCATAATTCTAAACCTTTTGCATAACTCCTTAAGATCTTTATTTTTAAACTATCCTCCATTGTTAGTGATAATGGAGGAAGGTACAACATACCTGCATGTGATTTAATTCATGGTAAACAAAGCTATAGTTTTTCCATTGGCAATAGAAAGAGGTACTACCTCTACCCACTTAATGAAGTAGTCTATAGTTGTAATAATGAAATTATGTCCATTTGAGGAAGATGGGTGAATCTAACCCACAAGATCAAAGGCCTATTGTTGGAATGGCCACAACGTGATAGATGGCATTAGCTCTCTGCCTCGAGCATGAATCATATTCCCATGGAGCTGGTATTGTTTATAGGACTTGGTATATTTGATTGCCTCTTGCTCCATATTTGGCCAATAATAACCAACTCTAATAAGTTTACATGTAGTGTCAAGCTATTTGAGTGAGATCCACAAATGCCCTTGTGGACATCGATTAAAGCACGTTTGGACTCATCAGGTTCTAGAAACCTAAGGAGTGTTCAATTGAGACCTCTCCAAAACAAGTCATCAGCAATAATGACATACCGTGAAGTATTGTGGATAAGGTGACATTTTTCATTTTAGGTTATACCATCCAGAATCATTTGGTCATGCAAATAGGAATATATGTTGTGGTAGCAAGATGAATCATGTCCTACAATAGGAAAAATCATTTGAGATTCAGGGGTATCATAGGTAGGGTAGAGTAACATTTCCACTAGAACTCATGTTAGAGATCATTCTCTGGCATCTATAACAAGAAAGCAAGCATAGCCATGGCATCAACCACTTTGTTGTTGGGTCGAGGAACCTATTGAAAAGTGATATGAGAAAAGTATTTCTTTAGATCATCCACCATGATTTTGTAAGGGATAAATTTCTCATCTTTTGTCTGATATACATCATTGACCTAGTTGATTATGAGTTGTGAATCACCAAAGATGTTCAACTAATTGACTCTCCATTCAACTACAATCTTCATGCCACTAATGAGAGCTTCATATTTTGCGATATTGTTTGTACAAGGAAATAAAATCTTGTATGCCTTAGGAAGTGAATATCTCTGTGGTTTTATGAATAGTAACTCAACACTGGATCCATGTTATGTGAAGGAACCATCAAAGAACATCACCCAAGTTTGATGCATGAGTGTTAGAATTGATTCATCAAGGAAGTCAACATTGATTGGAAGAAGACTGCATCAGTGCTTCTGCTAGTTGTTCAAAAATCACTTGTCCTTTGATAATCTTTCGTTCAACATATTGAATGTCAAACTCACTTAGTATCATGACCCACTTATCCAACCTTCCTATTAGAGCTGCTTTGCTGAGTAAGTACTTCATGGGATCAATTTTAGCAACCAGTCATGTAGTATGTGCAAAATGTAGTGTCTCAACTTTTGGGAAGCAAAGACAAATGCCAAGCAAGCCTTGTCAATGATACTATAATTATTTTCATAGGAGATTGACATGTGATTCAGATAGTAGATGACTCTTTCCTTGTTATCATTGTCCTCTTGAGCTAGCAGGATTCCTAAAGATGCCTCTATTACTGAGATGTACTAAATAAGAGTCTTCCCATGAATAGGAGGCATCACGATTGGTGGATTAGTAAGGTATTTCTTTATATGTGTTATACTCTAATTGCAATCTTGGCTCCAGATATATTTGACACCTTTATGCAGAGTCTTAGTAAAAGGTTGTGACCTATTTTCCAGTTGTGAGATGAATTTGTGAATGGATTGGATTCTCCCTTGTAAGCCCCTAAAATTACTGATATTATGAGGTGGAGGCATGTCCATGATTGCTTGAACTTTCTCTAGATCAACCTTGATTCCTTTTATAGACACAATGTAACCAAGTAATTTCCTAGATGTTACATTGTATGTATGTTTCTTGGGATTAACTCTGAGACTAAATTTATCCATGCAATCCAAGATAGGTCCCAAATCTTGAAGGTGTGTGTGGCATTTTGCACTCTTAACCAAAGTATCATCTACATAGTCTTCCATTTTTTTATGCATCATGTCATAAAATATTGTAATAACTACTCTATGATATGTAGCACCAGCATTTTTCAAGTTAAGTGATATCATGTTCCAATAGAAATTTCCCCATGCAAAAGTAAAAGCAATCTTTTCCTACTCTTCTGGTGCAATTTTGATCTGATTATAACCAGAAAAATTATCCATGAGTGTGTACATCTCATATCCTGCCATCATTTCCACTATCATATCAATGTTAGGAAGTGGAAAATTATCCTTTGGACATTCTAAGTTTAGATCTTAGAAATTTGTATAGACTTTGATAGATTTTTCATTCTTGGAGACATGAACAATGTTTGATATCTATTTAGCCTAATCAATAGCGTATATGAAACCAGCTTATAGAAGCTTATCTAGTTCAACTTCGAGAAGCAATGCAACATGAGGATGCATTTTCCTAAGTTTTTTAAAACTATTTTAACTCCTAGTGTGATAGACAAATGATGGATAATGAGATCAAGATCTAATCTTGGCATGTCTGAGTATGTCCACACAAATTTTATCTTTTTCTCTTGGAAGAAAGCAATGAATTCCTCTTTTTCTTCTAGAGATAGCGACTGCGCAAGATGTATCATGTGAGGCTATTCCTCTATTCCCAAGTTGATCAACTATGTTGGTTCTATCAACACTAATGATCTTTCCTAAAAATGACTAGGAAATGCATCAAATATCTCATCCATGGGTGCCTCAGAGAGGTTTTCACCCTTGGATATGTCTTTTATTTTTACTTTTTTAGGTTCTGACATTGCCACAATGTGGTTTTCACCATCAAACCTTTTATTTCTTTTCTTTTTAATTGTACGACTAAGATATTTGATGTCCACTTCAGTTATGTTGACACTATGTTCGCTAGTGGAAGACATTATTGGTTCGACAATGTTTAAGTAGCACACAGAAGCATAGTCAATTTGGAATGTGAGGACTTCACTAGATGCATTAGAATTCTAGTCTATGAGCTCAGGATAGGTGAATGAAAGAGATGTGGCAAGTTTAAGTGTGTTCACAATATAATCATTAAATGCTTGGATGAGTAATTCAAGACCTAGAGTGGCTTCATCCATGAGTGTGTTTGAATGCCTTTGAGCACTAACATCATCAATTGAGGTCTTAAGGACACTAGTTGGATAGGACTCAATTGACCTAACCCTAGAAGATTCACCTACTTCAAGGAGGTTTTCATAGACATGAAATTTATCTATATCTTTATCTGTAGTTGCTTCTGGGAGAGAGTCAAATTCATACTCTCGAGAATCTATACTACATGGAGATAAACTCCAAAATTCTCCAATAGTGATAGGAAAAAATTCTCCTTCATCATCTATATTTTTACAAAGGTACTCAATATGTAAAGCATGGCTACACTCTCCTTATTTTTTTTGTGTATGATGTGAACTAGTGGCATCCTCAAAAGAATCACTATCACCATCCATGGTGCTGACATGTGGTACCAAGTCATCTAGTTCTACAAAGAATTTGGCTAGATCATTGGAGATTGGATAAGGATAAGGATCCTCATCATTAGCATTGTCTTCATGGTCATTAGACTCAACTTGTGACTCATGTTCAGATGAATTCTCAAGTTTTGGCATGAATTTGTTACTCCCTAGATGGAAGGGAATCTTCTTGAAGCCTAGACCAGATGTGTCTCAATTCCTTCTAGCTATCAATTTGATAGGATCAATTAGACCATTTTTGTTGCATCCAGTAGGACTAGTTCCCTTGTCACTAAAGCATTTCATGAGTCTAAGACTTAGGCCATACTTTTTAGGGGTAATTTCATGAGACTATTTGGTGAGATCAACTAGAGTTTCCTCTTTATAGATCCATGTAGCAATAGCTTTGTTTTTAGCTTCTTCCTCAAGAGGAACAATAGCTTTGACAAAAGTACCATCAAACTTAGTTTGAGGTGTCAACACAAAAGGTTTCTTTGCTTCAGATGGTCTCCCTTAATGACGAGGAGACTCAAGAATAGATGCTAGAGATAGAACTAGTTTTGTGTGATATTCATCCATTCCAGTTTCCTTCAACTTGAGTGACTACTCAATTTGCTTCAGCCTATTATCATGATAGTATATAGATTCTCTATTAGTAGGCACAAAGTTTTTAGTAGATTTCAACATGTTATAGGTATATCTAGTATTTGCAAATATGGTGACTTCAGAGCCATGAAATGGGAATTTTATGGATTGATGGTATGTGGATGACACAATGCGCATGATCCCATTTATCCATGGTCTTCCTAGAAAAATATTGTAAGCCAAGGGAATGTCAAGGACTTGACAAGTGACATCCCTTTCTACAAGACCAACATGAAGAGGCAACACCACCAAACCTAAAGATTTTTGCGTAACCTTGTCATACACTTTGATAGTGGTCTTGTGATGGGGATCAATGAACTCTTCAAAAGAGTGTAGTTGTCTCAACAAAACAATAGAGACAATGTTTAAACCAGCTCCATTATCAATGAGAACATGATGAACACGTTTCTAGTGCATCATGACCTCAATATGTAGAGGTTGATTATGCAGATGACTTAGTGAATTGTCATACTCCTCAGAGAAGGACATATAGTAAGGTGAGGTCAGATGACCTACCATAGATTGGAATCTCTCTAGATCAAGATCTTGAGGTACGTTTTCCTTAGTGAGGGCTTTCTCGAGAATCTACCTATGAGTAGGTGAGATTTTTAGCAACTCAAAGATTGTGATTTGAGCATTAGTTTGTTGTAACTGATCAAGGATGCTATAGATAGTAGCCATAGATGTTGTTGCAAGTTTTGTTCGTTTGCCAGATGGACCAACAAGAGGTTTGTCTTTGTGTTGTTCGAGATCAAGAGAAGAAGGTGCAAGGCCTTTGAGTACTAACTTAGCACAAGAACATGTAACAATGTTGGCACAAGATTGTGATGGTTCATTGTCAGATGTATTAGAAGAAGGGCCCCTTAGGACAAATGGTGTCTTAGGTTCAATTTTGTCTTGTTTACCCTTGATGGTGATGATATCACATTACTTAGCATCCATGAGTTCAGCCATGTGGACTATCTCATCATCATCATTAGAGTACATATATTTTATCTTGTTATGAGATTTCTATCTTGAAGTTTACCCTTTTTCATAAGATAGGAATGGCTCTTTGAAAGCTTTGTGATCTGAGTTCTTGTTATGTCCGTCCACAACAATGTCACCATTATCAATCAAGTCTTGGAATTTGTGATGTAAGTTTATGCAATTGATAGTTTTGTGACCCTTTTTTTGGTGATATTTGAAAAATACCATTTTGTTCCACCATGGTGGTCATAGTTGTAGATTGTAAGGATGCAAGTTGTCTAATGGAGAAATGAGCTTCTTTTTTAGCAAGGTCTTTTAGACCACATCCAAAGGTTCACCAAGAAGTGTATACTCTCATTTTGGGCATGAGACCCAAGAGATGTTCTTTAGCTTATTTCTAGATGTCTTATTGTTAGAAGGAGGTTTCTCAACATTCTTGGATGCTTTGATATTTTCTATAAGATTAAAGGCCACCTTAGAGGGTTTAGGAGTAATGTTACAACAACTCCATCATGCATGACCTCTTGGTTTTTGTTCACATACTTGGGTTTGTCCTTGTTAGAGATGGATCCTTGTTTTGTGTCCTTTTGAAGGGTAAGTTCACCCTTTTTTACCATAAATTTCTCTATACAGATAGCTTGTGTGATGATATCTTTGAAGGTGCATGGACCTTGAAGTTGAACTCTATACCCAAAATTAGGTAGGAGGTTATCAATGAAGATATCAAGCTTTTCCGTTTCAAGAATCTTTCATGAATATTTTGTGTAAAGTTGTCTCCATCTCTAAAGGAATGTGAGGAAGGCTTCCCCAAATTTTTGTTTAAGGTTACATAAGTCTTGAATGTTAACTAGGTGTTGGATGTTGTGAGAATACTATTGGACAAAGAGGTTAGCAATCTTATCAAATGTTTTGATACCAATAGGCAAGTGTGAAAACCACTCCATAGCCTAACCACCTAGACTTCTTGGGAATAGATGCATGAGATATGTCTAATTATGCTTAAATTCCATTAACAATGCCCTAAATTCCTACAAATGATCTTAGGGATCGGTAGTTTCAAAGTATTTTTCATACTTAGGTAACTCAACTCCTCTTGGAGAAGGAGGTATGTCTATACTCTTTTCAAATGGGAATGGACAAAGATCATCTAAGATGTATGTTTTTGCAGGTTTGTCTTTATCACACATCATTTGGGCTAGTTGGTCTTACATGATCTTCAACTATTTTTGCAATTTGGAAGTTTTAGTTTCCTCTTCAGGTGCAATGATGGTTACTATGTTAAAGTGATGAGGTAGCTTAGCTCCCTCTTGGGCAAGTTTGAGAAAGTGTTTCTCTCTCTTTGTTAAGTGGGATTTTCATGACCTTCTGGAAGTTTTTGTCCTTATGGCACTTTTCGATGTGTTCAAGGAGTATTTGTACCTCTTCCTCATTATCATCAGTAAAGAGAGGTTCCTTATGCTATTTATTTTTGTGTTGATCTTCATCTCTACTATGATCACCATGTTCAGGTTCATGATCAGCCATTGTGGGAATGTGAATAGTTTCAATATGTTTTGATTGGAAAGGTCCTTCGAATAAGAATTTACTTGTGTTGTTTGGAGATGTAGGACCTTTGCTAGTTTTAGGATCCTCTTAATACAAGGGGTTCCTGGTTTCTTGTAAGTTGATAGAGAGTTTTCTTTGATCACAAGGTGATCTGATATGTGAAGGAGATCATGAAGACTCTTCACTAGATGAACTAGATATAGACTGTGTATGAGATGGAAAGAAACCTCTGTCATGATTATGACCCCTAGCTCTACCTCATCTAAGTCTAAGGGGCACATTTCTGCTTCTCATTGCCACAGTCATAGAGAAGGACAAAAAGAAAAACCTAGACAAGGACCACACTAGAATGTAGTCTCAAAAAAGTAAGATAAAAGTGATGTATACTTAGGTATGAATCATCTAAGTAATGGCTAGAATAGCCAAAGATTATGACTATCATGATGCTAAGTATGAAAAGCATTGAAGGACAAGAACAAGCTAGCTAAGAGACAAGACTAGCTAAGGTGTACGTCACAACTCATTAGCTAAGAAAGATGCCACTATTTAAGACTATTTGTAGATAGAAGAGAGGTAACAAGTTGTAGGTACAAACCAGACTTAGAGCACAAATAGCTCTGATAGACAATTGACAATTGTAAGGCAAGATACCATGAGAAGATTCCTAGGGAGCTACACAAGAAAGTACAAAAAACTAGGCAAAGACTTGGAACAAAAAATTTTGCAAAGGTTTCTTGTACAAGTACTTGTTTAAAGCCATGTGAGGATATGTTGAATTGACAAGAAACAAGAATTTGAAAAAAAGGAAAAGGTTGCAAGATCTCATGTAGAGATTTGCATAGGACCACATGAAGATCTATACAAGGTTGCATGAAGAAGTTTTGAGCAAAAGGTTCTCGTGCAAAATTTTGAAAAAATGGGCACAAAAATAGGGACCAGATTGACAAATGAATCTAAATTTTGAAGAGATTTTGAAGGTTTCAGATTTTTGGGGATAGATTGTTGGTTTTTTTAATAGATTTCAAGTAGATAGAAAGGTTGGTTTTCAAGTTGTTAGACAACATTTGGTTTTGAACAAGACATGTTTGTTTTCAAAAAGACATGGGAAGCAAGCAGTAGATGCATACAATCCAACTGAGGACAAGGCACCTTGGAGGGATGGGTGAGTCTTGAATTTTAGTTTGTTTTGATAGCTTTGGACAAGTTTAAGACCTAATAAAAAATTCACTTTATCCCTATAAACAAAAATGGTAGAGGAAGCAAAACCTTTGTCCTACAACTTATGTGCATGCGTTCTCCTCACATAGCTGTGTCACCCCACTACAGGGCACCCATGCTTTTGGTGTATTCCAAGGGCTCAATAACATATACATTGAATGAACACCTTGTGGCAGGGGTCAAGCACATATACCACCTTCCAATACCTACATACATGCCTATGGTGAGTTCTACAGGTGAGATTCTTCCCCCTCCTTGCACAAAGATTATGTCCCCTTTCAGAGGTGAACCAGATAGCAACTAACTAAGAAGTTTTTACTTGGATTCTATTTATATTAATCCCTGGTGGCTCCAAAAATGGAATTGAGACTAATAGCCTATACCAGCATTTGAAAGTTCACACACTTGACTAGGAAGATTGGGGTTGGCATTGGCCAATGCAATAGATAGAGGCTCCTCTTGATATGCGATATCAAGAATCAAGAGGAATAAATTAATATGGCTTTGGAGTCTTTTTCTCTACAAAAATTCTTTATTAGAGTGAGTTGGAATCTCTTGTGAAAGGAGTGTGCTCACTTAGGTCATTTCTAGACGTTGGATCACTCCAGTAGGCCTTCTAAGGGTTGACTCAGATTGGTGGTTCAGATCTAAGGGTCTGAGTTTCTGATTTCCCTCAAGGGGAAAGAACATACTCCTCTACCTCATCACCTCACCCAAACATGTAAGACATGTTAATCATTGAGTTAACTTAATCAATGCAAACTTATCCTTTCTCAAGATTTTGTTTCCCTAAAAGGAAATCATCATCCCTTCATAGAAGAGGACTCGTACTAGATAACCACTAACTTTCTTGCCTCCCTCGGATGCCATCTTTCAGTTTCTAGGTTTCTAATTTACCCTTGGTCATGACATCCAAGTGGTAAAAAGAATACTCCCCTATTCCCCTATCTTTCACCCTACAAAGTTTATAAGCCCTAATTATACTATGTGTGGAAAAAAAAAAAAAAAAACGTGACATTTTAAGTGGGTTTAAAATTGGTCTTGGATATGCATTTCTTTGGCAATTGTCCTGCAATCACACAGTCAATACATGTTTGAAGCATTTATATAAAGGTGTCTTCATCAAAATGACTTGCAAACCACTATTATACTGCAAAAAAGCCAAAAATCCAAAAAAAATGCTTCTGAGAGAACTATTAGTCAGACAAAATGATAAATTGAATTCTAGAAAAATTGCATTTTGCATGTGTTGTTGCAAAATTTTGGATTAAATCTTGCACAGGCTTGCGTGATAAAATTTTGTGCACTGTGCGAGAAACTATACAATTATGCACTTTTTTGCATGAGGAAGTACGAAGAAAGAGGTAAAATCTTCAAATTTGCATGTGAAAATGAGATTTCTCATGCAAAAATCTAGAAACTTGTCTGGACATGTGCAACAGAAACATTAAAATAACAAAAAACAAAGTAGATGAGGCCAGAAAAATTTATTTGTCGGCCCCACGGTGGGTGCCAAAAATATATGCATGAATAGTGGGCCTTAGATTCTCACACACACTTAAACATGGTCTTTACTTGAGAGATCATCCAAAAATGAACATTGAATTGTTCATCCAAATAATCTAATCAATGCAACTTGTTGCCTTCTAACTAGAAGGATTTTTGCTTTGCTCTTAGACCAAGAAGCAAGCAGCCAGACCTTTTAGTACGAAGGATTTATGTGGCTAAATGATAATGCAATTAATCTAGATGAGAGATGTAATTAATCTAATAATAGATAAAAGAAAACCAAACTATATGTTTGCATTTTAATCTATATGATATTAAAGCTAAGCAATGAAGGCTTTGAGAATATTAAGCAAATGAGTATGCAATTTGATGTAATTTAAATTCCAACCTTTTGTAATGAGGAATTAGAAGCCTCTTAAATAGAAATCTTGAAATCAATCAATGGTTGAGATGAACTTAGATCAATGGCCAGGATTGAAGATGAGACCCAATCAAGATGGAAGATTCCTAGTGTAGGTGAGGTTAACTAACTCAAATCCCGAGTGTGATGGAGAGTTAATTAAAATTCACCTGAGTGTGAGAATAAGTGGATTAAGTGAATTTTAATTCGAGAGATAGATCACTCAGAACTCCCAATGTTGAACTGAAGAGAAGAATTTAGAAGGTTATTTAATTTAATAAAAGGAGATATGACCTCATAAAATACATATCTAATTAATTGAGTAATTAAACTCAACAATTAAGATAAGGAAATTATTAAATTTAGTAAATTTAGTTCCTTAGTACATTAACTTTAGGAGATAATTTAATTTAATTAAAGTACAAACACTCGTAATTAAGTCAAATTTAATCAATAGGTTTAATGTAGCTAATTTGAGTTGATACTTTTAGGAATTAAAGAAATAGTATGATTAATGCAGATTAGGGTTTTCTACATTTGACAATTAAGTCAATAGCAAGAACTAGAATGATAATTTCCTAGCGACATAAGACTTTAGGGTTGATCAAATAGACTAGAATTAGTTAACATGGCAATGTGCCAATTTTGGGGTATTACACCACAAAGTGATTTTCACCATCTAAATGCTTATTTCTTGTTTTTCTCTTGATTTCTTGACTAAGGTACTTCATATCTATTTCTATCATGTTAACCACAGGTTTTCTAGTGGAAGATATGATAGGTTCAATGGCATTGAGGTAGCAAGTGATCTCATAGTCATTCTAAAAGGATGGTAATTTCGGTCTTTAATTTTGAGGAGACCAACCTATGAGATTAGGGTGGATCAATGAGAGGGAAGTGCAGGCTTCAAGAATTTTGATTTGGAAGGAGTCATCTCTAGTTAAATGAGAGGTTGAGCCTATATTGAAACTCTCAAAGGAATCCAAATCAAGAATAGTCCTAAAGGGATCAACGTGATCCATTAAAGTGAATTGTGAGACAAACTTGTCAGACCCTAGATTAGACTCATCAACTACATTTGGTTGGATAGAATAGGCATGGATGACACCCACTTCTAACTTACAAGAGGCAACATAGAGAGATTCCCATTCATATTCACTATAATTTGTACTTTGGTCCTAGGCTAACAAGCGAGAAATGTTTTCTCTTATCCTTCCTATGTTATGATCTTCATGATTAGATTCATCACATTTGTGTTGTCCAGAGGTGGACGTCTCAACATCATTATGGGTGATCATTGGTTCTTCTCCCAAAAGGAGAGAAGTAGGAGGCATGAAATCCTCTTCTTGTAAAATAGTAGTAGACAAGGGTGGATCATCATCCTTTAATTCACTAAACATGGGAGCCCTTTTATTGAACCTTGGTAATTCATCCTTTAGCCCAAAGCTTAGGCTAGTAGTATCTCTATTTTTGTGACCCTCAATATGACTTAAGGGTTCTATGAGAGCTTTCTTATCACTAGTTAAGGACCATTGGCCATGATAGCCCATGCTTTTTAGTAATTTGTAGCCTTTTCCATAGTGCTTGGGAGAAATTGGGGTGGTGACTATAACCTCCTCAACATATTCTTCCTCCCTATAAATCTGACCTCTCATAGCTTGATCTTCTTTCTATGCTTCTAAGGGAATAGAGGACTACAAAAAGGTCTCAAAAATGGTCATAGAAAAAGTTGAGGACTTCATTTTCTTAGAGGGTTTTCCATAAGATTTTAGAGAAATTAACAAAGAAGCAATATAATTAAGAGTGTATTCTCCCATACCAAGGCTCATCATTTTGAATATCTATTCACACTCTTTTATAGATTGTGTTAGCTTAGAGGAAGAGTGATTATGGGGGACTAGTGTTTTAGTAGTAGAGAAAAATTGATAGACATTAAATTATCCCCTCGAATAACTATATCGATACCATTAAATGGGAATTTTATAAACTGATGGTACATTGATGATACCGCTTACATGTCATGAATCCATGGTCTTCCTAGAAACAAATTATATGCTAGTAGGGTGTTTAATACTTGAAAGATCACATCTTTTTCAATAGGACCCACATGAATTGGCAACACAATAAGGCCTTTAGAAGGTCATTCAACCTCATCATAGGCTTTGATGGTGATTTTCCACCTAGGGTCGATAGAAAATTCAAACCTACCTAGTTTTTGGATAACATTGAAGGAGGTGATATTTAACCCAATATCATTGTCTATCAAGACTCGATGAATGCAAGTATAGAAGATTTGGACATCGATATGGAGAGCTAGGATATGGGGATGATTAAGTGACTTATCATCTTCTTCAAAGAATGTGAGGTAGTGAGGTGAATACATATGATTGACCATAGCTTGGAATCACTCATTGTCAATATCTGTGGGAACATTTGTTGCACGTAAATCTTTGTCAAGAATGTCTTTGTACAAAAGAGATAGTTCTAGCAACTCAAGGATGGATATTTGTGTAGGGGTTTGTTGCAACTAATTAACAAGATCATAGCTGGATATAGATGGAGTAGTTTCTTTTTTGGATGAGGAAGCACGCTTAGGATCATTTATAACTTTGAGGACAACCTTGGATTGCCCCCTAGTGACAACATTTACTATCTCACCATGGGAAGAGGAAGGTTCTGCCACCTTAAGAACTACCTTTGACTCATAAAGAATAAATCAATAAATTTAACTCAAATTTCTAGCCATTTGAATCATAATAAAAAATCAAAATTATTTTCTCTATTGATCACCAAATAAATATTTCACCATTGTAATAAATTTAATTATTCAACATGATAATTAAGAACTAGACTTCAATAACTAATAATAAACTTCATACAAATCTTAATAAAAAATAAAAAATTATGTTCTACAATGATAATTCATTCCCAATAGAGCTTGTTCTATTATCAATTTTTTTTCCATCTCTCTAAGTACTATTATCTCATACTTCTACAAACATTACTTACCAAACTCACTAGCACATCTATAGGCAATATAATGTTGATTATTTTATTTTAACTGCTATTCTTCAAATACCAAATTCTATTCTAGTGTCATGTCAAATCTTCTAGCAAAGAATTCAACCTCGTATCAACATATATCTTTTATCATTGAATTTTGCATTCTAATTCTTTTTCATATTATCTCTATATTATTGGAATAGAAGAGAATAATTTTTGAACTTACAAGCTCAAAGATAATTTATGAAATAATAGATCTTGTTATTTTGTCTTTTTGATTTATTGACCTTTAGTTAATAAGCTTGCTAATGAACTCTTATATTTTATGAGCCTTCTCCTTTTCAAAAAAATAAAAATGAAACAACTATTAACATGGTGACATTTGTTTCAGTTTCAATACCCCAAACTTGTGATGACAAATATTATTAATTGAATCTAGAGTGTTCTCTAACATATAAATGAAAATTTTAATAGAAAATAGAACAAGATTAGAGTTGAATTCACAATCTATTACTGTGGTTATCAAGCAAGTGTGAAATGTCAATACCTCACTCTAATTGGTGTGAAGTGTGTTGAAAGTGAGTAATGAAAATACAAAAGAGCAAGAAAAAAGAAAAATAAAAAACAAACTAATTGATGGTGGTTCCCCACAACTTGTATTATTGATAAAAGTTAAGTTTACAATAGATGCAACATCAAATATATAGTCGAAGATGATCAACTAAAGAGAGATAATAATTGGAGGGAAAACCCAAAGCAACCATTGGGCTTCACCATCTCAACAATCTCCCAACTAATACAATTGATGCTTTAATTGATCAATGATTCTCCTAATCTACATGCTAACTAATTTATTTTTAACAAGACTAAGAGAAGCTCTGGTAGTTTTGAACCTCTCTT
This sequence comes from Cupressus sempervirens, assembly GCA_028749045.1. Taxonomy (NCBI): domain Eukaryota; kingdom Viridiplantae; phylum Streptophyta; class Pinopsida; order Cupressales; family Cupressaceae; genus Cupressus; species Cupressus sempervirens. Next base: position 521,217,565 of record CM053783.1, on the reverse strand, counting down.
TGAAAACAACCTTTGTCAACATGTCCACTGGATTGATCCTTCTATCAAAATTTGGCAACTATTGATTTGCCTTCTTTTACCACATGATGAACATGTTTGTCAATATGTTTAGACCGCTACTGAGAGGAATTATTGTAAGCCATAAAAATAGAGCTATGACTATCACAAAATAAAACATAATAATTTTGTTCTTAATGTAAATTGCTAAACAAGCATTGTAACTAAATCATCTCCCTAACACTTTTAGAAAGAGCTAAGTACTCAACTTCAGCAAAAGAAAGACAATAGAATGCTGCAACCTTGAGACCCAACTAATATCAACCATAATAAACATGAAAGCATAGCTAGTAGTAGATCTGCATTTATATAGATCTCCAACAAGATTAGAATCAATGAGACCTTGTAGTTGATTATGATTAGCATCAAAACATAATGCATGATCAGAAGTATCCTTGAGGTATTGCAATACCCATTTAACTACTTCTCATTGAGGCTTCTCGAGATTTCTCATGAACCTACTCACAACTCCTACTACATGAGAAATATTGGGTTGAGTGGAAACCATGGCATACATTATGCTACCAACCAAAAATCTATAAGGAATTTTATGCATGAATTTCTTTTCCTCTTGTGTTTTAGGACAAAAATCATGAGATAAATAGAAATAAGGAGCAAGTGGAATAGAGACAATTTTTGTATAAGCCACATGAAACCTCTATACGACATTGTCAATGTATGGTTTTTGTGATAACATAAGAACCTTGCTTTATCTATCTCTAGTGATATTCATTCCAAGAATCTTCTTGGCAGCCCCTAAATATTTTGTGGCATACTGATTAGCTAACTCTTTCCTCAATTTGTCAACAATTTGTGGTGAGGAACCAACAACCAACATATCATCAACATAAATTAGAAGAATAAAAAACTCCCCATTGGGAAGCCTTTTGTAGTAGACACACATATTAGATTCCCATCGAGTGAAGTTATGGTTAACCATGAAAAAATTGAATTTAATGTACCATTACCTTAAGGCTTTCTTAAGCCCATACAAGCTATGCTTCAACTGATAATAGAGATGTTCCTTTCCCTTTTGGACAAAGCCTTTAGACTATTCCATGTTTAATTCTTCATTGAAGTCACCATGTAGAAAGGTTGTCTTGACATCAAGCTAGTCTAATTCAATATCCCAAATGGCTACTAATCCCAATATTATCTAGATTATGGCCATTTTCACAAATGATGAGAAATTCTCATCAAAATCTAGTCCCTTTTGTTGATCATAACCTTTGACAACCAAAAAACCACGATACCTCTTCTTGCCTCAATATTCCTCTTTCAATTTGTATACCCAAAATTTTTTAAGAGCTTTACAATTGGGTGGAAGAGATAGAAGATCCAAATTTTTATTAGTTTTGAAAGAATTTGTCTCTTCCTCCATCACAATCATCCACTAATTATTATCAACACTTCTACAAGTGTCTTTAAAGCAAACAAGTTCAGTCTAATCAAAGATTAAAATCCCAGGCTTTGTCTAATTAGAATAAAGTAATTCATAATCATAATATTTTGCCAGAAGCTATCTTTCCCTAGTAGACCTCCTCAATCCATGAATATTAGCTTCTTTCTCCCCTAATTTTTTAATATTAGTCCCTTTAGAAGTGGCATCAAATTGTATCTTATTAGAAACTTTCATGGACATAGTCACATCATATAATTCATGTGCACTTCCTTTTCAGAGAATGCATCAATTCTTCTTTTTATTAACTCTTTTCACATTCTAGTTGGCTTGATTGACTATAGGCACATTGGTATATGACCAAATAGAATGGTCTATGTTTGTTGTAGGTTTCTTATTCTTGAGTGTTCTTACGGAGTGGGTGGTGTCCAACTGGTGGTATTGCTCAATTCATTGACTTGTGATGTGGTTTTTCCATATGTCAAATTTGTCTGTGCTTAGATGTTAACCATCCATAGCCTACTCTATTGGATCACATTCACTACTTATGTGGGTAGGGAAGAGAGAATGTCAATACCACTTCTTAGCATGAAGGGTGTATGGATACCCTATTTCCCATAGGTTTTCCCTTGAATGTTCATGGAAAATTTTTGCATCCTATGCTCTTCTTCAATATCATGGAGTCTAGACCAATATTTGGATTGAAACTCCCCAACTTAGTGTTGCATTGGACAATGTGTGTGGATTTTGTAATGTTTACCATCATTGTGTGAGGCTAATCCCCAAAATGATAATCTAGCACATGATCCAAACTAGCAATATTATGTTTATTGTGTGCTAATGTGAGAGCCAAGTTCATATCACCATGTGAAAAGTGTTTGGTTCTTGAAGAATGATATCCCTTTGTATTCCTAAATTGCTCACTAGTAGTTGAGAAATTAGTATGAGTGATGGTGACACAACCCAGGCACATAATGGACACAACAGGAAAAGGGAAAATTGTATTAACTGTGAAAATAAGCTAGTACATTTAGTATAGATAAAATAGACTTCATAGCATGACATAAGGGCTTACAATAACATAAACTTGGAGATAATTTCTCCTTTTAGTACCTCCTCTCAAACTCCACTCCGAACTGCCTTTTACAATGCCAAAAATGTCCTTAAATAGACCCCAAAGGGTTAAGGACTAGGAATACATTCTAGAAAGTGCTAGTAGGCATCCACCGACCAAGTAGAAAGCTCCAGAAGCCATGTTAGAAGTTGGTGCAAATCTAGAAGAATCCAAAAACGGTAACCGAACTTTTGGGAGGCATAACTTTTGAACCGTAGCTCCGATTGACGAACTGTTTACATTTTCAAAAAGCTCTTGAAGCGCTCTATAGCCCTATGGACAAGCTATGCTTGTCCCCCATTTTTTGGCCCTTTTTGAGGTCATTTAATGCCCCTAACCTGACTTTGAAGCATTCTTAGGTGGTCTCCAAAACCCAAAAAACTATGATAACTTTCAAACCGTGGGGCCTTTTGACCTAATTCTTTTTCTAGAATGCTCTAAATTACAATTACATTCATCTGGCCAATTTACACCTCCTAGTTCACCAAAATGATGGCTCAATTACATAATCCTATTTTTTTTGGCATTTACACATATCCCAAGGTGTTCAAATACTCTGTCCTAGAACATTGATAGTGGAACTGTGAGAGTTGGAACCTTTATTTGACCCAAATGGGTATCTAGAAATGAAAACACATGAAACAAAAACTAAGTCTAAGTACATTTTTTTTGGGTGACACAGGATTGCCCTTATACCTCTGGATGCTCTTGCATCAATGAGAAATAGGCTTTGTCTATGGTGATGATAGAGTATGGAAAGAAGGATGAACATTAACATTTCCTTATCTTTCACTAGGAAGTCAATGTATTGTAGAGTGTGTGTAATTAGGAATTTTCACTATGTCTAGTGAGCAATCCAAACATCTACAAGAAAGTGGATATTCACAATCCTACCCATAATTTAAGGGCTCTATATGTTATTTTGGAATGAGTTACTACTCATACTTTTTGATGACATAGGAGGAAATGGAGCTAAAATAGAGGTTAGAGTAGTAATTAAAGATTGAGGCTAAGGATTTGTTGATGAATCATTTTCATTATTGGCAAAAGTGAATGAAGGAATGAATTCTTTGGGAGGTATTTCCTTTGAGAAAGTTGGAAACTTCATCTCATTAAAGACCACAACTTGACTCCTCACAATTTTTTATATAGTGGGATCCCATAAATGAAAAACAAACAAGTCTTCACTATAGCTCATAAAGATACACTATTGAGATTTGGGATTGAGTTTGCCCATTTTCTCTTTAGGAACATGTACAAAGGCTTGACAATCAAAAACTTGAAGATGTGAGTAGGAAATCCTTCTTCCCAACCATTCCTCTTTTGGAATTCCAAAGTCTAAATGAGATGAAGGACTATGATTAAAAAAATATATTTCTGCATTAAAATCTTCTACCCAAAATTATTTGCCTAAACCAACATTAGAAAGCATGCACTGAGCTTTCTCAAGAATGGTTAAGTTGAGCCTTTCTATTGCCCCATTTTCTCGAGGGGTGAATGGAACAATTTTCACTTATCAAATACCATGATCTACACAAAAATTTATCAAACTTCAATGGACAAAATTCACCTCCATTATCTATTTTTAAACATTTGATTTTGTGACCACTCTAATTTTCAACAAGAGCTTTGAATTTTTTTAACTTTGAGAAAACTTCAAATTTTCTAGAAATTATATAAATCCAAATTTTCCTACTACAATCATCAAGGAAAGAACTAAAATAGTTTTCTCCTAAAGACCAAAGACATCCGAGTGCACTAACTCTAATGATGTTATCTTCTTGTCATGACCATTCTTCAAAAACTAGCCAATTTTTGTTTCCCATGAAGACAATGTTCATAGAATTCCAAATTTGTTGATTAGAGACCCAAATGTTGATCTCAATTAAGCATAACCTCTAACCCCTTTTACTCATGTGGCCTACTCTTTAATTCCAAAGTTCCAAATCACTACCTACAATCGTCATGACATCTCCCACTTTATTATTAGTTTCTAAAATATATGGACTACCAATTTTATTTCTCTTTGCAATAACCATGGAACCTTTAATGAATTTCTATGTGTCTATGAGAGTTGTGAGAAAACATTGGGTGTATAATTGACTTATGAAAATCATATTCCTTTTTAATTTGGGAACACGTTGAACATCTTGAAGCAACCATTGAACACCTCCTTTTAATGATAATAGAATATCACCCTTCTCAATAATTTTGTAAGAATTATTATGACCCAAATATACATTCCAAAACTTACCTTCTTAGTAATGTGTGAAGGCTTTCATGCAAGAAGAAGCATGAAAATAGGCCCTAGAATCAATTACCCATGAACTTGAGGTTGCCTCTTGTTGAATGAATCAAAATACCATCATCCTTATCATGAATGATGTTTTCTTCATTGTCCAAAACCTTTAATTGTGCCCTCTTATATTTTTGACAACCCTTCTTGACATGACCAACCTTTCCACAAAACCAACAACCACCTTGTCTACCTCAGGACTACAACCTTCTAGTTGATTGAGATCTATGATTGTTATTATTTTTGCCTCTATGATGGCTTATGCCTCTATTTTCTATGCTAACCATCATTGGAGCATCACTAAATGAAGACTCTTTGTTGTTTTTTTCTCATATCCTCACTAAGTAGAGTGGTCACTACTTCATCATAGACCAACTTACTCTTAATGAAACTTGAAGTGCTAACTATTGTAGCTATGCCATTCCAGCTATTAGGTAACGTACAAAACAAGATGACAGCCTTGGTTTTGTCAACTTTAGTCATGCTAACCAAGGTTGTTTGACAAAATAAGGTGTTCAAGTTGTTTATATAATTTGACATCGTAGTCCCTTCATTTTGAGTTTATGGAGCTTCTTCATAATAAAAAAATTATTTGTAGTGGATGTCATCTCATACATGCTTTGTGTTAAGTTTTGAGGATCATTTTCTGCAAATATAATAACATTTTTATTTTTATTGATGTGTTCTAAATTCATATTTGAAGACTTGTAAATATGAGAGGAGACATGTCTCTATGGTTAATCATTAGTAGATAATAATAAATATTTTAAGAATAATATAAATAACCATATATGCATATTGTACATCTTATATATATATATAATATATATAATATCATACATACATACATACATACATACATACATACATCCATACATACATATATATATATATATATATATATATATATATATATATATATATATATATATATATATATATATATATATATATATATATATATATATATAACCATCAAGAATGAATCTCATAATTGAATCAATCTGACTTAACACTCCCTCTTAGCTAGGGAGGATTGTTATAGAACACATTATGCTCTCAAGTATATCAACACAATATCATCTCAATATAATATTCCAAGAATCTCATATTTAAGGATATCAACATATATTCATCAACTTAGATGTTATCTCTCAATATAATCCAAAGTATGATTCAACATGAAATATTAATCATATGATATTCATCATACTTATACTCTTTTGATATGTGCACTTTCATCAAATCCTTGATGCCTACCAAAAGAATATGTTATATCTTAGTAGGGTATGAATTATCTAATTTCCGACACTCTAGGACAACAACTTAATATAGTCTATCAAATAACAAGAAACCACAATGGCATGGTCTCTATCATGAAAAGTATCATGATCTCTGGCACTCTAGGACAACTTAATGAAGTTAAAAATATCATATTTCCACAATCCATAACTGATGAGATGATTGCGTATGTTTTTTTAGCATCAATGTTTCAGATCACACTCTGTGATCCATCATCAGGATGAAAGAAGGATGTGATAATTATGAAGTTTGATCATGATACATTCGTTACAATGACTTTTGGCACTCCATGACAACAAATTAATGAAGTTTATCATGACAACATGTCAAACTATTGATAACATCATCACCTTACAATAGCTACCTTCCACATATATATATGGAAGTTTGTCACATTTGATGACATAATCCACATATTGCAGTTATGAGATTTCCACAATCCATGAATTATGTAACCATTTTTTAGGGCCAAGATATGCAAAATAATCCACATATGCAAAATAGTAACCACCATGAACAAAGTTAGAGGGTGGAATAAGGGCTTTCACCTCAAATTCTCTCTCATAGAGAAGAATACATCATAGGGAATTTCACTTCGATCTTTTCCCTTATAGAGAAGAGGTCACACTTTAAAATTCTCTATGTGAACAACGATCTTAGGAAGTTAAGTTCTCTTGTTACTGTAGTGCCTACCCCTAAGTTACATTTTGCTATCATTGCCAAACCCTTTTAGGACAGTTTTATGTTGATGATTATTAGTGACATTATTTTGAGATTACTAGATATTGTTTTTACATTCAGTTTATTACATGATGAGATTACTTGGTACTTTATATTTCATGTATGTATGATGATTATTACAGTGTTTACAGTTATTAATGATGATTAGTTAGATGATTTATTATCATATGTGTTTTCTTATGGATACTTACCCCATACTTGCATGTGTATGGTGTGCATGTTTGTTTTCTTTCTGTATGGCATTTCTGATGTGGTTAAGGAAGGGAGTCATAGTCACCTGCTAGTCGGGATCTACATGATGCACCACTTCCTACCATTTCCTATTTAGCTTAGTATATATTTTGCTTGTACATGCATGGATTTTATGCAGGTTGTAGGTACCGGGTATCGACTTCCCTGAATTGCCAGGATGAGCATACCTTATCGCATTATCTCAATGGTAAGAGAGGGGAGATAAATTCTCAAGTCCAAATCCCAACTCTTTAAGCCATTTGTTCTAATTGAAAATTAGGACAAGTATCTGAGTTGAGTATCCTCTGAATGCGTCAGATGATGTTATTCGTGATATTAACCCCTTAGTTTGATTTTGTATGTGTTTTGCTATGATGGGTTTTCATATTTTACTTTATGAGTCTTTGGTGAATTTTCTATTAATTGAGTCTAATTAAAAGATTTAATTAAATGAAAATTAATATGATATTTTAATATTTAATTTAATTAATTGGGAAATTAATTAAATAAAAGAATTAAATTTGGAGATAAAAGTTATAAGTTTAAATTTGGAATGTGATAATATATATTTAATTTAATAATAATATGTTTAGAGTTCATTTTTAAATAAATGCTAAATAATATTATTATTTAAGTTAATAAATATTTATCAATTAAGTTTCAAAAATAAATTTAAAAGTGAAAAAGATATTAAAATTATTAAAAGATTCTAGATCACATGATGCGTGCATGTGATTAAAATATATTAAGATAAAACAAGTGGATTTAATAAAGTGAGTGCATGAGATTTAATTAATAAATTAATTTAAAAAGGAGTCAAATGAATATTAAATAAAGAAATTTAATTAAATTAATTAATGTGCATTATTTTAATATTTATAGGAGTATGTGAGCTCTTGGGAGTTGTCACATTGACAACACAGGAGTTTGCACTCTAATTATTCACGTGTTGTCTACATTTAGGAGTTAGCACATTATTTGAGCACATGGTGTCTACAACATTTTAGACACCTCATCATGTTTATCTTCTTATCATGGAAGTTATGTGCCTAGTTGTCATGCTTATCTCCTAGTTCTTTCTAGACACATTCTAGATGCATCTTAGAGGCCTTTATAAATAGGCTCTCCTAGTGTGTATGGACAAGCTCATATGTTTCTACATCCTCATATGCTTCTACAAGCACTCCTAATCACTTGGGGGGGGGGGGGTCTAGTTCTTGGAGGAATTGCAAATGTTAGAGAAGGAAGGAATTTTTAGAAAGGAGAAGGTTCTAAGGGGAGGAGCTTCTCTACAATTTTCTAAGGCGTAGCGAATTAGCATCAGTGTCCATGTAGGCATTCATGATTATTTCACATATTTTTATTATGCTCTTTCTCTTCTTGTCTTCATCATGTCTATTATGTGTGTCTGAATAATTCTCCATGAATGAATCTTCAATTTTGCAATTCAGGCATGCATATTGTTTCATCCAGTTATGGGAATTAAAAATATTATTGCAATTTTCTCTTAGTAGAATCAAGATTTGGAAATTGATTTGGGTTTGGGTTCGAATTAAAATAGAATCTTATTATTATGCATTAGTTTTATATGATTTATTAACTAATCTAATTTAATTTAATTTAATTAATAGTAGTTAATAGTAGAAGGAGTCTAATTAATTATTAGTCAATTTTAGTAAATAGATTTTTTTAATGAGGGAAAATTAAAAGAAAAGAGATATTAATAAGTGTTTAGTAGAATTAAATAATTAAATTATTAATGAGATTGATTTTACTTAAAATCAATGAAGATTATTTTAAATAAATGATTGTTCTTGAAGTGTTTTAAGGAAATTGTAAACTAATTATTTGAAGGTTGATAAGTATTATTCTAATAATTTGAATAATGGGAGACACTTCTTGGAATTATTAGTAACATGGATTTTAGTAAAATAATGTGAATGATTTTATCTAAAAGTCAATGGGAGTTAGTTTAATGTTTTTAATAAATAAATAATTATCTTCTGATTATTTTAGAAAATTGTTTTAAAATAATGGAGGGATAATTCTATGTTTTATTCAAAGAGATAAATGGGTTCACTTGTAGAAGAATCTTATACTCTTGAAATATACTCAATACAAAATCTGAAACCTCATATTAGGCTTAACCATGTGATTGCAAAAGCAAACCAAAATATGTGTTTATATCTTGTTCTTTATGCTATCCATGTTTGGGGTTTGGGTGGTCCTAGAGTGTTGACCAATTAGGATGTCTACCAAAGGCTTGGGATTTATGTGAATGTGATGGCATGTTGATATTATTTGATCTCAATCCTTTTAAAACCCAACCATGGTAATGTGATGGTGTGACCTATGAGATGTTTCTATTCACTGTTCATTGATGCTCATCAGTCTACTTGTGTGAAGCTGAGATGTATGTACATGAGACACTTGACTTAACCATTTTTGAGTCATCAATCAGTTATACTTGGATTACTTTTCAGTCACCTTGATGGGATTGAAGTGTTTGTTCTGATCTTGATGATGTCATGTTGTGACATGTTTTGAACTCGACCATTTTGGAGTCTTCGATCAATATTATTTATTTTGAGATACTTTTTGGTTGTTCGTTGAGAACCAATAAATATTGTGATTTATCATTGATGTGGATATTGTGATTTATTTTGGGATACTTTACAGTTGCTCATTGAGAACTGATGGATATTATGATTATCATTGGATGTTTTTCAGTTGCTCATGGAGAACTGATGTGATTATTTTGATTATCTTTATGATGCTTTCTAGTCACTTGTATAGGGCTGAGCTGATTTTGTGATTTTGTGATTTCTTGAGCCTACGGTAGGTTATCTACTTGTACTGTCAAGAAGTGGCTTGCAATGGGGGCTGGGGCCCTAAGTGGCTGCCAAGGTAACTCATTGTAATTTATTTAATAAATGAAAAAATTTACACTATGATGACATGAAGAAATAGAAGTTTTATTAGCCCTTTTTGTGAACATTTGTTTATAACATACTAAACTTTATCATCCTTTAGTATAAATATTTTGAACTTTTGATGTATAAATTACGGACATAGGGCATAAAATGATAATCAAAATTATATTTAAAAAGGGGTTCATTTTGTGGTAAAAATCTTTCTTCATGAATGTTTGATATGGGTAGATCTTCCTACAATTGAAAAGATTGCAAAAACTGTTAGTTGAATAATTAATGCCTTTTTCTTTATAAACTAATAAATGAAAATAAATGTTTGAGGGAAGTCTTGTATGTATTAAATGTTGATCGCAGGATACAAGCTGAGTAGGAGTTAAACAAACTATGAAGGAATAGTGCTAAGGCATTAATGCCAATTAAGGAGAAGCATTATGACACCGTTGTAGCTAGAAGACTTAGCAGCAAAGTCAGAAGGGACCTGTTTTAATGAATAACCAAGCGGGACCTGATAAAGCAGTCGAGCAAGGAAGTAAGCATCAAAGCAATCAGTTAAACATGCAAAGCATGATACCTGGATTCCTAGAAAGCTGTTTGAAGACAGATAAATGAGAAAATCTAGCATTTGCTATGATCTCTATATTTATTGGGAATTTAAGAGAGAATTAATGTCTTTCCAATTGCATGTTTGCAGTCTTAAAGTTGTAACTGACTTTCCTTCATGAGGAAGTCATAGTTTTAGGAGTTTGTTGTTCTTCCCTATAAATAAGACCTCATCTATATCTATGAGGTTAAGTAGTGAATAGACAGACAGAGTTGATAGACATCTTACTGTTTTTCCTAAGTTATTGTAATACTACATATTTGATGAATACATGCCTTTGCTAAGTTTCTACACTTTTATCTGAGTTTGTCTTTCCTTCATTCTTTCATGGGGGCCCACACAAAAGTTGGAGTTTTACTTTAGTAAGTAGGAGTTAGACTCAATTTTCTAAGTTAAAGTTAAAACTGTTGTTCTTGCAGCCACTGGAAATAGAACTAGTCACTGTTCCTGTAGCAGTAGGTGCATAGATGTATGGCTAAATAATTAGAATTTTCTTCCAAGTATTTGATAGTCATATTTCCTTTGGATAAACAATATTTCTTTAATGGTTATTGCATTCAAAGTAGTAGTGACTTTTAGTGAAAACTAGAGCATATACTTTGCAGACATCATCTCAAGTTCATGCTCCCGGATTGACATTTAATGAAAATCAACATAGTACTTTGGTGGTAAGGGATGTCCAATCCTACAACTAAAAGGGTGTTATATTGATTAGATACACTAAATGGGGATTAAAATGAACCTAATAAGATAATTGTATGTTCTTGCCCACGCCTTGAGTGCTAGTATAGACTAGTATGGGAGTAGAGAGAATGCTTGGTTGCGACATTGCATTCTGTAGTATGCCTTGTCAGTATGAGAGGATACTAGTGGATGCATAAGGATCACTAGGGGGCTGGGGTCTATTGAGAGACTACCGAGGTAACTCTAGCATGATTCGTGCGATGACACTTTCCCACTTACATAGTAGATTTCCTACATGTCATTGTGTGTCTTTGGGAATTAGATGTCAGCCTATGTTGGAACCTTTGAGTTAGAGTACTTTTAGAATTTCTTAGACTTAGAGAGTATTTGTGTTATATGATTTGATATCCTATTTGAGACTTGAGACTATCTCCTTAGTGCAGTGGGAGTGGGCCATTTAGGTTCCACGCAATCAGGTGGTAGTACTTTTTCACTCTTACAATTTGAGATCCATCCGTAGACACTGTGGTTAGAGCATTCTTGGTTGGTATTTACCTTCTCTCTATTCTTGGATCCTATGATGGATGTTATCTATTGGTAAGTTTCTTTATATTGATGATTAGCATGTGATAGATGATGTTATCTACTTTATAGGATCATCTTATGCTTTATTCTTGCATGTTAGATTTCATTATGCGTATGTTGTAGCATGTTAGATTTCCTTCTGTGTATGTTTTAGTATGTTTTAGGAGTGACATCCCTACTATGATAATATCAATGATCTCTTTGGTGGCTTGGGATGTTACGTGCAGGGGATGGCTAGGGCCCATGATGGTCTAATGATGCTATTGATGGCTGGGAGGAATTGCGCACTTAGATTAGATGTGCTTTATGTTGAATGGATATCTTTTACAATGGTTTTTATATCTTTATTGATGGATGGATGTATCATGTATGTTATTAGTTTCATTTATTTTATTGTACTTGTATCATGGATTTGATGAGGATGATGTATCTTTATTTTTACACATGTATATTCTTTTAAGCCTTTCATACATTGTCACATGTTTAGTGGATGATTAAGCATTCTGAATAGGCATTTGGAACAAATGTATAATATGGACATTGGACTTTCTATTTATTCTTTCATGTGGATGTGGTAGTTGTTAGACATAGTATTAGTTAGATTAAATGTGACTCAAGGTCTTGGGATCCTTAAGGAATGTAACCTGTTATGTATGCTTTAGTTGATTGTATGTTAATTCCACTATTATGTGTTTGATGTGAATGGTTTATCTTTCATTTTTTTAAAAAAAATTGGTTGGAAAACTTAGTAAAAATTTAGGTTAATTCTTTTGGATCCCTTGGCAGGGCGTTATAGTTACTCCCTTAGAGCTCTCTTCACCTAAGGATGCGTGTTGAACTCCTTCTGGAATTGATATCAATCTTCTTTCTTTCTGGTAACAATTTGTTATTTCATAACATTTTTGAGAACAAAAACAAGATTGTGGAGGAACTCAAAGATATTCAAGAAAAGATTCAAGCTGATGGTTATGAGCTAGTTTCTAAGGAAGAGGAGAGTGATAAGTTGGTTGAACTTCATGATATTATTACTAAGGAGGAAATGTTCTAGAGACAGTGATCCCAAAAGGTTTTTCTTAAAGAAGGTGACAGGAATACCAAGTTATTTCATATGACTACCCTCAAGCATAGGATGGCTAATAGAATTTCTAAAATTAAGACAGATGATGGAATGACTGATAATGAAGATGTTATTAAAAGGGAGGCCATGTTGTTCTTTTCTAGCTTGCTGCAATGTGACCCTATCCTCAATGCTGAGAAGAAAAATTTGTTCCTGGACTATATTCCTTCATGTATCTCTGAAGCCCATAATTCTTTTCTTTTGTCCATACCTTCTATGGAAGAGATTTCTAAAGTTGTTTTCTCTTTTGAAGGCGATAAGGCCCCAGGTCCTTATGGGTTTCCTCTCCTAAATTTTCATAATTTCTGGCATATTATTAGTTTTGATGTTTGTAATGGGGTTAAGGAATTTTTTGGCTCAAAAAACCTCCTTAGAGAGCTTAATGGTACTTTCATTGCTCTTATTCCTAAGAAGTCAGGTGCTGATCGTCTGGATCAGTTTATGTAATTCTTTTTATAAGATCATCTCCAAAGTTTTGACTCTTAGAATTATCTCTATCCTTTTGATTATTATTTCTAGATAGAAAAATGGTTTTGTTTTGGGCAGACATATTTTGGATTCTATTATATCCGTTCATTAAAACATTCATTCTCTTGTGGTTTCTAAGAAGGAAGGGTTTCTTCTTAAGCTTGACTTTTCTGAAGCGTATGATAGAGTTGACTAGAACTTCCTTCTAAGGGGGTTGGAAGCTTTTGGCTTTAATAAGAGATTCAGGGATCTTATTTTTATGTTAATTTCTTCGGCTTCCTTCTATGTGCTTGTTAATGGCTCCCCTTCCCCCCTTTTTAAGGCTTCTAGGGGCCTTAGATAGGGAGACCCTATGTCTCCTATTCTTTTTATTATCTTGGTTGAGTGCTTGGGAAGATATGTTAATAACATGGTTGTCAAAGGAGACTTTGTGGGTCTTAGTTCGTCTTTCTCACCTCTAGTTTGCTCGCATCAACAATTTGTGGATGATTCTATTGTCATGGGGGAGGCCTCAATGCATAATGCAAGGAATATTAAGAGGGCTTTGACTAACTATGGATATGCTACTGGCCCGATCATTAATTGGAACAAAAGTTTGATTTACTTTATCAATGTTAGTGAAGCTAGACAATTAAAGATTAAAAGGATTATTGGGTGTGAGAGTGGTTCTTTGCCAGGTACTTATTTGGGGTTACCTATGGGTTTATCCCCTCCTAACAGCTTTTGGAATTCTTTGATTGATAAGATTCATGTCAAACTTGCTGGTTGGAAGGGTTCTCTCCTTAGTTAGGCTAGGAAAGTGATTGTTTTGAAATCTATTCTTCAAAGTGCTCCACTTTATGCCTTGAGTGTCTTTAAGATTTTGAGAAAGTTTGCTCTTGCTATTGAGAAAATTTAGAAGACCTTTTTGTGGACTGGTATGGAGTCTAAAAAGAGACTCCCTCTTATTGCTTGGGAGATTGTTTGTATTCCTAAGGGGAAAGGTGGGCTTGGGCTATGAAGGATTTCTACTATGAACGAACTTTTACTAGCTAAACTTCTTTGGAGATGGCATAAGGAAGAGGGGGAATGGAGGAACATTTGGGTGGATAAATACAATTCGGATAACTTTGATTTTCAGTATTTCATTTTCTTTGATGCTGATCAAGGGGGATCTTAGATATGGAAGAATGCTAAAAAATTTAAACATATGTTAAGGAAAGGAGTTAAATGGAAGGTTGGTAATGGATTGAAAGTCCTTTTTTGGGAAGACATTTGGATTTTGGATCACCCCCTTTGTGATGACCCTAGATGGAATGGGTTTATGGTGTAGTGTAAGAATCAGTTTGGTACTTTGGTTAGTGATTACTGGAATAATGATATGTGGGTCAATCTTCTTAGGGTGGACCTGAATCTGGTGGAGCTTGCTAAATGCTTGAATGCTTGTTGTTTGAATCATGAAGAGGATGTCCTAATTTGGAAAGATCATCCTACTAGACAATACTCCATTTAGTTTGCCTACACAAATTCTTTTGAGGATCATGATGCACCTTGCTGGGCTATAGCTTGGGTGAAAGGTATGACCCCTAAAGTTAATTTTTTTTTTGGATTCTTTTGTAAAACAAAATTTTAACTCTTGACAATCTTAAGAAGAGGGGGTTTTTCATTGTCAATCGATGTGTCCTTTGCAAAAATGATGGGGAGTCGGTGGACCATATTATGCTCCACTACTCCTTTACTAAGCAGGTTTGGGATTTTATTTGGAGTTTGATGAACATGGACTGGGTATCCCATGCTACCATTCAACTATTCTTTTCTTCTTGGAGAGCTCCTTCAAAGAATACTTTAATTATCAAATTGTGGGAACTTATTCTCCCTTATCTTTGCTGGGGTATATGGAAAGAACATAATGATAGAATCTTTAGAGGGGTGGAATCCAATCCTACTTAGGTTTTCCATAAAATCAAGGTCCTTTTGCATGAAAATATCAAAAATTGTGGTAAGGGATAGCTACCTTTTAATGAATGAGATTCTGAGGTGATGAATAACTGGAATATCAGGAATATGATTTTGAATACTAAAGATCCCAACCCTAGGGAAAGTGCTAGATGGGGCCGCCCTCTGACTAATTGGTTCAAAATTAACTTTGATGGGGCCTCAAAAGGGAACCTGAGCATTTTTGGTTGTGGAGTGATGATTAGAAGTTCTTATGGGGACTTTGTTGGTGGTATGGCAATACCTTTGGGTGGTCAAACCAATCATGTTGCTAAAGCCTCTACTGCACTTTATGGTCTTATTTATGCTAAAGATCTAAATGTGACGAACATTTGGATTGAAGGTGATTCCCTCAATATTATAAAATGCTTAAATAAAATTTATCCACCTTCATAGACCATTAGTAATATTATGTCTAAGGCTGGTTATATTATTAATTCCTTTCAAAATTGCATTATATCCCATAATTATAAGGAAGCTAATGGTTTAGCTGATTGGGCTTCGAATGTGGCATGTTGTAATGATAAAAAAATTATATGGGATTCATATGACTCTTTACCTATTGATGGCCACGAGCATGTTAAGTAGGATAAATGGAAATCCCATCAAAAATCCTTTAATTATGATGTTGTTAGAGAATTATGATTTTAACTCCTTTGGAGTGAGGTGGGCAATTATTTTAAGAAATGTGGGTAGATCACATGATTTATGGGTTGCCTCTTTCTATCCATGCTTAGGTAGTGGTATTTGCAAAGTTTTTGGGGGCTTTCAGTGCATGCAAACTAGTGCTTTTGTTGTAGAGATCATGGGAGTAAGAGGAAACGGTTCGAACCACCTAGCTACGTGGATTGGAAGAGAGGTGTGGGATATCCTTAGGCATGGAAATTTTACTAGTTACATGGAGAGACCCAAAGGTAACAACCTAGCTATTACGCACTAGTTTGTGAAATCTTGGAAGGATGGTTTTGTTATGGTCAGGAATTAGAGGCTGGAGGTTACGAAAGAAATCATTGCGGAGGCTACAGGTTTGGAGTTGGACGGGATGAATTTCTATAGGGAAAGGAAGATCTTAGATAAGGCGATTGATGACTTTGCCAAGACTGAACAAGAAAGAAATTATCTGGTTAAAATAGGTACTTCTTATTTTAACCCAGCTTCTATTTCTCATCCGTGGTGGTTTGTGTTCTATGTTATTATGGAATATCTGACTTTGGATGGTAGATATACAAAATTTTATGGTTACCATTATGTGTTGGAAAATCATTTTCCTCATGACATTAGGGTTAATTTTCCTTCATACCTATTGCAATCTCTCTCCAATTCTACCCTAGCTATTCAGCGTGACACGACTGGTGAACATGTTTGTCATGAAGGATTAATGGTTTTGATTATGAATGTGCTAAAATCTAAAAAAATCTCGAAACCTATAAATTTTAAAGGGGAAGATCAAGATACTGAAGGAAGTATTCAGGAAAAGGGCTACGACTCTAAGACACAAGATGAGGCAAAAGGGGGTCTAGTTAGTCCTAAAAGTGGTTCGGGTCGTAGCACTAAAAAGAAAAAACAGAGTGTTGAGAAGGATGATTCTGATCGAGAGAGGGAAAGTGGTTTTTTTGATGAAATTGTTAGAGAGCATGCAAAAAATAGGGGATGTAGCAAAGGGAAGGGCAAAGGTCATATTGATGAGAGGGCTTCTCCTCTGTCGGATGATGAGCCCCTTGCTAATCGTTTGGAAAGAAAAAGAAAGTCTTTACAATGACATGAAAACAAAAATATGAAAAAAAGGATTGAGGCTTCCAAATTTATTGATGATGGTGAAAAGGGGTCCAAATATGACAGAGGTGATTGTGTTGGTGGTGGAATCAAACCCTCTAAAGGCTTATTTGGTAACCCTAGTTCTATACAGAAGGACATTGAAATTCTTAAACATAAAATGGTGCTATTGAACAAAGAAATGGAGCATCTTAGCAAGACAACCAGAGGGGAAAGAACATTAGGTCAGCACATCAACAAGCTCTTAGAGGTCATAGGTAATGCAGAAGAAGTGAAAAATGTGATGCATAAGATTCTTGTGTTGGAAGCCAAGCAGAAGGTGATGGATAAGGACATTAGCAGTATCTAGGGGAAGGTGCCTAAATTTGAAACGAGGCTGGGTAACATGGATAAACAACTCAGACACTTGGGGGATAACATGAACATATTCCTAATAAAGAATGAGGCAGATAAAGGTCAGGTTTCTCCCCTGGGGGTAGACTCTCAAGGTCCTAGCAAGTGTACTCGGGCCAATTCAAAGAAGATGGAGGAAACCACTAAGAAGGACGAGGTGAATGCTGCTACTGAGACTATGCATTCTCTGGTGGACCAGGCTGTGCATCTTATTAATACTCCTTAGCTAGTTGTTTGCTATTCCTTTTCTGGTCTTTTGCCATCTTTTTCAGCAATATCATCTATGACCTCTTTTTGCTTTCTGAGGTCTGTTTCATGTTGTTTATTTGTTCTCTTTTCTTGATACTTTCTTAATACTCTACTGATGTAAGGTTTCAGGTCCTTTAAAACTTGTTTTTACATAATCAATTTTTTTAAAAATTTCCTAATGATTATCAATCTTTTGAGCTCCTACATTGCCTTTGAAGAAATGTCAAACTCTCTCTTAATGAAAGAATACTCATAATCTCAATAATTAAGAATATTCAAATTCAAGAACCATACTAATCATTAGATGACTAATGAAATCTAGATCATAGCTTCTTTTAGGTTACTATCATAAGGTTGAGTCTATACAATATTTGGTAGCATGTGTAAAGTACTAGCCTTCTTTTCCCGCAAGATCATCTTTGGACACAAAGAAAAAGATCAAGGAAAAATAACTCATATAGTATATATAGAATACAAATAAGAGAGAGACTATGATGAGTAGATAAATGTAATACACAAAAATACTTATTGGTACAACAACATTATTAATACTAATTTCTCCAATGAAGGTCCATATGAATCAAATCAAAAAATGGCTCCAATGGGAATGAAACATTGGCTTAAGGTAATTATTTCTCTTGTCTCCCCCTTACTCCCTCTCTCCCCCAAAGTTTAGTAGAATAGTGCTACTTAGGTTTGTAGAGAATATAAAATAGTTATGTTATTATTCAATTAGATGGTTGAAACTTATTTGATGATCTCTTCATCGATGATTGACAGGATATATTTGGCTTGTATTATTTACATACTCTTGTTGTATGATCAATGCCATTTCAACTTTTATCTGTAGTTTTGGTTGGACTCTCCTGATTTGATATTTTCAATGAGTCACCTAGCATGTCAATGATGCAATTGTCATTCTTAGGCATTACTATTAATTCTACCAATCTAAGTTTGAGTATGTAATGAATGCAAAATAGATAGGATGCCCTAACAGTCCAAACAAACAAGAATTATTCTATGCTTCGTCAATACTTTTCCCCTATATTTTCCCTTTGACTGTATCCTCTAGAATTTTTTAGTTTTCTCATTTCAACTTGTAGGTAAAATACATTTATGTTTTTGTTGAGGTTTTAAAGTTCCCCTTGAAAAAAAACTCCCTTGTTACTAGTTTGACTTGTTTCTAACCTTTGGATTTTGTTTTCCTCTATGATTCTTAATGCTCCTGAACACCACTTATGATGTAGTACTTAGAATTCTTTATCGTTGAAGTAATAACCATTCTTAATAGCTTTGATCCAATGATTTGTAGCATCCAACAGTTAGAAATGGAAATCATGACATATGGCACTTTTGAAGATAACTATTTAATACTTGGGAATATCATAGAAGTATTTAAAAAATTCTAATGTCTCCATATTCCCCCTTCATTTTCACTTTCCATTTTCTACATTTTCCAACCTAGTGCTCTGATACCATGTTAAGTTTGAGGATCATTTTCTATAATGTAATAGCATTGTCATTTTTATTGGTGTGTTCCAAATGTAGACTTGAAGACTTATAAATATGAGAGGAGGAGACATGTCTCTACGATTAATCATCATTAGACAATAATAAATATATTAACAATAATAAATATATTAACAATAATATAAATAACCAAATATGCATATTATATATAATATGATATGTATTATAATATTATATTATGTGTGTGTGTGTGTGTGTGTGTCTAAATGATGATTGACCATCAACAATGAATCTCATAATCGAATCAATCTGACTAAAGCTACAAACTTAACACTTCAACATTTATCCCAAACTTCCTTTATTGTGTTTTTGTTCAATAGATTGAACAAAATATTTTGAGATAGCAAAAGAGAGATTGTTTCCATCGCCTTCTCATCAAGCTTTTCCAAATCTTGATTTGACATTGCAGCTAGTTTCTTAGTTTTTCCCTCAATTGTAAGTGACAAGTCTTGCTTAACAACAACAAATGCATTTGTACTTTCCATAGGCTGAAATTTTCCCTAGAAAATTTCTACTCTCAAATCTTTCAGGACTTCATAATTTTAACTACCGAAATTGATCCTACCAACTATGCCAAGCTCTGGAAAACTATGAAAGAAGGATACACAACCTAGAGAACTACAATCACAACCTTGCGAATCAGATGTTTTCTTTGTTAAGCTCCATTAACAACAACATCATCTCTCTTATGAGATGGATCAAAGAAAAAGAAATGCAAGATGATGAGGAAGGAAAAGACAGGGAAGAAGCCAGAATGGAGGATGACTTTGCAAAGGACAACACCATTCCTGATCGAGACTAGGGGGACCAAAGGGTGCAACAGTTGAAAATGGAGGAGAATCAGCTAGTCTTCGAGGTTGCTCAGGTTATGCAAGATCTGGAGCGAAAGAACGAGGAATAACTCTCACCTATTCTTTTTTTTTCTATGTCTTTAGGCTTTTGTTCTGGCTTTAGGCTGTGATAATACTTGTCTTTTTTCCTGGTCTTTTCTCAGAACTTTACTTTTTGGTTAGGCTTTATGCTTATTATCAGCCTTTGAACTTATACTTTTTTGGCTGGGCTTTCATGCTTATTATCTGCCTTATATGTTGTAACTATTGGGTTTTAGGATCTCTGTAAAACTTGTTTATCTAATAAAAAACTATGCAAAGCTCTGATTACCAATTGTGAAGTGTGATGAAAGTGCATAATGAAATTGCAAAACAATAAGACAAAAGAAAAACAATAGATATAAAGATTTATTGTAGTTCACAACTTATAGCTACATCCACACTTAGAGAAAAAGAACTATATTATTGATAAAAGTTAAGTTTACACTAGGTGCAATAGAGATATATAGCATAAGATGATCAAGTAAAAATATATGATAGTTGAAGAGAAAACCAAGGCAATGTAAGGAAGCAAAGGTGTGTGGAATCACTTCCTACACTAATCTTGAGAGGATGATTTTGAAAATTCAACTAACTATTGCAGAGATCTCAAGAAATGCATAATAATATAATCAAAATAACAATGAACACATAACACAATAATTACTATGAGGAAACCCTTTGCAAAGAAAAAGACCACCCTCCAAAATTTGCACAATGTATTCTCAAACCAAGAAGATTGCAATACACTCGTAATGCATGTTCTTAAAGGAGCACATCACCACAACTCGAACTCAAACTCAGACTTAGAGAGACTCCTTCTAGCACCTAGTCTTGCAAATAGAACCTGATGATCCAAACACCTCCCCAAGCCCTCCTTTTATAGTGACTTACAACTTAGAGACCATTTGTGGTCTTACAAAACCATGGGCCAAAATCATGAGAAAAACAACCATGCCACATGTTACCCACTTGTAGTTTGTAACTCCAAGAATAACATTTTCGTCCATAATTTTGTCCTCTAGTTTAGACCCCCATAAAATTCATATAATGAGTTGTTTATACTCTAAAAATAGCCCTCCTATATTGTGCTAGGGACAATAAACATTTTTAATAATTCATACACCTTTTTCCAACTCATAAACATGTGGAAAACTACCACAAACAAATTCAAAAAAAATTTGAAAAAAGCTTGCAAGGTTGAGGCACAATTCTCAACATTCTCCCACTTGTCAAACACCTTGCAATGGTTAGGAGATTCAAAGTTTCATAGATTTAATTGCTAGGGGCTAAGAGGCTCATAGATTCTAAATATCATTTGAATTTCTATGTACTCACGTGCTTAGTTAATGCATCAACAACATTCACCAAAGAATCAACCTTCTCTAGCTTTACCTTGTCATCCTTGACTATATCTCTCAGAAAATGATATTGTACATCAATGTGCTTGGTCGTGGCATGAAATGTTGGGTTCTTCACTAGGTAGATTGCACTCTGACTATCATTATAAATTGTTACTACACCCTATTTGAACTCTATATCTAAACACAGTCTCTTTAGCTAGATAGCTTCTTTGCGGGCATGAGTAGCTGCCATATACTCTATCTTTGTAGTGGACAAAGCAACCACAACTTATCACTTGCTCATTCAACTGATTGCACCACCAAATAATGTAAACACATATGCATTGGTGGATCTTCTTCTATCAACATTGCCAACCCAGTCTAAATCCACATAGTCTGAATAACTAAAGAATGCTCATTTCCTATTCCATGGAAACATATAGAGTACTTTGAGGTATCCCATAAGTATTTGAAAAGTTTATTTACTGCATCCCAATGTGCTCTTCATGGATTAGACATGTAATGAGAAATTACTTCCACTGATTGGGCAATGTTTTGCTTGTACAAACTATAACATACATCAAACTTCCAACAACACTTTGATACAATACTTGATTCATATTTTTGATCTCCAATGGGGATGAAAGACACTATAAGCTAGAAAGTTTTGTTCTCACAACAACATGAGCACTCAATGGTCTAGAATCTTGTATATTGAATCTTCTTAAAATAGTACCAACATACTTACTCTGACCTAGCAAAAGCTTTTTGTTTTGTCTATCTCTTATAATCTTCATTCCCAAAATATAGCAGGAAGTTGAATCACATCTTTCTTTTCTTCCATCTATTCTAGTTGTACTGTAACAAAAGAAGGTTTAGTTTCTCTAAATATAACACTTCTAGAATAAAATACCTTTTGAGCAACAAGATCCCAAAGCTTGTATCTTTTCACACCATAACTGTATCAGATGAAGATACATTTGATAGCTTTGCTGTCCAATTGTGTCTACTTCTCCTTTGGCACATGAGCATATGCCTCACAACCAAAAACTCTCAAATGTTTAAGTGAAGGCTTGTGACCTAACCATGCTTCCATTGGTGTCTTATCAACAAGAGCTAATGTAGGAGACTTGTTTATCAAGTAGCAAGCAGTGGCTACAACTTCAACCCATAACTTGTGTTCGAGTCTAGCTCCACTTAGCATACTCCTAGCCTTCTCCATCAAGGTCTTGTTCATTCTTTCTGTAACTCCATTCTATTGTGGAGAATATAGAGTTGTCTTCTCTCTCTTAATACCACAATCTTTACAAAATATGTCAAAACATTGGAGCAAAATTCACCACCATTATCAATTCTCAAACACTTTATCTTCTTTTCAGTTTGCAACTCAACCATTGCTTTAAATTCTTTGAAATGAATGAAAACTCTAGCTTTACTCCTAAGGAAATAAACCCATGTTCTTCTACTGAAATCATCAATGAAAGAAACATAATAAACTGATCTACCAACAGAAGGAATGTCAACTAGACCAAATACATCCAAATGGATTAGATCCAAAATGCACAAGGACTTAAGAGAACTTGAGTAAAACTGAACGCGATTTTTTTTACCATATATACAATGCTCATAAAAATCAAACTCAAGATTGTAGTCATTCAATCCATTAACAAGGTTTTTATTTTTTAAGGTTTTTAGACCCTTCTCACCTATGTGGCCGAGTCTCTAGTGCCATAACATTGTCTTCTCTGTAGGCAACTTTGATTCAGTAGATAGAGCACCCTTGGGTACCCAAAAACTATGACCATCTATTGAAAGAGAAACCCTCTCCTCAAACAAAGTAATCCTCTTCACAATCTTATCAGAAGTACTATTGTACTCAACTGTGCATGCATCAAGCTAGTACAATGTACCCAATCTGCTTCCTCTTGCTATTACCATAGCACCTCTCACCATTTTCACACATGCTTCAAAAAATTGTACATGCACACCCACATCTATTAGTTTGCTAATAGATAATAAATTCCTTGCTAGTCCTGGGATATGCAAGACACCATCAAATGTTATAATTTTTCCATCAAAAAATTCCACATGAATATTTCCATTACTAACAATATCAAGAACTAAGTTATCACCCAAATACACCTTACCACCATCAAACTTTTCATACTTTCTAAACCAATTTATATTAGGAGTCATGTGAAAAGATGTACTTGTGTCTATTAATCATGCATTGTCACCTACATGAGTGGCCAAGGCTATGATGAAAACATCTCCATCTTCCTTCTTGGACTTAGAATCAAAATCTCGCTTCTTCTTTTTCTTCTTCTCCTCTTTGCAGTCCTTTTTACCACAATTCTAGCAGATTGCCTTGGACTTACCAGGAGATTTTGATCTCCCCTTATTCTTGGACTTAAAATGGCCATGCTATTTTTCATTCTTGCCTCTTTCTTTTGGTCTTCCTCAAACACTCAAAGCCTCTTTAGCATTCAAAGAGACCTTCCTTCTCATCTCCTCAGAAAGTAGAGAACCAACAATGTCCTCCATTTTCAAGACAATTGAAGTGTTCCCTATGGCCATAACAAGGCTGTCCCATGAGTCTCGCAACAAACATAGCAAGATTTGACGCATTTCTTCTTCATCCATCAACACCCCAATTGAGGTCAATTGAGTCACTAACATATTGAAACTTTCAAAATGCTCATAAATCTATCCACCTTCTTCCATTCTCAAGGAATACAAATTCTTCCTTAGGAAAATCTTATTCACAAGTGATTTTACTTAATAAATCTCACTTAGCTTCTTCCAAAGCTTCTTCGTGGTGGGTTAATGGACATTAATGAGAATCAAGTCTGCAAGACACAATCTGATGAGGCCTTTAGCTTTTTTGTCTGTCACATCATATTATATGGCTAAAGTCAGATCTATGGGCCTCAACTTATTCTCATTAATCACATCCCATAGATCTTGATCAATCAATAGATCTTCCATCTTCATCTTTCAAATCTCAAAGTTTGTGAAAGAAAACTTTTTTACGTCAATCCTCCCTGATATGATTGCCATCTTTGCAATCCAACAACACAAAAATGAAAACCTCTGCACAAGTTCCCACTTAAACCTTGATTAGCTCAAAAAACCTTGTACCCAACAAATAGAACTAAAACTAGCCAAGTTCTTATACCACTTGTAAGGAAGCAAAGGTGCATGGAATCACTTCCTACACTAATCTTGAGAGGACAATTATGAAAATTTAACTAACTATTGTAGATATCTCAAAAAATGCATAATAATATAATCAAAATAACAATAAATGCATAACATAATGATTACCATGGGGAAAGCCTTTTGGGCGAAAAAACCCACCTTCTAAAACCTGCACAATGTATTCTCAAATCAAGAAAATTACAATACATTTGCAATGCAAGTTCTTACAGGAGCACATCACCACAACTCGAATTCAGACTCAGACTTAGAGTGACTCCTTCTAGCACCCAGTCTTGCAAACATAACTCAATGATCCAAACACCTTCCCAAGCCCTCCTTTTATACTGATTTACAATTTAGAAACCATTTGTGGTCTTACAAAACCATGGGCCAAAACCATGTATAAAACAACCATGCTGAATATTACCCACTTGTCATTTGTAACTCCAAGAATAACATTTTAGTCCATAATTTTGTCCTCTAGTTTAGTCCCCCATAAAAGTCATATAATGAGTTGTTTATACTCTAAAAATAGCCCTCTTATATTGTACTAGGGACAAGACACATTTTTAGTAACTCATACACCTTTTTCCAACTCATAAACATGTGGAAAACTATCACAAATAAATTCTAGAATATTTCAGAAAAAGTTTGCAAGGTTGAAGCACAAATCTCAACAAGCAACCATTAGGCTTCAATGTACAATTGGTAATCTCAATATTAAGAAACCAGTCCAATACATCTTTATTGAATTGTGAAGTTAGAAATCTCAAAACAAGAGAAAATCCCTTTGAGATTCAATGGAATAATCTGTACACGACAAGGGATTACAAAAAAGTGGAGCCTAGTTGATATGATCTAATAATGATCGAGTACAAATATAAATTGTATTATGCATATTTATTAATTTGAAAACCATATAAAATGTGATTAAAAAATATATACACTTGCAAAGCTTTCACTTTGTTGTGGAAACTATGATGTTCACTACATAATACATTTCCTTCTAAATATTGAAGGCAAGAATACTCCGTAATACTACTACCCTATAAAAAAATTGGAATTGAGACTACTGTTGCTTTATACATCCCCTGAACGTAGATATTATTCTTCTATTGCTCTTAATATTATCAAATGAATAATAATAATGTGTTTTGATTTTTCAAGGATGGCAGGCCCAGCTATTCTTCATTCTTTTAGCTACACCTTCAGGCTACTGAGTAGACGGAAGCACTCCAATGGCTATTCTTTGTCTCTTCAACCTCTGCCTTGCACTGGAAAAAAAACCTAAAATTGCCCAATGTTAGAAAATTTATACAATATCATACTTCCTCAAAAAAATACCCATTATTGTTTTATGGGACAGAAAAGTTCACCCTTTCAGCTCTTGTGTATGCATCTGCAATGGTCTTCGTTTGCTCACTAGCATCAGCTTTTATTCTAAGAGCATCTTCTCGAGCCTTTCATAAAATTTTATCCACCTCTACCTAAACCAATGAAAAAAACAATATCATCATTAGGTAAGATAAATGAAATACTAAGAGATGGCTCTGCAGTCTCCCCCATTTTGACTGAGAACTTATAAGATTGCAGATCTCTATGTTATATTCTCTTTCCATCCCTCTTATTGAACCCTCATAACAGTGACAAGGTGTTGAAGTGGGTGAGAGAAGAAAGGATGCAACTTTTTACACATTTTTGAAGATCTGGTTGAAAGATCCTTTGCTTGAGGTGGAAAGATTGACATATTTATTTTTGTGGAAAAAATGTTGATGTACAGTTCCTGACTGATGGTAATATTCTTTAAGGAGGTAAATTTGGTCATCGGGAACAACTGTGCAAATATTCACTTGATCTAAATTCAGTCATTAGGTGCAAATTATAGTAACTAAAATGTCATCAGGAAGGCATATAATTTTAAATTCCTGGTGTTAGTGTTACTTAATAATTCATATTTTCAGCAAAGAAATATCTGGAAAGAGCTTGAACTGTGTGGAATCCACCGGTTGAGGACATCATTAAGGATGTCTACAGACATTAATTCATGCTCAGACTGAGCACACGCCCTCAATGAGCCTGTGCGAGAGCCTCTACCTTTGGACTCAGAGTCAGACTGAGACTCACATGACCTGTCGATCCATGAGCGCTTGGAGGCCCATTGGAATTCTCCAATTTTACATACAGCTGCAAATGTGCCCCTTCTTTTGCCTCCCTTTTTTCTTCAAACATTATTTACTTTTTGTTATTACCCAGTTATAAATCTTCAACGTTCTGTAAGAGGCAACAAAATTCATAATGACAATAAAACAGGCTCACATGGAGGAATATAATAATGGTGAGCATCCCCTTCACCTTTCCTCACAAGGAAGATTTCACAAAGTTTAATGGTTGAATTGAATTGAATGAATAAATGGATGGAATCTTGATGGTGTTCATAAGATTGAGAAGTTTAACACATCAAGAGTCATGCTTTCAAGTTTCAATCTTGATCAAGAAAATGGTTATATGGTTATATTGTGAAGTCTTGTTCTTTCAAAATAATTCAATTTGACTATCTATTTTCAAATTATTTTCATGCATAAGTCAATAATCTAAGTATACTTTATATTTAATCAGAAATTATTATAATACAAATTTCAAATTTTGATTGTGTACCATTTTTTATCATTAATATTTTAATCATACTTCATGATTTATTATGGGGATAAGTTGTAGCTAAAAAATGAATTGACTGAGTGGAGATAAGTTGTAGCCAAAATATGAATTGAATGAGTGGATTAAAATTGATGTGGAGAACGAGCCACAAAATTAATTAGTTGAATTGGTCTATTTTCTTACCTTACTAACTTATTGGATGTTGTCCCCTCTTCTTGCATTTGTCTAACTATTGGTCTACTACTATTCTTCTAATTTTTTTCTTTGAATGTGATAAAAAAATGTTGAGATATAAAAATACTACATAATCAAAATCCAAAAATTACACTATACTAATATTGTAGATTATATAGGTTAAATGAATATTGAGAGGACATCCACTTATCTAGTTGGTTTAAATTGGTATCTTTCCTTACTCTTCAAGCTTACTAGATTTGTTGTCATGTCTCTGCATATAAATAAGCCATTGTTCTTCTATTCTCCTTTCTAGCTTTAACTCATTGTGACTATTTATTATGGAGTGTGATAAAAAAACATTGACAATAAAAAAATACAACATAATCAACAACCAATTTTATTAACATGTGAATAAACCAAATGAATACTTTGAACTTACCTTTTTTGGTTTAAACATTTTCCAAGGGTTAAAGTAAGTGATCTAAATATTAAATCTCACATTAGGAAAGGAGTTGATATATGCAATTTTAGGCGTGAAGGAAATATGAATAATACGAAGAAGATTTATTTCTTTTACATCCTATTTAGAAAGCCATTATCCTTAAACACAATCAATAAATGTAATAGCATCCTTTACTAAAACAACTGAGACTTGTGGAAAATCTTTTAGTGATGATCAACAAAGAAGGAAAAAAAATAATACCACAACTACACCTTTTACACCTTTGTCATCTGTAAAGCTAAAAGTATTGACTATTAAGATTACCAATGAATTCATAAAGAATATTATAGTAGTAAAAAAATTAAAAAATGATTATGTAAATTTGAAGATAAAGGGTGTGAAATAAAAAAATAAGACTTTCCAATGTGTGTGAGAATAAATTTTTGATGAGTAATCAAAGTTAGAGGCATTTATTAAAGGAAATGAGTATTCAAAAATTATTTTTAAAATATGAAAAGAAATGAGAAATCTTGTATATAAGTCAATGAGAAAAAAAAGGAGGATAATATTAACAAATGGATGTATATTGGAAAAGATAGTAGGGATTGTCAAGGATATCACAAATTGACTTGCTATGAAGAATATCCCCTACTTACCAATAATAGGGATTGTCATGCAAAATTTAATGATGAAAAAAAAAAGATGAAGATAATCAAGCTCTTACTATTTTCATTCCTAGTTGGTGCCTAGAGGCATCTAATGATGATTTTATACTATGGGAAGGGATCTACTACTCTGATATTGAAGGATTTGGAAGAAATTTATCTAGTTATTTTTTGGAAAAATGTGAAGAGTAGGAAAAAGTTTGAGCAATGGGTGGTCTGCAACTTCGTATGTCTATCCTTTGGTTGAGAGTGTATGGTTCTGCAAAACTATTGCACTGGAATGGTGTGGCTCTGGTGTCACTCTTTTACCTTGACGTGTGTCTTTGTTTGTTGTGGTTCCCTTTCATTAACTAAGATCTAGTTATGTATGGTATTTTTTGCCATGCTTTTTTTTTTTGCTAGTTAGGGTTGGGACTGTTCGACCCCTTCGATGGCTAATCCCAATCCAAATATCACACTCAGAGGAGTAAATGTTAATGATGCTATGCAGGAGGACAATCTCACTCTAGTTAATGACATCCTTGAGGAGTCGAGAAATAGTGAGAAGAATGATGAGAAGGAATGCATTGATAAAGGTATTAATGATAGTTTGGCCCTTGATAAGAATGCAAACATGCCTATTGACATTATAGTGAAGTTTGTTTATAAGTGACACACACACTTAATCAAATGGTTAGCAACTACCGAGCTTATCTTGCAAGTAATTCAAACTCTACCAAGTTCTATAGTTGCTACCAAGTTCTGGAAACAATATTCAGTTTGCACTGAGTAGTATCTACCAAGTTGGTAATTATCAGTGTAACTTGAGATTCATAGTGTTTACCAAGTTTCTTAGTGCAAACTGAGTTATCCAATTTTTACCAAGTTAGCATATTCAATGATGTGAATCTAGTGTTGACCAAGCCAAGATGTGTCAACCAAATAATTTAGTTTATACTGAGCTTGTAGTAATAGTGTTGACTGAGCTATGCAATGTCAACCAAGTGATATGTCAGTTTTATAGTGTTCACCGAGTCACCAGTGTTGACCGAGTTTAGACTCCTTGGAAGTGATTAATATGAACTGAGCTTCTATGTCTACCAAGTCCATGATGATGTCGAGTGTTGAAAATGGTTGTCTAGTATTAAAACCTCACCAAGTTTTGTCTTCAAAACCTAAGTACTAGCAGTTGGGCCAACTTTGTGTATTTGGGTGAAACTTGTATTGTAGCTGACTTTGATGAATTGTAAATTGGATTGGTATATATGTAATTATTTTATCACATCCAATAAAATGTGGTATGCATATAGAAAGATATGTGTAAGAACACAAGTGTGAAGTAAGAAGGCTACAAGCAGTATAAGGAGCAACAAAGATTTATCTATCACAAGAAGGTGATCATTACACTCCAAAGGAATCTCATTCAGCAAATCAAAGTTGCAGATCAGAGATCAGCCATTGGTTCATCCTAACAAGTGGAATAGTTAAATCCTTCCATAAGGTAAACCTAACAATCTTTTGTAAATATCTTTACCAAGTGCATACTTCATTGTATGTTTTATAAATCATTTTACAAGGTGGACCTAATAGTCCTTATTGCTCCTAATAGGGTAGATCATTAGAAGTGATCATTGTAAGCCTTAACCAGACAACTTTATACTCCAATACTAAAGCTTGTGGACATCATCTCCTCCCTAGTATTACTTTCTATTTGGAAGGTTTTCTGGGTCACCATATTATGTGTTAAAGTGTTATGAATGTTTTCATGCTTTCAGTTTCTCATCCATGGAATTAGGTTAGAATACATATGAAGGATTAATTGATGAAATAAGAATAATTTTTATTGGTTCCTAATTCACCCCTCCCCTCTCATTAACCTAGCCTATCTTATATTTTCAATAATTGGTATCAAAGCTTTGTGGTTCTCAAATAAGAAGTTTGACAACTTGAGCAAAGATTAGAGGCGGTATTCAGACTTGATAAGGCTATTGACAATGAAAAGCTAAATTTGAAATTGGCTATTGGGAAACTTAAGAAAGAAAAGGAGCAACTCTCTCAATCCTTGAAAATAAAAAAAGATCTTGCTGTACAAATGAATGACAAACTCTACACTAAAGAAATAATTGAAGATATCCATTTAGAAAGTAATGTAGATTAAGCTAATGAGACAATTAGAGAACTCTTAGAAAAGAATGGTAACCTTCAAGAAGAAGTTAGAAAGCTAAAAAGAGAACAATAAATTCAGTTAGTAAGATTGTGTGTGTATGCTTAAAATGTGAGCACACTTCTATGAGTCATTATATCTAAGATTGATCAAGAATGAGGTCTCGGATGATAGCTCATATCTCTCTATTCATGGAGTGCAAGGGTTTGTAACGAAGACCTTCAATTTTGACCTAGTTTGTGTCCATGCAAGTACACCTTAAAATGAGAGATTCAATGATCCAATATGCATGTAAATGGAGATGAAAGCTAATCTATTTGATAACAATGCAAAACAATGCAAGATTTAATCTATCAATGCAAGATCTAATCTATGAAAGCAAGATTTAAGA
Source organism: Cupressus sempervirens (assembly GCA_028749045.1). Lineage (NCBI taxonomy): Eukaryota > Viridiplantae > Streptophyta > Pinopsida > Cupressales > Cupressaceae > Cupressus > Cupressus sempervirens. The sequence continues at coordinate 521,186,232 of CM053783.1, read as the reverse complement.
AAATATGAAAATGAAAGGATGAGATATGATAATGGAAGCCATGGATGCATGAGAGAAGAAGACTAGAAGATAAAAGTTCTCCACAAAAAGTTTTAGTGTTCAAACTCCTTCAAAAATCTCTCTCCAAACCTGTAGCATAACAATAGCCTAGAGTGTGTGTATAAAATGAGGAGAGGGCTCTCCCTTATAAAGAAGATTGGATGATCAAGATTAAGAGGCAAAAATATTTAATCAAGGGTGGAGAAAGAATGTTCCGTGTGAAATAAAGATCCACCAATAAGAAAATAGAAAAACAATTAAATGAAATCCTACTTAGAAATATGTGCATTTAAATGTATAAGAATTTTTAATTTAAATTTATTTTATTTCCTCTTTAAGTGGGGATTTATTTAATTAAAAGGGAGCAAGTTCTTTTAAATAAATAGAAAATATTTAATTAAATTAAAAGAGGGGTTTTTTTCTTAATTAATTAAATATGGATGAATTATTTAATTAAAAGAGAGGTTTTCTTTTAATTTAACGGAGACTTTTTTTATTTAATTAAAAGGGAGATTTTCTTTTAATTAAATAAGACTTAGGATAAAATGATCAACCTTAGAAATGAAATAATCAAATTTGATCAAGGAAATTGATTTAAAAAAATATTGCAAATCATTGATTCAAGAAATTGATAAATTGAATAATGGGGGCCCATAGTCTAGGTGACCATTTTAGGGTGCATACATTTGCCCTTCTTTGACCAATGTGTGATTGATTTGGGAACTCATGTAGTCAAAGAAAGAAATTGAAGTGTGAGATCAATTTGGGATCACAAAACAACCTAGATGTGTGGTTGATTTGGGAACACATTAGGACAAAGAATACAAATAAATTTTGACTTGAAAAAGTCAAGGATAAAATTGATAAAATTGAATCAAGGATTGAAGTTTGATAAGTACTGCCCCCTCATGATCAAAATCAAAATGAGATAGAGGAGAAACAACAAATTGATAAAATTGATCAAATGAAACAAAAGATAAAGTTCTAGATGTAAGATGAAAGATACAAGAATCAAAGGATCAAGGTAGATCATAAATCATGAAATATGATGCTTCAAAGTTGAATTAGAAGAAAATGAGGGGTGAAAGTGAATGGACGGTAAAAATTTCAAAGATATGGAAAGAAACAAAAAGAAGAATATAAAAATTTTCATAAGAAATAGAATGCCACAAAATCAATCAACTATTTAAGATAGAAATTTTGATTGAGATCACAAAAGAAAAGAAGGAAATGAAGATCAAAATGTGACCAAAGTCAATTAAAAGTCCACAAGAAAGATGAAGGGAAAAACCTCTCAAACTCATAATGTAGCCTAAAAATGCAAACTAACATGAAGTCTAATAATGCAAGCTACATGAAAATGCGAAGGTGTACTTGCAATAGAGAAACTATAACATAGGATTTTATGTTCATCATTTATTAAAGAATGTAAAAGAACTTATTTTCATCATTGGGCCATTATTAATGGACATTAGAAAATCACACAATCATCACTAGTTTTTTTTTTTATAGGCAAAAGTGGCTAGCCACTATAATATTTATTAATTTGATTCAACGAGGTGAACTGGGAAAGAATTAGTGAAGAAAACCCAGCACCATCCCTAATGTTTACATATATTTATATATTATGAGCAAGCAATTACAAAGGGTTATCACCCAATAGTATACCCCTGAAGATAACCAAATCTAAACTTCTACAAAATTTAGATACAATAGCTTTGGCATGAAGTACTTAGACATAAAGCTGCAACATACAAGAGATAACACTAGTTGATGATGACATAACTTGAAAGGGACCTTTAGAAACATTTCCTTTCAATCCTACCCAAACAAATACCAGACCACGAACAAAAAATCCAAATCCATCAAAAATAATTCCCAAGTGAAATCAAAATTCTGAACTATCTACAAGCCAATTAGAGTTAATCGCACCAATTGAATCCCAAAAACTCTGTTCAATTGGCTGTAAATTTTTTGATGGTGCATTCGGCTATATGGATTTTGAAACATTAGAACCCTTTTGCAATACAATCATGGCCAAACCCACTAACTTAACTCTTTCCACCAATTGCACATCTATTAATCTTGGATTAGATGGCAGAGTATGCTTCAAATAAATAAAACTACAAGTATCTATAGATTTCTTCATAGCCTCAAAAACAACATAAAATTCATGTTTTTGCAGAAGTTGAGAATGTGAAAACAAACCCCCAACTAAAGCCATACCATTCCACAAATCATACTTTTGCATAACCATAGTCAATTTATTATCCACTAGGAAATTTTCCAGGATTACCTTTCGAGCCAAGGCTTGAAGCCTATCTGGAGAATGCAAAAAATCCATGGCATTGGATAGAAATATAGATATGACTTGAGAATGATAGAAAAACACATGTGCCAATGGACAGAGAATCTCTTCACCAATGATATGCCGGATGGCTGTTGTGATCATTTGTGAATGCATTATGAACATTTGGTTCATCACCTCATCCATAACATGACTGGGTAATACAGATTCCTCTAATGCTGGCAACAACCAAATACAAATTTTTTTTGGCATGATGAGACGATGTTGTTGATGACACATTTCGCAAGCCAAAGCAATATCCCACCACAATTCATCTTGAAGCACAATCTCAACTCACAAAATAAATTTACCTAATTAAGCATATGCATGATGTTTTTGAAAGTGTGCAATGAAAGATACATATAGGCAAATTCAATAAATAATCATAGTGTAACTTGTCATTTTCTGTGTAGATTATCACCAATATTGTCCTTATCATGCCTAGAAATGTACTAAAGACACTACTCCTTAATGACTCGGATTTATTTGCATGAGGCAATCAAAAAATAGGACTTCAAAATTGAATATTGTTAGGGAATAAAAGATTTGGAGCATACAAAATGTACTTTAGAAGTTGTGTCATTATAAATGCACTTAAGAAAAACATGCGGCATTAAATTCACTTTAAGACGACAGGGCAACTTGGCACCTGATAACCTCCTCTACTTTACTCAGCACTAGAGAATAGCTTATTCAACTTGGCACTTGACCAACCTTACAAGCCTGAGCATGCCTTTCTACTACACAACTTGACACCTAATGGATTCGGCACCTTAAATAACTTGGTATCTGATTTAAGACTCAGTTACTCGACACTTAGTACTAAGTAGAGTGACTCAGCACCGATAACCTTTATGCATACTCGGCACTTGAAAATATCCTATTAACTTGGCAATTCTAAAACACTCAGCACGTAAAGAGCTTGGTACCTACTGCCTAAACACTCGGCACTAGAAGAACTTGGTACCTGCTGCCTGAACACTTGGCACCTAAAGAACTTTGCTCAACATCTTAATAAATTGGCTCAACTCATCACTTGGAATTTACCTCAACTCAACACCAGAAAACCTCCTTTTCTTTACTCGGCACTAGAGAATAGCTTATTCAACTCGGCACTTGACCAACCTTACAAGCCTGAGCACTCCTTTCTACTACACAACTTGGCACTTAATAGATTCGACACCTTAAATAACTCAACATCTAATTTAAGACTCAGTTACTTGGCACTTAGTACTAAGTAGAGTGACTCAGCACCGATCACCTTTATGCCTACTTAGCACTTGAAAATCTCCTACTAACTCGGCAATTCTAAAACACTCGACAGCTAAAGAACTTAGTACCTATTGCCTGAACACTCAACACCAGAAGAACTCGGTACTTGCTACCTGAACACTCGACATCTATAGAAATTTTCTTAGCATCTTAATAAACTAGCTCAACTCGGCACTTGGAATTTACCTCAACATTCAATTTTACCTACTGCTTGAGCACTCTACACCTAAAGAACTCGATACCTACTGCCTGAACACTCAAGCACCTAAAGAACTTTGCTCAGCATCTTAATAAACTGGCTCAACTCGACACTTGAAATTTACCTCAACATTCAAATTTTACCTACTAAGCTCGACACTTTGAACATTACTACTAGTAGAGGCTTCCATGTCTTCATGAATAAGATTTTTTAAAGCCTTATGTTGTTCAATAAGAGGTAGAGAGTGAAAAGTAGAAACAGTAACCCCATCACAACCCAAATTTTATAAAAAATCTGCAACTTTATTCCCTTCTCAATAAATATGCGAAATGCAAACATTCAAACATTCATCAAGGAGTCTCCAAATTTGATTCAATACATATTTGAGTTTCCAAGAAATGATGCACCTTTGTATACAAGCATCAATAATAACTGATGAGTCCCCTTCTATATGTAGCCTATTGATATAGCCTTGCTTAGCTATTAAAAGTCCAGCCAACAAGGCGTGAGCCTTAGCAATGTTATTTGCGTCAATAGGCAAAGGGGATACTATGATTGCTACAACCTCTCTAGAAGAACTTCTAATACATGCCCCTAAACTTGAATAACCTGGATTTCCTCTAGAGGCTCCATCAAAATTTAGTTTCTAAAGACCAAATGATGGGGGTCTCCAAATGTTCTTCCAGGGTAAGATATGTGCTAGTGAAGGACTTATTTTCCACCCATTAGGAATAAATAATAATTTCCATTCTTGGATAATTTGAGAATCCCAATGGGTCACAATCGGATTAAATTTAATCATTTTCAAGATGGAATTAGTCACTTCCGAGATAGATCTTTCAATCCCATTCAAAAAAAATTCTAATGGAAGGGATTCCTTTCTGAAAATACGCTTATTTCTTTCCCACCAAATAGCCCAAACTACCAAGGCTAGGATACATTTCCAGAGGTTTGCAAACAATGATTTTTGGTAGAGAACTGGCCAGGCTTGAAAGAGATCCCAGAGATTATTTGGCAAGGGAGTACAATACTTAAGCTTACTCAAAATAAAGCACCAACATTGGTAAGAAAATGAACATGTAACGAACAAATGATCCACAGTTTTATCCAGTTCCCCACAAAGAACACATTTAAATGGTAGAGCAAGTTGAAGTCTATTCAATCTGTCACTAGTTAAAATCCTATGTTTTAGTGCCAACCATGAGAAACAACCTGCTTTAGGAGGAATTACCAGATTCCAACAAAATGAAAAAGCTCTAGAAGTAGATTTATTCAAAGCATTCTGTTGCAAATTTTTGTAACCCTCTTTCAATGAATAATTACCATCCTTAGTTGGAGCCCAAAAAATCTGATCTTGGACTTTAGAGAAGCAGACTTGCCTTGAAATCAATATATTTTGAAATTGATTAATTTCCTAGGATGAAAGAGGTAGAATATTTGGATCTTTCCAAACTATTTTCTTTGAAAATTTAGAAACATATTCCACATATTGATTCAACTAGATCCCCCAATGAGTTTTAGCAACTTGAATAATGTTCAAAGAAATCCCACTCTTAGATAGGGGAATTTGACCATTCCAAGAATCATTCCAAAAATTAATACTTAGTCCATTATTGACTTCCCATGAAATATAATCAACTATGATTTTGCGTGAAGCTATCATGAAGTCCCAAATAACTAAGCCTTTTGGAGGATTAGAAATCATTAAGGTTCTAGAAGCATCATTGTTATCTAGATATTTTTGCTGCATAATTTTGCACCATGTGAACTGAGACTTAGAAAACATGTGCTAGATCAATTTCCCACCAAATGCTTCATTTCTATAGGAAAGATCATGGATTCCTACTCCTCCAACATTAGGAGTGTATGACATATCTTGCAAAGAGATGAGTGGAATCTTTCGAGATTCATCCATATTACCTGACCATAGGAAACCTTTAATCAATTTATGAATTGTAGCTAGTACTTTAGGTGGGATCTTAAGGACAACAATAAAATAGTTAGGGATTGCAGCAAAAATTGACTTGATCAACAAAATTTTCCCTGCCAATGACAACCATCTAACTTTCCAAGATGTAATTTGACTCTGAATACGCTAAATAACTGAAGACCAATACAAGGATTTATTTGAACCCATGAAGAAAGGAATGCCCAAATAGACTAAGGGTAAGAAGTCTTCTGAAAAACCCAAGATCTATTTAATTTTATCAGAAACCATTTTGATAGTGTTGAAAAAGTAGATCTTGCATTTTTGAGCATTGATAATCTGACCAAACACTGCTGAATAAAGATCAAGTGTATAAAGAATATGGCAAGCTTCCTAAACATTTGACAAACCAAATAGGAGATTATCATCCACAAAAAGAGAGTGTGTGATAGATATGTTTGTACCTGAAATGAGAGCTCCTTTCCATTTATTTGACAAATGTTGATGTGAGATGGCCCTACTAAAAGCTTCAGCCATAATAATAAACAACACTGGAGATAAAGGGTCCCCTTGTCGGATCCCATGTGTGGAAGGAAAAAAACCCTCAGGCTTCCCATTAATGACCAATGAAAAACAAGCCCCTGAAATACAAGCCTTAATCATTTGCACCAATGTTTTGAAAAATCCATTTTAGCAAGTACTTGTAGCAAGAATTTCCAACAAACTCTACAATAAGCTTTCATCATATCCAGTTTGATAACAAAATTTGAAGTCTTATTTAAATTAATAGAGTGGAGAACTTCATGAGCCACAAGAGCCCCTTCCATGGTTTCCCTTCCCGGGAAAAATCCACCTTGCTCTGGGGAAATAATACGTGGAATAAGATGCTAAATCCTAAGATATATGGCTTTAGTAATGATCTTATAGGATAAATCACATAAGGAGATTGGCCTAAAATCTGCAAAATTTTGGGGGTCCCTCACTTTTGGAATGAGAAAATATTGGTAGTGTTAAAATATTTGAGCATGGTTTTGGATCTTCTAGATTCTTCCATAGCCGCCAATAAATCCCATCCAATTATATTCCAAAAACTTTGGTAAAACAATGTAGTAAAACCATCCGGCCTAGGAGCTTTGTCAGGTGGAAAAGAAAAGACAACTTTACGTATTTCTTGAATGGTAAAGGGAGCCATCAGAATATCATTATCTTGTTCTATTAACATTTGTGGAATAAAGTCAAGGAGTTCTACAACTTGTGATGCAGAAGGAGAAGGCAAAACATTAGGTGCAAGAAGATTCTTAAAGAATTTGACGCCTTCATTTCTGATAAGATTTTCGTTAGATAGAAGGTTACTAGAGGCATCTTTGATATGAAAAATTATACTATTAGTTCTTTTTTGCTTGGCTGAATTGTGGAAAAACTTAGTAGTTCTATCCCCATCCTAAAGCCATAATTCTCAGGATTTTTGTCTCTAGTACATCTCTTCTCTAGAACACAGTTCCTCCCATTGTTCCTGCAAATTCTTTTGAGAAGAGTATGTTTCTTCATTCATGACCTTTTGGATGATATGATTATAAAATTCTTCTAGCTAATATTTGACTATAACCTTTTGTTGGAACACATTGTTGAAAACTTTTTGATTCCAAATTCAAATTTGAGACTTGATATATTTCAATTTCATTGCAAACTGATGCATTTTCCTTCCTTCCATTGGAACTTCATTCCACCATTGATAAATATTGTGTAAAAATTTTGGGTGCCTGAGCCACATGCTTTCAAATTTGGAAGAAGAATGAAATTGTTGGTTAGAACATTTGTTATTACAATTGAGAATTAGTGAGATAAGAAAATGATCAGATCCTAGTAAGGTAAGGATTTTTGAAGAAATATCTGAGCAACTCAACTTCCAATCTTTAGACAAGAAGAATCTATCAAGACGAGCAAAAAATTAGCAAATCCAGACCTCTTGTTAGTCCAGGTAAATAATCCATTATTATGATGAACATCCATCATATTATTATTATCTACAAACGCATTAAAATCTTGTAGCATTTGGGGGGGGGGGGGGGGGGGGGGGTAATACCACCAATTTTTTCTGAATGAGCTAACAAAGCATTAAAATCACCTCCAATAACTACTTGTTGTTGATCTTGCATTTGAAGAGAATGTGTGATAGAATCCAATAAACATTCTTTTTCAAAATTTGAAGTAGGTCCATATACATTAATCAGGATAAAAGAAATATCAAATGCAGTTATATGTATGAACTACCAATTACTTTCTTGTCGAAAGAGCTGAGAATTAACTGTAAAGGGATTCCAAAGAATTGCTAAACCTCCAAAGGCACCCAAACCTTGCATATGATAGGCCTTCCATTTTTTCCATCTTGCAATGGTTTTCTCAAAATTGTTTTGGGATAGTTTGGTTTCCTACAATAAAATAATATCTGCCTACAAAGAATCAAGATATACATTCATATACATGAGGTGCTCATTTGGGAAATCAACTTGAATGGGTGCATCATCTTGTTGTGGGAAATCAACAAATTGATCTGCTATAGCTTGTCCTTTGATTTCTTTATGCTCAATGTACTCTATGTGAAACTCTGAAAGGATCATCATCCATTTAGCAAGTCTACCTGTGAGAGTAACCTTACTTAGTAAGTACTTGAGTGGATCTATTTTTTCTATGAGGTGTATAGTTTGTGCAAGCATATAATGTCACAACTTTTGGAAGCAAACATAACTACAAGGCAAGCTTTCTCAATATTGGTGTAATTAATCTCATATGAAAGAAGAGTACAACTAATGTAATATATTGCTCTTTCTTTCCCATGTTCATCAAATTGAGCTAATAATGCCCTTTAGGTAGATTTTGTTACTAAAATGTATAGGATAAGTGGTTTTGCTAGGATAAGAGGCATTAAAATAAGAGGATTTTCCAAATATTTCTTGATCTGATCCATGCTCTTTTGAAATTCATCATTCCATATACATTTGACTCCTTTTATGTAAGTTACTATTGAAAGGTTGAGTTCTATCTACCAACTATGAAATAAACCTCCTTATAGATTGAAGATTTCCTTAAAGACTCCTCATTTAACTAATGTTTTTAGAAGGTGACATATCCATAATTGCTTGAACTTTTTTAGGGTCCACCTTTATTCCCTTTGCTGAAATAATAAATCCTAGTAATTTTCTAGAGGTGACTCCAAATGCACAATTTTTAGAATTTAACCTTAGTTGAAACTGTTCCATGCAATCTAGAATGACTTCTGAATCATTTAAGTGTGTATCTCTTTTCTTAGACTTGGCCAAGGTGTCATCCACATAATCTTCCATGTTTTTATGCATCATATCATGAAAAATAGTTTTCATAGCTCATTGGTAGGTGGCTCCTACATTTTTTATTCCAAAAGGCATAACATTCCAACAATAGGTACCCCATGCACAAGTAAATGTAGTATTTTCTTGATCTTCAAGAGCTATCTTAATCTGATTATATCCGAAAAAACCATCCATTAAGGAATAAATCTCATAACCTGTAGTCATATCCACTATCATGTCTATATTAGGAAATGGAAAATCATCCTTTGGGCATGTTTTATTAACATCTCTAAAATTTTGTATAAACTCAAATGGTTTTGTCATGTTTTGAAACTAGTACAATGTTTAATATCCATTTGGCATAGTTAGTAGCTCTTATGAATTTTGCACCAAGGAGTTTCTCTAATTCTGCCTTGACTAAGAAAGCTATGTGAGGATGCATTTTTCTCAATTTTTGCTTAACTGCTTTAACACCTAGAGCTATGGATAAGTGAAGCATAATAAGATTAGTGTCCAACCCTGGCATATCTGAATAAATCCATGCAAAATTAACCTTTTTTTCTCGTAATAACTTAGTATAGGCTTCTTTTTCTTGTGATGACAAAGATTGAGCCAAATGTACCATTTGCAGAGCTTCATCCATACCCAAATTGATTGATTGTGTTGGTTCAATAAGCATTGAAGACCTATCTTGAAAATATCTAGGGAGACAATCAAGTACCTCATCCTTAGGCACCTTAGAGATGTCTTCACCCTTGGATACATCCTTTCTTTTTACTTTTTTTGGTTGTGACACTGCTACATAGTGTTTTTTGTCATCAGAACTCCTATTCTTTTTCTTTTCTTTTCTCTTTATTTTGTGACTAAGGTACTTGATGTCTAGCTCTATCATACTGGTAGTTGGTTCACTAATGGAAGAGACTATAGGTTCAATGGCATTCAAATAAAATAATATTTCATAGTCATTTTAAAGTGTTAAGAGCTCAGGTTCTTGATTGCATTGGAACCAATCAATTAGGTCAAGATAAACAAGGGTAAATCAATGATAGGGTCAAGGTTGTAAATATGAATCATATCTCTAGTGACTAAAGAATTTGAGTCTGTCAAGTAACTTCCTAAATTACCCAAATTAGGATTTGTCCTCACAAGTGAAGAATTGTCCACTAAGGCAACATGTGAGTTCAAATCTTCTAGCCCTATGCATGACTCATTGACTAACTCAGGTTGAGAACTATATGTATGAACGACATCAATATCCATTTCAACTATAAAAGGTTCTAAGAAAGAGTCCCATTCATACTCATGTGAATCTAATTCTAAATAATGACTAGGATGCTTACACCATGAAGGCTTTGGATGTCTAGATGTGGATACCTCAATGTTATTAAGGGTCACACTCTCATGTTCTAAATTTTCAACTATGTCATGAGATAATAGACTATTTGAATCTCCCCAAAGGAGATTAGTAGAAGGGACCCAATCTTCACACATATCTTGTTGACTTTCCAAATTAGATATAAATTTAGTCTCTTCTTTACTATCTTACTTATAAAAGGATAGGAGCAACATTCTTACTATGATTCAAATACCCTAGGCCAACCAGCTTCTTAGACTTTCATCTAAAAAGACCATATCAAGGGACTCAACTCCGACATCCAATCTATTACTAAGAGGACCATGTCCCAAATAATCTATTTTTTTGACAGGAGCATACCCACTTCCATAAGCTTTAGGAGAAGGAGTGAAATCTTCATTGTGCATATACTTCTCTTCTCTATAAATCCAATCTCTAACAACCACATCTTCTTTCTCATCTTGAATAGATACTAACGACTGTACAAATGTGTCAAATAATGTCATAGCTGAAGAGGAAGGTTTCATCTCCTATAAAAGTTCACCATAAGACTTGGGTGAAAAAGGTAATGTTGTGAGGGAGTTAAGTTGATAACTCCGCATGCCAAGATCTATGGAATTAAACTTGTCTTTGCAATCAGCTAAAACTACATTAAAATCATCTGATTCTCTATTGAGTGGAACATGAGTGCTTTTTGAAATCAAGTTAATAGATAAAGTGTTATCCCTAGGAATAAAAATCCATGTTCCATTGTAAGGAAACTTAACACATGGATGATAGGTAGATGGCAATGTTTATATATCATGAATCCATGGTCTACCAAGTAAAATGTTGTATGCAAGGGGTCTAGCATCAACTATTTGGAATAAAACATCTTTTTCAATAGGACCAATCCTAATAGGAAGGACGACCGACCCTTTTGAACTTCTCTCTGCCTAATCTTTCTCCTGGTATTAATAACATGTTTAGAATAACCTAATGTCTTTAACAAACACAAAGAACAAATATTAATCCCAACACCCCCATCTATTAACACACGCCTAACATGGGTCCTATGGATAATGACCTCAATATGAAGGGCAAGATTGTGTTGATGGCTCAAAGATTTATCATCTTCCTCTGAAAAGGAAAGGTAATGAGGGCTAGCAATATGATTAACCATGTTTTGGAATTGATCAACATCTAAATTATTGGGGAATTTCACCATGTGCAAAGCATCCTCAAGGACTTTCTTATGTCTCAGAGACAACTCTAAAAGCTCAAATATTGAAATTTGAGCAGGGGTTCTTTGCAGTTGGTCAACAAGATCATAATTTGACTTAGGATTAACTATTGGTTTTGAAGGAACATTCTTGGATTGCACTTGTTTTGGCCTACTTAGTTGGCTTGAACTAGGTCCTTTGATGGAAAGGGGACTTTGACTTCGCATAACAACATTGAGACTTTGGGAAGACACTTGCTTAGGTTTACTTGATTAGTTTGAATCGGGTCCTCTAATGACAAGTGGACCTTGAGATGACTTCCTAGAGTGAGCACCGATTAGCACCAATACAGGTTTTTCACCAAGGATAGGAGAGTTCAAATTTAAATCATAACCATTGGAATCTTTATCTTCCATCATGTTGACACTTTCTTCTACAACCTCAAGCATATTGACAACATTTTCTACATTTGCAGAAGTATAATTGATTTCAACCTTGCCATTCTTAGGTTGGGAAGCTTCCCCTTTCTCATACTTGGGAAAAGGCTCTTTGAATGTTGTGTGGTTAGCATTGGTATTTAATCCATCTATTTCAAGTTTTCCATTCTCAATAAGATCTTAAACAATATGCCTAAATCTCCCATAGTTTTTACTATTACCTTCAATGCCATTGTGAAGCTTGCAATAGGGCTTCTCATCCCACCACCATGGCTTAACTTTAGGAATGTGGAACTTTACAACATCATAAGGGCTCACAAGATTACAAGCAAGGAGCTTCATAAATATCTCTTCATATGACTCACCCAATTGTGTAAAATTGTGTTTCTCTCCTTTAGGCCTTTCTTGATATCTTGGCTTGTTACTTTGTTGGTTAGCATTAGCCAAATGGAGAACAACTTGGTTTTTAGGCTTAGAGGAATCCATAACTCCATCATTAACCACTTGTTTGTTCTTATTCCAATATGTGTTCTTTCCATTATCCTTGTTATTATTGTTGCTATTCTGACCACTATTGTTGTTTCTATTCTTAGTCAAAATACCTTTCTCTTTCAAAACATCCTCAATTCCAAATGTACTTTCAATCATGGCATCAAAAGACTCAAAGACCATCTTCTTAACTTCATACTTCATCTCAGGAACCATGTTACTAATGAGGATTTCAATCTTTTCTTTATCAAGGATAGTCCTAGAATAACGAGAGCACTGTCGTCTCCATCTCTATAAGAAAGTGGAAAAGGATTCTCCTTTATTTTGATTTGTGTGACATAAATCAAATAATGAGATAGATCATGAAATATTGTATGTAAAGTGTTGAACAAACCTGTGAATTAACTCAAGGAACGTCTTAATAGGGGGAGTGATATTGGCAAACCATTCCATTGCCTAACCCTTAAGACTCCTTGGAAACAATCTCATAAGGTATGAGTCTTCATGATGAAATTCAAAACTCATGGTGTAAAATTGATGCACATGATTATTTGGATCCCCACTTCCATCATACTTGTCATATTGGGAGATCTCAATTTTCCAAGGAAACTCATTCATGTCAACACTCTTATCAAAAGGATTAGGAAAAACTAAATCAAGTGAAAATGAACTCTTGGGGTGCTTTCATTTGCACCATTTTATTTTTCATTTGCTCGAATTCTTCTTCCATAGAAAGAGCATGTTTTTGAATCTTTTTGTCTATATCAAAGTTGTAAGGGACCTTAGCACCTTTGTTGGAAAAATGTTGAAAGCATGTATCTTTGTTTTATTCCATATATGCTTCTACATATTGTTGAAATTTTGGATCTTGTTGCATAGACATGAAATCATAAGAATGACGGTCAACGTTTAAGCTACCACCTCCATATCGTGAACCATGATGAGCTTGTTGTGAAGGTTTTCTTGAAACTCTAGGAGGTGTTGATCTCCTATAATTTTCATGCCTTGAAGTTCTCCTTCCTCTAGGACTAGTGGATGGTGAAGGTGTTCTCTAATGTTTTCCATTCCATGGACTCTTAGGAGGAGTGAGTGGAGGAGAGTTGTTTCCACCACCAATGTGTACATTATCAACTTGTTGAGCCATGAGAAGATCTTGCACTTCTTGATAGGCTTTTCTTTCAATCTCAATCATAAATTTCCTTTCTTCCTCTATGCGTATGAATTGTTCTTCCTTCTTAGCTTGTTCCTCTAGAAGGGCCTTCTTCTCATGCTCAAGTGTTTTAAGTATATCACTCACATAAAATAGATGTTTCATGAGTGGTGTACATGGTCTTGACTATCTAAAATGATTACCAGTAAATGTTACATTTATACAAGTGTTAGAAGTCTCACTAATTTGATCATCATGTTGGGATTCCTCTTCTTGATAGGAACAATGTTTACTTTTCTTAGCCCTTTGATGTGCATCCAAATACCTATCCTCAATAAGGGTTAAGGTTGGTCTACTTCCACTAGTGGGATCACCTCTCAAAAGGTCAACATAATACTCACTACTTTGATTCTTCTTGTGTAGAGCTCTTGTAAAACTCATATCTATATCCAAATGAGGTGATGCTAAGAGTGTACTCAACTCAATAAGGTCACCAATAGGGTCAAACAAAGCTTCTGGAATACTCTTAGGCGATTGAATAGATATAAGTTCTTTTCCCTTATGTCTTCAACGAGTTTGAACTAAAGGTAATTGCTTAAAGAAAACTTGAGGTCACTTTACTTGATCTACTTGATATCTTGTTGTAACCATCATGAAAGAAAAGGTATTAGTTGATAGGATAACCCTAAGAAATGTTGGTACCAAACTAGGATAGTAAAAGCACTCACTTGTCCAAGAAAGAGGTGATAAGATAGAATTTTGCAATAGGCATAAACCAACACCTGCCACACAGGTGCTCATAGCTTTGGGTGAATACCCTAGCACACATGGACTAGGAGGATGATAAACCCAAATTTTAATTAATTGAAATTGAATTTTGATGAAAGTAGATGGAAAAAAGATTACTAAGACTCTCCAAGTGTAATATCAAAGAATCCAATATATATCCTTCTCAACAAGGATGATCTCTAACTCACCAACTCCAAACAAGGCCTCTTATGAAATCACTGATTACTAATTCAAGAAGTCAAAGAACAATAACCCAAGGTGAAAAATAACTTCTAACAATGGGGTAAATAGCCTAATCTAAACTAGATCAACCTAGGGAGATTGGAAATAATAGGACAGCAAAGTAGTTTGATTGTAAAGTCTTGACTCAAGAACTTAGATTTTGTTCATTTTAAATGTCCAACTAGGTGTATCAATAAATTTTTAATCATGTACCAAGCACACAAGATAGCAATCAGGGATTCCAAAAAAATGTCTTTAAATAACGAGCAAGGGACAAAGCAACCTTGCACATAAACATGAATAGTGTCATAGTATAAATCTAATCCCTAGAACTACTACTATGTATGTTCCCAAAATGTTTTCCAATCACACACATAGTCCTAGAAAAGAAAATTTGGCAGCACTATGGTTCTTAGTAATGTTTAACTTTGTAGCTTTTGCAATCTAGAGTGGGCAAAATCCAATCTTGGTGCACCAGAATTTTGAAATATTCTGAGAATTTAATCAATCATAGATACTAAGAAGATCTTACAACCCAATAAAAGACTACACCCATGAGGATTTCCCCCACAAGGACATTTATATAGTGGTTGCTACTACAACATCAAAAATAGCTATTACCGTTTGAGGTTCCATCAATGTTGTTGACCCAATAAAGGGAATGTCCACTATGGTTAACCCTCTCTAATCAAGGAAGACTCACAAAGTTGTACCACATGGGGACTTGGTTTGGATTCAAGAGTTTTAAGTTTTTGATGTGCCCAAAAGGGAACAGAGCATACTCCTCTATCCTTTTCACCTTACCCAAATATAACAAACAAGATTCTTTGACACACTAATTTAAAATCACCTCGCCAACTTTTTGGAAAATCCAACAAAAAATACCACCAATCTCAAAAGAGAAAGTACTAATAGATGTTGAGGACAAATCCAATTGGAATAGTGAAATAATAACAAATATCCTTACCTACCTATAAGGGGATCTATCATTAAGAGGAGCTTCACAAGTAAAGAAAGTTAACAAAGTTTAGTCTCTCAAAATCTCTCAAATAGTGTTCATAGGGTCTAATTACTATGTGAAACAAAAATGCATGAAAGAAAATTTAGATCCAATTTTAGAGCACCAAATGAAGTGTGAATCTATGAAAGCATGTAGAAGCACTCAAGCCAAACACAAGAGATATTTATTTTAGTTTCAAATCCAAATGGTATAGAGATCTAACAAATACTTGATAATCCTTGCAATACATCTTTTCTCTATTGTACCTTTCCTTTACGCTTGAATGCTCGCTCACAATGAACAAAGCAACAAGCAAAACAAACAAACACAAGATATGCAATATATATCCAACTTATTCAAAACTAGGGTTAGATCAGAAAATCTAATTTTGAAAAGTGATAATAATTAGAAAATAACCCAAATGAAAGATCACATCATTCATTGATCCATTGTGAAAATTAAATGCAAGCTATTCATTAAATGACCTTTTATTATTATTTTTGAGCTAGTCATCAAGATTGGACCTATATGATATGAATTTAGATCCAAAAATCTAAATGTAGAAAAGTGACCCCTATCAAAAATTAGAGAGCTTTCCAAAAATGTTAGAATTTTGAAAATATCTTTTCATTTATGCCCTAGGGAGCCATTTTGTCAAAATAGATCATTTTCTGCAAATTGAATTATTGAACCTTCATGTGACATATAAAATCAAAACACAAAGAATCAATCCTATTTAGAATTTAGAGACCTTTCCAAAATGTAAATTGTTCTAAAAAATGTGGAAATTTTCATCCTAAAATAATTTTTCATGAAAAATCAAGAAAAAATTATAAAAAATAAAAAATATCTCAGAAAAATATGAAAATTGGACTAAAGCTTCTCTAATGTGTTTCCAACCTACAAAAAAAAATTTAGACTAAAACACCAAGCCATTTGGGAGATATGATAAAATTTTTAAGATCTAGGGTTTTTTGTCTCCAAACATACCTGTACAAGAGGGTTAGATCTAAAAAAGGTCCAAAACTAGCAAGTAAAGGTGGGTTTCCCCATGGTGAGAGCCAAAAATTTATGCTTAAAATGTGATCACACTTCTATGAGTCATTATATCCAAGATTGCTCAAGAATGAGGTCTCGAATGGTGCCTAGTTTGTGCCCATGCAAGTACAAAATAAAATGAGAGATTCAAAGATCCAATATGAATGCAAATGGAGATGAAAGCTAATCTATTTGATAACAATGTAAAAAAATACAAGATCTAATCTATCAATGCAAGATCTAATCTATGAAAGCAAGATCTAAACTAATATCAAAATGCATGGATGAGATATGATAATGGAAGCCATGGATGCATGAGAGAAGAAGACTAAAAGATAAAAGTTCTCCACAAAAAGCTTTAGTATTCAAACCTCTTGAAAAATTGCTCTCCAAACTTACAACATAATAATAGCCTATAGTGTGTGTATAAAATGAGGAGAGGGCTCTCCCTTATAAAGAAAATTGGATGATCAAGATTAAGAAGAAAAAATATTTAATCAAGGGTGGAGAAAGAATGATCCATGTGAAATAAAGATCCACCAATAAGAAAATAGGAAAAGAATTAAATAAAATTCCACTTAGAAATATGTACATTTAAGTGTATAGGAAATTTCAATTTTTAATTATTTTATTTTCTCTTTAAGTGGAGATTTATTTAATTAAAAGGGAGCAAGTTCTTTTAATTAAATAGGAAATATTAAATTAAGTTAAAAGAGGGGTTTTTCTCACAATTAATTAAATTTAGAGAATTATTTAATTAAAAGAGAGGTTTTCTTTTAATTAAATGGGGATATATTTTATTTAAGTAAAAGGGAGATTTTAGTTTAATTAAATAAGACTTAGGATAAAATGATCAACTTTAAAAATGAAACAATCAAATTTGATCAAGGAAATTGATTTGAATTGGTTTAATAAAATGATCAACTTTAAAAATGAAATAATCAAATTTGATCAAGGAAATTGATTTTAATTGGTTTAATAAAATATTACAAACCATTAGTTCAAGAAATTGATAAATTGAATAATGGGGCCCATAGTCTAGGCAACCATTTTAGGGTGCACACAGTGTGGAGTTATGGAAGAAAAAGATAAGGCAAAAGAAGAGATAGAAGGAAAGAATAATGAAATTCAACATTTATCCCATCAACATGCAAACTTCATTGATCAACTTACTAATGCAAATGAAGAAATCATGAATCTAAGATCAAAGAATGGAAGATTGCAAAATGATCTAAACAAACACTAAAAAATAAACCAATGAGAGGATGATTAAATCTCAAATAGAAATGAATTAATTGAATGAGAAAAATCAATATAGATAGAAAAGAAAAGTAGGTATTGGATATACAAATGAAGGTGAATCATCCAAGCAAAGAGCTCAAAAGAATCAAAGGCCTACTTGCAATCACTGTGGTAAGTTAGGTCATACATCAAACAAATTTTGGAGTAATGATAAAGCTAAATTCAATGGAAAATGTTACAATTGCAATAAGAATGGTCATAGAGCTAATGAATGCAGAGAGAAATCCAAATTTGAAGGCAAATGTCACAAATGCAAGAACCATGGGCACAAATATTCTAAATAAAAAACCAAGATATTGAACCCAACAGAACAAATTGTGAAAGCTATATTTGGTTGAGACTACAACACATGGTGTATATGCCACAATTATGGAGAATTTGGACACATTGGAGTAAAATGTGTGAAAAATCACATGAGGACAAGAGACACCACTATAAGATGTTTTATTTGTATAAATTTTGGATACCTTGCCAAGAACGATATGAACACTAGAAGGATACAAGATGAAAAGAAAGCCAAGGTTGACAACATCAAAAAGAAAATGAGACAACAATGGATTCCTAAATCTTTTAAAAATGAAAGTCTGAGCCATGAAGCACATGCCACTCAATAATTGGGTGACTCAAGCATTTCTACTTGAATTCTCATAGAGAACTAGAACTAAGACTCTAAAGTAGATATCTTACATTAGTTCTAGTTAGCTAGAAAGAAAGATCCATATCAACATTCAAGATGCAAGGGGATCACCAAGTGTCTAAGGAAAATCAAGACCTTATTGAGCTAGGTTAGGTTGCAAGACTCTACCGAGCAAGGTTGGGAGTAACTAAGTTATTGTGTGGACACTAAATCATGGATGACCCTATTGAGCACTAAGACTGAACTGAGTGGAAGCCAATCTACCATTGAGAAAGTGATCATACCAAGCATTTATGATGATTGGAAAGTGAAATTTATTAATAAGGAAGAAATCAAATTCATTTTTAATTGTGAATATTTGAAGAGCTATATGCAAAGAGTGATTTTTGTGCATCCAAGCAATCTATGAAATTTTGTTGTTGAAGTTTTTAGTGTTTTTGTAAACTCTACCAAGCATGAAATCCTACAACAAGAAGAATAAGAAAGGATTCAAGATGTTGGTTTGAGAAGTTGATTGGAAGGCACCAAACTTCAAGTTAAGTCCGACAATTATGGAAATACTTAATCCAATTGGAGCTTGGTCACAGATTCCACCAAAGGTACTATTGGCTAATGATATTTGCTCACATTTTTGTTGTTAAATTCAAGACATTGGAACCATAGAGATGGATGGGCTTTGGAAAATTTATGTGTGAATGGTGCATTGAAACCTGAGCATCAACACTTGGAGACCAAGGGTTTGACTCACATTCCATATATACCCCAAGATTTCTAGATAAAATGGGTAAGGTTCATCCTTAGCTGCATACACAATTGGTAGCTATGGTTGGATCAGCCTATTTCAATAACAAAGAAAATGATTCATCGAATCATAGGGTTTCCAATATTGAACAAGGCAAAGACTACCAAAACCCTAAGTCGGGTTGAAGTAGAAAAGGAAAACTCTTGTTGAATTGGATGGAAGAGGTATGAAGATCAACTATGTAACTGACATAGAGCTGAAATTTGGTATCCATGTGACAGTACATAAAATCTATAGCTCTAGTTGTCTCAATTGTTTATCATGTGAGGCAATTGATCTAGCTCTCAAGGTGGTGAAGAACAACATGTCCTTTGACCTCACCGAGTTTATGTTAAATCAATTAAACAAGAACATGGAGAGCATCAAAACTTCAAATAATAACCCATGTAAGTTTGGTTCACTTTTAACCTACTTATTCTTCTTTGTGCAAAATTTTTTCCCATCAAAAGGTTCAATCATATGGAGAAAAGATATACCAATACTATACTAGATCAATGAGTATATAATAGAAATGGGTGAAAACCATGTCAATATCATGGCTAATTATTTTGATACATTCAAGGAAAAAATGAATAATAGATTCATAATTCCCAAGAAACTTGTAGAAGATTACAAGGATGATTTTTGTTTTATGGTAGACTGTGACAAGGTATACATTCAAGCAGTCAAACCTAGAGTGGTGTGGGTTAAGCCTCTAAGCTATGAGGTTAACATTGATGACACCAAGGACATCATTGATGCATTGCTAAATGAAGCTATGGATCCCAAGACTACATATTTTGGTACTTATGTTGAAGCCAAAGCTAGAATAGAACTTGAAATAAAGCTTCCTCAAGTAGTCAGCAAAGGAAAGAAGAGGATAGAAAAACTAAAGAAAACAAGTTCTACTCTCCTATTGATAGAAGGTAAAGGAGATGATGATGTAGAAGATGAGGTAGAAGAAAATAAATAAGAAGAAGAAGATCTAATCAAGAAGAAATGTAAGGGTATCATAACTAGACCTACCAAGTCATCTATTGCAGTTTTCACTAGAAGAGCATCTAGATCAAGGAAAAAGTTGAAATTAGGTGAAGAAGAAGTAGAGGATGTTACTTTCAAAAAGAATACACCTACATTTCAAGAGAAACTAAAGGAGAATGATTTAGGAGCTGGCATGGAAAAATTTAAATCACTGAGATATGAGATTAGAAATGTAGAAGAGAAGAAACAAGTTGAATACATGATTATGTCCAAGCTAGGTAAATGGAAATATTCACCTGATCAACTTGTGTAGAAAATTCCTAATGAATTGATGGAAAGAATTAAATCAAGATGGGAACATGCCAATAAAACTATAAAGGATATATTTGAATAGACTCTGAGGTAACTCATGGTGAGTCTTAATAATAAAGAAGTGAACAAATCCATCAAGAGGAATGAAGAAAAGCTTACCCTAAAATTTAACACTTGCTTGATATTGGTTAATGACATTAAACATGTGGTGAAGAATGCCACTACTACATGGAAGAATATCTACAATCTTCCTCAGAAGAGTGATTTTTTTGTTCATGTCAATGATAGAGATGATGATGAAGATGACAAGGAAGAAAATTATGATGATGATGAAGATGAAATACATGATGTTTATTAGAATGATGAGAAGCAAGAATAAAAAGCTACCAAGGAGTATCTCCCTGTGATTCAAAATATTCAGGAAACTAACCTAGAGAAGATTGCAATAGCGATTATGGCCTCATTTCCTCACTCTCTAAGAAACTCTTTAAAGCCATCTAGCTCAGAGAAATATTCTACCAAGTTGGTTGTGGCAACCACTAAAATTCCAAGCACCCAACCAATCTTTGCACCTATTCAACTAAGTACTACATTGACTAAAGTAATCGACACTTCATCTATCAAGTAGTCAGTACTTCCTCCTTCATCAGATTTGGCTACACAACAACTAAGTATTTCTACCGTCAATGCAACATCTATTCTTGTTGCTAGTCCTTCAATTTCCACTATTGTTACAATTCCTAGTGTACAAATAGTTAGTAAAAAGATAGTTGAGAGCAAGCCTCAACCAAGTACTAAAGTTTCAAGTAAAGGAAACAATAAAAAAGAGAAATTGATCTTGATGAGGATATAGCCATCTCGAATTGGGATATCTCTACTCTAAATCCTAATCAAATGCACATAGTAGGTGAGCTATTACAAAAGAATGCTAAGCAACATAGGCTTAGAGAGGAGAAAAATAGAGAAAACCAAGTGCTAAAAGATGTTAAGAAACATTCTTGTAGATGCACTCAGTACTGAGGTTGATACTTCTCAACCTATTTTGATTCAATTAGCAGAAGTTATTCAAAAATTAAATGAATATTTGAATGGGAAAGAAAAAATACTACAAAGAGCAGAGAAGAAATTTGAAAATAAAGTATTGGAGCTAGTTGCATAGAATATTGCAATATATCAAGTAGACTTGTCTACTATCCTTAGCTCATTGGAAACCTCTGCCAATAATGTTACTTCATTATTTAGTAAGTTATGTGATACATCTATCTTTACTAAGGAAATCAAAGATAAACTCTCCAAGATAGATGAAAACTTGAAGGCAAGTGTACACCAGTTGTCACTTGACTTGAGCTATAGTTCTTCTCATTATTCAAGGATCAGGTTTCTAACTAGTATGTAGGTAGAATTATTAAGGGAAGAATCCAAGATCAGGGCCACACTTGTAGACATTTAAGGCATGATTCTTTTGAACATGGATGCATTGCAAAAACACATTGCACATGCCAAAACTCTCATCCATGACAATAAATTCTCCATAGCTGATCACATAATGGAGCTATTAGTAGAAGTGTAGATTGCATTGCATGCAATTAAGGTTTTACAAGAAAATTGGGATATGACATTGTCAGTGATTTTGTAGGTACATTATGAATTCTTGCCACATTTTGGTATCACCATGTAGCCTACACCTTTGGCATTAATGTCAAAAAGGGGGAGAAATGAGAAGATTCAATAAAGGGGGAGAAGATGGGAAGAGAAGATAAGGGGAGAAAAGGAGAAGATGCAATAAAGGGAGAGAAAATGAGAAGAGAAGATATAATATAAGAGACATGAGATATATGTATTTAGCAAGTAAAGTTTGATGTATATATATGTATGGGGAAGCATCATAATATTATGCATATACATATACAAATGATCATAAAACATCTCTTACAAAAGCAATTTTGAAAAATCTCAAAAACACAGTATGTTATTGAGTTGAACACATAGGATGGAAACTAAAAATGGTTTTGAACTTAAAATTTTGAGAATTTAGTTTTGATTGATGACTATTTTTGTCACTAATGCCAAAAGGGGAGATTGTTGACATTATAGTCAAGTTTATTTATTAGTAACATACACACTTAATAAAATGGTTAGTACCTACCAATATTATCTTGCAAGTAATTCAGACTCTACCGAGTTCTACAGTTGCTACAGAGTTCCAAAAATAATATTCAATTTGCACTAAGCAATATCTACCAAGTTGACCTTATCAGTGTAAACCAAGCTTCATTGTGTTTACCAAGTTTTTGAGTGCAAACTAAGTTCTCTAGTGTTTACTGAGTTAGTAGATTTAGTGAATCTAGTGTTACCTGAGTCATGATGTGTCAACCAAGTGATTTAGTTTATATCGAGATCATAGTAATAGTGTTGACTAAGCTATGCAGTGTCAACCAACTGATATACCAAGTTTTGCAATGTTCACCAAGTCACCAGTGCTTACTAAGTTTAGACTACTTGGAAGTGATTAATATGAACTGAGCTTTTATGTCTACTAAGTACATGATGATGCTGAGCATTGACAATGGTTGTCAAGTATTAGAACGTCATCGAGTTTTGTCTTTAGAACCTAAACTGGCAGTTGAGCCAAGTTTTTGTATTTTGGTGAAACTTTTATTATAGATGACTTTGATGAATTGTAAATTGGATTGGTATATATGCAGTGTATTATATCTTAGTATGGATATAGAATGATATGTGTAAGAACAAAAGTGCGAAGTAAGAAGGCTACAAGAAATATATGGAGTGGCAAAGATTTATCTACAATAGCAAGGTGATCATTACACTCCAAAGGAATCTCATTGAAAAAATAAAGTTGCAAATTAGAGATCAACCACTAGTTCATCTGAATAGGTGGAATAGTTAAATCCTTTCACAAGGTAGACCTAACAAGTCTTTTGTAAATCTCTTTATGAAGTGCATACTTAAGTGTATGTTTTGTAAATCCTTTTACAAGGTGGACCTAGTAGTCCTTATTACTCCTAATAGGGAAGATCATCAAAAGTGATCATTGTAAGCCTTAACTGCCCAACTTTATACTACACTACTAAAGCTTGTGGGTATCATCCCTACCCCAGTTTTACTTTCTATTTGGAAGCTTTCTGGGTCACCATATTATGTGTCAAAGTTTTATGCATGTTTTTATGCTTTCAATTTCTCATGCATGCAATTAGATCATAATACATATGAAGGATTAAATGATTAAATATGAATAAGTTTTATTGGTTCTTGATTCACCCCTCCCCTCTCAATAACCTAATCTATCTTATATTTTCAAAAAAGCCATCTTACAAGGATGTTCTCATAGCAAATTCATTTCCTAAATACCTTGAATCCACTAGATTTGAAGGTAAATTTGAAAATGTTTTTCTTTTGTAGAGTGCCCTAATAGAGCAGGAAGTGGTATAGCTAATGGAGGTGGATGGGCTTTTGGTGTTGTAGGTGGAACCCTAGAGTGAGACAATTTGGGTAGGGCCTCATCTGATGGTTTGAAATCCCTAACCTTATCTCCCAATAATGATATGGTTAAGGCAGTTAGAGAAGAACAATATAGGTTGAAGACTATTGCTATTTTTTTGTGTGTTTAGATCTCAATACACTGCCATCTCATAAATTCCTCGATGATTGGTTAAATTTTGCTTGGGGCACAAAATTTGGTTTGCATGTTAATTACTGCAGAATGATTCAAAAAGGGATTTTTGTTATTTTCTTAAAAAGTCATAATATGCAGGAAAGAAAAAGGGTTTTTGGAATGTGGGTCATTCTTTGTTTAGAGCATATGCATGGTCTTCAAATGGAATTTTTGATAAAGTTATTGAAAGATCCACACTGAATTGGGTAGAGATTAAAAATTTATAGGCCAAATTTTGGAATTTATTTTCCATATTTTAAGTCATCTTGAAGATGTTTTGTAGATTTTTGAGTCGAGGATTACTTTACCTCATTTGAATTCTCGTGTTCTTGTTGCACTTTCTCCTATTTTTTTTCCTTGATATTATTTCTTTAGACCTAAAGGTGATATTTTCTCATGGGATGTCTCTTTTTTGGGTAATCTCCATGCTTGTTTTCATTATAATCTTAATGGTCATATGAGAAAACATTGCCTGACCATTAAATTACATGTTGATAAGGCTAAAGTTAATGTTACGGTTGGCAATTGTAATCACCCAAAAATGGTCATCTAGACTATGAGCCTCCTTTCTATAATTTTTGCATAATTTATTGAATGCTTAACCTTGATCAAATCTTCAAAAATTAATTACCCAAGCATTCCAAACTCATGGAATCACTTGGATAGAAAGGTTTAACGTGTGACATAGTAATAATCCTTCACCATTGAGCAAGAAAGATGTGGTTGAGAATGTGGATGAACTGGCATAGTGTTAATGGGGATAGTCATGACCCTATGCAGTCGTAGCCTCCAAAGGTTTCTTTTGAGGTTGAGACAATAGATTGTGGCAAGTTTGTTACAATGGATAATCCTCTCTGTGACAGGGATTTTATGGTTATTATGGCTAAAGGTACTTCTCATAGTTCTTGTGAGAGTCATCCTAAGGCCTTGGCTCTAGTTACAACAGGGGGTAAGAAACTAGATAAATCTAATGGGATCTCTGCCTGGTTGAATGCACAACAACTTGCTATTAAAACTATTAAGGAGAGAGCTAGTTTTCTTACAGACCTTGGTGGCAACTCTAAGGAGGTTGGTGCTTGCACACTTGTGGCTCAAGGAGATGTGAATACAGATTCAAGATGATAATTTACTGAAGTGGTTAGAAAAATAGGAAGACTTATGAAAAAAGGACTAGTTATGTTAGTGATGGGAGAAAAAATGCTATCCCTAATTGTTTTAATAGACTATACAAGGATCAAAAGCCTCCTTCCAAATAATCTCATGTATTATGATGATTAACCTTTATAGCTGGAATGTTAGAGGTTAAGAAATGTTTGAGAGAAAGTACTTGGTTAGGAAATGGTGTAATAAAATTAAAGAGAAAGACATAATTTGCCTTCAAGAAATAAAAGTGGTTGGATTTCAAGCTTCCTGTGTAGTTAAATTCTTGTGAGATAAAGCCATTGGATTCCACTTTGAGCACGAGAAGGGTAAAGGTGGTGTTTCTATTCTAGTAGGACCTAAGTGGATTGATGCCATTGATTAAAATGGTTGTCTATCTCATCAAAGGGAAATTTGGGTATCTTTTATTGTTGAGGATAGTTGTATTGGAGTTTACAACATTTATGCTTCAAATGATTATAGAGAGAGAGCTAAGCTATGGGAATAGTGTTTTTTTGTACTGCCTATGTAAAAATGGATTTTTATGGGGGATTTTAAAATGGTCAAACATAGTTGTGATAAAAGGGTGGGTTGAAATACTCATGGAATGGTAATGAGCAATTTTTTTGGATGAAATTCAAAAGGTGTTTCAATCTTATTGTCCCCATTGAAAACATAAAAGGTGAATTGAAGGATATATGGTTTACTTGGAATAATAACCAAGATGGCTATAATCGAGTATTTTGTAGACTAGATAGGTTGTACACTGAAGGTGCATTATTTTCCTATCTTAATGAGAAAGGACACTCTCCAATTGTAGTGAGTCCCACTACAATTTTTGACCACTCTCCTATTCAAGAAAAAATTGCCATTAATCAAGATGGAATTAATAGTAATGACAAATAGAATAGGAATTTTTAAAAATTAAACACCTTACTACTCAAAGATGCAAAAAATAAAGAAGTAATTAGAATGGTTACATTCTTATCCAAAATGTGTAACCAGTCTCCAAGGCCAGTTAAACAATGGAATTATTTAGTTGAAAGTTGGAGAAAAGTATTTCAAATTATTAGGATAAAAATTGTTAGAGATATAAATGAAGAGGAGAATTCTCTCCAAATGGAGTTAAATAAATTAAAATATTCTTTCCAAAATGAGCAGGAGGATCCCACTCTTCTTTAGAAATTATCTTCAGTCAAACATCAACTAAGAATATTGCAAAGGCATAAGATCCAAGGGTTAAAGATCAGAGCTAAGATGAATTGGTTGAGAGATGGGGATTCTGGTTCAAAATATTTTTTCAATATTATTAGGGAAAAACAAAAGATTGAGAGAATTGAAGATATTCAAATGGAAAATACAAGGTCGAATGACCCTAGGGCTGTTGAAAATGATTTTTTTTTTTCAATTTTTGCTCTTATCTATTTACATCAGATTATGGACCTCTACAAAAAGAAGCTTTGAAGGGTTGTATGAAAGTGATTCCCAAGAATGTAATAGATATTGAGAGGGAAAATACAAACAAGGACATTTCTCTATTGGAGATTTAATATGCTATCAGAGAAATGGCTAATGATAAATCACCAAGGCTTGATGGTCTCCTAGTTGAATTCTACAAAGAGAATATGGATTGGATTAGTGAAGAACTATTGAGGTTTTAAAATGATGCCTTAGATTTTGGCTCTATTGGAAGTAGTGTGAATAAAGGAGTTATCAAACTACTTCTGAAGGCTGGGGACAAAAATCTGGTTAAAAATTGGAGGCCTATTACACTTCTTAACTTGTCCTATAAAATTATTGCAAAAGTCTTGGCTAGAAGAATTGTGGATGTCACTAAAAATATTATGTCCACTACTCAAATTGGTTTTATAAATGGGAGATACATACTAGAGAACCTTATCACAAGTTGGGAGGCTATGAATTGGGGAAAAGTAGGTGGGCATAATGTGGCTATAGTGTTGCTAGATTTTGAAAAAGCATATGATAGAGTTGAGTGACCATTTATCTATGGAATTCTTGATGCATTTAGGCTTCCTCCCTACTTATACAATTGAATAAAATTTTTTCTTTAAGACTCTTCCACTATTATTGATGTTAATGGCGAGCTATCATAACCTATTTTATTATAGAGATCTATTAGGCAAGGGTGCCCTATTGCACCATCCCTTTTTGTGATTGTAGTTGATGCTCTTTTCTATATTCTCAGTGATACACCTTTGGGTCCTCTTGTGAAGGGTATTACTCTCCCTAATTTTGAAGAGTTGATTAATGCTTAGTTTTCTATTGAAACTACTCTCTATCAATAACTTTCTAAGGATAACTTCTCTTTGGCTTTGAATAGACGCAATTTTTTCTGTCTTGCTTCCGATGCCAAAGTGGCTCCACACAAATCTATTGTTTTAGGGTGGAAGGATGTGCCTATTTATTGGTTGAATAATATGGGGTGTAATTGGATTGGACCAAAAATTATTACCAGATATTTAGTTATTCCCTATTCTTTGGAACTTTCCTTCTCTAAGACATGGAATTGGTTTTATAGCAAAATGAATAGGAAACACATGAGATGGAAAACTCATTCCCTATCCTTGGTAGGGAGAGTGCAAGTTGTTTAAAAAGTTCTTTCTTACCATTACCTTTATTTTGTCTCTACTTGGTTGTTTTCTAAGTCTTAGTTTAATCTTCTTGAGATAATTCTCAGGGATTTTCTATGGTTAGATGGTATGGGCTCTAGGAAGAGACATTGTGTTAAATGGGAATGGTGCTGCCATCCTAGGAATCTTGGTGGACTAGGTTTAAAGGATATTAGAGCTCAAGGGATGACCCCTGTGGCTAAGTGGATCTAAAAAACATTCTAGGAGGTTTTGGTAAGAAACAATATTGAGCAGTCTGCTATTAGAAAAAGTAAGCAATGGGGAAAAATCCATTTCTAGGACATAATTTTGGGGGGCTTCAAGATGAATATTTTTGGTACTAAAGTCTTTAATTATCTTTGGTTTTCCTAGACACAAGTGTGGGAGTTCATCTCTTGTAGGAATGTTTTTGGGGGGCCTCCTAAATATGTGGTTGTTGATAGGTCAATTTGGTGGGGTTTATACTTGAACAATAAATCTCTTGCTCATACTCAAAGTTCATTAGCCAAGAAATGAAATGACAAAGGTATCTCATTGATTAGTGATATGCTAGTTAGTAAAAAGTTGGGCTCTTGAGATGATTTTTCCAAGAAGTACAAGATTCCTAGATCATAAAAGAAAAAATATACCTTGCTATCCAAGGTGATCAGTAGGGAAAAAGTTGGTAAAATTATGAATTGTGATGCATTTATTAGGAATATGTAGTAAAGTGATAATAATAGTATTGATAGCACTACTACTAAGCATATATTGTTAGAATCTGAAAAGATTAATAACCCAGAAAACTAGTGCAAAGAGTAAATATCTAAACTATGAATGCAAATGATACAAAATCAAAATAGCATCATAGAGTTAGTCTCCAAGAGAGTAATGCAAATGCTGGAAGCAAAATAACATTAAGAGGATGCAAAAATAAGAGATACAAATACAAGTCAGGTAGCATGCTTATATAGGCTAGGAAGAGGGAGGAGGTGGCAACACCAACCAATGAGGAGCAACCATCTATTGGACTAAAGATAGCAAAGTATCTTCCCAAGATAGCTAATGGATGCTCACATGTAGGAAGGTGACACCTCACAACCATTCACCTAATAAGACATGCTTTATTAATCTAAGCGAGATTATTAAAAGTGCAGGAAAAACCTATCAAAATAGGAAAAATAAAAAACTACACTAACACCCCCCATAAGCGAAGCTTAGGTGAATGTAGAAATGGGTCCCGGCAAGTCAAGCCTGATGAGGTACCCATGTACATAAAATTCCCCCAAAAGAGAGAGAAAAGAGACTCCCCAAAGAAAATTAGGACTCCAAGTGAGAGGAAGAGGCCCCCCCAAAAGATGTAGCATCCTGCACCTCCAGCAAAGCTTGCAAATTTTGTTCGGTAGATCCACTTGCATCAAACAAGTTTTCTTCCCTTAGGAAAAAGGACAAGATCCCAAGTGTGGTTCCTCATCAAGGAACTATACTCTTCCTGCATAGCTCTATCCCACTCAAAAATACCAGAAGCCTCATGAAAGGACTGTGGATTTGAGGCAGTAGCAATGAAGATATGTAGAGCATCCTGGAATTGTGAATGAGTCTGCTTGGTGTCTGATGGATCCCCAACCCAATCACCTGTAAACTGCAAGGTCTGTCTAGCCCAAAGTGGATCGAAAGATGGAGAATCTAGAGGAGAATCATCAACCTATAAATGATGACTAGGAGAGGAAGGAGGTGAGTCCTCTGAATCACTCTCTGCATCAAAAGTGGAGGTAGAAGATTGCTCAAGTGAATCTGACCCATCAGGAGATCTATCATGTATTCCAAGTGACTCCAATGTCAAAGTAGAAGGCAACCCTATGACCATGCTCTGCTGGTTAAGCTGATGCAAGTAGTGGAAGTTAAGATGGCCAAACTGCTCATGCCATAATCTGCTCACATCATTAGAGTGAGTGAGAAAAACAGTCAAAGGAGGATCAGGAACAAGGTGAGAAAACATATAGAGTCTTGACTGATGATCTGCTCTCCCAACTGCAATTGTAGAATCATTGTGCAACTCACGTATCTCCACTAAATTAGGAGTGAACTCAACCTGCTTGCCTAAACCTGTGTGAGTGATCTGGTGTTCCGATAGGAGATTAGTTGACAATGAGGGTACATAAGGAACATCATGGAATGTGCCATCCCCCACATCAACAGACCCTCTCCCACACACCTCAATAGGAGTGTTGTCACCCATCAACATAGAAGGCATAGTACATTGCTCCAAGGATGCAATTTCTTCCTTAGATGAAGCCATGTGGTGTGAAGCACCCGAATCAAGAACCCAAGTGGATGGTGAGGAAGCAACTGCAAAAAGGGCCTTGCCCTTTCCTTTCCCCTTGCTGTTTTCTTTTTCTTTGTTAGACCCTTCATTAGAACTTTGTTTGATAGACTCAGGAACACTGATATTATTCTTCTTAAGAATGTATGTCAAGTGATCAAGTTGTTTCTGCAAACATTTATGTTCATCATGACCAGGTCTTTTACAATAAGCACATTTGACCTTTTCTTTCTTAGGTTTATCGCCCTTGGAAGATGGTGTATCAATAGTTGCTTTTGAAGAAACTGGCATCTGATCCTTCTTCTCCTCACTATTCTTTTGTTTCTTGTCCTTACTATTGTTGTTACTACTTTGTCCTTGTTGTTCTTTTGTGCCTTGGTTAGCAGCCAAGGCATGTGACTTAAAGGACTTAAGAATGCCCATCTGGATTAGCTTGTCCTGTTCTCGAGTGAGATTGACAGCAAAATCATCTAAAGATGGCATGGTGAATTGAGTACCAAGTGCACCCTTAGTAGCATAGAAGGTAGAAACAAACAGAATATTTTGAACTTAGCTTAGAGAGAATACTAAGAATCAGTTGTTCATCTTTCTTTTCAATTCCACATTGTTTTAACTGCAACCTTAGTGATTTCAATTTGGTGAAGAAATCTTGGATTGTGTTGAAATTGCCTGGACTCAAACTAATTAATTCATTTTCCAACATATGACCCCTCATTGAATCTTGTGTGCCAAATAGTGTCTCTAGCTTTGTCCATACTTCATTTGGTGTATCCAAAGACTCAATGTGAAATAGCAAGTCAGGAGAAACAGACAAACACAATGTTCCATATGCCTCATCACATTTGTTAAACCACTTAGGCTTGTCTTCATCTTTAGTAGGTTCAATTTCAAGTCCCATAGTTATCCTATTTAATCCAACTTTTTAAAAGTGAATTGTCATGCGTGATTTCCACTCAAAGTAATTGTATGGAGTTAGGATGGGCATATTTGTTTGATCCATGATGAAGAAATGCAGAGAAGAAATGCTAAAAAGAAGAGAACCCAGCCACGACAATGCCCCCCCCTCTTTACTCAATCAAAGAACCCCCCCTCAAAGAAATATGATTTGGCACTTTATTTTAGTGCATTTACAACTACCACTAGAAATAATTACTTAGTGGTCTTGATTTCAATGCATTACAAACCCTCATGAAGAGCATATGCTAGAAGTGAAACTTGGGCACAATAATCAAGGAAAAAAATAGCACGAATGTGATCTACTCGAAAAATCATGCACTTTCAAAAAAAGAATCACCTCGATACGAGGTCGTATGAGAAAGTTATGATCCTCCGAAGTTTCCAAAACGAGAACTGTGCATAGTCACGACTGAGAATCTGCAATTTATGAAGAATTCATGCATGAAAATCAAAAAACAACTCCACTAGTGGATAGAGCACAAAAAAATAGCCAAGTTCATAACAAGAATCATCAAAATTAGAGTCCGTATGAGCAAGAATGAGACATTTGAAAACTGCATTCAAATCTGCGACTGCCAACGGAGAGGGGTATGGCTGTAGCTTTGCATGCTCGATCTTGAAAAATATACAGCTTGGATGCAAAATCTAAAAGATACCCAGATGGTTTTTCGGGGCTGCAAACAAAACCCAGAAAGCGTTTTTCTTGCTGATGAACAAAAGATGTTGCTGTAGTGTAAATTAGATGCCTTTAACAGTAAAAAACGGCTCCAAAAATCAAAAAATGACCCCAGCAACCAAAATTTGACATGCAAATGCTGCATCAGCTTCTTAAGTCCATCAATGGCATGCTGGAACCTGCAAAACTGATTAAAAACTCCAAATATGCAAGTTGGTTGTCAGATTTGAGATTGAAACCTCAGAAAAAAACTGTTTTTGTCAAAACTTTTCTGATTCTCAGGATCATCCAAAGATGCAAGAGAAGAGCATACTTCATTTTTCAAAAAACTACAATAAAGTTTATTTGCCCCCCCCAAATCTCTCAAATAAGGAAACTAAAATCTACTCTTGCACATAGAAAAGCTCTGATACCATGTTAGAATCTGAAAAGATTAATAACCCAGAAAACTAGTGCAAAGAGTAAATATCTAAACTATGAATGCAAATGATACAAAATCAAAATAGCATCATAGAGTTAGTCTCCAAGAGAGTAATGCAAATGCTGGAAGCAAAATAACATTAAGAAGATGCAAAAATAAGAGATACAAATACAAGTCAAGTAGCATGCTTATATAGGCTAGGAAGAGGGAGGAGGTGGCAACACCAACCAATGAGGAGCAACCATCTATTGGACTAAAGATAGCAAAGTATCTTCCCAAGATAGCTAATGGATGCTCACATGTAGGAAGGTGACACCTCACAACCATTCACCTAATAAGACATGCTTTATTAATCTAAGCGAGATTATTAAAAGTGTAGGAAAAACCTATCAAAATAGGAAAAATAAAAAACTACACTAACATATATATGGTATGTTTAAATGTGATAAATCTTTGCTCATGCATATAGTTAATTGTTGGGGGTTTGAATGTACTTTCTCTAACAAGAAATTATTCTTTGGGTATTTTTGGAGTAGTACTTGTGATAAAAAAATCATTCATTTTAGATGGCCATTTTTTATTAAGAAGCTTGCTACTGGGTCTATTTTTTCAGTCATTAATATTAATCCCATATTTTGTAGTTTATGTAACTAGATTAAAAATTTTGAGCACGTGTTTTTTGATTGTCTTTATACCAAGAAGATCTGAGCTATTTTTTTTGGTTCCCCTATTGAATGGAACAACAATAGTGGTATTTCATGGTGTGAAATTTTGGCCCGATATGTTAAGTCTTTTGATCTTTTTTAAAAACAAATTTTGGTATGCTATAACTGGTGAAGTACTATGGCTTCTTTGGAATGGCAGGAACAAGAATTTTTTTAGAACATCAGAAGTTGCTCTATTGAGTTTAATCTTAAACTCACCCATTTTCACATAATGTCACAAATATCTTTTTGCTTGGAGATCCCAAGATCTAGATTCATGAAGCCGATGCATGGTGGGGTTATTCAAATCTTTAAAGATGAAGTTAAAGCTATGCAGTATATTACCAAATATTAAAGTTTTCTTATCAAGGAGGAAATTGATGATATGAGTGTTCTCCTAGGTAACTGTCACTTGGATTCTATTAGTAAGGATGAGGAACATCAAAATCAAAAGGGTAGTGGATGAGGAACTAGTACAGTGGGTCCTATTGCTACTGATCAAGGGGACTTTCCCTGCTAGAAGGATGTTGGACACTAAGGAATATAAAATACTTTCAGGCTATGTGGATATCTTTGGACTTTAAAATAGTAGTTTTGGTTGTAGTATAATCATCCGTCATAAAATTTAAATTTACTTTGCAGTTGTCTTCCTCCATCTACAACATGTTTTGGTGAGGGTTGGTCATTTTTATTATTTCTCTCTATGCGACTATTTTAATACAAAAATGTGAAAAGCATATATATTATATTAAATAAAAAATATTTAAATTGAAAGGCTTAGCCTAAAAAAGAGCCAAGAAGCTTCAACCAAAAAGACTTGAAGCATGTGGGAAACTAGCTCAACCAAAAGAATTGGACTATATTGAAAAATGAGGAAGAATGAAGAGGGGGAGGGGGAGGGGGACGGGACACGGTCAACCAATCTAAGATCTAGTGACAATACACATAGATAATATGAGGTCTATCATATTTTAACACTATACAATATCCAAAAGGTGGAGAGAAGTCATGCTTGGCCCAAACTAGCAAAATATTTACCACCACTTTACCAAGGCATATATTCAAATAACATGAAATACTTCTAATCAATCTCAAAAAGAAAAAAACTACATAAATCTCTAGAGTTTGTAACAATCTTGCATTCCTCATCAATCCAATTAGGAATTGCAGAGACAAACAAGAAAACTCACTCTCAAAACATTTGTGACCTTCCCCATATATAAAAATTGTCATTGTATCTAACCATACCTCTTTCCATCAACCTTTAATCCTAAAAGGAACAATAAAAAACCAAATTACATGAAACAATAACCTTTCAAAAGTATCCTCATACAAAATATTAAGCCCAATGGACCTTTCCCAACTATTAGAGACAATAATATGCAAAGACTAACATAATAAATAAAATAACCATGTTGAGTGGCCACAATGTTTATCCCAAGGGATACATGACAAGATTCAAGAATTGCATAAATTTTACTCACAGATGAAACATCACATCAAGAAAAAGGCCCAACTCACGTCATGGATCATGACTAGGTTTTTTTGCACTATTTGAGAGGTATACAATTTTCTAGTTGATAAACATTAAGTGTGTAAATAATCTTTAAAAAATGATGAACTGGGTGAATCCATGTTTGTAAAGGATAACAACACTGACTCATTTTATAATAATATTGTGATAATCTAGACTATTCTTTTGTTTTAATATTGTATCAATGAATGATCATATTTACTATTAATAAACTAGGTTTTGATCCTATCCTAAACTAGGGGTATTTACAAATAGGGAACCACCTTCACAAAGAGAGAATGAATCTCCTTTTGACCTTTTATTAGTCTTGTTCTTGTACTATCCTCTTGTATTTTTGGACTATCAACAATTAAACCATGTTGGTAGTTGAAACAATATCTTTTGAAGCCTCCTCTGATACATCATCCTCCTCTTTCCAATGAATAAAATTGGTAGGAAGCTTCCTTCCACCAAGTTGTCTATTTATGTCTTCTCTTCTTTAGATAGTTTGTATCCATATTCTTAGCTGAAAAAAATGTATCTAAAAGGGACACCCTCATAATCTATATGTTGATGTGAATCACAAGAAGTTATTTTCATAGACAATTCCACTTAGAGGAATTTTTTAACATTCTCGACTATAATATAGACATAAGTAGGTTTTTTTTGGGTGGGAACCCTCATCTACCTCAAAAAATATATCCAAAGTGTTCCTAATTCCTTGAAAACAACACTCAAAACAAATAACAACAATAAATTTGGAAGTCTTATCAAGGTTCCAATGATAGCAAGTGGTTTTTCTTCTAGCTCCAAAAATATTTTCTCCCTATCATGTTCATTATCAAAAGTCACTACTCATGTGATCTGAGGTAGATTTGAATATTCTAACCTAAATTAGGACCCCATACCTATAGAATCCATCTATAAAACTCTCTAAGAGTAGCCCCATAACCCTTTAATATTCCTACAAAATGTATCTCCATGAATTTTGTAGCATTTTTCACTACCTTCTTTTCAATCCCTCCCTCCAAATAGGTTGATAGTTAATCCACTCCCATTATTCACTTTCACTACTTCCATAGACAAAACTTACTCCTACTCACCACTTTCTTGAACTCTATAGAGACCTTGCACATTAGACCTTGAGTCTATTGTTGGCCCTATTCTAGGATCCAATCAATCCTAGCATTTTTTTGTCACTGTGGCCTTGAGAACTTGATTCACAAGATAAATCTTAGAAATATTTTCCTAATACCAAACCCTAGAATTTATTCTTTACATTATTCAACTCAAAGTATCATCTTTATAGAGGGAGTTGGAGAATTTTTAGTCCTAACAAATCAGATTTTTGAGAAGGGGGCAAATCAACAATCTATCGGTTATACAACTTTTGAACTTTTAAACCTTGCAAAAAGATTAATTAAATATAATAAATGTGAGCTTAAAACACATAAGTGAAACACTTGACATAGAGATTTGATCTTAAGCAAACACAATTTGGGTGAAAACCATAGTGGTAATTAGTACCCACAAAATTGTGTGCTCTTCTAAAGTATGCCTTGTAAGGAGCTTAACCCTATTAGGAGTTTATGAAGATATTTTTAGGTTCCACATGGTTGAACGATGTACCTATAGCCCTATTAGGAGATTTATCCTATTCCAAGTAGCCTTGTCAAAGGACTTAAGATATTAGCTAAAGTTCCACCCTATTAAAGGATTTACAATAAAGGATCCATTAGGATCCATCTGGTTGAGGGATTTTGACTATTGCAACTGTAAGGGAATAACATTTAGAATAATTTAGAAAATATAAAATTCTTTACTTGGTTAGATCCATAATAATGCATACAATTACTTTTTATTAAAATATGCTACACCCTATCTTGATGACACCTTCACAGCTATGGTATATCCTTGGTCAATACATAATTGTTTCAACTCTACCAAGTATATATTGTTCATCAAGCCCATGATCCATGCACCATTTTAATCTTTCCCTAAACATATTTTAATTTTATTTTCAAACTTTGTATTTATATACAACTTTTATGCACACATCTATATGCACAAATTTTTTTTCCTCTAACATGTCATCCCACACTTAGATTTACATTCAAATTCATGAAGAATGGTCAAACACATTTAGACCAAACAAACCCTTCTTCTATAATCTTCAAGACACACTTTCATTAGACACTAAAATGCTAGATCATGGCCACTTATCATTATGACACAACACTGCATCGTGACTAACTCAAATTGATTCATCTTCACTTCCAAACCAATCACCAAATCCAAATCTTTTGTTGATAGCTCAAGAGTATAAATTATTTATCTTGAAACCTATTTTGTAATTGCTTAATAAATGCCCACCAATCATCCAAATAATTTGTAATCAAAACCATAATATCTAAGTAATATTGACCACCTTCCTCTATGACTACATCACATATCTCATCATAAATTTGAAAAAATAATCAAATAACTTATCACCTAATACTAACTATTCGAGTGGTTTCATTTTCAACCTTCATCTAATCATAACTAAATCATTACTTCTCTAGTAGAGGTCTAACATTTGATATTCAAAGATATCTCGAAGTCTTTCATAAGGATTATTACCACCAAAACTTACTGCAACACTTTATTCATAATACTTATACTCAATAACATACTAGGAGTACAAGGTCTATATTAACCAATGATAATGTAATAATTGATCATCATGCAATAAAATTTGTATTATGACAACACTAGTCATCACAACATCAATTATGGCAACAACCTACCCCATAATTATCTCCCCATGTGAAAATATGAATATACATACATACATATATACATTCATATATAGACATATATGTATATACATGTATATACATATACATGTATATACATATACATATATATACATACACACACACACATATATATATACACATATGTATATGTATGTATATGTATATGTATGCATATATACATATATATAGATACATACATATATATATATGTATCTATATATACATATACATACATACATATACACACACACACACAAAAATACACATATATATTTCACGACTCACCCAAAGACTATACATCGCTAACTCATGTTTTCTCAAGCCCCAACTCCCCCTTTCATTGATCGTCTATCCTATTGCAATACTCCAGTGTATTCTGTGTCCATCACTTTATCTCCCCCTTTGAAAACAATTCCATAGGTGTCAAAAAATATGACTAGTCATGTACTTGAAATCCTATGATTCTTTACTTCCCTAAACTTCTTCACTGCAATGATTTTCCCCCTTAGGGAGTAACCCCACAACATCAATATAAACATAAGACATTCAAATAGTACAATGGATTGATATGCCAATATTTCTTCTATTTTAATTAAGGTAGTGGAATGAATCCTTACCTACATCTATGATAATTAGATGTATCCTTAGGTAAGGATTTTGTGAAATATATTTACTATGTATTCCTTTGTTAGCACATACTCCAACTGAACCTCTTTTCCTTGTACCTATTCTCTAAAAAAATGACACTTGATAGAAATGTGGTTTGTCTTAGAGTGTATAACTAGAATTTTAGATATGTTGATAGAACTTATATTATCATAGTAGAAAACCATCAGTTCAATTACCTTTTCCAAAATTCCTTCCAATATCTATTTGATGCACACCAATGTGCATAGGTAATAGCAATGACAATATATTTAGCATCATTTGTGCATTGGGATATATAGTTTTTCTTTTTACTTGTTCAAGATATAATACAATCACCAAGAACAAGTGCACCACCACTTGTGCTCTTCCTATTGTCCACATTTCCTACCCAATCTACATCAATAAAAACACTTAAAGAAAAATCACCCTTGTGAACATACCAAAGACTATAGTTTTTAGTTTATTTCAAATGTATGAATATTATTTTCATTGCCATCCTATGTGATTCCTTATGATTAGAAAGGAACCTATAAATTAATCCAACTTCATGTGTTGTGTTTGTTATATTATGCAAAAAAATATTACAACTTCCATATCATGGATCTATACAAAGTTTTATCCACCTCCTTAGATTCATCATTCTTTGACAATTTACAACTAGTCACCATAGGGGTGCCAACTAGTTTTAGACTAGTTGATTTAGATTCTATTTCTTATTTGTAATATCTATAATCCAATAAAGAATTTGATCTCCCCAATCATTGACATCTAAAAATCCTTCTTCATCTCATCCAAACATTCTATACTCAACTCATCATTTCTACCAAAAAGGATTTCATCCACAAAGATTTTGACAATAATCTATTTGTCACCCTTCTCTATCTTTAGATATACATTGTTGTTGTCACTTGTTCTAATGAAACCAATCTATATTATAATGAATGCAATCTATCATACCATTCCCTTGGTGACTTTTTTTAATCCATACAAATATTTTTACAACTTTCCCACCATGTTCTTTCCTTATGAAGAAGAAAAGCCTTAGGTTGTTCAATACAAACTTCTTTGTCTAGATATGTTGATTTAACATCCATTTGATATACTTTAAATGTCTTCAATGTCTCATATCCAAGAAGAATATTGACACATTTAAGTCTAGCCATTGGTGCAAATATTTCAACATAGTCCAAAACTTCTTCTTGTGTATAACCTTTACATACAAGCGTAGCTTTGTTTTTCACCACTTCACCCAACTTGTTCATTTTAATCCTTAAAACCCACTTGGTACCAATCATGTTTTTATCTACTAGTTTGGGAACTAGTGTCTATGTTTTTTTATTCTCAATTTGTTCCAACTCTTCTTCCATAACCTTCACTCAATCATTATCATTTAATTCTTCTCTCACATTTTTAGGTTCAAGTTTAGAAAGAAAACATGTATTCTCTCTTGGATTCCACCTTGTTACAATACCTGCACTCCTATCACTAATACTTTGATCAATGGAATCATTCATTTTCACATACCTTAGTGATAATGATTCATACCATTTTTACTAACTCATACTCATTGACTAGTCTTTTCTAAATTTTGACATATTTCTCCTTCAATTATACATATATAATCCCTTGATAATCTTCTAGTTCATTCTTGTTGGAGTCATCATTATACTTAGATAATTTATCAACTCTCACATTTTCACTTTCTACTATCTTATTAGCTCTTTTGTTCAAACACTTATAGGCCTTTCTTTTTGTATAATACCATAGGAATGTTCCTTCATCATTGTTAGGATCAAAATTGTATGTATTATAATCTCTTTTAATGTAACATATAATCCTAAATACTTTA
The DNA here is from genome assembly GCA_028749045.1 of Cupressus sempervirens. Taxonomy (NCBI): domain Eukaryota; kingdom Viridiplantae; phylum Streptophyta; class Pinopsida; order Cupressales; family Cupressaceae; genus Cupressus; species Cupressus sempervirens. The sequence goes on along the minus strand of CM053783.1, from coordinate 521,146,114 downwards.
AAATAATTCATTATTGGTGAGTGATCATGGCATAGCTCATAAAAGTCCTATTTGTAACTTTCTTTACCTAAACCTAGTCCAATGTATGCAGTATTACGACCATATCTTCCCTCCAAAACATTTATGTTACACCTTTCTAAATCATTATTTTTCTTACACATTCAAAAACTAATTTTTTCTTCTCTCTACAATACCATTATTTTGAGGGGTTCTAGGTGTTGGCACTTGCCTTTTGATTCCTCATTCCTCACAATTTGTAAACAAATCATGTGAAGTGAATTCACCTCCCCTAGAACTTTAGGTTCTTACTAGTCCCCTCTACCTTGGCTTTGTATATCTTGAATATATAAAAATATTTTGATTTATCCTTTAGAAACATAACCCACATCATTCCAAATCAATCATCAATAAAAAACATGAAGTAATTATCACCACAATAACTTGGAGTTCTCATAGGACCACACAAATTGGTGTGCACTATATCCAAAATAATTATGGAAGAATATGAATTAATAATAAAACTAGAGCTAATTAACTTCCCTAATTGACAATCCTTATACATTGGAATATTTGGCTTTATTGGGTATGACAATCCTCTAAAGACTTCCATCTTACTTATTTTAACCAATTTATCAAAATGAACATGATGGAATCTTTTGTGTCATAGCCAATTATCCTCAACCTTATTAATCACACAAATTTTAATAGTAGAATCTGTTGGAATAAGTTACCATTAGCTTGTTTACTGATAGTAATCAGATCTCTTGATTTACCAAGATTCCTGCTTACACCTCCATTGAAATCCAAAAAATATCCTTTTTTATTCAACTATGCAAAACTCAAAAAATTATATTTCAGACCTCCAATCTAATAGACATCATTAAAATTTTCCTTATTATTTAGTACAATAGACCCTTTAACTTTTTCTACATAAGGAGAATCATTATAGTTACCAAACCATACCAATCCTCCATCACATTCCTCCATTTCAATAAACTTATTTATATCACTAGTTATAGGATGAGAGAATCCACATCAATTATCAAATATCTATTGTAATTCTTGTTGTAAACTAATGTTTTCTTACCAAATTTAGAGGGTTCCTCCTTAGCAACAACAAATACAATTTCCTCTTCATCATTACCCTTGGAATCCTTAAATAATACCTTCTTCAACTAGATAACATGCCTTCTTTATCTTCTCCTTATTCTCCTTGGATTTTATTTCTTATCATTGTTAGGACATATAGAAGCAATGTTTCCAATATTCTTACATGAAAAATAGTTTAGAGGAAACTTACCCTTGTAGTTATCTTTTCCTCTAGGCAATCTCTTAGCTAGTAATGCTTATAATTCTTCTTATTCCTTTTCTTTAGACAAAATGGATTCATAATAATTAGAGTAATATGTCATGGAAGAAGAATTATTAGCAATCTCCCTTCCTTTCCTTGTTAGTGTAAAATTCATAGATGACTTAAATCTAGATTCAATCTTAGACAAACTATTACTAAATTACCAAATTCAAATTTGGTCAACTTTCCTATTAATATATCAAGAGTAACAATTTTATTTCCTAAATATCTAACTTTTAATAGATAAAACGATAATAGAATAATGTGGTAACAAAGCTCTTAGTATTTTTCTTACCATATCTTCTTCTCAATGAGTTACACTAGCTCTTTTGATATCAACAACCATATCCTTGATTGTTTGATTGTACTGCTCAATATTTTTACTTTCTAACATCCTCATGTCATCAAAATTTCCTCTCAAACTATCCATCATATCCTTCTACACATGTGAATCCCCACCATAAACTATCTTCAATTTCACCCACATATCATGAGTAACGTCCATATTTTTGAACATTAATAAACTCTACATTAGATAAAGTACTTACAATGGTTTCCATAACTATAGTATGCTCTTGTTGTACCTAATATATAGTGAGGGTTCTTGTAGTGACAATATACCATATAATAACATCATTCCAATATTGAATTCTCATGCCTTGTAGATAAAACTTCATTCTTCTACATAATACTAGATAATTATCCCTTGTGAACTTATAAGGACCTTCCATTCTCATTGTCTTTGTATATTTTCCCCAAGTTGTTAAGATTTACCAAAAAGCAAGACCAAATTCTAATACCAATTATTATTCCTAACAGATTAGATTACTAAGAGGGGGGAAGGGGTGAATCACTAATCTATTGATTATACAACTTATCACAAGATTAATTAAACAGAAGTAAATGATAACATCAAACACATAAGCACAACACAAAATAGTGAAATACTTGACACAAAGATTTGATCTTGTAGAAGTCCATTTTTTGGCAAAAAACATGGTGGGAATTAGTACCTAGTAAATTATGTACTCTTCTAAAGTATGCCTAATGAGGAACTTACCCTTATTAGGAGTTTATAAAGACACTGGTAGGTGCTACATAGTTAAGGGATTTACCTCTAGCCCTATTAGGATATTTACCATGTTAGGAGTATCCTTGTTCTTGGACATACGATACTAGATGAAGTGGTACTCTATTAAAGAATTTACAATGAAGAACCTATTAAGATCCACCTAGTTATAGGATTTTGACTACTACAATTGTTAGGGAATAATAGGTAGAATGATCTAGAATACAAAAAATCATTTGCATGATTAGATGCATTGTAGTACACAAAATCACTTTTTTCAAGCTTTTCTACACCTTGGTTTTATCACATGTTTACATCCATAGTCTATCGTTTATCTACATATAATTATCTCAACTCCACCAAATATACATTTTTCATCAAGCTCGTGAGCCATTCACTACCTTAATATTTCCCTAAATGCAATTCAATTTGATTTTCAAACTTTACACTCACATACCACAAGCCTACACACATATCTGAATGCAAAAATTTATTTTCCTATACCACATCATTCCAAACTTAAATTTAAAATTAAATTTATAAAGAACAGTCAAACACATTTTAGAAAAAAATATTCTTTTAGAAGCTTCAATACACACTTGTATCAATAATTGACATGCTAGATCATATCCACTAATCATCATGACATGTTATCACATCATGAATAACTTGACTTTATTCATGATCACTTCCAAACTTGTCATTGATTCAAGATCTATGATCAATAGTACAAGAACATAAACTCTTTTTCTTGAAACCTCTTTTGTAACTAAAATACTTGCCCATTAGTCATTTGAATAAGTTGTAGTAAAAATATAGAATATATACTTTGTTGACCACCTTCCCCTATGACTGCACCATGAAACTCATTGTAAATTTACAAAATTAATTAAATCACCTATCACTCATCACTATCCATTATAGTGGTTACATTATCAACTTTCATCCAATCATCACTTTCTCAAATCATAACTTCAATGGTAGTGGTCAAACATTTGACATTTAGGGTCTGTTTGGTTGTTGGAATACAACCAAAATAAGAATTATAAATTGGAAAAATAAATTATTCTCTATTTGATGTGCCAAATCTAAAGTGGGAATAAGAATGAATATTCTCATTTTAGTTGCAAAATGAGCATATGTCCATTTCCAAATAGACATGTTATTGGAAAAAGCTATTCTTATTAAGAAGGTATTCCAATCTATTTTAGTCTAGAATCCTTTGTTGGGCCTACTCTTGAGAAATCAATAGGAATGACCCAAGTGGGGACAAATGAACTAGAATATTTTGACCCACTATAAACTCAAGGCTATCAGGGACACAAAAACTTGGTAGATGTAGTTCTTTTCTTCACTTAGTGTGCGTACTTGTGGGATTGGGACCATGAGGAAAATACTAGGCAAGAATGGTTAATGTACTCTTATGGCCATGAGATCCATTACTTGTTGTGAGATAAGGTGTCTCATAATTGGGTGCAAGAGAAGTACTATGAATGGAAGCCCAATCTAGATACTTTAGGTTAGAATATACCTTATTTTTTTGCTGAACATCTTGGTGCAAGGACTAATCCTAGAGGATTACTTGGATCAACCCAATATTTTACACTCACCATTTGTGTCCCCTTGGTTATGCTAATGGCATCTCTATGACAAAGCTAATATCTCTTGTGGACAACCATTTCGTGTGAGGCAAAGGGGTATCAAGCATGGACCAAGTTGTTGAGTAATGAACTATGACCTTAGGTAGTATTGCTTGGCATGCACTTTTGAATGTGATAGACTCATGTAAATGTTCTTAAAAGTCAAACAATCTCATTAGCATTCATAGAAATTTTATTTGAGATCATAATTTCATTTTGGCAAGGTTGCCTTGTCCCTTGTCCAACTATTTGAGACATGTAAATTACCCTTACTATTTTCAAACCATGCTTCTCTCTATTGTAAATTAAGGTCCTATACTATCTTGATCACATTCTGGTCTGAAAATGTTCAAAAAATCAACCTAAAACATAGGATTTTCAAGCTTCAAATTTCCTTTTTTCACAATTCATTGGCCCTTTTTCACGCGACCTTTTGAGAAATATCATATAAAATTTCATACTTGAGAAAGTATTGTCCACCTATTATAAATTCCATCGCATGACAATAGTAAAGTCTATCACACTCCTTAGGGGAAACTATTGCACAAATGTTGTAAAGTCTATTGTATGATATGTTTTCCTAAGACTGCATGCTTCTTTGAGAAATATCACTCAATTTTTGCTACTTCAAAAATAGAGTCAAAATTATGTCTTAGCTGATTTAGGTGTGTTGTCACTTCATCCTACCAAAATTCTGGTCTAAAATCTTCATGTATAGGCATTATTCTACGTTAAAAAGATGGATTTAGTTTGTCAAATGTAATCTCAAAATGTCACTAATGGTCACTTGTCAAAATCTGGTTACTTTTCTATCCTAGCTACTTGCTATCAGGCTTCTTAATCACTCTCTTGGCTTGAGTTGTTAGTGCTAAAAATTATTGAGCATTCTTGACAAGCTATTTACTCATTTATATCTCTAACAAGTAATTGTGTAAGGCTTAAAATCTAAAAAACTCTAACTCATCTTATTAGACAAAGAAATACCCTTACATGTCGATCATGATTAGGTTCCAAGTCAGCAAAGGGAGTCATCCTTCTTTCACCTTTGAAAAATTTTAAACTCCAACTAGGAATCCCCATGGACAACCTCGTGTAGAGGAACCTATCTCTTTTTATGATGTGGACCCTAATCAAACTTGAAGTTTACTCATAGTGGTTTCTTCATAGATTATTTCTATGAGAGTTTAGGGGTAGTACCCCCAAGATAGGGTCAAGAGGTAGTGCCCCTACAAGGTCTAGGAGCAATGCACCAGGTGCACTCCCTATTGTAGTATAGGGTGGGGTTAAGGGGAAATTCCCTCACGAGGTTTTTTGAGGGAAAAACCCCCAAATCCAAAAATGACCTTATATTGTAAAAGGCGTTAGCTACTATTCTGTCTCTTGGATGGCTTATTCTAGCCCTAATTTTGTAAGAAGAAAAAGCTTGTATAAAATGGCTTAGGGTTAGGGATTTCATAATGTAATGGTGATATTGTAGCTTCTTGTAAAGGTATTGAACTATAAGGGATTGCAGATTGTAATCACTAAATAATAATATTGGACTTGTTGTTGGTGGATGTAGCCTAGGGATTAAGTGAACCATGTTAAATCTTTGTGTCTTTTGTTCTCTTTTGTGCAATCTATAAATTTCTAATATTGTTTATATTTGCATGTAACTATTATTTCTATTTGAGATTAATCCTAACAAGTGGTATCAGAGTCATATTGTTGTCTTTTTTTTTAGCTAGACCATCATTATTATTTTTCTTATCTATACTCAGTAGGAAGTTTTCATGGTTGAGAGGGAGTCTCATGGTAGAGTGGAAGTGATGGAAAATGAGGGTAAGCTGAAGGTTAAGAATTTTAATAGGTAAAAATTTCAATTATGGAAAACAAAAATGAAGGACTATCTTTATTAGAAGGATTTATGGAAGCCATTGGAAGGGAAAAAAAAAGAAATAGGGAACTATGTCAGATGAGGATTGGGAGATTTTAGACATAAATGCACTTGGAAGTATTTGATTATGCTTGGCACCATTAGTGACATTTAAAATTAAAAAAGTGAAGATGATGGAGGAGTTGATGCAAACCCTAGTGAAACTATATGAAAAGCCGTCCACTTCAAACAAGATATTTCTCATGAAGCATTTATTTAATATGAAGATGGCAAAAGGTGAACCTATTGTAGACCATTTAAATGAGTTAATACTATTACTAGTCAAATATATTTTGTGAATATAAATTTGGATCAATAAATTAGGGCTCTCTTAATTTTGTGTTATTTTCCTGAATGCTGGAATGGCTTGGTAATGTATGTGAGTAAATTTATTTTTGGATCTAATACCCTAAGATTTGATGATATTATTTGTGTTATCCTAAGTAGGAAAAATTGTAGGAAAACCTTAGGTGGATCTACATCAGGAAGTGTTTTGAATGCACAAACAAGAGGCAAAACAAATGAGAGAGGAAATAATTATAGAAATTATGGGAAATCAAAATAAAAGTCAAAGGGAAAGAGGTCTCAATTCAAAGGATTAAGAGATTGTTGGTATTGTGGAAAACTAGGGCATATGAAGAAAGATTGCTAGACTCAAAAAAATAATGAAGGAGCTAAACCAGAAGGGAACAAGGAGGAAAATGTGGTAAGTAACAAATTTGAAGAGGATACTTTTCTTCTTTCTTTAAAAATTATTGATGATTCATGGGTTTTAGATTTTGGTGATTTCATTTCATGCTACACCCCATAGAGTTTATTTTATTGATTATGTCTAAGGGGATTTTGGGCTTGTTTATATGGGAGATAATGAACCCTATCAGATTTTTGGAAAAGAAAAAGTTAAGACTAAGTTTTAGAATGGGAATCATTGGCTACTACATGAGGTAACACATGTTCCAAGGCTGAGTAGGAATTTAATTTCAGTAGGGCAGCTTGGTGATGAGGGTTGTGTAGTTAATTTTAATGATAAAATTTGGAAGGTTTCAAAAGGTTCCTTTGTAGTAGCAAAAGGTGTGAAAGTAGGCACCTTATATCTTTACACAAGTCATACTATTCCTTCTACTTTGACTATTTCAGAGGAAAATGAATGTTTAGGAATAGTTGTTGCAGTTGAGTAGGGAGAACAAACAAATGTTGTAGATTTTGATATAGTACTATGACACCACTATTTTGGGCGCATGAGTGAGAAAAGTATGAAATAACTTTATTCAAAGAATTTTTTACCAGGTCTGAAATGTGTCAATATAGATTTAAGTAAGATTTTTTTTAATGGAAAACAAACAATAGTGAGTTTTGTGAAGAGTAGGAATGAAAAGAAGAATGAGAAGCTAGAGCTTGTGCATACAAATGTATGGGGACTAGCTCAGGTATCTTCCCTTGACGACTCTAATTATTATGTTACATTTATAGATGTTGCAACTAGAAACATATGGTTTATTTCCTTAGACATAAATATGATATATTTCAAACTTTTAAGAAATGAAAATGCTTGGCTAAGAATGCGATTGGTAAAAAGCTAAAATATCTCAAATTTGATAATGGTGGTGAATATTGCAGTCATGAATTCAAAGATTATTTCTTTGCTAATGATATTCATAGATAAAAATTGTTCCAAGGATTCCATAGGAAAATAGATTAGCTAAATTCATGAACAAGACAATAATAGAGCGTGCAAGGAGCATGAGGTTGCATGTTGGGTTTCCCTTAAACATGTGGGTGGAGGCTATGAATACTACTATATATTTTATTAATAGAGGTCCCTCTACTCCTTTGGGTTGTAGTATTCCAAAAGAAGCATGGACTGGTAAGAAGGTGAGTTATTATTTTCTCATAACCTTTGGTTGTGAAGCATTTGCACATATAGATTCTAAAAATAGAACAAAGCTAGTAGCTAAGTCAAAGAAATGTGTATTTGTTGGATATGACATTGATGAATTTTGTTATAGGCTTTGGGATTTTGACATATGTAAAATTATAAGAAGCATGGATGTCATATTCAATGAGAAAGTGTTGTATAAATATTTATTATAGTAGCATGAGAAGAAAGAAAATAATTATGTAGTGTTGGATGATACTCCAAAGATGATGTTCCAACAGTTCCTCGTGATCTACAACAACCAAACAAAAAATACCACACACCCTAGTAAATTTTAGAAGGTCAACAAGGCTAAATAGACCTTTAGAAATATTTTCTCCTTCTTTGTATTCTATTTTACTTATTGATGCTGGTGAACGCAAATGTTATGATGAAGCTATGTAGGTGGATATAAAGATCCAGTGGAAGTCTACAATGAAAGAAGAAATGGAATCTTTGCTGAAAAATAAGACATGGGACTTATGCAAGTTTCCTATAGGTTAGTTGTAAAAGGATTTGCACAAAAAAAGGGCACTAATTTTGATGAAATATTTTCTCTTGTTGTTAAAATGACTTCTATTTGTACCATTTTAAGTATTGTGGCTATTGAAAATTTGAATTTGGAGTAGCTTGATGTTGAAACAACCTTTCTTCATGGTAATTTGGATGAAGATATATATATGAAATGACCACAAGGATTTGAGGTCCAAGGTAAGGAGAATCTAGTGTGCATATTGAAGAAAAGTTTATATGGCTTGAAGCAAGCAACTTGATAATGATATCTAAAATTTGAGAGTTTTATGCATGAGCATGAATATAGTAGGTGTCATTCAGATAATTGTATTTACTTTAAGAGATTACATAATGACATCTACATTATTTTATGTTTACATGTTGATGATATGCTTGTAGCTAGATCTAACAAGGATCACAATAAGGGGTTAAAAGATTAGTTAGTACATTCATTTTTTTATGAAGGATTTTTGGTAACACAAATCCTTGGGAAGAAAATTTGGGGAGATAAGAAAAATAGAAAATTGACATTATCTCAAGCTAATTATATTGTGAAGGTGTTGCAATGTTTCTAGATGTAGAATGCTAAAGCTATCAACACACCTTTACTTGGTCATTTGAAATTGACTAAGGAGATGTGTCCAAAGAAACATGAAGAGGAGGCTAAGATGTCCAAGATATCTTATGCTTTAGCTATAGGAAGCTTGATGTATGCTATGGTATGTACAAGGCCAAATATTGTACATGCAGTGGGAGTCATTAGGAGGTATACAAGTCGTCCAAGAATTGAGCATTGGAATACAGTTAAATGGATTCTTAGATATTTGAGAGGAATATCTAGTAAATGTTTATATTATTAAGGCTCTACTACTAATTTACAAGGCTATGTTATCTCAGATGGCAAAGGATATTGATATCAGGTAGAGTACTATATTGTGAGGCCTCACCCCGACCCATCGTAGCATAGTGATACATTACTATTATTTTGATATTCACGACTCAAGATGTCGAGACATTATCTAATGATTAAAACATACTTTATTATTTCATGTTGTGTGATATTACTTTCAGATATATTTGATGATTGTCATTTAATGTTTCATGTATATGTATGTTGATAAAATTAGTAAATGTAGGATTGAGACTTTGATTTAAGAGATTTTAAATAATTAAGAATTAAGCAGGATGAAGAAACCCTTATTGATGTATGTTTTAATTTATGTGAATTTCTGATACGTATACATATATGTACATGTGATTTTACAAGACTACTGATGTGTGCAATGAGTGTGTAGATATTTAGCCGAGAAACCCTACGGAGGAACATAACTGATCTCTTTGTGCTAATTTTGGAAACCTTGTTGTTCGTAATTCACGTATTTGTATTGTGAGATATATGTATGTATCTTCTTTGTTCAGTGAATGTTAATGTTCATAATTATGTTCTTTTAGTGTCGCTTGACACTCGTAAATTGTTTATGTGCTTCAGTGTGTTGTTTAGGGTTAGTTGTTTAACCTTTCGACCCAAGTTGGTTTAGTTGGTGTCAGTTTGCTTTTGGGTTCTTAATCAAGGTTAGTCTTCCCTTAATCCGGATTAGTGTTTAATCTGCAATGTTAGAATAGTTAGATGGTCCTATTTTATTCCTAGATTTTGTTTGGCTCTAACCTTTTTCCTAAGGCTTAAAACTTGAAATAATTATACCCAAAGGGTATGGGTATGGGTTAGGGGTCTTTTCCAACCCCTAAGCCCCTTTATTGACTTTTGAGGTCCCTCAAAAAGTCTCTTTTTGCCTTTGTGCAAAAATTGACCATGGTTATCTTGAGTTACCTCACCTCATCTCCACTTAGGGTTTAACCATAGCGTAGGTTGAGTTAGGAGTTTCTAGAATTGCAAGTGGGTGGGGCTAGTTATTGAGCCCTTGGGTGGTTGAGTTGGAGGCCTATTTAGAGGCCCTTCTTGGACTTGTGGAGGTTGTTACCCAATCTCTACATTTAAAGAGGAGTTTTTTTTTAAGATTGAAGGAAGGAAGTGGAAACTCTACTCAAAATTGTTCATTTCCATTACCTCTTTGTGAAGGTAGGACATTCTCATCTCCCTTATTTAGTTTTCATGTTTGTTCCTGCTTATGCTACCTTGTTGTTGTTTCAATGTTTGTATGGTTGTGGGTATGTTGGGAAGATTTGAAAACCATGTTATTTTGGATGTTTTCCTTTCATGTTTATGTTTGCAATTTTGAGATTTTTCTTGCATGGGTGTTTTGGTATTACTCACACTTGGAGAGGGTAGAAGTGACCAATTTTGGGAAAGGTCTGTTTAGTTGGACTCCAGCCAGTGTAGAGTCTCTTCTCAGGATGAGAAGAGGGAGAAAGGGTAGGGTGTTATGGGCCCCTACCCGTCAGCACAAACCTCATATGAGTATGGCATGGTTAAATGGAAGAACGAAAGTTCTTGGTTAATAGCTCCGATTGGGCATCTAATTTGGTTTTGTGCTTGACTTCTCCTGGTTGGAAGAATCCACCTTTCCCTAGTGTTGATTCATTGTGGATCTTATCATGAAAACCTTGTATGAAAATGCATGTTTGAATTGTTCTTGGTCACCTGATCAGATTTTGTTCCCTCCATAGTTCTTAAAATGTGTTGCAGAAAACATTATAAATCCCTTGATTAGGGTCATGAAGAAAATTAGATTTAATTGTTGAAATTTGGGATTGATATACTATGTAAATTGGTAGTTCAAACTTTGTTGGATTGGCAACGAAGCTGAGTTTTCTTCCTGATTCTTTCTCGGCTGAGCCTTTGAATCAGGTTTGCCAATAAAATTGGTGTTGAGTATAATTGCTTTTCATGTGATTTAATTGTAAAATTTATTTTGGATGGATGCACATCAAAATAGGATGGAATTGATGATGTTCAATTTGGTAAAATTTAAAGTTTACTTCTATGTTGGAAACAAAAAATTATATCATGGATGTAGATTCAGTTGAATTGAGCAAATTTTCAAGTTCTTTATATGTTCAAATGATAACTATGTTTAGGAAATAAATTAACGTCTATGGTTGATATATTGCAATGCAAGTTACATAGGAGTTCATATTAAATATGGTGTTAATATACCTTAAACTATTGTATCAATGTTTAAAGCCTTTCAAAAAAAATATACACCTTAAAAAAAAAAACATGGCTTGAAATCTATACTTAGAAATTCTCATCAAAAAAAAAAAAAAGTGTTGCAAGAGAGTAAAACTCTCTGCCTTTTGTATGGGAGAAAATTTAAATGCCTCCTTGCAACAGAGAATATTCCCCAAAATATTCTTATTTTTAAATTTGAAATAAAATAAAATAAAAAGAAAATATAGATATTAATGTTCAAAATTCAACAGAAATTCAATATATATATATATATATATATATATATATATATATATATATATATATATATATATATATATATATATATATATATATATATATATATATATATATATATATATATATATATATATATATATATATATATATATATATATATATATATAATCATCTATCTAAATATCCTACTCTTACCAAATTAAATTTTAAATTTAATACTTACCCCCCATCCTACTCTCCCTAGGCGATGGAATTGACAGGGTCATCATGTCTATCAATGACATCACCTGTCCCCATAAATGTCTTCACCCATCTCCTTTACCCTTTGCTGAGCGCTCACGTTGGTTTGCTTATGACAAAATTGTTTAAATTAAAAAAAAATGCATTGGAGTTTGATTTTTTTGGGCGCCTCCCTTTTTCCTTGAGTCTACGCTCATCTCATTGGGTAGAGCGCTATCCCAAGGATAGCGCTTGGGAAGTGCTCCCTTGGGAAGCACTGCCCAAGTGGGAGGGTTGGTAGGTGGGGTTTAGGGTATAGGGTTAGTATAGGTAGTTAGTAGGTTAGTTAGTATGTTAAATGATTTAGTTAGTTTTATTTCATTGTTTTATTTTGTTGTTAGTTTTAATTAGTTTAATTTTATTGATTGTAAGTATTTTAAATTTAGGTTTGTAATTATTAATTAAGAAAATTTCAGTAGTGTTTATTATGTTGGTTTAGCTTAGTTTAGAGTAATCTATTTTTTAGTTTATCTTATTTTATCTTTGTTAATAGTGCTAGTTTATAATTTAATTAAATTTTTTTAGTTAGTTATACATATGATAGTAAAATTTAGTTGTTTTAATATTAATGTTAATTTAATTAGTCTTTGAATACTATTTTAGTCAGTTCTAATTTGATTAAGTATAAATAATTGTTTTATTTATATTTAAGTTAAACTTTGTTTTGAATAGTGCTTAATCTAAAACTAAGTTGGGTTTTAAGTTATTCGAATAATTTTAAAGATATTCTATACAAGTATATAAAATTTCCATTGTGATAAAACTTTTTAAGAAATTTGATTGTTAAGATAATTAACCGATTTAATGATGCAGGATAAATCAATGATTAATGTGTGAAAATTTTTAAAACTTAAGATGTATTGTAGAGATCCTATGCTTAAATTGTAATCACAATCATTTCAAAACTTAGAGCTTTTTAATTATTATAAATTTTTTTTTTGTGTGTGTTTGCCCTCATAGTATTGGTCATGACATATATGTTATGCATTTATTATTGGTGGGGCAACAGTGAGTTGGGTTTTTTAATTGTAGAAGGTTAATGGTTTATCCACTATAGAGGTAAAGTATGTTGCTGCTACAAAGGAAACCAAGGAGATGATATGGAATTAGTTCATGGAAGAATTTGGACACCCATAAAGAGATAATTATTTTTTAATAGATAGATAGAGTTTCATTCATATTGCAAAGAATTCTTCTCGACATTCAAAGACAAAACACATCTAGTTGTAGTACCATTTCATTCGACTAGTTTTGGATGATGGATATTTAAAGTTGGAGAAGATACATATAGATAATAATCCAAAAGATATGTTTACCAAGGAAATAACAAGGGAGAAGTTGAACTCCTCCTCAACTTTGATTGATCTTCTAGACTAAACAAAATAAAAGAACAATAGAGTCTAGGGTGGTTTGATATTCCATTGGGAGCTATAGGTTTAGCAGTGCTATGACCAGTCTCCAAGTGGGAGATTATTTGTATGGATTTTGATTAGTCTCAAAGTGGGAGATTGTTGTGATGTGGATGCTAATAAGGCTCATAGGTTTATTCGACACAATTTATCCATAGATTATTTGTATGAGGGTTTGGGGGCAACACCCCCAAGATGGGGTTGAGGGGTAGCACCCTTGTAGGGTCCTAGAGTAGCACCCCATGTGTGCTTCTTGTCACATTATAGGGTGGAGTGAAAGGGAAATGCCCTTGTCAGAGTTTTTGAGGGCAATGCCCCTGAAGCCAAAAATGACCTTATATTGTAAAAGGTGAAGACTCTTATTTTTTTCTATTAGATGACTTATTCTAGCCATAATTTTGTAAGTGACAAAAGCTTGTATAAAATGGCTTAGGGTTAGGGATTTTATAATGTAATGGTGATATTATAGCTTCTTGTAGTGGTATTGAATTGTAAGGGATTACAGATTGTAGTTACTGGATAATAATAATATTGGACTTTCTATTGGTGGATATAACCTAGAGATTTGGTGAACCACCCCAAATATTTTTGTCTTGTGTTCTCTTCTATCTGATCTATTATTTTCTAATATTGGTTATATTTACATGTAACTATTATTTCTATCTAAGGTCAATCCTAACACCTCTAACAAGCTACAAGAGGTTAATACTTGTCATAACCCACTCTATAGATTTGATAATCCATTTGATACACCCTTTGATACACCTAGGGCCGAAGATAATGTGTCACTCACCATGAATTTTGAAGAGAAGAAATGTCAATTAGAAGAACAAGTAGACCTAGAGGCCACACACATGTCTAATAGAGAAATATCATATCATCAAGATGAGGCTAATTCTCATGCTCATGTTCATAATGATGAAAATAGACATCATTATCATAGATGTCCCTTTGATAACATTCCTCTTTGTGACAATGATGGAAACAATACACCTCCTAGAAATCCTAGAATAAATACTGAAGGATGTCCATTGCCACCAAGAAACTCACAGTCACACCACAAAAGTGAGAACAACAATTTGGTCACTAGTGAAGATCTCATGAAATTTCAACAAGATGATGTTGCTCAAATGCTAATTCTAAAAGCCTTGGAACAAAATGGGGACCAATACTTCCAATACATGATAGCTAAAGGATGGAAACTCCCCCATGATTTTGATGTGCGAAGAATCATCCAAACACAAGAACCTATAGAAGCTAAGATCTTGAGGGAGGAAATACAAGAACTCAAAAATCAATTTGCACAATGACAAGTTTCCAAGGAGCAACCCATAATCTCCTTTGTTGAATCGATGTGCTATTCCTTTTGACAGGAGTATTTACATGGTCTCATTTCCTAGGGATATAGAGGTTACCAAATATGATAATACGATGGAAATGGTTATGCTCATGACCATGTAAGACACTTCTATTCTATTAATATCGACATCATGCATGAATACACTTACCATATGAGGTTGTTTCCTACGAGCTTGAGGGGTCAAGCCATGGAATGGTTCACTAAACTATCACCCCTTCTCAATGCATTTGATGAAGTCACATAATGATTTGTCTAAAAGTATTCTTATAACATTGAATATCCTATTACTATACTATATTTGTGTAATATTAAACACAAACAAGGTGAACCCTTTGCAAAGTACATCAAGTGTTAGAGACCCTTACACTCTAGGTACCCTCTACAGATTCTTTAGGCCAAGAAGATTACCATTTTTGTCAATAAACTTGTACATGAACTCTACTTTGATCTTAGGAAACTAATCTTAGGAAACAACTATTCACATCCTTTAATGATATGGTGGAAAGTACATATTGCATTGAGGATGTTTCTATTAGAAAAGGTGACATTTTCTTGAATAAAGACAAAAATGGCAATGATAATGACAAAGAAAAAAACTAAAAATTAATAAGAACAAATACATTGTTAATGATGGATTAGTGGATGCTCCTAAGAACAAGGAATCATTCTTCAACCTTTCTAATGCCATTTATGTTGCAAAATAATAAGAGACTTCAAAGTCTCAAACTTTTGACAAGAACAAAAAATTGTCTAAAACAAAGTGTTTACACACCTATGGTTGAATCTTATGAAGTGGTCCCTCCTTGC
The DNA here is from genome assembly GCA_028749045.1 of Cupressus sempervirens. Lineage (NCBI taxonomy): Eukaryota > Viridiplantae > Streptophyta > Pinopsida > Cupressales > Cupressaceae > Cupressus > Cupressus sempervirens. Next base: position 521,130,486 of record CM053783.1, on the reverse strand, counting down.
AAAAAATATTGGCACACTTCTAGAAAAATCTTACCCTATGACCCACCCATCATAACTCCTTGGTGGAGGGAGGATTATTTCTACAATTATCATAGGAGAAAAGGGCATCACACTAAAAATTGTTTTAAACTCAAAGATGTTCATTGATGGAGGTAAAGTCGTAATGGATGGCTTAGTCAAAAATTATGATCACAAAGCCTTGAAACAACCATTAATTGAATATGAAAAAGGGGAATCATCCAAGGCTAACAAGAAAAACCATGATGCAAAGATCAAGTATACCTACATTGATGCTGACAATATCATAAACATTCTTGAACCTATTAAACATATTTGCATGATGCGCCCTAAATTTAAAAAGGAACTTAACTATGACATAGATGATGGAAGGCCTAAGGTAGTCCTAAAAACATGTGATGCTCAAGAAGATCATAGGGACACTAGGCCTAAGGTAGTTCTTAGGATGGCAAAACCTTCCTCTTCGTATGGTGAGACATAGATAATGTCACTAGGGGGAAAGCTAAGGTTTTCCTCAAAGTTGAAAATGATCCCAAGAATGCTTCCTCTTCCAAAAAAGAATATACCCTAACTTTATCCATCTATGATATTTTTAGCTAATTATAAAGAACCCTGACACAAATTTCATTCCTTGAGTTGATCGAACTATCTCCTTTGCACAAGGAAATTATCAAAAAATCTCTATGCACAACCAATTTTCCCAATGATATTGACACTAAGTGATTCTAAGCTATGGTGAACCATATTTATACATTACATTACCTCACATTCTCTAAAAAAGATGATAGAACCTGCACAACCCCACTACCTTGGGGGATCTAATTGCCACCATTGGAAAGACAATTTGCATTACCAAGTCAAGAAAACATGAAAAAATCAGTATAGACCAAGTAAACAAATCAAAATGATAGAAAAATCAATCTCATGCAAAACATTTGGTTGTACACATTGAAAAAACTCAATAAAAACCTAGGAGATACTTCTCATAACATTCAAGAAAAACTTTTTGTTGATTAAGTATCACATGATACTTTCTATAATACCCATGTGATACTTCATTATTGAGCAACAGTTTGCACCATGTCATGTGAAATTTGGTATATCTAATGTGATAGAACTCTTTGAAGCATGTGATACAATGTTGTTGATTAGGTAAAATAGGTTTTACAACAATCCTGAAACCCAAAGTTTTACAGCAAAAAGAGCGAGAAAGAACAGTCTAAACAAATAGAAAAATTGCCTCAAAAGGCCGAAAATAAAAGAAGGCCTGAAGCCAAAGTACAAAGGCTAGAGACAAATCCAGGTGAATAGGCTAGTGACCATCCGTGTCCATGGCTTGCAAGGTTTCTGCAGCATCATTGTCCTTTTGACTAGCTGCTTCTTCCTGAATCCTGGTAGGAGTGTTCATCTAGTTCCCCTAATTCATCTGGTCACTAGCCTCTTTCTAAAATTCATCCTAGTTGAATCCTTGCTCTGTGTTCTACTCCGCATCCCTTTTAAGGCCAGTTGTAGTCAGATAGTCACCTAGATTGACAATATTCTCATTCAAGGTGTGAAGGGTCTCTACTATCTGTTTGGTGATTATCTGGTGGATAGAATCTAGCCTTTGGACCTTTTCCTCTAGCTAGGTGAGTTTGTCACCCTGATGGTCTCTAGAGACCTGGCCTTTGTCTTTCTCCTAGCTACCTACCTGGTCCTTGCTCCCTCTAGCTTGTTGGTCCTTATCAGTATCCTGGTTGTTGGGTTGGTTTCTCCTATCCTTCAGAGCCTCAATTTCCTAAAAAAGCCACTTGATGGAATGAAAGTTGTCAATTAGACTATACTTTACATTGTTCAGGAAGTTGAAACCTATTTCCCACACATTATCAGAGATAACTAGAAGAGCTGGGACAAGGAACTAGTCATAGTGGGTGCTTATGTCAAGGTCCTCCAGCACCTAGATTTTAGCAGGTTCTCTAACAATTCCCAAACTGACCTTGTCCCTATAGAAGTTCCTCCAGGCCCTCCTCTTGTTCTTTCTAATGACCTCCCCCCCTTTTTCAACCATGATTTCAATCATCTCCTCTAGGGGTGAAATGGGAACCTCTTGTGGCGAATTGGGCAGGGTGGGGCTGGGGGGCACTTCAACAGGGTCACTGGGATGTTCTTGAGGCAGGGCCTGGTTCACTTTTCTTTTCTTGGGGTTAACCTTGGGGTCCATAGGGGTCACCATCTCCTTGTCATTATCTCTCCCCTTATCTTCTTCCATCTCACTTTCCTTCCCCTTGTCTGATTCCTCCTCCTTAGACTCCGTATTAGACTCCACATCATCATCACTGGCCTCTTTCACCTCCTTAGGATGAGAAGAGGGGGGGATAGGGGGAAGACATCTAGGGATTTTCTTGCTAGGGATGCGGGGGTCATAGGTAACAGGGATAGCTTTGCTTGTGGTGTCAATTTTCTCTAATTTCACTACAAGCTCATCCCTCGAATTAGAATTGGTAGTGTCCTCCAAGACACTACCCAAATCCCTAATGGTTTTACCTCTAGTTTGGGTTATCAAGAACTCATAAATCAGAAGTAGGAGACCCTCATGGAGGGCAAGATTTTTGATAGGGCATTTCTGGAACCCCTCTATATTCTTGGCCATGGGGGTGAAAATGAAAAAAGGAAAAGAAATTTTCACTTTGTGTCTAAAATGATTTAACAGAACAAAATGATGAGTCCTAATTCTATCAAACCTAGGGTTAAGAGTGACATATTCAATGATGATCTTGAGAACATACCTCCAATTTTTTTTATGGAATGAATATCGTAGTAGGTGTCAATCTTAACCAAATTTATTTTCACCTTATCATCCTTAACAAAGTCATTGAAAGCATTGGCAGACATCTTCTTGTCCTTGTAGAAGTTTAGGCCATCCTAAGAAAAGCCATTCACCTCTGCAATGAGACCCTCAGAGATTTGATGGGAAACAACATCAATTTTGACCCTGCCATTTTGCTAGGAATTAACCATAGCTTTAATAACCCCCACATCAAATCCATGAAGCTTCTCTATGAATTTGGTTATGCTTCCCTTCTAGAGCTTTCTCTAGACCTTCCTCTTCTCTTTCCATCTCTCCACTTCACCCCATGGCTTTGTTCTGATCCTTTCTCCCACCATTGTAGTTTTCGGCTCAACAAACCCTAACCCACTAGCAGTATTGCCAAGTTCAGAGTAGCAAAAGGCGCTAAGAGAGAAAATAAATTTGCACATGTTTATGGAATTTTTTCTGGCTTCCTTCAGCTCGTGTCTTCCATACACATGATTATGGAGCAGAGGGGGTTCCACATAACTCCTAATAAATCCCTTTTTGAAGTATGATTTTGCAAATCCTGTCATAATTAAAAAGACATTATGTTGGTGCTATGGATTTGCTCCTTTTAGATTAGCTCAATCGCTACCACTAGAAAATCATTATTGCTTCCCCATGTCATCATTGAGCTGTTAGCAATTGCTTCATTGGTGAACCAGTCAATGACTGTGTTTGCTTCACGATAAACATAGCTGGTGTGGTAGTTTTTAAATTTCCTTAAGTCTGATTTAAGGTCCTTAATAATGGTTTCAATGGTCCAAGAGGGTTTGGTGACTCCTAAGATGCAATTTATTATATTTAAGGAGTCACCTTCAAGCCATAGCTACTCAATCCCTGAGGCCAGGGCCAACTTAACAGTGAACCTAGCAGCACTAGCTTCAGCTAGATGGTTGGTTTGGTGGCCAATAGGGGAAGAGATAGCAGCAATACCACCTCGCAAACTATTTCTTATGATACCTCCGCATCTAGCTGGACGTAGATTCCCCTTAGCTGCCCCATCAAAATTGGCTTTGTGCCAGTTCTCAGGGGGAAAAGACCAAATAGCCTCTTATCTTCTATTGATCCTGTCATCTTTCCTGGCTTTACTACTCCCTCCTACCTTTATGTCTCCTTCTCTGGTTATGGCATAGTTCTTTGTCATGAGGCTTTCAATTTTCTCAACAATTATAACCTTAGGGGCTTCTCTGTCTTTGAATATCTTGTTGTTGCGCTCCTTCCAGATTCCCTAATAAAAGTGTTGTGATACAATGTTGATGATAGAAGTATTGTGTGATAGTTTTCAAAGTACCCATGCAATACTTTTAAAGTATCATGTGATATTTTTTTTGAAAAACCATAGAAATGCTTTAAAAATATGTTAAAATGCTCAAAAAGTGTAAAATGTTTGAAGACTCACTGAGGGCTCATACTCAGGTGGCTAGCTATGCAACTGGCTATGCTCGAAATGGTCCCTGTGCCTTAGAATGCTTGCTAGAGCCACAATCACTCTCAAAATCACTCAAGAGCTCTCCAAAATCACAAAAGACAAATGACTTGAAAATGACCCTTGGACCCCTTATATAGTCCTTTGACCTAATTTTGACTCTTTTTTCAAACTCCTCAAAATTTTGCAAAAATGGCACCCTTGGCTAATTTCGATGTTCTAGATCCATTTTCAGGATCAAAATCAAAATCTGAGTTCATCTTGATAGTCAAAATCACATTTCCAAATTCTACCTTATTCTATGCCATTGGCTGACCTTCTAAGGTCTAATCTTCAAATATTTGTGGGGGCATCTTCATTTTTCCATGTCTTCATAATTTCTACATTTTGTACCTACCTTAATTCACACCTTTTACTTCTAAATCATCTTTCTACTTGATTTTCATGCTACATCCTTCTTGGTCAACTGTAATCAAGTTGTGGAATTCTATCATTTCCTTATAGTCACTCTTTGGTTCTAATCATGTGTATCTATCATCATCAAATTTTTCATATCTCAATTTTCTCATATCTGGCTCATTTCTACATTCCCTTTACCTCATTTTGATTTTGATCCTAAGGGGGAAAAAATACTCTATCATTGATTGCTACAACTATCTACCTCGCAAGAGCATATGTTTGATCTTTTCATTTTCTCTTGATCTATCTACTTTTCTTAGTGTTAGTACTCTTATTGAGTTCTAATATCATCTCTCTCCTAGTGTTCAATTCTATTGCTATTCGACTATACATTAAAGACTTGCTATCTCTTGCTACATTTTGTTCTTTTGAATCAGATTTCTCTACCTATTTCTGCCTAATTGGCTTCTGTATTATTTGACATAATGTGTTCCCAGATCAATCACACATTAGTCAAAGAGGGGCAAATGTAATCACCTAAAAATGGTCATCTAGACTATTAGTCCCCTTCTCAAAATTTTGGCTAAATTAATTAATTATTTTCCTAGACCAAATTGCTAAAAATTAATTAATTTGTTTTAACCTATAGTTTGACTATAATATCCTAAGTCTAGATTTTATTAAAAGAATGTGTCCCTTTTTTATTAAATAAAATACCCCATTCTTTTAACCCACTCAATGTGCACACATAAAGTCCTTTTTCTATTTTCAAATTAAAAGAAAAGGCTTTTGTCTCACATGAAAAGACAACTCCATTTCATTTGTTGACTTTCTCTTACACATGGATTATGCCAAAAGTCAACCCCCACCCTTGATCATTCACTTCTTGATCTTGATCTCGATTGTCTATCTATCTTTAAAAGAAAGAGCTCTCTTCTTCTTGAAGGAACCAATTTTTGAGTATTATTATGCTGCAGGTTTCTTGATAGTTTTTCTTGAGAGAACTTGTAGATAACTTCTTTATTGTTGTCTCATTCTCTCATTTCGATCATAATACTAGCTTAGATTCATTTTTAGGTAGTTTAGTTCCTTGTAGAATAGCTTAAATCACCTAGTTAATTAGCATGGCTTGGTAACATTATCATATTGTTAGCATAGTGGTATTTTGCATTTGATTCTAGCTTAGGTCATTTATTGTATTACATGTTTGAGAGTTCTCTTGGACATTTTTATTCTTGTTCTTGTGTCAAGAACCTCCCATTTCATGATTTACTAGTAAGGATTGCATCTCTAAGGCTCATTTGAGAGCTCATTTCATGCTTATTTATACCTCTTGCACTCCATGACTAGGGAGCTCTAAGCCAACATTTGAGTGTTCCAATTCATGGGATATCTTTGATAGAAGGGTTTAGAGAAGTGCAATAATTGAGTCTACATAATTCACTTAACTGATAACAATTTTATTGGTAGAACTAAATCTTATCACTCATAATATTGAAAGTTATAAATTTTTAAAATTGTTAATTACTGATTTAGCCTCACCCCTGTCTTGGTAATCAATCCTATACCTATAATTTAAATTACATTACATTAATATTTTATCCATATGAGAATGTACTATTTCTATGGGTATTATATACACCAAATATAATATTTTGGATATAAACAAATCATTTGACCACATGATGAAACTAAAGGTTAGGAAGATTGAGCCCATCATATCTATAGACATGAGTATCAATATGTTAAAGCCTAATAAGGGCTAAATACTAGAATAAATTAAAGAGAAATAATACTACAAGGCAAGATATGAAGGAACCACCAACCTAGGAATTACTGTAGTTGGTGAATCTCAATTAAGGGAGATGTATTGGAAACTGTGATATGAGCATCATCAATTTAGGAACACATGAGAATTATCACACTTGATAGTATTTCAATAATATTGCAAATGAGATTTAATAGACTCAGAAGTTCCTTGGAGAAATTCTAGATTGTGAATATGGCGAATGTGGGAAATATGATCAATCACAATAGAATAAGGAAGATATTGGATGTAAATATCACGACTTGAGTGTGAAAGGATCAAAACCTTAATACATTATAATGGAAAATAAATCCATGACCAAATATGTCAAATATAGTATAGAATTATGTTAGAATACCAAGAATTCATTAAGGTTATTGAAAGGATCTTCACAAATTGGAAATAAAGTATGGGAATTTGAAGGAAATGGATATCTAGATGGAGGAATGTAATTTCATCTTGGAAATAGAACTATATGTGGTACATAAATATGGACTTGATCTTGAGAGATCTAGTGCTCAAATGGAATATATAATCAATCTTTATTGTGTTGTTCAAGATGATCTCCATGACATTGATACATACCTTTTTAAGGGGTGAGGTTGCAATAATGGTTCTCACTTTCTGTCACGAAGAAATTGGATGGAAAGTGTGAACTCCATTTTAAGAGGCTTTGAATTAAGCCCAACCTTTAAATGAAGATCTTTGAGGGCTTCATTCAAAGCCTTTGGACTAGGGGCTTTGAATGAAGCCCTAGGATTCATTCGAAGCCTGATGTGTGCTTAAGCATAGGGGCTTAGAATAAAGCCTAGGGCTTCATTTCAAGCCCTTATTACTACTGAAAAATATTTAAATTTTCACTTTTTCACTTTTTGTCTCATTCTTATTTTGGTGAGTTAGTGGACCAGGGGGCTTAAAGGGAAGTTTGTGACATAATAGCTTGCATCAACATCCTTGTCTACTATTTTTGATCCCTTTCAAGTATTCAAGTATGTATTTTCTTCTTTTTTGTTTTTTATGAATATTAATTTATTTTTAATAAATATTTAGTTATTTTTAATGAATGCTTAGTTATTTTTAAAGAAATTTTTGTTATTTTAAAATATTTTAAATTAGTTTTATGTTTACATGTTGTCATAGTTAGTTTTATTTACATAGATAAGTATTTTTTTACTATGTTAGATAGTTTTGAACATAACAATAGTTAAAAAAATATTGAAACAATATAGTTAAAACTATAGTTGGAAAAAAGAATAGGTTTAGAGAACAAAAAACAATTTAACTCATTCTCTCCTCTCACTCTCTCTTCACTTTCTCCCTCCTCACTCCCTCCTCACTTTCTCTCTCCTCACTCACTATTTCTCCTCACTTTCTCTCCAAGCATGTTCTCTCTACTTATTTTATCTAATCTCCCCTCACACTCTCTCTTCTCACTCTCCTCACTCTCTCTCCCTTTAGTTTCTATCTCCTCACCTTTTCTATCCCCACACTCTCTCTTCAGTTTCTCTCTCCTCACTTTTATCTCCTCTCACTTTTTCTCTACTCACTCCCTCCAACTCCTCAATTTCTCTCTCCTCACTCTCTCTCCTTTCTCTCACGTTACTTTCCCTCTACTTACTTTCTCTCTCCTCACATTCTCTCTCATTACTCTCTCTCCTTACTTTTTCTCTCCTCGCTCTCTCCTTACTATCTCTCTCCTCTCACGCTCTCTCCTCACTCTCACCTCAGGCTCTCTCACTAGATCTCTCTCCTTACTTTCCCTATCCTAAATTTCTCTCTCCTCACTCTCACCTCAAGCTCTCTCACTAGATATCTCTCCTTACTTTCCCTATCCTAAATTTCTCTCTCCTCACTCTCACTCTCACTCTCATCTCTCTTTCTCCTCACTCTCTTTGCTCCCTCTCTCACTCATCTCTCCTCTCTCTCTCTCTCTCACACACACACACACACACACACACACACACACACACACACACCACTCTCTCTACTCTCTCTCGAACTCACTTCTCCTTACTTTCTCCTCTCAAAAGCACTCCCTCTCACTCTCATCTCTCCTCACTTTCTCTATCTCAAAAGCACTCTCTCTCTCTCTGATGAGAGCCAATAATGACCCATTTTATATACCTACATATTCATTTCCATACTCCATTTCCATTCTATTTTATCTTAATTTACCATTTTATGTTTTATGCCTTGGATAACATTTATAGTCAAAAATTTCTATACAAAAATATGAATAGTCACTTTTGCATTATCATTTACAAGCAAATGAGGACAAATCTTAAAAACTTGAGACATGGGTTTTGTCTAGAATAGGCCCCTTTATTTCTTTACAAGGAACAATATCTATAAAGTCCATCATTTAGAAGTTTTTGATGATTTTATAAATATAATAATTTTAAATTTATTGTTACGACCAACAAAAACTCCACATTTTTCTACAATAATGAGTGGTTCTATTCATGTGAATTCTTCCATGTTGGAAAATTGCTTTGATGATGATATATTACATTCATGACTAATTTTTTTATTCATGTCAACATAGCATGTTTAATGTCTTCTATGGTATTTGACAGAAGAATAATGGAAATATCAAGTTGTTATGAACAACTAGTTGAGCATGATAACTAGTCAAGTTTATGGGAGGTACATCTAGGTATTTGGCATATGTAGTTAATGTTGAAAGCAAAAAGGATAAGTCTAGAAGAAGTTATGAAAGTTTTGGTGATGCCTGTTCTGAGATAGAGTTTATAGAGGCATGTTCTGGTAGCCTTTTTATATCTCTTAGCAGTGTTGATATCTCAAGGATCAATGTTGAGGACATGGAAAATACATGTTGAGGATGATGTGGCTAAGCTTTCTTGTCATAATGTTGCGTGTATTCAAGTTACAAGACAAAAGATTTATGTTATCGCTAAGTGTAACATGTTCTTAATGTGGTCTTATAATAATTAATTGAGAAGAACTAATAGCCAACTCAAGGAATTGTTTTATGGACTTGATATAAAGGAAGGATATTTTCCTTTATCATGGTATAGATATATGCAAATAGTGAATGTTCAAAAAGTAATAGAGAGTGTGGAAAGCGAAGTTGAGCAGAGTAGTGTAGAAGTGAAGGAAACTTCATTGTCAATGTTTTACTAAGTGATCCAAGGTTTGATATTTGGATTTAAGGTTCATGACCTAGTCTATAAGGTCTAACAATGATTGGTCCATTTGATAGGATAGAGGAAAGAACAAGGAAAGAATAAAATGAGAGTAAACTATTGTTTTATAAGTGAGCTCTTCTTGTAGTTGAAATTGCATGTTTGGGCAATGGGCTCTTCTTGCATACATTTTACCACAACTCCTAATAGGGATTTAAAGTCTCCTAATAGTGACTCATTGTACTAAATGTTGTAATAGACTCCTAACAAGGTCCATTCTCTTACAAGGAATATTTATATTAGTACATCATCTTGTGGGCATCATTCCCATTGGGGTTTTCCCTCTAATCAAGGGTTTCCCTGGTCAAAATATTTGGTATAATTCTCTATGTGCATTTTATGTGGTTATTTTTTGCTTTGGTTGAATGGTTAAGTTTGTTTAAAGAAGACAGATGTTTTAATTGTTAGATAATTGATTCACCCCCCCTCATTTATCTTGGTGGACTATTGTTTCTAACAATAAGTATTAGAGCATTAGGTCCTTAAAGAAAATTTTTAATAACTTTGGGAGATCCATGGTGAACATGATCAAGAAAGATAGTCCAAAGTTTGATGGAACAAAATATGATATCTAGAAGGAAAATATGAAGATACATTTGTTGTATATGGGTTTGGGATATTGGATTTTGACAAAATGAGCAAAGAAAATTATTGAAGAAAAGGATTTGGAAACTTGCACTAAGGCAAAAAAAGGTCTTTTCATGTGTGACAAGCTAGAGAAGAACTATTGACTGCACTTTTGGAAATTGAGTACAATTAGGTAAAAAGACTTTCTACTTCACATTTAATTTGGAAAGTAGCTTTGAAGGTGATGAACACTCTAAGAAGTTTAGGCTACAAAATTGGATTTGTGTATTTCAAGATGCTAAGACGATGGAAGATGAATCTATATGAACATATATAGGTAGGATATCAAAAATTACTATAGGTATTAAAACTCAAGGAGGAACCAAAGATGATGATGAAGTTATATGGAAGATATTGAAGACTCTAACACTACCATTCAAGTCAATAGTTCAAATGATATAGTTGTTTACATATTTTAAAAAAGATTTCACAAAAGAGACATTTCTTGGAAGACTTGAAGTAGTTGAGAATGAACTTAGATAGTATAGAGAATTGACCAGAATAGAGATAGATTTTAATGCCTTAAGTATTCAACCTAAGTTATCAAGGAGAACAAGTGCAAAAGGAGATTTTTCTAGCAGCGGTAGATCTAAAGAAGATAGAAAGATTGATGAAGTAGTAGCCCTTCTAGTAAGAAGAGAAAAAGGAGGTAAGAAAATCTTTAAATGTTGGACTTGTGATGAATATGGTCATTATGCATCTAAGTTTCCTAAAAGGGAGAAAAAATATAAGGGAAATCATAAGCCTAGAAAAGATAGAGATTGTTTGTATACAAATTTAGATAATGATTCTGATGGACAAGCATTAAGTGCTAATGATGATGAAATTGGATTAGTGGTAATTAAAGAAGAAATTTTAGAGAAGGTAGCTTTAGTATCACAAGTTGAGAAGAAATCTAATTGGATAATTGAAAGTGGTTGTTCACATCATATGACTATTGACATGAACAAGTTTTTTGACTTCAAAAGTCAGGATGGAGGAATTGTTAGAGTTGCAAACAATGCAACATTTCAAGATTAATGTATTGGATCTATAACTCTTGATGGTAAAACTAATACCGAGGATTTATACTTTTTTGATGGTTTAAAGCACAATCTTTTGAGTGTTGGACAATTTGTAGACAAAGGTTATCAGTTGAAATTCATAGAAATGACATGCATGATCAAAGATAAAGATGGGAAGGTAAATGGAATAGGAACCAGATCTAGAGGTAATGTATTTCAGCTAAATCCTATTGAAATGGCATGTTTAGTTGGAAAGACAGATGATAGTTGGTTATGGCATTAGAGATTTTGTCATATGAACTTTTATAGTATTGTGAGGATAAGTAGAGTGTTTTTTGTTAGATATTTGCCAAAGATTGTAAAGCCTACTAACACAATTTGCAAGGAGTGTGGTTTGGAAAAACATAACAAAACTTCTTTTCCCAGCAAGAAGTTTACCACTATAGAAAAGTTGGAGATTGTACACACAGATCTCAGCGGTCCTACAAAGACTAGAGGATTTTATGGTGAAAGGTATTTTATGATTTTAGTTGATGATTTTTCTAGAATGACGTAGGTTGCATTTCTTAAAGAGAAATCTAAGGCATTTGACAAGTTCAAGATATTCAAGAATAGAGTTGAGAATTAATCAGGTATGAAGATTAAATTTTTAAGATTAGATAGAGGAGGAGAATTTACTTCCAATGATTTTAACATGTTTTTTGAAGAAAATGGAATTAAAAGATAGCTATCAGCTCTGAGAAACCTTGAATAGAATGACATTGTAGAAAGAAGGACCAAGTCTATTATAGAAGTTGTAGGAGTTATATTAGTAGAGAATGATGTATCCAAGACATTTTGGAGAGAAGTTGTGAATATAATAGTCTACACTATAAATAGATTGCAAGTTAGAAAGGACACAAATAAGAGACATTACGAACTATAGTTTGGTCACTCACCTAGAGTTGAGCATTTTAGAATATTTGGAAGTAAGTGTTACATAAAGAGAGATGATGATATTGCTAAGTTTGATTCTATAAGTGATGAAGGTATGTTTATTGGTTATTCATTGAAAAGAAAGGCTTATAGATGTTATAATCAGAGAACTAAGACTCTTATGGAAAGTGAAAATGTGAGAATTGATGAGAAGTTCAGATTACAAAAGAGAATAGTTGATTGCAATTCAAATGATGATGTTACTAAGCCAAAGAATGATGAGATATTTTTTGGGTCTAACAATGATTTGTAGAATGAAGGAGAGCCAAGGTAGGAACAAAGCTTAGAACCTTTAGTAGAACCAAGAGTTGAGATAACAACTCCTACTTTAGGAAAGAACATGATAAAGAATCACTCATCCAAATAGATCATTAGAAGCAAAGACAGAGGTGTGATTACAAGAAGTAGAGTGAATGAAGAACCATGCTTGATATCTCAAGTTGAACCTAAGAATATAAATGAAGCATACAAAGATGATTACTTGAAACAAGCCATGAAAGAGGAATTATATTAGATATAAAATAATGGAACATGGGAAACAGTGCCTAAACTTACAGATAAGAATGTGATAGGAACCAAATGGGTATTCTAGAGCAAGATCAATGAGCAAGGAGAAGTAAGAAACAAAGCAAGATTGATATTAAAGGTTACTCATAAAAAGAAGGAATAGTGAGGAGACTTATGGTCCAATGGCTAGAATAGAAGCAGTAAGACTATTCTTAGCCTATGCAACATAGAAGAAATTCAAATTATATTAGATGGATGTCAAGTTAGCATTTCTGAATGAAAAACTTGCAAAATAGGTATACATTGAACAGCTTGAAGGATATCCTTTGATAGATAACAAGGACACAGTATGTAAACTAAGGAAAGCATTATATGGATTGAAGCAAGCGATCAAAACCTAGTATGCAAGGTTAGACAAGAATTTGACAAAGCTCAGATATAGAAAAGGTATGGCAGATATCAATCTATATTGGAAAGAAACTGACGATGCTTTGATGATTTTAGTAATATTTGTTGATGAAATTATATTTGAAAGGTATTCTTGGGTTTATGACCCTTCCTACATTAGAGTAGAAGATGCAAGGAAGGATAGGGAAAACTAGGGCCAATTGCACACCTAGCTCTCCAAACCACCCTACAAGAGTTAACACAATAGAAGCAAACACAAATAATATAAACCAAAGGAGCAAGAAGAGTAAAATACTTTTATTGATTCTTCAAATATTCAAGATACATGCTCATTTGTAAGGCCTTCTAGGTTAGGAACAAATACAAATACATTCAAATCCAAGATGCAACAACAAATTCACACTTTCTAGTTTTGCTTTCAAATCATCTCCTAAAACTCTTGATTGCCCTAGGTCCTAGCCTAAAAACTCTATTTATACTAGCTAAAATAGCTTATAGATGATTCTATAACATGGTGAAGCCACAAGCCAACTCTTAGCAAATATTAAATGAAAATAAACCTAACATTAAATACACAAGTCAACCTGCATAAACAATTAACTGTCCAAAAATTGATGTCTGAGAAAAATCACAATATCTCCTAGATTTGATTGAGTTAGAACTTTGTTTTTGAACTATGGATAGATATTTAGGTCATCTAAAACCTCTTAATTAAATAAATTTTGGTTCATCAAGGAAAATTTTGCATCCAACTTGAAAGTCAAGCACAAAAAACTATCATGCAAAATTGCTAGAAATTGATACTCTAGGAGAATTACCATATCTCCCAACTCATAAGGATTTATAATTTGTACCTTGTACCATAGATAGTACTCTAGGAACTATTAAATAATAAAATTTCATAGCCTTTCATTCATTATGTAAACTTAGTTACACAGTCTGCAATAGGCACCTAAAAATAAGAAAATATAGTTTCAGCAGAACATAGCTTCAACAACAAGATAAGAATTGAAAACATGCAGGATAACAGTGCAACCTAGGATGCTCTTGCATCACACAAACATTGTTGGAAGAAATTATTCTCTTGTATCATTGAGATGTCACAACCTAAGCTAAATCCAACTTAGATTGAGAAATTTATGAAGCATCTTCCATAGGTCTGTTCTACTTCACCAGATATTCATAATAATCTTTTCTTCTTGCGCTCTTACCAATTCTCTGATCCAATATCTATTCAACTTCTTCAATCTACTTCTTAGGATAGTCCTATAATACAATAACTTCATCATATAACTTATGATACTTGTATAATTCAGCTACATTGAATATAGGAGATATATCCATGTCATCAGGTAACTCTATTTCATAAGCATTTCCACTGTCAAATTTCTTCAAGCTCTTACAAGATCCAAACTTCTTCATCTCCAACTTACTATATGTTCTAGCCAAAAATCTTCCTTTCTTCAAATAAACCATTACCTCATCACCAACTTGAAAATCATGATGTCTTCTAGACTAATCAACATTCTCCTTATACTTCTAATTACTTTGTTCTATCCTCAAGTTCACTTCCTTATGTAAAGACTCCATAAAATCAGAAAATTTTGCTCCTGCAACACTTCTCTTTTCTTCACCAGCAACATCTCTCAAATCTAATACTCTTCTAGGCTTCATTCTAGTAACAATCTCAAAGGGTGTCTTCCCAGTACTCATATTCATAGAATTATTATATGTAAATTCAGCTTGTGCCAATACCATCTCTTAATTACTTAGCTTATTTCCAACTAAAAATCTTAGCAAATTACCCAAACTTCTATTTACAACCTCTATCTATCCATCTGTCTATGGATGGAATGTAGAATGAAAATTCAACTCAGTACCCATCTTCTTCCACAAAGTCTTCCAAAAATAACTAACAAACTTAATGTCTTTGTCAGAAATAATACTTCTTGGTAATCCATGCAATCTCACAATCTCTTTAAAGAAAAGTTCAGCAACATGCTCAACATTTGGTGTCTTCTTACATGGTATGAAATGAGCCATCTTAGAAAATTTATCCACTATAAAAAATATGGAATCATGCCCCTTCACTATCTTAGGCAATTCAAGAACAAAATCCATACTAATCTCACTCCAAGGTTTCTCAAGAATAGTAATAGGTGTATACAAACTAGTATTTTGACTCACTCCTTTTGCAATTTGAAAAACTCCACAACTTTTTACAAATTTCTAAAAATCCTTATACATTTGTGTCCAATAATACTTCTCTTTCAACAAACTCAATGTCTTATCAATTCCAAAATGTCCAGCTAATCCAACATTATGCTTTTCCTTAATTAGATTCAACCTCATAGGACTTCTAGGAATACACAACTAAATACCTTTGAACAACATACATTCTTGAATGAAATACTCATCATACTTACTTATGTGATAGGCTAGATTGGTGCTCTACACTCTCTTGACACCTTAGAAAAATTAGGATCAACATCATACAACTCTTTCATTTCATCAAAACCAAGAACTTCAACCTTCATTTCAGTCAATAAAGAATGTCTTCTACTTAGTGCATCAAAAACTCTATTAGTAACTCCACTCTTGTGCTTAATTACAAATGTAAAATTCTACAAGTACTCAACCCACTTCATATGTCTCTGATTCAATTTATGGGGACTTCCCAAGTATTGCAAAGCTTTATGACCAGTATACAACACAAAATCTTTAGGAGTCAAATAATGTCTCTACTTCTTCAATGCTTGAACAATAGCATAAAACTTTTGATCATACACAAAATACTTCCTTTTATAATTATTCAACTTCTCACTAAACAAAGAAATAGGTTTATCTTCTTGACTTAATACAACTCTGATTGCATTACCACTTGCATCACATTCAACTTCAAATACTTTGTTGAAATCAAGCAAAGTCAATATAGGTAATTCAACAACCTTTTGTTTCAAAGTCTCAAAACTCTTATCAGCTCCATGTGTCCACTTGAATTCCTTTTTATCTCCCCTCATTTTCTTAGTCATAGCATTACAAATAGAACTGAAATTATTTATAAACTTTTTGTAAAAACTAGCCAAACCATGAAATGATCTTACCTCATCCACATTCTCAGGTGTAGGCCATTCCAAAATTTCTTTAACCTTCTAGGGATCCATCTTCAATCCATCAGCTAAAATCCCAAATCCCAAATACATAATCTTCTCTTGTATAAAAGAATACTTTTACAAATTAATCACCAACTTTTCCTCTTTCAACCTTTGCAATACTTGCCTAATATGCTCAAGATGTTCTTCCTTAGTCTTATTGAATATTAGAATATCATCCAAATAAATAATCACAAACTTACCCAAGAATATTTTTAGAAGTTCATTCATCAACCTCATAAAAGTACTAGGTACATTAGTCAAACCAAAAGGCATAACCAACCATTCATACAAACCATCTTTTGTCTTGAAAGTAGTCTTCCATTCATCACCTTCTCTGATTCTAATTTGATGATAGCCATTCTTCAAATCAATCTTGGTAAGATACTTTGCTCCACTCAAACAATCTATTATGTCATCCATCCTTGGCATAGGAAACCTATATTTCACTGTGATTTTGTTAGTAGCTTTCGAATCAGTATACATTCTCCATTCTCCATTCTTTTAGGTGCTAATACAATAGGTACAACACATGGACTCAAACTTTCTCTAATCAAACCACTCTACAACAATTCATGCACTTGTCTATTAAGTTCTTCATTCTCTATAGGTGTCAATCTATATGGTGCTTTGTTTGGAAAACTAGCTCTAGGAATAAGATCAATACAATGACTTATACTTCTTACTAGAGGTAAACCATCAAGAATATCATCAACAACAATATCTTTATAGCATAAATTTTGTAATTTCTACTTTCACTCTATCATTACTAACTTCTACTACTTGGTCATTATTAACAACACTTGGTCCTCTAAGAACTATAGCAAAACAAACTTGATTCTTCTTTACTTCCTTTTCAAATTGCTTTCCATTAACCATGCAAACTTTTGTTGTAGTACAATTGACATCATCTAGACTTTCAATTAAAGGCAAAAATATTTGTTTCTTCCCATTTACCCAAAGAGTATATTGATTCAATCTTCCATCATGCACAACATATTTATCATATTGCCAAGGTCTATCGAACAAAATATGACAACAATCCATGGGCATAATATCACACAACACATCATCAAAGTAATGTCCAATTTCAAACTTCACAATACATTGCTCACTTACCAATATCTTATGTTCATCTTTGATCCATGAAACATGATAAGGTTTGGGATGTTTCAACCTCTGCAATTGCAACTTTGTAACTAGCTCTTCTAATGCCAAATTTGTAGAACATCCACTATCAATGATTACCTTGCAACATTTTTCAACCATCTTACATCTAGTCTTGAAAAGACTTCTTGTAAGGATAGGTTCCTCATCACTTCCCTTATTACATAAGGGTCTTCTCACCATTAGATTTTCTCTAGGCTCAGGTCCACTTGGTGAACTCTTAATGTCTTCTTGAATCACAAAATTTCTATTATTCTACTCACTTTCAAAAGATCTACATTCAAAAGATCTATGTCCTTCTTTACCACATCTGAAACAATTAACATGGAAACCACCTCTAGGATAAGAATTACCTCTTCCTCAGTAAGATCTAGTACCTCCTTGGTATGAACTACCACCTTTTCATTCAGTCTTGTCTTTGTCATCATTCTTCTATTTAGATTTGACTTTGTCTTGTACAAAATTATCAGATTTGTCACCTTCACTATAAGATCTACCTCTGCCTCTTTGAAATCTACCACCTCGACCTCTTTGTCTTTGTTCATGCTTCTTTGTAAAGATCTCCTTAGCTTTCAAGGAATATTGATATGCTTCTTCTATACTTTCCAACTTCACAAAACTTATTTCATCTTGAATTCTAGATCTCAATCCATTTATGTACCTCACAATTTTCTTAACATCATCGTCCACATGTCTAGATCTGATGTCCAATCTATATAATTCCTTGGTATACTCTTTTATAGTCATGTCCTTTTATTTCAAATTTTGCATCTTTCTCAATAAGCTAACTTGGTAATCAACAAGAAGGAATTTGTTCTTTACCTTGTTCAACATCTATAGCCAAGTTTTGATCTTATCCTTTCCTCTCCTTTGTCTATCAGTTTGCAAATGCTCCCACCACAATGAAGCATGACCTTTCAACCTAGTATATACAATCTTCACCTTCTTATTATCAGGAGCGTTTTCATACTCAAAGAGCTTCTCCATATCTAAGATCCAATATAACACAACATGGGTATCCAATTTTCCATCATAAGGAACAACTTTTATAATAGGCTTTGAATTTTCCCTAGACAACACTCATAATAATCTTTATTCATCTTGATCTTCTTCAAGTTTTGGATTTGATTTTGGTGCTACTTATTTATCATCACTTACATCATCAAGAAGTGCCTTTGGGCTATCTCAATGGCATCTAATCTAGACGTAATTTGTCTCAACTGATCTAATACAACATTATTAGCATTTTCTCTACCATGAACCATCTTGACAAATTAGGTTCCTACAAGATCATAACCCTCTGCAAGTTATAGGAAAAATCCATAGATCTACAACCCTACAACCAAGTCCAAATTAGGATTCTACATGATCCAATATCCAAAAGGATGAAACTTAAGCTCTGATACCACTTGATGCAAGGAAGGATAGGAAAAACTAGGGCCAATGGAACACCTTGTTCTCTGAACCACCCTGCAAGAGTTAACACAACAGAAGCAAACACAAAGAACATCAACCAAAGGAGGAAGAAGAGTAAAATAATTTTATTGATTCTTCAAATATTCAACATACATGCCCAACTATAAGGCCTTCTAGGTTATGGAAAAAGACAAATACATTTAAATCCAAGATCCAGTAGTAAATTCACATTTTCTAGTTCTGCTCTCAAATCATCTCCTAAAACTCTTAACTTCCCTAGCTCCTAGCCTAAACACTCTATTTATACTAGCCAAAATGGCTTACAGATCACTCTAGAACATGGAGAAGCCACAAGTTGTCTCTCAGCAAGTATTAAATGAAAATAAGCCTAACATTAAATACACAAGTTAGCCTGCATCAACAATTAACTGTCTAAAAATTAATGTTTGAGAAAAATTGTGATATCTCCTAGATCTGATTGAATAAGAACTTGTGCTTCAAACTATGGGTATATATTTAGGTCCTCTACAACCCCTTAAGTTTTCATCCAATCTAAAAGTCAAGCATAGAAAACTATTGTGGAGAACTACAAAAAATTGATTCTCTAGGAGAATTGCCATATCTCCCAACTTATAAGGAGTTAGAACTTGCACCTTGGATCATAGATATTAATCTAGGCTCTCTTCAATTACTAAAGTGCATAAACTTTTATTAATTATAAAAAATTAGTTACACAGTTTGCAAGAGGAACCTAGAAACCAGAAAATACAATTTCAATAGAACATTTTTCAACAACGAGATCAAAACTGAAAACATGCAAGATAGTAGTGCAACCCAGGATGCTCCTAAATAAAAAATGCATCAGTCTAAAGTAATAAAGCATCATTATTTTTATTTGATAGATTTTGATGCTTCTTGTATGGGGGAGTATCTATGATGGATAGTCATTTAGGACTCTTGTTGATATTGTCGTGAATATTATCTTTTGACACTCAAGCTAAACAAGTATCAGTTGTTGCAGAGTTTGATGTAGAGATATTGGTTGCATAAAACTTTGACATTGATGTCAAAGGGGGAGAAGTTTGGCATGAAAAACATTATGCTAAATGGGGAGAAGTATTGTAGGAAAACATTATTCTAAGAAGAGAAGTTTGGCAATATTCTAAGGAAGATGTTCAACATAAGTATAGTATTAAAGATGTTAGATATAAGTATAGTATGTTGAATAATAGTTTGGTATTGAGCACATTGAGGTATATCAATGGGGGAGTATGATTGATGAAGAGGATTTGAAGATAGATATTTTTTTGTTGATATTCTTGGAACTAGATGTTTTTCATCTATGTTGCCATTAATGCCAAAGAGAGATATTTTTGGAAGATTGGTTTGATGATGATATGTTACATTCATGACTGAGTTTTTCATTGATGTCAACATAGCATGTTTTATGTCTTCTGTGATATCTAATAGAAGAATAGTGGAAAGATCAAGTTGGTATAGATGGCTAGTTGAGCATGATAACCACTTGAGGTTATGGCAGGTACTTCTAAGTATATTGAATATGTAGTTAATGTTGGAAGTAGAAAGGATAAGTCTAAAAGAAGTAATGAAAGTTTTGGTGATGTTTTTTTTGAGATAGAGCTTATAAAGGCATGTTTTGGTAAACTTGTTATATCTCTTAATAGAGTTGATATCTCAAGGATCAAGGTTGAGGACATGGAGAAGACATGTTGAGGATGACATGGCTAAGCTTTCTTCAAATAATAATGTGTGTACAAAAAGTTATTCAAGTTGCAAGGTGGAAGATTTGTGTTCTCACTAAGTGTAATGTGTTCTTAATGTGGTCCTATAATAATTAATTGAGAAGGACTAGCAGCCGACTCAAGGAATTATTTTATGGACTTGATATGAAGGAAGGATATTTTAATTTGTCATGGTATGGATATATGTGAATAGTGAATTTTCAAAAAGTAGCAGAGAGTATAGAATGTGAAGTTGAACAGAAAAGTGTAGAAGTGATGGAAACTTAATTCTTGTGGTTTTATTAAGTGATCCAAGGTTTGACATTTGGATCCGAGGTTCATGACCTAGCCTACAAGGTCTAAGTGATTCATCTAGTTGATAGAAGAGAGGAAATAATAAGGAAAGAAGAAAATAATAGTAAACTATTTGTTTGAGCAGTGAGCTCTTCTTGTAGTTGATATTGCATGTTTGGGCAATAGGCTCTTCTTGCATACATTGTACCACAAGTTCTAATAGGGTTGGAATCTCCTAGTGGGGACTTATTGTACTAAATTTTGAAATAGAATCCTAATAGGGTCCATCCTCTAAAAAGGAATATTTATATTAGCACATCATCTTGTGGGCATCAGTGCCACTGGGGTTTTACCTCTGATCAAGGGTTTCTCTAGTCAACGTATCTAGTATAATTGTCTATGTGCATCTTGTATGGTTGTTGTTTATTTTGGTTGAATGATTAAGTTTGTTTAAAGAAGATAAATATTTTTAACTATTAGATAACTGATTCACCCCCCCAGTTATCTTGGTGGACTATTGTTTCTAACATTCTGTTCTATCTATGGTGGAGTTACAATGCTATGTTGGAGAGGAATTATTGATTCCTCACATGGATAAAATCTTGTATTTTCATACAAATAAAATCTTTGATCTATATCTGGCTACATAATTAGAGAAAAGACATTAATTTTAGTCTTTATTTAGACATGTTGTTTCAACATATTTGTTCTTGGTTAGTGGTTGCTTCCAAAGGATTTACATGAGCCTCTTCCTCACTTTTTTGTTACAAAAAACTATTTAATATTTCCTTAATTATTATTCAACATATACTTATATACATGCATATTATGTAGCTACAAGAGAGAAGATTTCTATATCAAATTTGATGTTAGATTAAAATGCAGATTTATGTAAGAAGATTGTTCCTATAGCAGCATCTTGGGTAGACTAAATATTGTTGGATGAATAAATAAATATCATTTTATCAAAGGAATGTAAAAGAGTGTTAACTTTTCATCACTAGACGTATTGAGGAAGCATGATCCACTTCTCAAAATAACTGGTGATCTAGTTTAGATTATTTGGTACTTCTTATTTTTTGTGTGTTTTATTTTCATTTGATTTCATACATAGCATTAGTGTATAGTTTATATACCTTAATTTATGCAATCATATTAATGATTTGTTTTAGATTAGAGTGTGTTTTATTTTTTGTATGTTTTAATTTTATTTCTTATCTAGAATTATTATATTAGCTTACTTATTTTAATTCATGTTATTGTAAATAATTATTGATTCATGTATTGTTTAAGATTTAAGTGTGAATTCATACTTGTGTGGCTTATTATTTAATTTTTGAAAAGTTAAATTCTAGATTAAATTTTACATTTTAAAATGCTTTCTAGTTTTTGGAATAGTTTTTTTTTAGATTTAAAAGTTTAATTCCTATCACAAGAAGTAACAGTTCTTGTTGCCAATTTTGTTTTGATTTATTGTAGCTTCTATTGCTAGGAAGTGACGGTTCCTATCACCAGCTTTATTTTGGTTTTTTGTAGGTTTCTTTCCACATTTTCTAGTTGAATTCATCCCCATATCACATTCTATCTTTATCCCTTGAGAAAATATCTAGTATACTTTTCATGAGTTTACAATCCTGGATTGACATTTAAATGGAAGATGAACTAGTTCATAATCTTATCAAATATCCTTAATATTTGCACAATAGTTTGTCCAGACACCTTACCTCTCTCCCACCTCTCTCTCTCTCCTCACTCTCTCTCCTCATTT
This sequence comes from Cupressus sempervirens, assembly GCA_028749045.1. Classification (NCBI taxonomy): domain Eukaryota; kingdom Viridiplantae; phylum Streptophyta; class Pinopsida; order Cupressales; family Cupressaceae; genus Cupressus; species Cupressus sempervirens. The sequence continues at coordinate 521,107,737 of CM053783.1, read as the reverse complement.
TCTTTCTCCTCTCTATTTTCTATCTTCACTTTTCATCTCCTTAGTTTAAAAATATTTGCATAGTTAGATGTTTGAATATATATATGTATGTATGTATTTGTAGACATTTGTGTAAATTTGTATTAGATATTTAGATGTGAAATTTAATATTCATTTTTAGACACGTACATTTAGCTTAATTTTTTTTAAATCTAGATGCATGTACATTTAATATATTTTGATACGCATATTAACACCTAATTTTACCTATTAACCCCTAATAAGACCTAGATTAAGATGTAGTATGACATATTAACCCTTAATAGGATAGGTCTTAGGACCTAATATGACTTATTACTTTAAATGAAATATTAACATGTCTAATATGACCTATTAACACCTAATAGTCCACCTCTTAAGATGTAATTAGACATGCATTAACATTTAATAAGGCCTAGTTAACATTTAATTTTCACATGGATGTCATCAGATGAAAATGACCATATAGGGGATTGGATCATGGGGAAACTCAGGGTTAGGTATGGGATCATGGTCAGCCTTAGGATTAGGGACATGGATAAGATCATGGGCAGCCTCAGGGTGAGGGACATGATAACGGGTAGCCTCTATATCAAGGATAGGGACATGGGCATGGACATGGTCAGAGGTAGGGATAGGGATAGAGATAGGGACATGGACCATGTGTTTATGTACACCTATTTACTTTCACACTACCAATCTAGATAGTATATTTCATTTCCATCTATATAAATTACATGACTCATACAGTCGATTGATAGATCTGATGAACATTTATATAGGGGTGTTTGTGAGCTGATTTAGATGACTCTTTGAGATCTTACTAATTAACTTAGATCAAAAGCTATATTCATTCCATATTATATTTATATATATTTTTTAGAGCTTAGAGAAATGGTCTTGGGTCATATGTCCTTAGCTGATGTAGGAGCATCCTAGGCTTGCTTGCAATCCTACATGTTTGAAGGGAATTTGGTTAAGTGTTGAGGAGCATCGAGCTTAGATTTTTGTGGAGTTATGATTTCATGGTTAGGGATGTCTTGGAGACATATTGGAGAACCTTTCCTCATGATTTCATAGATATTGGATGGATTAGGTTGAAGTTTGACTCATTTTTACCTTACTATTGGAACTATGTTTTCTGATATCTAGGTGCTTGTTGCAAGCCATGTAACTAATTTTTAGTAATGATATAGAGGATGAAAAGTTTAGATATTTAAGAGGACCTACATTACTATCTTTATTTAGGTTTTACAGTCTTAATACATTATAAGTTGGGAGATATGGCAATTCTCTTAAAGTATCGATTTCTAATAGTTTTGCGCGATAGGTTTTTGTGTCTGACTTCTAAGATGAATCTGAAGTTATACTTAATAAATCAACCTTAGTAAGCTTAAGGGGTTGTAGATGACCTAAATTACTACCTTTGGTTTGAAGCATGAGTTCTAATTGAATTGAAGCTATGAGTTTACACCCAAAAATTGAAAAATCATGTAATTCTGATCAATCAATGCAAATTAAATAGAAAATTAGAAGAAAAACAACAGAATTTCAAATTAAAATATTACATTAATCATCTATACAATTAATAAGACCTAAATCAACTTCAAAAGAGGAGAAAAAAAATTCAATATCATAAAATGAAATTCAAAAAAGGAGAGGAAAAAGACAAACTTTTGAGAATAAATGGAACTTTTATTAATCAATAAATCCATTTATTCTCACAAATTGAAAATCCTCCTTTTATCCAAAGAATTAAAATAAATCAAAATTTAGCCATAAATCATGACCTTTTGGGCTCCCCCTTTTGTCTCTCATGAGACATTTTTGTTTAAAAGAAATCCAAAGTTAGCCACAAAACAAGACTTTTTGGGCTTCTCCTTTTGTCTCATGAGACATTTTTGTTGAAATAAAAGCCACATTTAGCCACAAAAAAAAACTTTTTGGGCTCTTCCTCTTGTCTCTTATGAGACATTTTTATTGAAATAAAAGCCACATTTAGCCATAAATCATGACTTTTGGGCTCTTCCTCTTGTATCTCATGAGACATTTTTGTTGAAATAAAAGCCACATTTAGCCACAAATCATGACTTTTGGGCTCCTCCTCTTGTCTCTCATGAGACATTTTAGTTGAAATAAAAGTCACATGGAGCCTCCAATCAATACTTTTGAGCTCCTCTTCTTGTCTCTCATGAGAAAATTTTAATTTCACTTCTATCCACCAGTGAAAGGTAAAACCAAAATTCTTACCCCAACCCCTTCTAAAATCCTATAAATAGAAGGAGAATTCAAGAGCAAAGGGACCCAAGTCTTAGGCATCTACACTATAGGCACATTTTGATTCATCATTTTAAAATTCTCATTGTAGCATCTTCATAGCATTTTAGCATTATTTTGTGTTATTTAGCATCATATATCACTTGTTAGTTCATCACATATTCATTTTGATAGCATATAATCTACATTTCAATCATAGATCTTGCATGTATCCATTATAGATCTGTATTTTAAGCATTCTCCTATTTTAGAACTATCACTAAGATGCTAGTCTGAGAGCTATTTTAGTAGTTGTCATTAGAGAAACATGAGAGGCTCATAGAGATTACATTCTGATGATGATATCTTGGGTTTAGATTAATTGGAGGGCCAGTGAGAGGGATTGCCCCCCAATATTGTATTCCTAATCGAATGCAACCTACCTGTGTTTAGAACATAGCCTTCCTGTAGTAGTCTTGCAAGGTATTACACTAAACCTCTCTGGCATTAGTGGGAAGCTCTCTATCACAGGAGAGGTAAATTTGAACACAATTGGAACACTAAGACCCACTAGTCACCAGCCTTTAGATAACCTTTTTAGGAAGCCATTTTCTTCCATTTTCTAGATGCATGCAATTTTTACATCTTACATTGGTTCTACTGCTATTGTGCTTGGAAGTGCTTTAAAACTTAATAACAAACACCAGTGAAGATCATAATCCTTCTAGAAAGACGAACTTCAAAATGGTATCGAGAAACCAAGTTCAAGAGCAAGACATTGTTGAACAAACCTTAAAATAGCACATACACTACGTAAAAAAATACTTTTGAACATTCCTATAACACTTTTGATCTCTGTTATGATGCATATACCTATAGAAAAATGCATTTGAGCCTTAAAACAACACATCTGACCATTCTTGTGATGCATCTGAGCAATGAAATAACACATTTGATCACTAAAATTGTGCATCTGACCACTCATGTGATGCATCTAAGCAAAAACATAAAATAGAACCTATCTACGTTCATAATAATTGCAAACAAATGATAAATTTGGATACCCTCTTCCTTTCCAATGTCTCATAAAATATGGGAATTTTTGTATTTGAGCAAAGACATCTTTTGAAAGAAGAAAAACTACATCATCATCAACCCAATAGTTACCATTACCTCACTTCGCACATCAAGCCAGAGATGTTCAGATACACACATCCATCCCTTTACCCAACTTCGCAAAAGTGAACCTTATCCTATCAACATTGGCAAACATCTTCTCTATTCTAGCTTGTTGCTACAAACAAATCATGTCCAGCAAAAACCTTCACTTTTTTGAAAAATGCCTAAAAACTAAAAGAATCCAATTCATCTTTCATGCCACTATGCAAAATAAGTGTACCAAAAAAACTAAAATTGTTTCCCATACGAGTGAGTGCTAAGATAGCAAGTAGAACCATCAAATGCATAGAACCTTTAAACCTCCTCAAATCTACTATAGCAATAGATTTCTTGCAGAACAAAGTTACTCACAAGTCACCCTTGTTCAATTGAAATATAGAATCCTTAGCCACAATGGGTTCATCTAATGCATGGGATGATAGAAGTATTGAAACTAAGATCGAAGACTTTCAGAAAAATCCCAAACTTGTCAATATCATCGACAAGATACCAGAGAAATACAAAGAATGCTACATACTCACATTAGCACAACAAGGTTCAAAATTGCCATCAAACTTTGATGTGACCAATCTGAGATGAGATGAAGAAGATTCACCTTTAGATTTTGTCACAAATTGCAAGACTTACAACTAGAAATGGAAAATATGAAAAGATGGAAAACAAAACCTGCTAAGTTTAGCCTTGAAAAGGTGTGTCCCCTACTATTCGATAAAAGAATTACCTTCACACCTTTCTCTCCAAATGTGTGGATACCAAAATATGATAAATATTTTGGTACATTAGATAAGATCACCTTAGGAAATTCTATACACTAAGTATAGAGTTTGTCCACAACACAATGTACCTAATGTGTTTGTTTCCTAGGAGCCTCGAGGGTAAGCCATGAAGTGGTTCTCCAAACTATCCTCCAATATTAAAACTTTTGATCAATTGGCCTCCATTTTTATCACCCAATATTCTTATAACATTGAAAGGGAAGTTATGATGATTGATCTATGTAACACAAAAAAACTCCCAAGTGAATCATTCAAGGCCTTCCTACAATGGTGGAGGCACATGTTTGCCAAATATCATAGAGACATACTAGATAAAGAGAAGACATATATCTTCATCAATAGTCTCTCAAAACCAATGAATTATTGGCTCCAAATCCAAGGGCCTAAAGGTTTTAAACCACCTTAGAAAATTCTACTAAGGTGGAAGAAACCTTGGTAAACAATGACATAATTAAATTATCTAAAGATGGTAAAGATTTCTCTAACAATTCCACATAGAAAGACAATTCCTCTAATCAATCCACTTACAAATAGAAATCATTGTGGAGAAACAATAACAAAAACACCACAAATGATGGGGTAGTTGAAGCCAACCATGTCAAAACTCAAAATCAACCCCCTTTAAATCAACTAGGTCCCATCGTTGCACCTCAACATAAATGCTTGCCCATTTTACCAATGTAACATGAAGACTCCCTCTATGTCTAATCAAAAAATTGCCTACAATCAAGCTTCTCCCCCATGAAGATATCAGTCTTCTAATATATCTAAGGAGTATACACCTATAGGGGTGTCCTATGAGAGTGCTTTACAAACACTCCTGGTTAATGACCTCATCGTGTTACCTAAGGCTAAGCCATATGAACCCCAAGTCAAGCTGAAATGGTAAAATGAGAAACACATTTGTGCCTATCATCAAAATTTGGGGCACTTAACAAAAAAATATCTTGCCCTTAAGGGGTCATCCAAAAATTAATAAATGATGGAATCATTGATGTAAACAACCTCAGCAATAATGAAGACCATATGGCCATCAAGAACCCCTTCATGAGTCTTGAAAAGGGGGAGTCTTCCAAGGCCAATCAAAATGCACCTCCTCAAACCAAAATTAATTATGCACATCACTATGATAATACCATTGGCATGATTTTTAGATTTGATGACACTGTAAATGTCATCATAATTAAAGATAAAAACAAAAAAAAAAATCTCAAATGCCATTACCCAAGGTCAAGCCTCTAAAATTATCCTACCAATACCTGTGACAAATCCTAATCAAGCAATTCCTATTAATTTTTATAACCAATTTAGTAGGATAAATTTACAACCATGCCTTTGGACAAATTGTGACAATTAACTTATAACATCATATTAGGAAGACCATGGATTCATGACATGTAAACCATTCCTTCCAATTGCCACTAGTGCCTTAAATTTTCTTACATGGGTCAAAAGGTGACCATACCCAGAGATCAACACTTTGCCTAGTATTGTAACTCACTTGTCCCTCATAACAAGGAAGAAGTTGGCACACTGATAGATGAAATTAGCCAATCCATAGCTTTAGCAACTTCACACTCTACTAACCAAATGAGCAACCACTCATCAACATCAACTAAGGGTAAAGAGAAAGTGGTTTGTTTAGGTCCTTCCACTCCTTCACCGCCATCATCATCAAAAGATCTTAAATAATTACACTACGAAGAAATGGATAAACTGATGAAAGAATTTGATAGAAAGTGTAAGTTGCACCGTAAAAGGGTAGGCAAGTCCTCAGTCTCCCTATTTGATCCCCCACTTTCTCCAAGGTATCATGGAAAAAAATCATCCACCAATCCATATCATGCACATTTTATCAAAGCAAGTGGCACACCTCCAAACTTAGTGGAAGACATTAGTCAATAGAACATTGACATCTCCTCCCACCTACATGGGAAAGGCTTTGACCTAATGAAAAATATGGGATACATAGGAGATGGTCCCTTAGGGAAAGGGACATGCAACATCAAACCTCTATTGGCATAATTCAGGTCCAACAAGTCTAAAATAGGGTATGATAGACAAGACAAGGAACAAACCTCTTCTGAAGCTTGCCCAAAGCATAATTATCCTTCCTCTTCTACCTTGGTGTGGGTACCCAAAAAAAAGGATAATTATATCTCGGCAATGACTGACATCATAAATGTGAATTTTTCCCTCTCAAGTTCACATTACATAGAATAACTATCCATGAATACCTCCAATAATGAAGATGATGAAAATTATATTAAATGAGAATATGAGTCACTATCTGAGGAGTCTCTCTACAATAAAGAATATGATGTTGTCCACATACCCACCCCTGATAGTTTGGATACACAAAGAACAACTCATAGTTCAAGATCCACTTCACCAAGAAATAGAGTAAATCAAGGTGGCTTAGAAGATGGTGAATACATTCAAGGGTTTCAATTTCAAACCTTATTCCCTAACTTCTTTCTAGCAAAAGTCAAAGATGGTTACCATGAGCCTCTCACAAGCTCTACTTTCCTTGACACTCTAGAAGAAGTCCATGTCATAGATCTGATAGATACATCATATGAGCCATCCAATGAAATTATGTCTTTAAACCCCACTAAACCCTTCCCATGCTACAAATCACTTTTCCTAGTCGATCCTGAACTCATTAATTGTCATACAACTGAGCCTCATCACTCCCTCATTTTGACACTAACCATGAAGCTATCATCTATCTTAACATAGTTGAACCATCTCATCAAATGAAGAATGGAAGAAGAGCATATGGTCAGGTCGGGTATCAATCACCTCAGTCACACTAGACCAGGGCAAGCATCCCACAACCTTAATGACAATCATTAAGTTGTGGCTAATCTTGACAAAAAAATGGAAACAAATAGATGTGATGCATCCCAAGGTGAAAACCCAATCGTGGCACCCAAGGATGGGGTAATTGATACCTTACTCAAACATTTCGAGGAGTGATCTTCTATTTTGATTGAGCTGACAAAACTGATCAACATTGACATAGAACAAGAACCAAAGGTCATTTATTTGGCACAATCCTTAAGCATAGAAGAAAGGAAGGAATTCATTGAATTCTTCAAATAAAGATAGATGAACTTTGCATGGTCTTATGTAGACATACCTAGCTTAGACCTGACCTTAATCCTCCACCATCTTAACATTTCACTAGAGGTCAAGCAAATAAAACAAAAGCTTAGAAAGATGCATCCCCATATAGCTCTATTGGTCAAGGTAGAGTTAGAAAAGTTAATCAACACCAATTTCATTTGACCCTTGGTGTATGCATCATGGATATCCAACATTGTCCCCATATCAAAGAAGAATGGCAACATACACATCTACATCAATTTCTAAGATCTAAACAAAGCATGTACCAAAGATGATTTCCCCCTCCCCAACATCGACACCATTATCGATCTAATAGTGGGACATTCCATGTTTTCACTCATGGATGAGTTTTTAGGGTATAATCAGATTATAATAGCATCGAAAGATCAAGAGAAAATAACTTTTACTTGTGCAAGGGGCATGTTTTGTTGGAATGTAATGCCCTTTGGGTTAAAGAATGCTGGGGCTACCTATCAACAGGCCATGACCACTATCTTTCATGATATGATGCATATCTTCATGGAAGATTATGTGGATGACATTCTTGCCAAATCCCATAGTCAAGAAGAACATCTTCCCATACTAGCCAAAATTTTCAGCTGTGTAGAAGTCTTCAAGGTTAGGCTCAATCCCAAGAAATGCACTTTTGGCATCAAATTAGGCAAGCTCCTAAGATACATTGTCTTAGCCAAAGGGATAGAAGTTGACCTTGAAAAGGTACAAGCCATAATCAGTATGCAACCTCCAAAGAACTTGAGTTAATTATGCTCTCTTCAAGGTAAGTTTCAATTAGTTCACCAGTTCATTTCTCAGTTGACAAAAAAGTGTATACCTTTCACACACTTGCTACATAAAGATATAACTTTTAAGTGGGATGATTAGTGTCAAAAAGCTTTTGAAACACTTAAAACCTATTTGATGAATCCACCTATGTTGGTATCTCTAATATCACACAAACCATTACTATTGTACATTTCTATAATGGATAAATCAGTTAGAGCTCTTCTAGCACAAGAAAATGACCAAGGAAAAGAACTAGCCATTTACTACATCAGTCGTACCTTGGTCAATTATGAGCTTAATTACTCTTTCATTGAAAAGGATTTCCTAGCCATAGTTTTTGCTTCCCAAAAACTATGTCATTACTTCCTAACACACAAATTCAAACTCATCTCCAAAATTGATCCTCTCAAATACCTTCTCAATACAACAACATTAATGGGTAGATTGGCCAAATGGGTGATGATCCTAAGAAAATTTGATATTGAGTATGTAGATAGGAAAGCAATAAAAGGACAAGCCATTGCCAATCAATTGGAAGATGCACCTATAGAGGGTTCCAATCCTATCTTAGTTGACTTCCCTAATATGCACATTCTTTAGATAGAGTCGATAACATGGAAATTTTATTTTTATGGTTCCTACACACACCATGGATCAGGTGCCAATATTTTATTCATCATGCCACTTGGTGTTACCATCCCTAAATGTTATAAATTGCTCTTCCCTTGCACCAATAACATGGCCGAATATGAAGCTTTGGTATTGGGTCTCAAGCTAGCTTTGGAATGGAAATTGATAGCCCTAGAGGTTTATGGAGACTCCTAGTTAATCATCAATCAAGTTATTGACACTTATCAGACCAAAGATGAAAAATTATTTCCTTATAAACATATGGTTGATACACTCAAGGCATGTATTGTTCACATTACTTTTCAAAAAATTCCCAAAGAAAGGAATAGAGAATTAGATGCTATGACCACCTTGGCCTCCTTACTTTAGCTCTTGGAGTAGCACAAGTGGTATGAGTTCCTAGTGGAAGAGGTAGTTCAACCCGCATTTACTCAAGCTGATTCCCTTATCATTTTCCAGCTAGACACTCTCAATTCCCCTTGGTATAATCCCATTACCACTTACCTTCATGCTAACACCATTCTCTCTAACCTCTCACATAACCAAAAATGAAATTTCATTTGACAAACCTCCTATTACACCTTGGTGGCTGATATGTTGTATAGGAAAGGTCTTGATGATACTTTATTTAGATGTCTCAAAAAGGATGAGTCTAGAGTTTCTCTATAGGAAGTTCCATGTAAGGATTTGTGGGTCATACTCTAGTGGGTTCACATTAGCAAAGAAGATTCTTAGAATGGGCTATTTTTGGCCAACCATGGAAAAGAATTCTATTGACTATGTCAAAACCTGCAAAATATGTCAAATTCATGGTAACCTTATTTATGCACTAGCCTAAGAGCTCAACCCTTTGGCCACACCATGGCCCTTTTATTAGTGTGGCTTTGATTTGATTGGAGCCATCCATCCACCCTCCTCTAGTGGGCATAAATGGATTGTCACTGCCACCGAATACTTTACCAAGTGAGTCAAAGCAATGCCACTTGCCAACTCTATAGGAAAATAGGTCTCCTCTTTTATTCTCAACCATATCATTTGTCAATTTGGCATAACTCATGCCATTCTCATAGATAATTCCTTGTACTTTAAAAATCAAATAATTGATGAATTATGTGAAAATTTTCATATTATACACCACTCTTCATCAATTTATTATCCCCAAGGCAATGACCAAGAAGAGGCCACCAAAAAAACCATTATCAACATCATCGAAAGAATTGTCAATGATATTGGTAGGGATTGGAATTTATAGTTGAACCCCACCCTTTGGGCCTACAAGATGAGTGTTAGGATGCCTATAGGTGCGACACCCTTCTCCTTAGTCTATGGTTGTGAAGCTATTCTCCTTTAGAGGTTAAGATCCCATCCTTAAGAGTTACTCTTCGAGATGTACTACCAGATGAGGATTACAGAGTGGCTTGCCTAGAATAGCCAGAGTTGTTAGATGAACACCAGCATAGAGCACATGAACATCTCAAAGTGTATTAGAATAGATTATCAAGGTCAAACCTCAAGTTTTTTTAGATTAGTGACCTAGTGCTTAGAGAAAACCCTAAGAACCAAGTAGTGAGGGAAAATAAAGGAAAATGGGAGGCCAATTGGATTGGCCCTTACCTTATCATAGAATCCTTTGGGACTGTTACTTATAGACTTTTAGATTGTGATGGTATAGAATTAGCAGAACCCATCAATAACATCCATCTCAAATGGTTTTATGTCTAGAAGCCTTGAGAAACACATCCAAAATACCCAAAAAAAAGAAGATAAAATAAAATAAATAAAAAGTTACGAAAGAAGTTAGAATGCCACATCTGGTTTGAAAAGGGGTGAGAGACAGTGCTTTTGGACTTCCCTAAACAATACAAGTCCTTCAATGCTAAAAAATAGTCAAGATAACCCTTAAGCAATTGTCTCTAGACAAATCTTGCTTGTTTCAAGTACCATTGAGTTAATTTTAGACATACCCAATTGAGAAACACTTGTGGGTTACAATTCCGTGGTTGTTTGGCATCAAATGTAGTTCATAGCAATGGAGATAGCTAGTATGATAGCAACAACGGGGAGCACAACAAATTCAACAAAATAGGGAGTCCAATTATGTATTGAGATACCATAGACATGAATTGCAAGAAAATCAATGCACATCTTTGCCATCCCCCTTGGCCAATCATCTCCAATGTTTATTTTAGCCCTTAGTCAACCCATTTGATGTCATAAACTCCTTTCATTACCTCTTTAGGTACCTCACATGGTCTTGGTTGCCCCCATATTCCAATAAATCTCTCACATCCTCTGTTTCACCCCCACAAACCCAAAAATCATCCAAAATTACCAAAAAATTCAAAAATCACCCAAAATCATCAAAAAAATTCAAAAATCATCCAAAATTATCAAAGAAATTCATTCATCCAAAATTACCAAAAAAATTCAAAAACCACCCAAAATTATCAAAAAAATTCAAAAATAATCCAAAATTACCAAAAAAATATTCAAAAATAATCCAAAATTACCAAAAAAAATCAACAATCACCCAAAATTATTAACAAAAAATTCAAAAATTGCCTAAAATTATCAAAAAAAATTTAAAAATTGCCAAAAAAATTATCAAAAAAATTCAAATTTTTTCTAAAAATATAAAAAAAATTCAAAAATCATCTAAATATATCAAAAAATTCCACAAATAGCCCCAAAGCATTCAAAAAGGGGTCATAATTTCCAAACATGCTCATAAAAGCTTGCAACGTTAACAACACCCCAAAATTCTTGTCAATTCCTACCTCACTTTAGCCCAATTAGGCTATACAATAGGACATCAAATATTTGAACCCCACATACCTCGTTGATATTAAGAAGCAGCATAGTAATGTCCTGAAACATTTCGTGGGACTTTGGAAAATCTAGCACAATGCGGATAGCACAAGAGGTGCCACGTGTTTCCTTCCTCTTGTCAAGAGTAACAATTCTCCATGGCTCATTAGTCTTATTCAAGTTACAGTGGCCACAATTAGTCTAGCCTCCTTCAACAAATATATCAATGCTATCTCGAAAGCCTAGATATTTGTCAGACTCTTTCATCATCATATAGCTGGGGGCATAGAATAAGTAAGTGTAAGCATGAGAGCTTAGCCCCCCCCTCTAGTGCCTTTTTAGGCCCACACATTCTTTTTGGATCTCTCTAGCACCTTTTTAGGCCCCTGTAGTGCCTTTTTCAAGGCCCACACATCCTTTTTGGACCCCTCTAGCACATTTTTAGGCCCAAAGCACCTTTTAAGGCCCCTCTAGCACCTTTTTCAAGGCCCACACATCCTTTTTAGACCCCTCCAGCACCTCTTTAGGCCCAAAGCACCTTTTTAGTCCCATCTAGCACCTTTTTCAAGGACCATGCATCCTTTTTGGACCCCTCCAGTGCCTTTTTAGGCCCAAAGCACTTTTTTAGGCCCCTCTAGTGCATTTTTCAAGGCCCATGCATCCTTTTCAGACCCCTTTAGTGCATTTTTAGGCCCAAAGCATCTTTTTTAGGCCCCTCAAATGCCTTTTTCAAGGCCCATGCATCCTTTTTGGACCCCTCCAGTGCCTTTGTAGGCCCAAAGCATCTTTTTTAGGCCCCTCAAATGACATTTTTAAGCCCCTCAAATGACTTTTTTCACCCAAAGGCCTCATTTCACCATTTTTTTAAGACCCCTGATGTCTTTTGGGCCCCTAACACACCTTTCTCAAGTTAAAGTGCCTTTTCAAGGCCTTATCTCACCTACTTGAGACCCAAGTGTCCTCTTTTGGGCCCCAAACTCCTTTTCATAAGCCTCAAGAATGTTTGTCTCATCATACACCTAGAGAAACATCCCTGCATTGGCTTTATTATTATCTATAATGATTCTTAATTTACACACAAGCATTCTTGCCTACTAGTTATGGTTATCCTCACTCTATGAATTGTATTGTTCCCACTTTTACAAGAGTCACACCATTCCAACATTTATCACAAAAACACAGAAACATTCAAATATTTACCAAACATCCCAAAAACATTTAAATATTTGACAAAACCACAAAAACATCCAAATATATTTCAAAAATACCAAAAATACACATGAGAATACATTATAATCAACATCAATTGTCCCTTTGATTGCCACAAAAATGAGCACAAACTCTTTATTCTCCTATGAAAGCAATGACAACATTACATTCTAATAGTGTCTAGCAGGTTATTTATTCTAGCCTCTTGGAGGAGGTGGCACAATAGGGTGTCTGATCAATGGTGCCTCTTCTAGCCTAGCTCTAGATGAAGAAGCCCCTAGTGTCAACACCCTACATGTCCACACCACATCCATACGAATTAGAAACCTTCCATCGTGTAATTGCATGTTCAACAGATGTGTAAATTCCCTATCTATAAACTACATCTCTTGTTGATCCTCATTCGAGGATGCCTAATAGTGTCCCATCCAATAAGTGGCTTCCTAGTGTACCTTCGTTTTCTAGTGCATTTCCATGAACACATTCTCCACCAAGTTGCTTACCCCCTATGTAGTGATCACTTGTTGGGCCGCATCCTGCTCCTGTTGCATTTGATCAATCATCATTTTCCAATGTTCCAAATCCACTTTTGCCTTGCCCAAATGCTACTATAATTACCTCACCTTCTCCTCACTCAACACTAACTATTTTTGCAACTTCAATGCTAAAGAATTTGCCTTCACAATTGCTTCTCTAAAGGACTTTGACTGTGACTACAATAACACTAGTTCATTCTGAGCACTCTCTAGACCCACTTGTGCCATCTTCAATGATTCATACAATCGTTGAGCCTATGACCATTCCACCCACATCTCTACATCATTTCCTTTCGATCATAATCGCTCCAAATGTAGTTTTTCTTCTAGTGATTGCACCCATGCCTGCTCTGTATTCACCACTACTTGGAGTCATCTTGCTTCCATTTGCACTCCATCTTCTCGCACTTTCTCTATCAATCCCAGCAGAAACTTGACTTCTTGTTTAACATTATTTTCTTAGGCTCTCTTTATAGCCAACATTCTATATAATTCTACCATGTTATTTGAGTATTGGTCTCCACCCCCTACCTCTAGCCTTTATTCCTCCACATTTACACTGCTCGCTTCCCCTCCCATTGATCCTTGTCCTAGAATTCAAAGGTTAATCAACCAACCTACTCCACTCCTCCCTCACCCACACTAACATCTCCTACATCCCTTAAATCCTTTTCCAAAGACCTTTTAGGAGATTTTATCTCCCCCACCTCCTCCTTTGCTCTAGACATACTCTTTGTCATCTCAAGCAGACTATTCTTTGCCTGCATCATTGGCTCATCATCATCTAATACCACCTACAACACCTATTATGTTGTAGTCCCCAACAACATCATTAATGCTGAAAAGGGCATTTCTTCTACCCTAATTCTCACATCTTTAGGTTGTGCCAACTCCTTTCTTACCTGACTTGATTCATGTTGTTGTTTAGGCTAATACACTAGCTCCTTAGAGGTTCATCGAATGCACTTTTCCTTTCACCCTTGCCTAGTCCACCTTCCCTAGCTAGTATCACCCTCTTGCTATGAATGATCTAGTGAGCCTGACATGCTTTCACTTACACACTACCTTAGCCTTCTCAATAAATCCAATGATCATGTTTACTCTTCACCTTGCTTCATTCCATTCCCATGCTATATGCCTATTTATGGTTGTCCCTTGTCTAGATTCACTCTTTACTGACCTTCCCACATGTTTACATCTCATTGAATTCATATCAAGTACACTTCCACCATTCTCACATTGTAATGACTGCCAAAAATTTTGGTCAACCTTCTCTGTCAACACATGCCCTCTACATCTTGCCACATTGGTACTTAGTACACTTGGCCCTTTGGTTCTGACATTCAACCACCTTAATTTTTGCCAATACTTAGATAGTCCTCACTACTAAATTATGGCTGACACATGCCACACTCTCTTATTTTCCTAATATGACATTTTCTCCTTGGTAGAACTAAACAAACTTGATACTATTTTGCACAACTAGAAACACACCTAGTCTACAAATAATGACTTCCAATGCTATCATGTGCTTTTAGTGCCTTGATGATGTACTTGACTAGAGGTAATAGGATAAATTCATGATCTTTTTTGGTTTTCACTCTTTAGCTTCAATGATCCTTTGGTTTCACACTTTATTGGTGTCCACTTATAAGTGCCTCCTCTTGTATGGAACACCATGTGTACCTCGACCAATTTTGTGTGATATATTAGGTGAGATCTTTTATCTGACATGTGACCATTTGCATGCCTATTCTTATTATTATTTTGTGGCTATGGATTTTTTTTCTTTATGGCTATCATGTTTTTCGGTACATTGTTCCTCCTTACTGGTACTTCTCAGTGTGACATAGTATTCATATCACTATAGCTAAGCTAGTAGTGATTGTACTTAGTTACTTTTGTTTTAATTACACACTCTATGATGACAATTAGTTTGCATCTCTTTAAAAAAAGTGATAGTTAGTTGCATTCATTTAGTTTGCATACTCATCTTGGGTTCCTTTTCACACAAATGGTTGGCACATAAATCAGGATACAATTTACAAATGTTAGTTCACATCTTCAAAACTGGTTATCAAAAAGTGGACAAACAACATCAACATCAACATCATGATGAGCTTCTAGCACTCCAATATCATGGAATTTGACTCTTTATAATATTCAAACTAGCATTGCACTTCATGCATTCACCTTCTCATTCCACTCATTGCATTATATGGCATTCAAATCTCAGACAATTCTGGTCACTATCAAATTGCACCACATCATCTATTGCCTTGCGTGGCTTTTGAATCTCAAACAATCTCATTTCACCACATTCCATCTCCTCTAATTCATTGCATCATCTTTTCCCATCCTCCATCTCCTTTCATTTTCATCCATTCATTTTGTGTCTTTTGAATCTCAAAAGTTGACAATCGACATCATAACCTTCAAATCTCAAACAATTTCATTTCCTTCCATTTTTCACCTTCACTCACCCTCCATCTGTCATGTCCCATTTTCTCACATTTCCATTTATCATTCCACTCCTTTCATCCCATTCCCACACTTGGACATTTCATTCCATTGCATTATTTCATATCATCCTCTCATATATCAGTTTGTTCATTACTAGTTTCATTCCATCTCATTATTTCATATCATCCTATCATATATTAGTTTGTTCATTAAGTGTTTCATTCCATTTTGATCCTTAGACACTCCATTCCCTCTCATTATCCATTTCATCACATTCCCTCATATTCTATTTCATTATATTATGCTTCATTATCTCATTTCATTCATATCTCATTACATCACATTCTTTCTTACCACATTTCATTTCATGTCATATTACCAAATCACATTTTCATTACATCATTAGCAACATACCATCTATTCTACCTCATGATCCATCTACATTAATCATTCCCATATATATACATATCTGCATCCACTACCACCATAATCATCAAATCCGACCATCACATGCATACATGAGTCCATGATATATCAAGTACACAAGTCTAAACATCAAAAAAATTGAATACCTCCTATACCAAACAGATCAAATCATCAACATCAAAAAGTCATCAATGTCAACATTCAAATGGTCATCAACATCAACATAAAAGGGTCATCATCATAACTAACCTAGATGATTAGTCAATACAATGAATAGAAACTCCACAAATCAACCCTATGTTGCACCACCTACATCATCTTTTTGTGTCTAATCCAATGATCTCTACTCATTGGGGGCACTCATCTCATCTTGAACAATCGAACACCAAATAATGCCATCAATTTTTCATCACAACCGATCATACTACATCAATCAAATCTCAACATCTAGCTATTCAGCTAATGGTCCTATCTTGATCCAATTATTTGTCCTACTCTTAATCCTGGGATGGAAAATTAGTTTTCCCTACTTTGTATCTTGAGGGGGGCACTTTCTCTCTGTATCAACCTTACCTGATTGATTCTACCCATCACTTTGTGACTACACATTCCCTACCAACTATTCTCGTCAACATTTTTAGAAATAAAATTGGAACATCCCTATTTTGCACAAAAAAATTTCCAATTTCATTTATGAGGGAGTAGTATATTCATATCAAATCAGGGCATCCAAGTTGGGGCATCAAAATTTTTTTAAACATAGAAAATGTCCTACCGCAACCAAAATTTTTCAAACATCAAGCCTACCAAAACTAGGGCATCCAAACAAAACTTTTGCAACACCAAATCAACATTGCAATCAAATCATCAAATCAATGACAATCAAATCATCAAATCAATGACAATCTAATCACCAAATCAATGACAATCAAAACATCAAGTTAACAAAAATCAAATTATCAAATTATCAATAATCAGACATCAATTAACATACACCCAATCATTATTAGAATTAGATCTAAAATTAGAAAATCAAGATAGTCTTTGAACTAATATGCTTTGAATATTAGCTCAAAGAGGGGCATTTGTAGACACCCAAAAATTAGCAAATCACGTAAATATGATCAATCAGTGCAAATTAAATAGAAAATCAATTGTAAAACAATAAACTTTCAAATTAAAATATTACATTAATCATCTATCAAATTAATAAGACCTAAATCAACTTCAAAAGAGTAGAAAAATAATTCAAAATCATAAAATGAAATTCAAAAAAGGAGAGGGAAAAGACAAACTTCTGAGAATAAATAGAACTTTTATTAAATCAATAAATCCATTTATTCTTAAAAAATGAAAATCTTCCTTTTATATAAAGAATTTAAAAAAATCCAAATTTAGCCATAAATCATAACTTTTTGGGCTCCTCCTTTTGTCTCTCATGAGACATTTTTGTTTAAAAGAAATCCAAATTTAGCCATAAATCATGACTTTTTGGGCTCCTCTTTTTGTCTCTCATGAGACTTTTAAAAAAAAAAGAAATCCAAAGTTAGCCACAAAACAAGACTTTTTGGGCTCCTCCTTTTGCCTCTCATGAGACATTTTTATTGAAATAAAAGCCACATTTAGCCACAAAACAAGACTTTTTGGGCTCTTCCTCTTGTCTCTCATGAGACATTTTTGTTGAAATAAAAGCCACATTTAGCCATAAATCATGACTTTTTGGCTCTTCCTCTTGTCTCTCATGAGACATTTATTTTTGAAATAAAGCCACATTTAGCCATAAATCATGACTTTTGTGCTCCTCCTCTTGTCTCTCATGAGATATTTTAGTTAAAATAAAAGTCACATGGAGCCTCCAATCAAGACTTTTGAGCATCTCTTTTTGTCTCTCATGAGACAATTTCAATTTCACTTCTATCCACCAGTGAAAGGTAAAACCCAAATTCTTACCCCAACCCCTTCTAAAATTCTATAAATAGAAGGAGAATTCAAGAGCAAAGAGACCCAAGTCTTAGACATCTGCACTATAGGCACATTTTGATTCATCATTTTATAATTCTCATTGTACCATTTTCATAGCATTTTAGCATTATTTTGTGTTATTTAGCATCATTTATCACTTGTTAGTTCATCACATATTCATTTTGATAGCATATAATCTACATTTCAATCATAGATTTGCATTTTAAGTATTCTCCCATTCTAGAACTATCACTAACATTCTGGTCTGAGAGCTATTTTAGCAGTTGTAGTTAGGCAAACATGAGACACTCATAGAGATTACATTCTAATGATGATATCTTGGGTTTAGTTTAGTTTGTCATCAGTCCATTTGCATTCTACACTAAGGTTTCATGAATACATGTTTACACCATGTACAATGAGATATCATGATTTTTCTTGGGTATTAATTTTTAAAATTCAATTTCTATTGGAGGCCAACTTGTGGCTCTTCAAGTATTTAATGTTAGTTTTTGGTGTTCTAGGCTGACTTGTGGCTTAGATTAATATAATTAGCAATCTTGTTGAATCTTTTAGTCATTTAGTTGGGATGCAATGAAGGAGAGATGCAAATTTGAAGAGCTAGAGCTACAACTTAGGAACTAGAGGATCTCTTGGTGGACCTGAGGTTACAAGTGTGGATTCTTCTTGGTTTCTTATCTAGTTGTGTATCTAGACTAGCTAAGATTAGTTTTGTAAGTTGGATCTTGTTAGATCTTACAAAAATGATATTTTAATCACTGTTTATAGTTGGCCCTAATTTGGAACATCTTACAGCTAGTCATATTGCATGTAACTAGTTATACTTTATGAAAAAATTATTGTAATTGGTATTAGATCTTGCATTATTATTGTGTTTCCATTGTGTGGTTATGTTGATAGGGGCTAGGACATATCCTTTGGGGATTCTCCTACCTTGCATTACATTAGGTGGTATTAGAGTGAAGTTTTTTCTTGAGTGTGTAGACAGAGTGTCAAAGTTGAGGCAGTTTGCACCAGGGTTTTGTGAAGTAGATTTATTAGGGTTTGTAAAAAATCTTGAAAGTTGTCTCCAAGAAGATTGGAACCCAGGGCTATTGATGATCTTAGTGATGTTGTGGAAGAAAGGATCTCAAAGAGGGTTAAATTAGATTTTAGATCTAGAATAGAGGAGGTTAAAGCCACTTTCAAATTTGAGATGGTATTGATGAAGAGTGATATGATCGTTAAGGTCATAAGTGTTATAGGTGGTGTACCTTGTCATATAGTTTCTGAAGATGGTTTTGAGGAAGCTACTAAAGACTTTGAATTTTCTAGATCAAGTGGTGAGGCCAGAACTGATCATGTGGAGAGACCTATGGGAAATAGGGTTGGTCAGTTTGCTAGATCCAGATCTCAGTGGAAGTTGAAACATAAGATGGAGGTTTTTAATTTCTTGGGTAGTTTGAATCTTGAAGACTTGATTGATTGGATTGGTGAATTCGAAGACTAATTTGAACTTGAGGATATTAAGGATCCACTCAGAGTGAGGATGCAACAAACTAATTTGAAAGGACATGCTGCTCTTTGGTGGAAGGAACTACAAAGAGAAAGAGACGAGGAAGGTGAAATGAAGATCTCTAGACGGAGATTGATGGTGACTAAACTGAAGGCTAAGTTCATTCCTACCAATTATGAACTTGAGTTGTTTAAGAAGTTGTAGAATCTAAAATAGAAGGATATGAATATGAAGGATTCTACCGAGGAGTTCTACAAGTTGACTATTTAGTTTGGGCATAGAAAATTGTAAAAAGAGAAGGTAGCTCAGTATATTAATGGTTTGAGATTCAATATTCAAGATGAGATTGGTATGTTGAATATTCCTTCAATTGAGGATGCTTATTAGCATACTTTGAGAGTAGAGGAGAAGCTAAAGAGGAGGAATCAAGGTAGTTCCCAAGGGAAGAAGAAGCATGATAGTTTAGCATAAGCTAAACCAAAAGTAGAAGGTGAACCAAAACCTATTGAACATAAAAGAAGGATAGGTGGAGGTAGGTTTAGAGGTAATTGTTTCAAGTGTGGTCAAGAAGGGCATAGATCTTTTGAATGTCCAATTGGTAGGACAACTACTATTGTGAATGCATTGAAGTCTAGGACAATTTTCCTAAGCAAGGAGAAAGTTTGCTAGCTTGACATGTACTGGTTGGTTAGAGAATATTGGATTCTTGTCAGAGGACTAGTTTTTTAAAGACTTGTTGTAAGTCTGGTGGAAAAATTTGCAAGGTGATTGTGGATGGTGGTAGTACTAATAACCTTGTTGCTGAAGAGATGGTTCAAAAACTTGGTTTGAAGATAGTGAGACATCCTTATCCTTATAGGATTGGTTGGTTGCAAGGAGAAAATTATTTGGAAGTGAGGGAGCAATGCCTTGTTGATTTTCAGATTGGGTAGTATAAGGATCAAGTGTTGTGTGATATTATGGATATGAATAGTTTTCATGTGTTACTTGGAAGACCTTGGTAGTATGAGTGTAGGGTTGTGCATGACTGTGTTAGGAATGTGTTTACTATTGAGAAAAGTGTTAGAAAGTTTTCCCTAATTCCTTTGCAGAATAAAGAGCTCATTAGGAGGAACTTGAGTATTGAGTATTAGTAGCCAAATTGAGTTGGAAAATTTTGAGAAGATTGGAGATCAACATGGAGAGAAAACTTACAAAACACCTATGATAGATGTGAAGAAGAAGAAGAAAAACAAGGGAAAGAGTGTGCAAGTTGAAGACTTGGAGGACATGTATGTGAAGAACCAATTTGGGATTTATGTGCTGAATCCTAGATGATGTTCTTCCAGTTACTAGAACATCTTTTTGAATCAACCTTAGAAAGCTTAAGGGGTTGTAGATGACCTAAAGTAATACCTTTCATTCAAAGAAAAAGTTATAATTCAATTGGAGCTATGAGACATTGTGATTTTTCTTGAGTATTAATTTTTGAACATTTAATTTTTGTTGGAGGTTGACTTGTGGCTCTTTAGGTACTTATTGTTAGTTTTTGGAATTTTGGGCTGACTTGTGGATTGGATTAGTATAAGTAGGGGTATTGTACAATCTTTTAGTCATTCAGTTGGGATGGAATGAAGGAGAGATGCAAATTTGAAGAGCTAGAGCTGTGGCTTAGGAACTAGAGGATCTCTTGATGGATCTGAGGGTACAAGTATGGATTCTTCTTGGTGTTCTTATCTAGTTGTATATTTGGACTAGCTGAGATTGATTTTGTAAGTTGGATCTTGTTGGATCTTACATAAATGATTTTTTATTGGTGTTTGTATTTCGCCCTAACCCAAAAGGCCTTGCAGTCAGGCATATTGCATGTAATTAGTTATATTTTATGAACAAATTATTGTAATTGGTATTAGATATTGCATTATTATTGTGTTTCTACTGTGTGGTTATATTGCTGGGGGCTAGGTCATCTCATTTGGGGATTCTCTTACCTTGCACTACATCATTAGCCCAAGTTAAGATCCTGGTCCGTAAGGAGATTATCAAATGAGAGGTATTCCCATATTATGAGGTTCAAACCTAGATGAAGGGATATTAGGTTAGAAGTTGTATTATGTTACATATTGAATGCATTGCATACCCTTAATTTCTTATAGCACATGGTCATTATCCCAATAATGACCAAATACCATTATATTTTGCCTAGAAATTATATGCAGAGTTTCATTTGGTTCACAATGTCAACTATTTAGATCTTTAAGGATATTATGGAAAGGGACACAGTAGAGTTATATATCATAATGAGTATGATTATGGTAGTCATTATTGACATGATCTTTGATAGTTGGTGGGTTAGAGGACTCTAATAGTGATACCATTGATGGTTTGTATTATAGATATAGTTGTTATTACTTTTGAGAGAGAAGTAATTGATGAGATAGGACACATTACATGTGTATCTAGTAGCATTACATCTAAAACTTTAGGTAGATATATTATAAGTAGACCTAATCAACCCAAATCATCTTCAGAGGCATCATCTAGTAATACACTTACTATATCAAGTGATGAGGATTATAGAGCTACATGTCTTCCTACTCTAGAAGATATACATGGCTTTAATGGGGAGCACATACCTATGGATATGGCCTTGTATTTTTTGGATGATTTGTTACTAGCATATTTGTACATTATTCATATTAAAAAGATACCTTTATAAGATTTTGAATAAATGATTTGAGGTGCACAATAGTCTACATAGAAATTTGGTGATCAATACTCAACACAACATCTGACACATCACTCAACTAATCACCCATTAAAACACTTGGTGCAACACCCAACACATTACTCAACTCAATACTTTAATGGAAAAAAGTCTATTTCAGCTCTAATTTAGGGGGTATGACTTGGAGATGTTTGTATTACTCCTTATGGACTAGACATTTTTGAGGAGCAGCTGAGAAAGTTGAGTTAGATTGATGTTGGAACTAGAATGGGATCATATATTGAGATGATATTTGGTTCTAATACAAGTTAATCTACACCACTTCCATCTCATCTTGTTACCCTTTGTTCTCTTCATTATTATGAAGGATTGTAATGATTAGAGATGGGTTTATGTTGATTACACCACAGTTCCTATCATTGAAGACCCTCTTGCTCCTCAGACCAAGGTACCTCTTTTAGAAAAAAAATCTTGTGCATAACAATTCTATATAAAAGTATATATGCATATATTGATATTTATAAATGAATAATATTTTTCTAGGCATAGATAGTAGAGCCTACTTATTCTACCATGGGATCTGATCATTGAGGGAGGAGAGACATTATCAAGAGAACACCTACTATTGGTGGGAGTACAAATATGATGGATGTGACACCCACTAGTGCTCAGGTGAAATTTAAATTTAGTCTTTTAATTTAATTTAGTTTTGATATATATGTATATATGTATGTATGTCTAATTAATTTTTGTCCTAAATTTGCAAGATTCAATTGATACTTCACAGGTACATGATGCTCATGAATCTTGGTTAGAGGGTCATTCTACTTGTATGTGCCTAGATGACTTTCTAGTTTAGGATATATGCATGATATGCTTTTTTTATCATTGATATTTTGAGTGAGACATATACTTTTTTATGATTTGACAAACACACACACAAATATATATATATATATATATATATATATCTATGTGTGTGTGTGTGTGTACATGTTTATGGTCCATTTACCATACATGACATATTCTTATGATTTTATATAGGACTAGACATGTCATATATGTTTCTAGTTTATGCTCCATGTGATATATCTTTCTAGTTTATGATTACACACATGATTGGTTCAATTTAGGTGATTTAATTTCTAGGTTTTTGATTATATGGGATTGATCAAGTTATATAGTTTAGATATTAATTACATGTGATTGACTTAATTATATATATAGTTTATGGTTAGGCTTGATTGGTTCAATTTAGGTGATTCAACATGTTGTAACTTGTACACAATTAATGAAATTAGATACTTGTCTAGGTAATTTGCATTTAATTGACTAAATATGATTAAAATTTAGATTTAAGTCCTCAACATGAAATAAATATACACGTCATACACTTGTATACAAGTATTAAAAAATATTATTTCTCAGATATATGTTTTCATAAACATATAAGTCCTTTAACATGAAATGAACATGTACACATGAAGTCCTAAACATGAAATGAACATATGTATGTATCTTTCATTTATATTAAATAAACATGTAAACATATATATTTAATTTAAATATGAACATTAAATGAGCATACACATGTGATTAGTTCAATTTAGGTAATTCAAAATTATAACACTTTCATGATTAAAATTATTTGACACATGGTTTATTAAATTCAACATACACATGTATATAAGTCCTAAATATGAAATGAACATACATATACATATAAGTCCTAAATTACATGAAATGAACATGTGTACATATATATGTCCTAAATATTATAAATACATACATACATACATGTATATAAGTCCTAAAAATGAAATGAACACACACACACACACACACACACACACATGTATAAGTTCTAAGTTGTACATGAAGTGAAAAGAATGTACATATAAGTCCTAAACATGAAACATGAACAAGCATGTAAAGTCCTAAACATGAATGAGTCCATGCATGTACATATAAGTGGACTAAACATGAAATGAGTTCATGCATGTACATATAAGTGGACTAAACATGAAATGAGTTCATACATGTACACATAAGTCCTAAACATGAAATGAACATGCATATACATATATAAGTCTTAAACATGAAATGAATGTATGTACATGTAATACATCATAAATATGAAATGAAAATGTGTGTACACATATACATATAAGTCTTAAAAAATAAAATAAAAATAAACACATGAACATATATACAAATATATAAATCCTAAACATGAAATAAACATACATGTATATGTAAGTATTAAACATGAAATCAACATATATGTATTTAAGTCCTAAATGTATTAAATAAAGATACATACATATAAATTAAAGTCTTAAACATAGAATGAACATAAATTCATATAAGTCCTAAATGTATTAAGTGAACACACATTTTAAATATATCTTGAGTCAAGATAAATATGAAATATCTAGGCAAGTTGTAGATATGAAACATCTCAAGTGGTTCCAAATAATCATGGAGAATATTTAATATTATCTCATGGTCTTTCATATCTAATATCCACTTTGATGTTTAATTGAATACAAATAAATGGAGGAAGCAATAACATGGTGACTATATTGAAGCACCTTAATGTTGGGTTGGTAATCAATAAAGTGAATTCCATATTTCACTAATTTGGTTTTCTTGAGATATGTTCTGTCCAAAACAACTAAACTTGCACACTATGCATTTAAATTCTATTTAAATGTGTACATGTAATAAATAAATAATTTATTTAATAAAAAATGTGTAATCTATATTTGAAAAATAAACCTGTAGGGAATAACATTCTATCACTTTCTTCATGTTTACTTAACTTCATCCTTTTTGCAGCGCAACACAATAAATAATAACTCAATCATTTTACATTTTCAATCTTAACAATAATTTCAAAGACTTCCCATACACACAAGAAATGCATACATGTACATATGTGAGATAAATTATCCTTGTGACTTTAATATATATGTTTATTAGTTTTTAAATTAAAAATACATACCAATTCAAACTAGTCCAGAAATATGGTTATTGTTAGAGTATGTAGTCCACCAATATAACTAGGGGTTGGGGGGTGGGGTGAATCAATTATCCAACTATTATCACAATTATCAACCTTATTAATCCTTAACCATATGAGCAATATAATCATCAACCAAGATATTCTTACACAATAACACTAGATATGTTAACTACAGAAACCCTTGATCAAAGGGAAAAACCTGGTGGGGATGGTACCCATAAAATGATGTACTAATATAAATATTCCTTGTTAAAGACCCTATTAGGAGTCTATGAAATACATTTATTACATATTAGTCTTTATTAGGAGACTTTGAATCCCTGTTAGGAGATTCCAACCCTATTAGTTGTAGAAGGCAGATGGACCCACTGTCCAAAAAACTTTAGGAGCAAGACCAATGAACCCACTATCCAAATGATATCTATATTATTCTTTGGAGAATAATAGAAATGAATGTACTTGTACTTCCTCTTCCTTTGTCCTATCAATCATACTTCTGCTCCTTATCTCAATACTAGGTCACCAACTTCACATCCAATAATCCCTTGGATCACTTGCTCACATTTGCCAAATACTCTTCTCTTATTTAAACTTCCTTAATCACATTTGAATCCCATCCATGTATCAAACAAAGAAAGCATCTTTCCTTTATACCATGTCGTCAAAATAATTCCTTGAGTCAGCCTTGAGGTTTTCCTAATTAATTATAATAGAACTATAATAAGATAATTAATTATAATATCGTCATCACACATTCTTAATAAATTCTCACATGTACAAATCTAGGCCCTGCATACTCTCTAATATCATCATTACTATCCTTTTTCACTATATAAATTCTCATATCCCAATTCTATCTTTTTTAGAAGATACAATTCAATCTTTAGAAATTTCTTATCAAGTATTCTGTCTCTGTACTGCTTTCTGTAAATCAAAAATATCTTTTGCATGTCTTTGACTTACTTAATGTACACTTAACCTCATCATTAGGACATAGTGTAGAACATGTCCTTAACTACACTTCACCTGAACATCAATCCTTTGTTTGTACAACCATAATCTCTATCTTCTACTCTACCAGTCTTCACAGAAACCATACTATGCTTTCATTAATAACAAAAATAGTCATGAATGCAACATGTTAATCATGATACATGCTCTCCAATCCTTAGAATACTCTCCCAAAGAAATACCATTAGATTTCATGCTAACAATTATAATGAATAGAAATCAAAGGGATGACATCAAAGTTCTCATCTTCAATCTCCATTAATTATATCAATAACAAGAAGTGGCACAAAATTCCATTGACCTACATATCCACTATCCTAATTGATGCATTCAAAATAATTCTCAACAATGCAATAACAACAGAAACATGAATATTCTCTAATGTAAATTGTCTAATTGTGATAATTGGTACTCATAACAAAATGTAAGGATCATATTTTTTCTATCATCTTGCAACAATGAATAGTTATTCTATCCACACCTAAACACATATATTTAATATATACATAAATATTGGAGACTATATATATATATATATATATATTGTTAACATATCACTCAAGTTTTTTATTAGTGACACACACTTATTTATACTGTAAATGGCTACTAAGCTTATTGTATAGTTAATAGTGTTTTCCAAGTATTTTAGTTGTCACCAAGTTCTATAGTTGCTATAGAGTCCTTTGGATAAATCTTTGTGGTTATCGAGCAGTTATAGTTATAGTGAAGATCAACAATGTAAACTATGCATCTTAGTGTATGTCGAGTTTATTAGTCTAAACCAAGCTATATAGTGCTCACCAAGTTTGTAGTTTATGTGATGCAAGTCTAGTGTTAACTGAGCCACTTAGTGTTAACCAAGTGACTTAGTTTATACCAAGGTTGAGGTGATAGTGTTTGCTGATTCATCCAGTGGTAAACAAGTGATTCAATTTATATGACTAGTTTCATAGTATCTATCGAGTTACTAGAGTAGACTGAGTTCAAGACTACTTGGAAGTGATCAGTATGGATTGATCTTCTACATCTATTGAGTGCATGATGATGTTGAGCATTCATAGTGGATGCCAAGTATCAGAACTTCACCAAGTTAATCTTCAAAACCTGAGTGTCTTTATTTAGGTCAACTTTGTAATATTTGTGTAAAATTGTGTTGTGGTTGACTTTGTAGTTTGTATATTTAGATTGGTATATATTTAATGAATTGTATCATACTCTAGTGTGTAATGAATGTAAATACGGATGAAATGTAATCAAATATAATTAGAGAAGAGTAGAAAGAGTGAATTATAAAGGCTACAATAGTGTAAGGAGCAACAAAGAGATATCTATCATAGCAAGGTGATTAGTACATTCAAAAAACCAAGTTTTAGATTAGAGATCAACTATTGTTTCATCCTAATAGGTGGATCTATTAAATCCTTTAACAAGGTAGACCTAATAGTCTTTTTTAAATCTCTTTATCATGTGCATACTTCATTGTATATTTGTAAATCCTTTCACAAGGTGGACCTAGCAGTCCTTATTGCTCCTAATAGGGTAGATCATCAGAAGTGATCAATGTAAGTTTTATTAGGTTAACTTTATATTACAGTACTAAAGCTTGTGGGTATCATCCCCACCCTAGTTTTACTTTCTATTTGGAAGGTTTCTAGGTCACCAAATCTTTGTGTTATAGTGTTATGAATGCTTTCATATTTTTAATTTCTTATGCATGTAATTAGATTAGATTATATTTGATGGATTAAATGCTAATTGGATTGTTGGATTAAGAGTTGAAATTGTAAAAAGTTTTAGAAGTTACTGATTCACCCCTCCCCTCTCAGTAACCTAGCATAGTCTAGAACATTTCCAACAATTGGTATTAGAGCTTTTTGGTTCTCAGAATAAAGTTTAATAGCTTGAGTAAAGATCAAGGCCATGGAGATATTCAGACTTGACAAAGCTATTGACAATGAGAAGCTAGATTTGGAAATGGTTATTGCCCAAATCAAGAAAGAAAAGGAGCAACTCTCTCAATCCCTAAAAAGAAGAAAAAAACTTACAATTCAAATGAATGATCATCTCTAAATTGAAGAAAGAATTGAAGACTTTCATTCAAGTAGTTTGGATGAAGCTAATGGAGCAATCAAAAAACTCCTAGAAAAGAATGGTTCCCTACAAGAAGAAGTAAGAAAACTAAGAAGAGAACAAAAAATTCAATTAGTAAGGCTATGTGAAACCATGGAGTAGAAAAACAAGATAAAAGAAGAGATGGAAGGAAAAATGAAATTCAGAACCAATCCCTTCAACAAGAAGATCTTATTGATTAGCTCTCCAATCAAAATGAGGAAATCATGTGTCTACAATTTGAAAATAAAAGATTTCAAAATGATCTAAACTTTGAAAGGAAAATCAATGAAAGATTACAAAATGATCTAAATTCTAAAAGGAAAATCAATAGATTACAAAATTATTTAAACTTTGAAAAGAAAAGTAATGAAAGATTATGAAATGATCTAAACTCTGAAACGAAAATCAATGAAAGAATAGTGAAATCCCAATAAGACAAATCAATTGAATGAGAAAAATCTCTATAAACAAAAAGGAAAAGTAAGAATTGGATATACAAAAGGAGAATCATCCAAGTAAGGAGCTCAAAAGAATCAAAGACCTACTTGCAATCATTGTGGTAAGATAGGTCATGCTTCAAACAAATATTAGAGCAATGGAAAAGAAAAATTCAATGTAAAGTGCTACAACTACAATCAACTTGGTCATAAGGCTAATGAATGCAAAGAGAAACCAATATTTGAAGGAAAATGTCACAAATGCAATAAACATGGATAAAAGTCATCAAAATGCAAAACTAAGATGTTAAATCTAGCAGAATAGATTGTGAAAGCAATATTTGGTTGGGACTGCAACACCTAGTGCAGATGTCATTATTGTGGAGAATTTGGACACATTGGTATGAATTGTATAGAACATCATATGAGGAATAGAGATACTATTAAAAGATGTTTTATTTTTACATAAATTGGTCATCTTGCTAAGAAATGCATGAATACTAGTAGAATTGAAGATGATGAGAAGGAAAAGGCTAATAACATTTGAAAATAGATGAGATAACAATGGGTTCCAAAGTCTACCGAGGATACAATTCCAAGCAATGGTGATCAAGTCACTCAAGAAGTGGGTGACTCTATCATTTCTACTTAAATTCTCATAGGAGAAACTAAAACTAGCCTATCAAAAAAGACATTAAAAATAGTTCCAGATTGAAAGAACAAAATGATCCAAATATGTATTTAGGATACAAAGGGATCACCAAGTATAAGTGTATATTGAGTTACTTTCTCTACTGAACGAGGTTGTGTCATAGACTCTATGAAGCAAGTTTAGAAGTATGAAGATTTATATGGTTACAGAGTCACTGAAGAAAAATGAAGAAAATTTGACTCTAAAATTTAATACTTGCTTAATTTTGATAAAATATAGTGAACATGTTGTAAGGAATGCAATAAACACTTGGAAAAATATCTATCTTTTTCATAAACCAAGTGATTTTCCTGTTGATGTAAAAGATGATGATGATGAAGAGGATACCAAGAAAGATGAAGAAGAAAATATGGAAGAAACAACTCATTTTGACAATGAAGAAGATGAAGAGGAACAAGGGCAAGTGGCTACTGAAGAAGAAAATCAAGATGATGAGGAAACTTATCCAATTAAAATAGCTACAACAGTCATTGCCTCACTTCCTCACTCTTCAAGCAAACCAATGACAACATCAAGCATGGAGACAACCCCAACAAGTTTGATTATGACTACTAATGTGAATACAAATATCCAATCACTCTTTTCTCCAACTCATCTCAGCACATCATTGCCTGAAGTGACCTCCACTTCATCTATTGAGCTGCAGATTCCTCCCTCCTCTACTGAGTTGGCTACTTCAATTTTGAGTACTTCAGTTTTGAGCACATCAATTTTGGATTCTTCAGTTATTTTTGTTAATATTCCTTCAATAAGTGTAGTATCATTTTTTATAGCTAGTCCTAACATGTCTACTATTATTTCTATTCTAGGTACACAAGCAATAAGTGTAAGGATAGTTGAGCCCAAGGCTCAACTGAGCACAAAATTTTTAGGTAAAAGAGATGGAGGAAGAAATTGATTTAGATGAGGAAATTGTAATCTCAAATTGGGATATTTCTAAGCTTACTCCAGACCAAATGTAGTCATTTGATGAACTCTTCCAGAAGAAGGTTAAACAAAAAATACTAAGAGAGGAAAGAGATATATAATTTAAAATAATTGAAGATGTAAAGAACATTTTGGTAGAGGCCATAGGAATTGAGGTTGATCCTTCACAACCAATTTTTTTTTAGCTAGCAGAGGTAGTACAAAAATTTAATGAAGATATTAATGGACATGGTAAGCTATTGCAGAAGGTAGAAAATAAGTTTGATAATAAATTGTTGGAGTAGATTGCTATCTATCAAGTAGAACTTTCTATAATTTTGGGTTCTTTGGAAGCATCTTGTACAAATGTATCATCACTTTTTTCAAAGCTATGTGATGATTCTGAGTTTACCAAGGAAAGAAAGGAAAAATTATCCAAAATAGATGAAGATCTAAGGTCTAGCACTCAAAATTTGCAACTTGACTCTAGTTCAAGCTCTACACACTTCCAAAAGATAAGATTTTTGATAGATATGCAAGCAGAATTGCTCAGACAAGATGCAAAGATTAGATCCACATTGATACATATACAAAATATGATTCTTCCCAACATAGATGCACTATAGAAACATATTGCACATTCAAAAACTCTCATCTATGACAATAACTTCTCCATTGGGACCATATGATATAATTGATAGAAAAAGTACAAATTGCACTTCACACATGTAAGGTCCTACAAGACAATTGGGATAAAACTATGGTAACCATTCTCAAGGTAAATTCAGAATTTTTATCTCATTTTGGCATTACCATGTAAATAAATAGAATAAATCTTTGGCATTAATGTCAAAAAGGAGGAGAAAAAAATATTTTATGGGGGAGAAAATATAATAAGTTGTAAAGGAAATGGGGGAAAATGATATGTACAAAAAGATATGTTGTATATAACAAGAAGATGTATAGTATACTATATGAAAGAACCTTACCATGTACAAATATATATCTTACAAAATCAATTTTGAAAAATCTCAAAAATAGTATACTCTACCAAGCTAGTATCACAAGGTGATGGATAAAAGTTATTCAAGAAACTTTTTGAATTTAGTTTTGGCTGATAAGTGTTTTTGTCACTAATGCCAAAGGGGGAGATTTTTGACATATTAGTCAAGTTTGCTATTAGTGACACACACTTATTTAGATTGTAAATGGTTACAAAGCTTATTATACAATTAACAATGTTTGCCAAGTATTTCAGTTGTC
Source organism: Cupressus sempervirens (assembly GCA_028749045.1). Classification (NCBI taxonomy): domain Eukaryota; kingdom Viridiplantae; phylum Streptophyta; class Pinopsida; order Cupressales; family Cupressaceae; genus Cupressus; species Cupressus sempervirens. The sequence goes on along the minus strand of CM053783.1, from coordinate 521,075,867 downwards.
ACCAAGTTCTATAGTTGCTACCAAGTCCTTTGGACAAAACTTAGTGGTTACCAAGCAATTATAGTTATAGTAAAGATCAGTAGTGTAAATCATGCATCTTAGTGTATGCCAAGTTTACTAGTGTAAGCCAAGCTATACAATGGTCATTGAGTTCACAGTTTATGTGATGGGAGTTCAGTGTTAATCGAGTCACTCAGTATTAACCAAGTGACCCAGTTTATACCATGATCGAGGTGATAGTGTTTACCAAGTCATCCAGTGATAAATAAGTGATTCAATTTATATGACGAGTTTCATAGTATCTACCAAGTCACCAGTGTAGATCGAGTTCAAGACTACTTGGAAGTGATTAGTATGGACTGAGATTCTATGTTTACCGAGTGCATGATAATGCTAAGCATTGATAGTGGACGCCAAGTATCAGAACCTCATTGAGTCAATCTACAGAACTCGAGTGTCTTCATTTGGGCTGACATTGTAATATTTGTGTAAATTTGTATTGTGACTAACTTTGTAATTTGTATAATTGGATTGGTATATATGTAATGAATTGTATCATATCCAAGTGTGTAAGGAATGTGAATATGAATGCAATGTAATTGAATATAATTAGAGAAGAGTAGAAAGAGTGAATTACAAAGGCTACAATAGTATAAGGAGCAAAAAAAAGATATTTATCATAGCAAGGTGATTAGTACATAAAGGAATCTCATTCAAAAAACCAAGTTGTAAATTAGAGATCAACTAGTGTTCCATCTTAATAGGTGGATTAGTCAAAACCTTTAACAAGGTAGACCTAACAGTGTTTTGTAAATCTCTTTACCTAGTGCATACTTCATTATATGTTTGTAAATCCTTTCACATGCTGGACCTAGCAGTCCTTATTGCTCCTAATAGGGAAGATCATCAAAAGTGATCAATGTAAGCTTTAATAGGCTAACGTTATACTATGGTATTAAAGCTTGTGGGTATCATCCCCTCCTTAGTTTTACTTTCTATTTGGAAGGTTTTTGGGTCATGAAATCTTTGTGTTACAATGTTATGAATGCTTTCATATTTTCAGTTTCTTATGCATACAATTAGATCATATTATATGTGATGGATTAAATGCTAATTGGATTATTAGATTAAGAGTTGAAATTGTAAAATTTTTATAAGTTACTGATTCACCCCTCCCCTCTCAGTAACTTAGCATAGTCTAGAATATTTCCAACAATATACATGTGCACACATGTATCTAATATCTTCCAAGACTCTACATGATACTACTTGACTCATTCTTGATGATCAACCAACCTTGTTTGATGAAAAATGTGTCTTACACTATTCAACAACATCATGTGCATTATTTATGTGAACTCCCTTATAATTCATTTGATACTTTTGTAGAGCACATTTGATGCAATCTCTAGCACCATCATGCACACCTTTTCCATGTCTACTTTTAAAGAAACTCCATATAGGTATTTTCATTATGGTGATATTGATAAAGTGCATAATATAGTTTAGATGATTTAAACTGTGTAGCACATCCATCTGACCAAACATAATTTTTATCAATACCTATGCCTCTTTCTTTCATATATGAAAAAATAATTCTTTAAATAATTTTGTACAAAATGAATACCATGTTGTTTATCATAACTTATGTAGAGGTGATATTCTTTCTTGATGTCTCATTCTTCATTTGTTCTTTGAATACCATCCAAATCTAATTATGCATGATGATAACAAACTTTTACCATAATAGTAACGTAACCTGAAAAATAGTAGTACGATTGGATAGCCTATTGATTAATGAAAGAATAGTTTTGCACAAAGTCAACAATAGATAAAATGGTTCCAAGTGGAAAATCATCTTGAAATGTTTGAAATTATTGTGCTTACCACTTTTCCAAAAAAAATGGTGAATATATGGTAATTGTATCAAAATTTTAAATTTATCCATAAATGATCCAATACTTATCTCATCTTCAACACATTCTAATCTTTTGGATTCTTTCCCAATTTTAGTTTCATTCCTTACATACCTGTAACCCTTACATTTTATCATTTTTTTGTGACATAAATATCTTCATTTTTCAAAGGAAAAAGGGCCAAATAAGAATATGTATCACATTTTACTTTAATGCAATTAAATAAAAAAAAAAGATAATCAAATAAAATAGATGAGATTAACTCACTTCATCTACTAGGAGGAGCATATTTAAAACCAAAAGTTTCTTCTATAAATTTTTGGTAAACCTAATAGTGGAGATCAAATTCAATATGATAGAAATAATAAGTTTCAAACACTTTTTTTCCCCTAACATAATATCGCATCAATCTTTCAAATAATTCCTACTCAATCTTTTTATCAGGATTTGAACTACAAAAATGAGACATACATTTTATGTTGTGTAATGTCCAACAAATGTTTTATATGATGTTTGTAATGATTATCTTTGACCCTATGTCTGAGAACATCTCCAGTATTTGATGAAGGGCAAGTATTATCATTCCAAAATGACATTACAAATTTTTTGTTCTATCATCAATCCTATCACAACATGGAGCTCTACACATAATCACCCAACTTCCTTTCAAAGTGCTATCATCTAAAACCATTCTTGTCTTAACATATTTTGATATTATTTTTCTACTAAAATTGATCTATGATGAAATTGAAGATATTTGTCCATTTTGAGGTACATTGTTACTAACAATTGTTAGAAATGCTTTAGAATAATTGAGAGGGGAAGGGGGGGGGGTGTGAATCAGTTATTCAAGGTCCAAATGTCCTAATAAAATTTTACATCAAGTAAAGTGAGCCCATAAAGCTGTTCATGCATCCAAGCTTAAACCTTCCTACTTAGTAAGCTACTGTAAATCAACATGTAAGCATAACACATGAAAAATCAACACATAACCCAATGATTTACATGGAAACCCAATTTGGAAAAAGCCACCAGTAACATGCTACTCCATTCTCACTCTTCTGAAGTGATGCCCTATGAAAGGCCTACCCTGTTAAAGGCTACAACACACTATTAAATGTGATCTAGTTAAAGTATTTAACTACCCTATTAGAAGTGGGCTTAGTTGGAGGACATTAGAAAATTCACTTGGAATGCCACCCTATTAAAGGATTTACAAATGGTTGTTAAACCAACCTAAGTCCATAGGATTTTACCCTACCTGACACAATTGTTAGAGAGTAACAACAAGGGCTTTTGACCTGATACAACTCACAACTTGACTTCCAAATTTTAGATCTTTGTTCAGCTCTTCATAATTTTCTTGGCTTTCAATCTCTGCAACTTTGACAACTTGACCTCCTTTCAAGCTTTTTCTCCTTGAGTCTTCATGCTCGATGTACTAGTGCAATCTCCTATATGGCCACTTATCAAAGTAGAGCATTTGTGCTCTATTCTTCCTTTTTAATACCTTCTCCTTGAAATCCTTCAACAACTTCACAATTTGGCACCCCAACAACTCTAAATTCTTGGCTTGTGACTCCTTAAATAGAAGTTTGGAAAATGCTTTTCCCACTTAACTCTTTCTTTCTTTAATTTTAGTTTGAATGGATTAGGTAGGATTTAATGAATCTAACCCATATCTTGTTCCTTCTAGAATCATCATGAAAAATCCTCTTGAATTCACTCAAAAGTGATTTACCTAGAATTTTTTGCCATCAGCTCATCATCCTTATCCTCCATCTGGTTCACAAAATTCAAGGTAACAAATTTGTTGGCTCAATTCTAGTGAATCTTTGACTTTTCACATAATGCAGTAGCTTGGCACTATTGAAATTTTGGTGCTCGGCTCATACTGTGTTGCTCGGCACCAACAACATTTTGCTAATGATCGACACCTACTATAGATTCGCTCGACATCCACTAAGTTTTACTAATGCTTGGCACCTAAACTTTGTTCGGATCCTTCTGTATCACTTGACACACACTAGATTTTGCATTTTCTTGGCACTAACTAAAAATCTACTCGACATGAACTAGCTTTCTTGGCACTCACTAATGAACTTAGTTAAGCTTTTTAGATAGCCTTTTTACAACTTATTCTTCTAGTATTTTTGAGTGTGGCCAACCTTTCTATTTTCAAGTATATTATCAATAGATTGTTTTACCACTATCTTAATTGATCCTTGTACTTCTTTACAAAATCATAATTCAACCTTTCCCTTAGGTGCTTTTGTTACATCGTGTTGATTAAATCCTCTTCATCAGTCAACTAAGTGATGGTACTTGGATCTTATAAGCAATTTTCATTCTAACAAATAGTAGGTTTGACATTAGTGACAAAACAATGATTGAAAACATTCTTCATAAAAAATCTTCCTTCTTTGCAACAATCTCCCTCTTTGATAGTAATCTTTTTCAATCGGATTTCCAACAATCTCCCTCTTTGGCATTGATGGAAAACCAAACTGATCAACCAAGTTATCAAAATGCTAACTAGGTTAAAATAGTAAATTGAATGCCAAAAAGAAAAATTTATTCAAAAAAACTATTTATTCTATCAGTAACATAAACTAGCCTATGAATCCTTCTGAATTCTTTGCTGATAAATTGTCTTCTCATTTTTTTTGTTCTACTATTTCTCTAATTGATTCTTATATTGATTCGTGTCTTCACTATTTTCTCCCTCTGAGCTACTATTTATTTTTTATTTTTTTTCACTATTCTCCCTTTAAATATTTGAACATTCTTTTTCTCCCTCTATCTAAACAATCTCCTTCTTTTTTGATGCTTACCACTGTTTACTTTGATCTTGTACTGCTCCCGACTCCCTTTTTCACTATTTCTCCCTCTACATGCATTGATCATTTTTTGTTATTTCTAGTATCAGCTACTTCTCCCTCTATCCATTTGATCCTATAGATTTGATTAGTTTTTGCTATTTCTCTCTCTTTGACAACAATGCCAAAGACATATTATCTCAGCATCTTAACATGCAAGTGTAGTATTTGTAGGAACTCCAATTTCTCCCTCTGTCACTTTTCTTGTGACTTGTTTGGAATTTTAGTACTTTTATTACTTCAAGCAAAAACCTAAAGTAAGTATCCTCTACATGAATTTGTAATATTCTAACAATCAACTCATTTGTTGTAGGGTAGTCTTGATTTTTCTCAAGTAGCCTTGGCTAGGGGTATCACCCCTAACTTACCTCTAAGATACTCAAATGCATCTTTAGGTAGTGCTTTTGTGAAGATGTCATCATTTTGTTCCTTTGAGCTGACATATTCCATCCTCGCTTGTCTTCCACCAATTCTCTTACATAGTGATACTTAATTGCAATATGCTTTGTTTTGGCATGCATCACATGATTCTTTGATACATTGATGGCACTTGTGTTATCACAATAGAGTATCACAAGTCTAGTCACTTCTTCCTTCATACCTTGAAGCAGATGTTTGATCCATATAATATTTGTGTAGTTGATAGTAGCAGCAACATATTTAGCTTCTACTGTAGGCTGTGAGGTACAACTTTGCTTTTTGTTGGTCCAACTAACCAATATATTACTTAAGAAAAGTGCTCCTCCACTTGTGTTGTTTCTATCATCAATATTACCTCCCCAGTCTACATCAATGTAGGCTTTTAACTCAAAGTTTTTACTTCTCTTGTAGTATAAGCCAAAGTCATCTGTTCTTTTTAGGTACCTCAATATTCTTTTTACTACCATTAGATGATTTTCTCTTGGGTTAGTAGAAAATATTGCCACCATTCCAATAGCTAATGCAATTTTTGGTCTACTGTGCACAACATACTATAATTTTCCAATCATTGATCTATACATTGTTTGATTTACTTCAACTGATTCATCATTCTTGGATAATTTATGTCCTATTACCATTGGTGTATTGACTAGATTTGAGTCTTCTAATCCAAATGTCTTGAGTATCTCCTTGATATACTTTGATTGGGTCACAAATATGCCATGCTTCAGTTGATGTACTTGCAATCCAACAAAGAATTTGATTTCTCCAAACATTGACATCTCAAACTCATGTTTCATTTTGTCAGAATTTTTTTTGCATAGGACATCTTTTCCTCCAAATATTATATCATCAACAAAGATTTTAGATATCAAAATGTCTTTACCTTTTTTTTTCTTTGATGTATAGGTTACTGTTGTCATTTTTTCTCTCAAATCCTATCTTCACAAGATATTTTTGAAGTTTCTCATACCATGCTCTAGGTGCTTTCTTCAAACTATAGAGTGATTTATGTAGTTTGCAAACCATATCCTTGTTGTTGTCATCAACAAATCCCTTTGGTTGTTTTATATAGATTTCCTCTTCTAGTATACCATCTAGAAAATAAAACTTCACATCTACTTGGTAGACTTTAAAACCTTTGTAAGTAGCATATGAAAGTAGTGTTCTTACTCCTTCCATCCTTGCAACAGGGGCAAATGTTTCCCCATAGTCCAGTCCTTCTTCTTGTGCATAGCCTTTATAGACTAGTCTGGCCTTATTTCTTCTAATCTCACCATTCTCATCAAGCTTGTGTCTAAAGACCCATTTGGTACCAATCACATTTTTATCATCTAGCCTAGGAACTAGAGTCCAAGTTTTGTTCTTCTCAATCTAATCTATCTCTTCTTCCATAGCTTTATGCCAATTATCATCTTGCAGTGCATATTTCACTATTTTGTGCTCAATCTTGCTCAAAAAACATGATTCATTCCTTAGTCTATTCCTTGTCATTGGTCTAGCTTCCTTGTCACCAATAATTTGTTCTACAGGGTTCTATCCTTCTTTCCATGTTTGATCCTTCATCTTCAAACTCACTGAGCACATCTCTATCTGATATTTCATCATTTTTTTCATGTGTACTAATTTTAGAATCAGAATGTGCATTATCTTCATTCCACAACTTGGCTTCTGAATGCAGCTCGACATTCACTAGTTGTGACTTGGTTGATATTGAAACTTGTTGGTGATTCTCAACTTTATTGGTAGCTTCATATTTAGTAGGAATTCCTTCATAGAAATATAAAAAAGATCTATAATCTTCTAGTTTCTTGGATTCATAAACTTGGACTTTTGCATGCTCATCAAAATTTACATTTGCACTCTCCACAATCTTGTTAGTGTTAACATTCAAACACTTATATTCTTTACTTCTAGTGGAGCATCCTAGGAATATGTCTTCATCACTCTTTGCATCAAAATTACCATTTCTAGCATCTTTAAGAATATAGCATTTACAACCAAATACTTTGAAATGTTTTACATTAGGTGAGTGGCCATACCATAATTCAAAAGGTGTTGCATTTGTACCTTTCTTGACTTGTACTTGATTTAGGGTGTAGATAGCTATATTTACAACTTCTCTCCAGTACTTCAGAGAAAATTTTTTCTCCATCATTAATGTTCTTGCATTTTTTATCACTAATTTATTCCTCCTTTCTACAATGCCATTTTGAGGTGGAGTTCTTGGTGCTGATGTTTGTCTCTTGATTCCTTTATCATTGCAAAATGTCTCAAATTCTTTTGATGTAAACTCTCCTCTATCTAATCTTAAGCATTTCTGACTCTTTCATATTTCCTTCTCAACCTTGGCCAAATACCACTTAAACATTTGAAATGCATCAGATTTTTTCTTTAAGAACATGATAGTCATCATCCTATAGTAATCATCCACAAATATCATTATGTATCTGTCTCCTTGGTAGTTTTATATTTCTATTAGGCCACATAAGTCTGTATGGACTAGCTCTAATGCTTCTTTAGAAGTGTAGGTTTTTCTTTTCAAAATTGACTTGGTCATCTTTCCTAGTTGAAATTGTTTGCACATTGTATTTTTGGGCTTCTTCATCTTAGGCAAACCTCTGACTTTCTTCTTTTTGTTGATGCTGATCAGATTATCAAAGTTAACATGACATAACCTTTTATGCCATAACCAAACATCATCAAGCCTAACAATAAGATAAGTTGTATCTTCCATATCTAGGAAAAACAAATTAATCCAAGTTTTTTCTCCTTTTCCTATCAAATTTCCATCAGTGTCATAGATTTTGGCAAATTTATTTCTAAATTCTAGTTTGCAACCTACATTGCTTAACTGTGATACACTCAACAAATTGTAGTTCAATCCTTCAACATATTATGCATTATCACATGAAATTTTCTTTGTAATTTTAATAGAACCTTTTCCTTTGATCTAACATGGAGCATCATTTCCAATTCTAACACTATTTCCATCATACTGAGTAAATGTAATAAACTTACTTTTGTCTCCTATCATGTGATGCAAGCATCTACTGTCTATGATCCATTTAACAATTTTTCTCACATAGGTTACTAGTGACATTGCCTCATCTTCATCTAATTCATCCTTCATGGCTACATAGACCACCTCATCATCATTTTCATCAAAGTCTTCTTCTTCAAAAATCTAGCACTTTTTGCCTTTATCTTAGTAATCTCTGTCATTATCTTCTCTTATGTTCTTATTCTTGTTTCCTTCTTTATAATTCTTCTTTTGTGTGCATATTGCAGCAATATGTCCTATTTCATTGCAATTAAAGAAAATGATAGGAAGCTTACCTTTTCCTTTGTGAAATCTTCTGGCCAGCAATGCTTCCAATTGTTCCTCATCTTCTTCATCTGTATTGTTGTCATTGGATGCATACTTTACCTTTTTCTTCTTCTTCTTTGATTTGACCTCCTTAGTATCTTTTAATGATAGCTTGGCCTTGAAAGTAGATTCAAGATTCTCAGGTCTATAGTTATCAAAATTGGACAATTCAAATGTAGTGAGTCTTCCTACTATTCCTTCAAAGGTTAACTAGTTTCCTAGCACACACCTTAACTCTTGGATGGTTGAAACTCTAATAGTATATATAGGGAGTAGAGTTCTTAAGTATTTTCTATTGACAGTGTCATCTTCCAAATGACCACCCAAACTTCTTATTGCACTTCCCACTTCTTTCATTATAGAGGCATATTGAGTGGCATTCTCACCTTCCTCCATTTTCATATCATCAAACTTTCCTCTGAGGCTTTCTCTTTTTTCTCTTTGAAAATTTTAATCTCTTCCATAGATATTAGTCAAGGCTTTCCACATCTTGAATGCAAAGTTACATCCCTTGATGTAATCAAATTTAGCATAGTTGAGGGTAAAGGAAATCTCCAGCATTGCCTAATTGTGCTCCTTATTTTTCTTCATATCTTCTACAGTAGGTATAGTTGGATCAAAATGTTTTACTTCAATTGAGGTTTGTGCATGATCACTTATCGATCTAAGATGTAGCTTCATTAACTTTTTCCATGCAGTAAAGTTATCTTTGTTAAGCTTGGGAACTTCTCTCTTGGACATCTTAATCTTCCTCTTTTAAGAAAAATTAGCAGAAAGCTTTGATACCAATTGTTAGAAATTCTTTAGTTAGTTATTCAAGGTCCAAATGTCCTAATAAAATTCTTCCTCAAGTAAAGTGAGCCATTAAGCTATTCATGCATCAAAGCTTAAACCTTCCTACTAAGCAAGTTATTGTAAATCAACATGCAAGCATAACACATGAAAGATCAACACATAACATAGTGATTTATGTGGAAACCCAATTTGGAAAAAGCCACCAGTAATAAGTGAATCTTTGACTTTTCACATAATGCAACAACTTGACACTATTGAAATTCTGGTCATACTATGTTGCTCGACACTAACTACATTTTACTAATGCTTGACACCTACTGTGGATTCACTCGACATCCACTAAGTTTTACTAATGCTGGACACTTGAACTTTTCTCAGCTCCTTCTGTATCACTCGACACACACTAGATTTTTCATTTTCTTGGTACTAAATGAAAATCTACTCAGCATGAACTAGCTTGCTCGGCACTCACTAATGAATTTAGTTAAGCTTTGCAGACAGCCTTGTTACAACTTATTCTTCCATTGTTTCTAAGTGTAGCCAACCTTTGTATCTCCAAGTATATTATCAATGCATTGTTTTACCATTTTCTTAAATGATCCTTGTACTTATTTACAAAACCATAATTCAACCTTTCCCTTAGGTGCTTTTGTTACATCTTGTTGATTAAATCCTCTTCATTAATCAACTAAGTGATAGTACTTGGATCTTATAAGTAATTGCCATTCCAAAAAATAACAAGTTTGACATGAATTACAAAAAAATGATTAAAAACATTCTTCATCAACAATCTTCCTTCTTTGCAACAATCTCACTCTTTCATAGTAATCATTTTCAATCAGATTTCCAACAACAATAGACATCAACATTACTCTTCTTTTCATGATCTTATCTTTACTTAAATTGATATTCCCTAGAGAGCTCAAATATTTCTTAACATTTTTAATATTATCACTTTTCATGTTAGAATTCTTAGTTGTTGTTGTTGTCATTGTTATTGTGTCTACACTCAAGAATTTTAATGGCTCATGAAGGATTTTTCCTAGAAGAACATAAGAAAATACTTGGGCATTTTCAAATGTTTCTAAATCATCAAATTTACTTCTTATTTCTTTTACTCTCTTATTCAAAGCTCTCTTTTTGGAAAGACTTAATGATTTAATACCAACAAGTGATTTCAATTTATCCACCTCCATTACAAGTAAATGATTTAAAATTCTATGTATGATATTTTTATTGACACTTATACTAGTCTTATTAGTTCATCTATACCAATTGGAGAAACTAATCCCAACCCTTCTCCAAATTCCCATTGCTCCATGTCCTAAACCTTCTCCAACATCTATTTACTCGTCTTCTGATTGTTTGTTGTGGGCTACATACACATAAATGAATCAAATTATAATATTATTTAGAGAAAAATGAAAATTTAGACAAAAATGAATGTATAATTACAAATCTTATCTCCTTTGATGATAATTTACTAAAGAATTTTCATGATTTCTCTATTCTACATCAACTAATCTATTTCTTGTTGATTTACTTTGTCTTCCTTTCTTTCTTCCCATCTTCATTGTTTACAAAACTATCAAATTGACTTTAAAGTGAAGAAGTCCAATATTTTATAGTTGTCTTCTTTCTATTTCTTAAAAAATAATGAATTCGAAGGCAATTTTGAATTGACATAGAAACTTAAAAAAGCTATCCATTTACATCAATTAAAAATGAAAAATAAAAATTCCTTGGCCTAGTAGGGGCTTTGAATTAAGTCCCCATGGGCCACTTCCCAACAAGTAAGAAATCGACTAGAGAGTGCCTAGTGGGATTTATTTGAAGCCCCCATGGTTTTGCTCATATAATCACTAAGGGATTCAAATGAAGGGGCTTCAGTTGAAGGTCCCAAAATGCAATTGCTTTCAATTTCTAAAATTTCTTGTCAAATTTTGCCCTTCTGAGGGCTCAAAAAAGGCATAAATAGGTCCATTTTTAAAAACTAAATATACTAAATTTTTGTACTTTGAATACAATTTCAAGTGACTAAACTTCTAAACATTATGTTTATTATGATGCTTTATTTGTAATTTTATTAAATATAAGTTGTTTGGCCATTTCACAAGTCTTTGTTTGAAGCTTTATGAAAATAGAAAATGAGAGATAATAATTTTTGAAAAATATGTGGTACAAAGGTATGTGTGTTACCTTCCTAGAAAAACAAGAAAATAACCATTTTGATTTATAAATTAAAGAAACTATATTGATCAAAATTAACCTATGTCTAATTTATCATTAATGTCACTTTACCATTAGACAAAATCTACAATTTTTTTTAAAAATGAGCTAAACTAGCTAAAGTTTCTAGGTATTGATATTAACATTCCAACCTTGAAATAATTTTGTCATTATCATATTTAAAAAAAGGTTAAGTTGATCAAAAAAACTATCACTCTTTAAAAATGTTAATTTTTCATATATACTACTTCTCAAAGGAGAAAGAAAAATGGAGTTCAATCACTTCGAGAAAAAAAATTTAAAATATTGTTGGAAACTAGAAAGAAAATTCTACAAATCACTAGTTTACATCATCTCCAAATTCTTTATGGATTTTTAGTAATACACATTTGGAAGTGAATATTTTTCTAAAAATCTATGCTTCAGTGTCAAAGTTGGCCAAAAAGTGGGAATCGTTATTGTGGTGTAATAAGGGAGGTCATTTTGTTGTGTTCAAGACATCATAAGATCATACAATCATATTTTTAATACTATTTTCTATTTTCACGTGTAGATGTATACAACATTTTTTTTTTTTTTGATATTAATACAAATAAGTTTTATTTACAGTCTCAAAAGTATGGATTCTTTCTTTCAAGTTAATAAGTTCCTTATGGTATTCAAATATGAAAAAAAAAAAAAACCATATAAGTCATTGTGTGAGATTTTATTGAGTGTATTATCATTTGAACATAAGAATTAGTTTAGTTGTGCATAGTGATTCTATCTTATTTATCTCTTCAAGTAAAATTTGAATTCAATAGGATTTATAGTGATATAATATTACAATTTAAAGATATAGAGGTCATCAAAGTGATGGTTCCCATCAATTAGTGGATTTAAAAAGTGTCTTATAAGGTTATGCATAGGGTCAAGGAGAAAGTGACATTATTCCCCAAGGGAATAAGGTAATGTTGTAAGGTAATAATTGATGTTTTTTATTAGTATTTTCGCTCCTAACATACTCATCTACAATTTACATTAACCATTCAAATTAAAGTATTTAGATTATGAACAAAAATCACTTAGATTATGAACACAAAGAAATTAAACCAATAAGTTATAACATTCATAATAATATCTTTTGCAAGAATTCACTTTCCATCTTGAGAGATCATTTCATAATCATATAAAGTTAATCTTATATAAAAATCCTTCAACCAAAAAATTAGGTTAAGTTATAGGCCTACCGACCTTGGTTCTACAAAGCCTAAAGTATATTGGAAGAGAATCATTATAGATCATCCTTGTTAGTTGGCCATGTCAATTGGAAAATATAAGTATTGAGTTAATAAAGACCATACGATTTCTAATTTGTTGATTTGGGCACCGATAGATTCACCACCTTCTATTATACTAAAGATCCTAGAATCAAGTTTCCAAAAGATTTATTCATTTTTATGACCTTTGATGTGTCACCATTCATCTCATTTTGAGCCTTTAATAATCTCATTCCCTTACTATCCTCTTGTATTTTTGTAGTATTCAAAATTAAACCATGTTTGATAGCTAAAATAACATCTTTTGAAGCCTTTACTCATTCTTCAGTGTCCTCTTTCTCTAATAAATAAAATTGGTAGGAGGATTCATTCTACCATTATTCATATTTATGTAATCTCTTCTTCAAAGAGTTTATGTCCACATGCTTATTTTAGAATATTTTTCTATATCTAAAAGGGATACCCTCATAATCCATATGTTAAATCCAGTCATAAGTATTTGGTTTCATAAGTAAGTCCGTTAGAGGGATGCACTACATCCATCTCAACTAGAATGCATGCATAAGGAGATTTTTTTTTTGCAACCCTTAATTTTTTTTCCAATTCCTTTTAAAGGAAAACTCAAGAAGAAGAAAAAGTAGTAGATTTGTTAGTTTTACCCATAAATAAATCTTGTTAAAGGCCTTGATAGTTAATTTTAAAGGTAGGTACCAAGGCTTCAATAATTAAAATTGTTTGTTCTTACATTTCCAAAAATATTTGCTTCGTATCTTGCTAATTACTAGAAAAAGGCTCCACACTTGTAAAATATATATAAATACTCTCTAAAACTTGTCCAAGGGCCCTTAAACCTTCCTACAAAATTTATCTCCATGGAATATTTAGCATTTTCTGCTACCTACTCTTCAATTCCTTCCTCCAAGAAAATTAATAGTTTATCATATTGTGATGTGGAGCCAAATCAAACTTAGAGGTTAATTTTTTCATATTTTATTTGGCATAGTTTACCTTTATTTTCTTTCTAAGGGGAATTCTAGGCAGAACCCCATAGAATTGATCAAGGGATAGTTCCCCTTGTGAGGTCTTAGGGCAGTGCACTAGGTGCACTCCTTATTGCAGTACATGGCAATACCCCCATAGGAGTTTTGGGGGGGAGCAGCTTTGAAATCTTAATTGACTTTATTATTTTAAATGGCTTAGGGTTAGTGATTTTATAATGTATGTTGAAATTTTAGCTTCTTGTGGCATGATGCATGAGCATATTGAGTGTAAGGACAATCTTGCATCACCCAAAATTATTTCTATTTCTATTTTCTAGTTTTCATGTTTTGAATTAGGCCTATTCTTGTACAGAGTTGTTTGTGGGAGCTTGCTAATTTTACTAAGTTGGTACTATGTTCTCATATTGTTATAATCTCATATATGGATATTCAACTTTGACATATCAATCTATTGGATGAGTTTTATTGTCATGTTATATGCATTAGTGCAGTTATGGGAGATATTTGGTATGAATTTTGGCTATCCAAACTTCAAGTCCAATGATGAAGGCCTAAATGACTTTGAAACAAGGTGAAACCCTAAAAAATGGATGCTTTCACAATTGATTATTATCGATTAGTAGCTAAGGATTCTGAAATGGGGTTATAATAGCCCATTAGGTCAATAGTTTGCTAGTTATGATCTCCAAAAGTGGACCCATCTAAAAATATAATTTGTAAATTGTCTTGATTCAATCTTATGTAATAAAGAGTAATGAAATAATACAATATGAGGTTGGTTATCCTTGAGTTTTAGGGCTTAGTGTTTATAACCTTCCCAAGTAGTTAAAAGTGACTATATAAGAAAGGCCCATAGGTTATCTAGGGCAGTTCTAGGTGATAGTCATTTCTCTATCTTGTAGACTATTGTAAGGAAGGACCCATGTGGGTTTACATATAATTCTATAATTCCACATTTGCAATGATGATAATAAGCCCATATTTTATTCTCTTAATTTGTGTTATTCTCCTCTATTTTTGTTTTTTGTTGTGGTAATAAGGGGAGCACCATTCATCATGGTAGTATTGATTTGTAAGTGATTATAGATTTTAATCAGGTTGTAATCACTAGATAATAATAATATTGGACTCATTGTTGGTGGATGTAGTCTAGGGATTGGGTGCAACACCTTAACTATTTGTTTCTTAAGTTCTCTTCTATGCGATTTATTATTTTCTTATATTGGTTATATTTGTATGTAATTGTTATTTATGTCTCTTTAATCATATTTGGACTCATTTTTTATGGACATAAACCAATGATTAGGTGAAGCATGTTGAATATTTGTGTCACATGTTCTCCTCCATGTGATTTATTATTTTCTAATATTAGCTATACTTGTATGTAATTGTTATTTCTATCTCTTTAATAATAAATTACCCAATCCCATTATTCAATTTTACTACCTATATATAAAGAAATTTATCCTTCTTACCACTTCCTTACTCTATAGCAACCTTTCACATTACATCTTGAGTCTATCATTGGCCCTATTACAAGACATAATCAATTCTAGATTCTTTTTTTGAGTGTGCTCTTATGAACTTGGTTTGTAAAATAGATCTAAGCAAGACTTTCTTGATTTAAAATGAACTTGAAGTCATTTATTTTTATTCTTCAAATACAACTATCATCTTCATAAACAGATTTGGATAAAGTAAATCTACATCATTAGGTGACAACAGATATAAAAAAATACATAAAATCACCTCTAAAAACAATGTACCCATCCTTTCCTCCCCAATAAAGACATGAAGAAGCACTTCCATAAGGAATTCTACCACTAAAATAGGGAAAAGAATAAAGGTCTAGAGAAGTCTCCATGGATTATTATGGGTGGTTCAAGGTATCCCTTGTGAACATCCTCTCAAATCATCCTTGTAGTGTTGACAAGTTGAAACCCTAGTTATATAGGTAGGGAGACAGATAATTTGTTTAGCTTTTATTGAGACTACTATTAATTATTATAATTATAATTATAGGGGAGGCATTCTAGAACATGTATGAAACCCTAAATGTTAAATATAATTGGATATGTTTGGGGCCTACAACTATATACTTGTAGGATAGTATATGTTAAGTAAAAATTCAAATAATATAAAATAAAGTTCATAAAATAAGCTCACAAAATTTACCATTGATGGTGAATATAAATTTTATATATAAGCCTCAAAATAAACAAAATAATGCATGCCTTTTTTGATATTCAACCTATAAAAATTGTTGATAGGTTTTGACACGTAGTCTAGTGGGTCATTCAAAATAAAATCACACTCAAATATGATTTAAAGTAAACCCAAAGCCAAACCATAAATTTGTTAGTTGTTTAAATGTTAATGAGGCTCACCACCTAAACCATAAATAATAGTAAGAAGAAAAGATTTCCAAGAGGACAACTAAAAACCCAAAACAAGCTGCATACTATCACAAAAATATAAGCATGAATACCACTAGTGCCTACAAATATGTGAACAACCTAAAACAAATGACATAACCATGTCCCATTCATCTAGTCATACTATGCCACCTCAAGCGCATACCATGTGGCCATTTTAGCATTAAACTACATGCAGTCACCAAGTAAATTTTTTTATGGTTACTAATTCACTTTGAAATTCAATAAAATATAAGATTATAAGAATAAGATGATTTCTTTCAATAGAAGACAAGAAGTCAAAAAATAAATTTTAGATTGCAAAAATTAAATACATCACACCAATAGAGAAGACTTGTTACACACAAGTAGAATTGAAGAAAAATTATTCTCCTTGTTTGTTTTATTCAACATCCAAAATAGAGTAGGAAGAAAGAAAAAGACACAAATAAAAAAGAGTTAATTTTATTTTCAAATGTATGTTTATAATTTTACACACTTACCGCCATTTCATTTTTAGTTTTCTATATCCATATTGTTTGTTTTAGATCCTCACAATTTGTTTCCATTCCTTTACATGAAATTCACTTTATATTTTATATGGTAACATATTCTTTCCTTCTTATTTATTTCTATTTCACATCCTTATATCTTTACATAATACACCTATTATTCTTTCAATAATTTTTTCTTCATGGTTTTTTGGATTCCTTAAAATTTATCTCACTTTCACTTTTTTGTTTACACTATGATATTTTTTTCTATTTATTTCCATGTATTATTCTTAGAATGACAAAGATATTTTTCTCCTTAGCATATTTTTCTTTGTACAATAGTACTTAATATGGAAGAATATTTCTAATATCTCTATGCTATCAATGTTAAAGCTACCTCGATAAGGGTTTTTAGCTCTTATATTCTAAATATTAAAATTAATCTCAATGTAAGGCTTTGTATTAGGTAAAAATTTTGTGAAAAAATTTGTTATCTAAGAAATGGAATGAAGGAGATCCTCAAAATTAAGCTCAAGGAGAATAATTTGTACACCTGACTTAAGTAAAAATAAAATAACATTTATTTTGATTTGTTTGTTTGTTTAATATGCTCTTTCCTTAAAAAAACTTATATTTAAGAAAGAGCCTATAACACAATGATAACTTGGGAGGCTCTCATATGGGAGGCCTTGGGTTGAAATATACTCAAGCTCTATACATAACAGTAACTAATTTCAATAAATAATAATTAAATATGGGCCAATGAGTTTGACCCAAAAACTATGCAATTGAATCTTGATAGCAATATCACAATTTACTTGTTGTGGAAATTATCTCCTATTTATCAGTTAATGAGATTAAGGGTATTTATGACAAATGGTTCATAAGGTAAAACACTTGGTGATGGTTTTACAAATGGGGTTGCAAGTAGAGTGATTTTAACCATGGAGGAAACTGTGTAGTTGAGTTTACTCAAGCTGGAGTAGTATTGGGATGGATGACCTCCTGGGAAGTCTCGGTGCTTCACCTGTATGAGCAATGCCTAGATCCAATGAGTAATGAGTGTTTCATTTATTTTCATGAGATATGGATTCATGTTGAATCACTGCTCATGAAAAATGGGCCAATGATTTTGACCCAAAAACAACACAATTGAATCCTGATAGAAATATCACAATTTGACTTGTTGTGGAAATTATCTCCTACTTAACAATAATTAATCTAGCCTTCATCCCATTACCTATAAAACAAGAAAAAAAGAACTTAACTTATTTTATTCATTATTAAAAAAGATCTTAGGTACCTAAATTCCCTATATCAAAGTAGTCACTTCTTCTAAATATCATGATATATATAACTAGAGTTAGGCTTGTAGAACCCATCAATATGTTCTCAATTATCAAATTAATCATGGTTTGTGCATATCAAATATATATTACTAGTTTTTAACCTCCAAAAATACGTTAACAACCCTATGAGCCTTCTTTCTATAGGCATTTTTCCATTTCCCAAGAAGGTTTTAGAGATTTTAGCCCTAAACTTTGAGGACCAACCCTAAGATATTATTATTCATATTATATTAATTTAGAGTAGGCCCCAATAACTTTCAAAACTCTAAATAAAATTTTAAGGGATTTCATTTTCTTTAATTTCAAGTAGCGTGACTTTTGAAGAACATAACTAATCTCCAATTTCTCTGAATGGCTATTATGTTTCCACTTTGGAAATATCATGAATAACTCTATAGAGCCTATCTCCTACAAGATCCATTTAGTCAAGGTTTGACCCCTTTTTGGAGCCTCTAAACCCTCTAAAATATATTTCAATGCTTTAATACCCTAATGTCAATACCAATTTCTTTAGTAACTTTGCAATATACTTGATATTGTAATGAAACTCTACTAGAAAGTTGATATACATAAAATAAACCTTCATGGAAGAAATTAGAACATTTTGAGTTTGAGAGAAGAATTTCTAAAAATAGTAAGCTTCTAGAAATAGAAACTCTACACTAAGATAACCCTTATTGAAAAAGACAAAAAAATAAAATATAATTGGGTGATGCAAGATTTCCCTTACACCAAGGATTCTCTTGCATTAGACACCTAGGGTAATTTGAGAAGTGACCTTGTCATGTCTTAGGTGTTTAGAGGAAAACCAACATGGTTAACCCTCTCACTTATTATTTGTGATGAATCTTTAATAGGTCTTCATTTCTATTTCACTAGATATTATTTATATGTCATGTTTCTTGTGCTTCTGCCAACACACCTATCAAAAATGTGTTCATTCTCTTTTGTAGCTAAAGTAGTTTTTGGAATACTCTACTATGCTTCTATTAATTAATCTTCAACACCTCATTTGTAATACTCTATCAAATATGATACTTTAAACAATGGTTAAATATTTAGTTCATTGGGAAATTCTACTTCATAATCATTTCCTAAATCATGCTTCTTTAGTATTCTACATGGTCCAAACTTCATCTTTGACTTATTATATCTACCTACTATAAATTTCTCCTTTATCAAATGAACCATGACTTAATCTCAAACATAATTCTCTTTATTCCTCCTTTTCTCAATTTCCTTAGCCTTGTACTATTTATTCAATTTAGCAATATCTTTCCTCACTTCTTCATGAAAGTTCTTTAAGTGTTTTGCAAATACATCTTCAACACTACTTTTCTCCCATTTGTTCAATTGTTAGAAATATATAATACTAGGTGGGGGGTGGGGTGAATCAATATTCTACAAACTTTTGCCCACAACTGAATATTGTTAATTACTTTATAACTTACATATCAAATTAAACCAAAAATGTTGAACAATAAATATAACCATGCACATAGAGAACTCATAACACCATTGTTTGTTAACTAGGGAAACCTTGGCCAAGGGAAAACCTTTATGGGGATGATATCCACAAGATGATTCACTAAAAAGAAGGATCTTGTTAAAGATATTGACCCTTTTAGGAGTCTATGAAGTACATATATTGTCTTGAGTCCTTGTTAGAATCCTCAACCCTATCAAGAGTTTCTTCAACCCTATTAGGAGATGGTAGATCAAATACAATGTATGTAAGAAGAGCCCACTACCCTAACATGCATTTATACAATAAAGTTATTCACAAGAATAGATACACATACGATACTTTCTAACTACTATAATTCACACTTGCTCTGATCATACATTAGACCTTGCATCACATAAGCCTCATATATTTTTCAAGTTGCTTGTACAATAGTTCTCATATCATACAACTTCCACATATAGCACACTTATCTGTGCAAGATAAGATCTCTACTTATACTTTGCAAATTAGTAAATCTCTGCTTAGTCTGCCTTCATGTCTTCACATGCTTGACATAATATAAAATAAATTATGTATTAAAATCCAAAAATTCAGCTCATGATGACTTTTTAATTATTTTTTTACCATAGTAATTACTTAAGTTGTATAACTCAATTCTTTGTTATGTTCTATTCTGCTTTGTCAAATACCCATACGGTATTTCAATCATAACTTGTGTTGTACTATCCATACACATCTATGCACTTAACTACATCATCATGACATTATTATAATTCTATTCTCAACTAGACATAAGCTGACTTGAAGTGTGTCATTCATACACATCACATATGTCTCTATGCTGCTACAAATTGTCTAACACTTAGACAATTTTATAACCCTAAATGCATAAATGAAATGCTAAACACATATTTCCATAAATGAAAACTATCAAGACATCTATCTAACCATATTGCCAAAAATCTCCCCCTTTGGAATTAATAGAAACATTTGGGAAAATTGGCTAAGTCTCAAAATGATGTCATACATAAGTAAACAAATAAAAGTAACCTCATGAGATTGCCTTCCAAACATAACAATTTTATTCATGTTTTAATGGATCATTAAATTACTTATCACTCCTTACATTGATACATAAGTGTACTCCCCTTTAAATATACAATACACAAATTCTATACATTTATTACTTACCCTCTTTATAACATACACACATACATACAATTTTCCTTACATATTACTCCCCCTTTGACATCAATGGAAAAGGTGTCAAAAACTGTCTCCAAAAACTGGGTGGCCTACTACTGATCAACTTGTTATTCTAGAAAAGCCATCTGCATAAAAAAGTTTTAGCCTCTCCACTTCCTTCTTCTAGTTCTCCTTCACTATATTAGAGATACTGATTAGTGTGCATAGTGCATAAGATGCCACTTCAACTACATTCAAGTTAGTATAAGAAAACTTGTCATAGGAAGTCTTTGTTGAAAGACATTCCTCCAATTTCCTCTGCATAATGCTAATCTTTAGAGACAAGGATTCTCTAAAACTAGAGAACCTTCTTTTTCTTCCTTCTCCTTATCAAATTCCAAAATTGTGATCATACCATGGATCTTCTCCACTTTTGTTTCACATTCTTCAATACTAGTTTCAGGGAGTTATACTTTTATAGTGAGTGTTTCAAGTTCACTCATCTTACTCTTTATCAAAATCTCAAAGTTTTTCAGGTACTTGTATGACATCTTGCATTGTCCATACAACTCCTTCCCTTCATTAATGTGTTTCTTGAGTTCCTTGATGCTTATATCTAGTGCCTTCAAATCATTTCTTCCATTTGTGCACATTGTATCAAATAATGTTGCATCATGCTTGGTCTTAGCTTGTGCTGATGTTACCTTAGCTAAAGTTGTGGATTCCTCATCAAAGGTCTTCACTAGTTCCTTGGCCTTTGACTACATGTCTAGAATGGCTATAGTTGTGGTAGCTTTCTTCTACATTCTATCCAAGACTTTAGTTAGTGTTTTCTCTAAAGACTTTACTAATTTTTTCTTTTGGAGCAATTTTCTCAAAGAATTCATTAGTCCCTTTTGATCATCATCATCATTAGATCCCACATCTCCTACTACCATAGTAGTTACAACTAGAGTGGATGTAACTGCAATCCTTTTTCTTCCTTGGCTTTCTTCTTTTCTTCCTCCAACTTCTCAGCTACTTCTTTGGATTTCTTCCTTTTTCTCTTCTTCTTTCTTATTCCTTTCATCTTCCTCTTCTTCTTTCTTCTTCCTTTCATCTTCCTCTTTCTTCTTCTTTTCTTCCTTTTTTTTCTCCTCTTCTTCTTTCTTCTTCCTTACATTTTCCTTGTTTTTCTCTTCTTCATCATCATTAGAGATGGTATATCCTATGATATTTCCAATAATGGTTTGGCCAAATCCTACAAAAGGATTCTCCTTTGCATCCATAGTATGTGATTACTATTCACTTGCATGGATTTAGTACCCATAACAATGTGTGGTGGTAAGGGTTCTTGCTATGTCTTCTATACTTCTTCGTCATTATTGGAAGGTGTGTTTACTTCCACATAGACTGGGCTCATAGGTTTGGACTACACATTCACCTTTGGCATTGTGGTCATGAATTTTACAATTGCCTCCTCTATTTCCTTCCTAACATCCTCATAGGTGTCTCCCATTATAAGAATTTATCTTCTTTTGTTCCTTAGCAAGGGCTCAATACCCTTCAAAATTCTATTTGAATCCTTCTTAGAGTTAGTTTCAAATAACTTATTAATCATTGCTATTCTCAATTAATGTCTTCTTCTAACACTCTTTTCTTTCTATTTAATAACCTATTAAGTAGATCTTCTAGAATCTTACTTTGTATACTATCAAACCTCTTATTCCATAGTATCATGTTCCTTATTATAGCTTTCTTTAACTATGTTCTATCCATATTATTGTACGAACTATAATAATTGTTCAACTGTACACAACTCTCATTATTGATAATTTACATGTTAAGGTTTTCTACCTTTGGCTTCCATAATTTTTTTTGTGCTAGAGTTATGCCTTCTTTCATTCCTTGCTCAATGGGTCTATCTTTAGATTCATTTACTTGTAGTGTCTTCCTTCTCTTTCCTATTCCATAGGTGTTCTATTTGACTCTTTTCTTGGATGATGGTATAGGTTTTTGTTCCACCTTAACTAGTCTCTCTAATTCCTCTATGTAATAGGTGTTTCCACCTTTTATTTCCTTCTAGGCCGATCACTCCTTGTCTTTACTAGCTACAGTTGCACAACTTCTACATATGGTGCAATAGGGGCCTGCACAAATGGTTGTGCAATGGATACACCTTATGAAGGTCCTGCAACAACAATAGGAGTTGTTGATATCAGTTTAGATTATCCACTTGTCTTTATCTCTAGTGCAATTCCTTTCACCTTATTGAACTCTTAATGAGTCATACCTGATTACTTAAGGTTGGAATCAATTACCTTTTCTACTTTCTTCTTACTTTTTTTGTTGTGTAGTTCATAATGAACTATTATTATCTTCTCCTCATAGGTTATCCATCTAGGGTACTCAGTGTCATTCTTAGATTGAAGTATGATCTGTGCATACCCTTCTATAATATTTGCACTCATCTCATATCACATGGGCTCTATGAACTTTACCCTCGGTTCCATAGCTTCCATGGAGGTGTTATCTATTTCCACCATGAAACATATTTCATCCTTATATTTCTCTACCATGGAGGGAGGTATTTTGTACCTCTATTTCATTTTAGTCTAGAAATTCTTCGTCATTTTATTAACGTCACCATCTCTAACATTCTATAGCTTTGATCTATAGAATTGAGTCACCAATTTCATTGCAAACTCATTTCTATCCTAGTTTTTCACTCCTAGGAGCTTCCTTGTTGCATAAAAGAACAAATGAGTCAGTAAGGACTCAAATATGAAGACTATGCTCTTGATCTTCTTTAATTTTGTAATGTTATCTAACAACTACAATTTTATAATATCACAAAAATTTACTTTTTTTCTTTAAATTTTCATTACATAAGTTGCATGTAAAAATTTAGCTAGTATTGAGTTAACCCTTGAACTAGGGTTAAAATTGTACGCTAATATCTTACTCAACAATTTTACTTCTTTGTCTTGAATTGAGTCTACCTTCATGTTCCTTTCATCAAATCTTATGTTTAGGTTTGTCTCAACCATCTTCCTTAAATTATTCTCATTTACAGGATTGCATCCCTCATTACTTAATCTTGTGACATTGTGAATTAGGTCAATATCAATTGCTACCTGTGCATCACCTAACTAAAACATATAATTGTGTACCCTACTTAGAATGATTTGGGTCCAATAATTATTGTCAAACTCCATATAAAACTTATACTTCATAAATTCAACTTTCTCAGGTGTTCATACTTAGACTTCAAGCATATGTCATTGTTGCACATGACTCCTAAGTCCTTTTGTATATCTTCATCACCTATTCTCTCAATTTTGCAATGTATATAGCTTCTAATGTCTTCAACATGAAGCACATTCTATGGAACTTGTGAAAAATGTGCCACAAAAGTCATCCATGAGAAAAAAATGGATGTTTCTTGAATACATACCATGGCCTTTCACGCACATCATAAATAGTCTAACTAGCCATTGAAATTCAACTGTATACATTAAAAAACTTAATTTTAGCTCTATAAAATACCTTAAAAATCATGTTTTAGGGTGAACTTTGTGCTTCAAGAACTTCTCTTTGCACTTTAATTCACTATAAAATCACTCTTCAATTTTCTCAAAACACTTCACATGAACAAATGCTACACACAATCTTGTTCACAAACCATAAATCATTTCAAATCACACTATGCATTAAATGCATATCTACCACAATTTCAAATTATATCTATGTTTACCATTAAACTTTTTTCTGACCAATTGACACTTTTCCTCTTCTAAAACTACTAAATTTAGGTAGGATGAGTCACAAACAATCTATGACATCAATGTCTCATTAGGTACATTGAAACCCTATTTCTCCAAAATTGTATAAGAGCTTTTAGGATCCTTAGCTTTCACAAATGCTTCTTTGGATTCATCAACATGTTCCTTGATTGCTTCCTTTTGAGTATTATGACAACCATTTCCATTCCTTCTATCATTTTTTTTGTTGTTCCTTCTATAGTTAGGATTCCTATTGAAGTTTCTTTTGTCCAGTTTGCAATATCTTATCATGTGTCCAAAGTTATTACATAACTAGAACAAAAGTGTATTTCTTCTCTTAGTGGATCCATTTTGACTTTTAGGTGCTCTACAATTTCTTGCAATATGTCTAGGTTTATTATACTTTTAACACACAAATTGGTTCTTTTCTCCATTAGGTCTCTCTCCATCATTTGAATTTCTTTGTGATCTCCCTCTTTCATTACCTATAGGGTTAGTGTCCCTAAAAATTCTACTATTTGCATTATTAGCATCAAAATTAGGTTTCTTATAATCTATTTCTTTATGTCCATAACCATAACAATTATAATAATATAAATTAGTAATACATTTGAAAAAATTATGTATGCAATCTCTTTTCATATGACCAACTTCATTGCATATGAAAAATCTACCTCTAAACTCATGTCTTACTTCCTTGGGTGGTTCATCTTGCTTAGGTTTATCAAATTTCTTCATTTTCTTAGGTTCATCATGTTTCATTAAGAAATCAACTAATTCAATTTTTTTGATACTTCAGTAGTTGTGCTTGATACTAGCTTACTCAAATTAGATTCTTTAGGGGGTTCAATAACTAGATTTGTTTCTCTTCCGATTTCAAATTTCTTCGTCGATTTCTCTCCAATAAGATATCCAAGTGATGTCTTATCCTAAGAAGTTCTCTAGTGAAATTTTTGTTCATCAATATTCTCACTATTGAATAAAGTTTCTCTAACTATGTTTAGCTTGTGTCAATTCTCCTTTCACAATGATATTGTACCTTTCTAATTTTATATGTTCAATCTTGATAGTATCTAATTTAGATGTTACTTGACTGAAATAGGATCTAAAGTTTGCATTCTTAGTTTTCACATTAGGTTCACTCTTCCTATCATCTTTCTTAAGAATCAACTTAAGTTCAACAATTTTCAATTCATGTTTCAAGATTTTATTTTCTTTCTTGAGATTTCCTACTTCATCATTGTCACTAGCTTGCCTAATTAATTCCTATCCAAATTTCCAATCATCAATATTGTCTTTTAGTTTGCTAATGTAGAATTTTGCATCTTCATACCTATCTTTCAAGTTATCTCTTTCTTCTTTAAGAAGGTCAATCTATTCAAGAGCTTCTTCAAGGTTTTTCTTTAACTATTCCATATTCATAGGGATCTTACTCAAGCTATTAAACTTCTTCAAAATAAATTTTCTCTGATACCAATTGTTAGAAATAGATGATCTTGGGGGGGGGGGGGGTGAATCAATATTCTACAAAATATTATTAATTAATTTATAACTTTCACATGGAGGTAAACCAAAAATGTTGAACAATAAATATAACCATTCACATAGAGAACTCATAACACTATTATTTATTAACTAGGGAACCTTGGTGGTGATAATACCCATAAGATGATTCACTAAACAAAAGGATCTTGTTAAGGATATTGACCTTGTTAGGAGTTTATGAAGTACATATAATGTCTCAAGTCCTTGTTAGAAGCCTCAATCCTATTAGGAGTTGGTAGATCAAATAAAATGTATGCAAGAAGAGCCTACTACCCTTACATGCATTTATAGAATAAAGTTCTTCACAAGAATAGATATACATATAATACTTTCTGACTATTATAATTTACACTTGCTCTAATCATACATCAGATCTCACATCACATAGGGCTCATATCTCTTTCAAGATGTCAATAGTTTTCATATCATACAACTTGCACATATAGCACACTTATCTATGCAAGATAAGATCTCTACTTATATTTCATAAATTAGTGAATCCTTGCTCAATAGGCCTTCATATCTTCACATGCTTGATATTATATAAAATGACTTATGAATTAACATCCACAAAGTCAACTCATCATGACTTAGTAATTATTTTGTTGCCAAAGTAATTCCTTAAGTCATACAACTCAATTCTCTACTATGTCTTGTTCTCCTTTGTGAAATACATGTACTAGTATTTCAATCATAATTTATGTTGTATCATTCATACACATCTACACACTTAACCATTTCATCATGATTTTTTTATAATTATATCCTCAATTTTGCATAAGTTGATTCAAATTGTTTCATCCATATACATTACATTTGTCTATATGCTACTACAAATTGTGTAACACTTAGACAATTTTCTAGCTCTAAATGCATAAATGAAATGCTAAATACATGTTGCCATAAGTGAGACCCATCAAGACATGGCCATATTTCAAACACCAACTTCCTTAATTCAAAATCATTTCTTTGACTGCTTCCATATACTATCTACAATGGTGATTTACCAATATTCCTATTGATAGGATTATTCTATGAAAAATCTATCTATGGTAGAATCAAATCCCATCCATTTGGTTTAACTCCAACCAAACATCTCAATAGGTTTCCCAAACTCCTATTTACTACATTTGTCTACTCCTTAGTTTGTGGATGATGTGGTGAGATGAATTTTAAAATTTTATTTAACTTCTTCCACAATGTTCTCCAAAAGTACCCCCTAAAACTTGTGTCTTGGTCTAAAACTATGCTCTTTGGTAGAGCATGTATTCTCACTACAAACAAAATTCTACCAAATGAACAACATCATTAGTCTTCTTGCCAGAAATGAAATTCACTATGTTTGAAAACCTATAAACCACCACAAATATAGAATAATTCCCTCTCCAAGTTCTTAATAAGCTTAGAAAAAATTCCATACCAATATCTGTAGATGCTAAAAAATGGTTCTTGTCTATAGTTTCATCACATTTTCATACTAACTCATCTCATTTTCTCATTTTAAAAATTCTGATCATTTAGCCAACTTGATTATATCTCAATTGTACACTCAAAAGTGTCCCACTCTAAACCCTTCTATCCAAATGATTCCATGAGTTTGGAATGTTCGAATGCTAGCTTAGAGCTCCCTATCCATGGAGTGCAAGAGAATATATTTCAAAAATAAAAAAGCTCTCATATGAGCCTTAGAGATACTCTTCTTGCTAGTAAACCATGCAATGGGAGGTTCCAAAGACAAGATGCAAGAATGCAAATGTCCCAAGGAGTTCCTCAAGGATTCAATGCAAATGAAGATTAGGCTAGAATGAAATGTAAAGTGGAGCTATGCTAAAACATATATGAGAGTGTTGCAAACCAACTATTAGACTATATGATTTAAGCTACATGTAAAAATGAAAGCTAAGCTAAGCTAGAATGCCATGGATGAGAGAATGTAGACAAGAAAGAGAAGTTCTCCACAAAGCTCCAAAGAAACCTATTAGAAAACCTACAGCATGACAATATTCAAAATGAGGATGCATTGAGGGGGAAACCTCTCTCCCTTTTAAAGATGTACGGATGGTAGAGATCAAGATGAAGATGGTGGATGATCAACGGTGGAATTAGAAAATAGGAGTGATCCATGTGCACACACAAGTCAACCAATAGAATATAAGTTGACTTGTCATATTAGACAAAAGTCACAAAGCCTTTTCTTTTAATTGCAAAATAGAAAAAATACTTTATGTGTGCACTTTAAGTGGGTTAGAAGAATGGGGTCTTTTATTTAATTAAAAGGGGACATGTTCTTTTAATCAAATAATGAAATTAGGATAGCATAGTCAAACTATAGGTTATAATCAAATAAATTGATTATTAGCAATTTGGTCTAGGTAAATGATTAAATTAATTTAGCCAAAATGCTGAGAAGGGGGCTAATAGTCTAGATGACCATTTTTAGGTGATTACATTTGCCCCTCTTTGACTAATGCGTGATCGATCTGGGAACACATTATGTCAAACAAAATAGAAAGCCAAGTAGGCGGTGATAGATATAGATATCTGATTTTGAAGAATGAAATGTAGAAAAAGATAGCAAGTCCTAAATGTACAGCCTGATAGTGGTAGTACTGAACACTAGGAAAAGATGATGTCAAAATTCAAGAAGAATGCTAACACTTAGCAAAGTAGATAGATCGAGAACAAGTTAAAAGATCAAACAAATACTCCTAAGAAATAGATAGTTGTAGCAATTAGTGATAGAGTATTTTTGCCCCCTCGAGATCGAAATTGAAATGAGGTAAGGGGATGCAAAAACTGGTTAGACATGAGAAAATTAGAATATAGAAATGTCCAAGATGACAAAAATATTATTAAAACCCAAGAATGACTATAAAAAAAAAATTGATAAAATGCCCCAATTTGACTAGAGTTGACCTTGAAGGATATAGCATAAAAATTAGGTCAAAACGAGTAGAAAGGTGATTTTAGACATGAAACAGTGAATTGAAGTAGATATGAAGTATGGAAATGATGAAGACATGAAGAAATGAAGATGTCCCAGTGATGATTCAGAGGTTAGACCTCAAAAGGTCAGCTAACTGCTCAGAAGAAAGTAGAATTTTAAAAGACAATTTTGAGCATCAAGATGAACTCGAATTTTGATTTCGATCTCAAAAATGAATTTAGGATGTTGAAATTATTTAAGAGGTCAAAACTTTATATAATGTGATGATAAGATAGAAAAGAGATGAAGTGATAGATTAAGAAGGTGAAAAGACATGAACAAGAAGAAAGTAAAGAAATATATGAAAGGAGTTAGCTGATATGTCTATGAAAAGATGAAGAGAGAGCTCTCCCCATATGCAAGAATGCAAGACTAAGCTAGAAAATGAACCTAAAATGCAAGCTAATATGAAAAGTGGTTTACCAACAAGAAGTGCATAACATTTAGACTCTTAATTTCATCATTGAGCATTTATTAGGGACAACATGAGATCATACAACCATCACTAGTATAACTATGAAGATATGAATATGATCTATATCAGATAGCTATGTGGAAATCCAATCTAAGCATCAGAGACATGTAAGTCAAGATAACTACGTGATTAGATTCCCTAAGTTTAATTTAGCAAGATTACACCTGTATCAAGGCATAAGTGCTAGGATAAACCCCAAGTGTGGTCTTGCGAAATAGTCAAGGATGATACATTTATAAGTCAAAGTGTTGAATAGGAAAAGTACAAATGCTTACAACACTATAGACAAACAAAGTATAACCACAAGAAGAAATCAAGAAAACATGCCCCATGCCGCCAGTCTTCTAGTCAATGACATCCTTGAAAGACTATTAGGGATGAAACATAAAGAAATCATCATAGACAACACACAAAGTAGATAAAGATCAGCATATCTCAGTCGTTTAAGTGTTAAAGTGCATGTGTGTAAGTCACTAGGCCATTTCTTCAAGACTTGATTCTGATAGTGAGAAATATTGTGACATCGAAGATCGTAGGTAAACTATCTAAAAAGTGTTGAAAAACACTTGATGTCAAGGTGGGGGAAGTGTTGAGAAACACTATTTTTTGAGTTTTCAAAGAAACCCAAATGCACAAGAATACCTCAAAAAGGCTAAGTAGTTATGCCCCTAAGATGAGGACAAGAAACAATTCCAAGCTAGGAAATGTGTAGCAAAGTAGGTGATTGAGACTGATAGACAGAGGTGCAAGGGTCTCAAGTAGCACCTGTTTCCAGGTTTTCACCACTTGAAAGATTTTTTTAGGACTTTTTAAAAAAATTTTGTATTTTTGTATTTTTGATTTTTTTTGGTGATACATATGAGTGCCTATTGCTAGGTTTTCACTAAGAAGATCTTTTTTTCAGGACATTTTCTGATTTTTAGGATTTTTTCAGCATCGTATATGATTTTTTTTGGAATTTTTTAGAAGGTTTTAGAGATTACTAGTTCTCAAGCAAGATCACATCATTTTCTCCTAATGTCTAGCAAGGTATAGGACATGATGGAGAAACAAGCCAGTGGATAAGC
This sequence comes from Cupressus sempervirens, assembly GCA_028749045.1. NCBI lineage: Eukaryota > Viridiplantae > Streptophyta > Pinopsida > Cupressales > Cupressaceae > Cupressus > Cupressus sempervirens. The sequence goes on along the minus strand of CM053783.1, from coordinate 521,045,251 downwards.
AATAATGCATAAGAAAGGAATGTGAAGCAAGTGAAAGTGATCCTCAAGAGTACCCAAGCTAGGGAAAGAGGTGAAATAGTCATATGAAGCATGTTTTGGATAAGAAATGGAAGTAATGAGCAAGATAGCATGTAGAATAAGTAGTGAAGCCAACAAGTGAGATAGCATGAAGCATGTAGTCCAAAAGAGTAGACATTTCAAGAGACCTAAGAACCATTTTTATTTATCATGATCAAGACCAAGGGCTCAACTAGATAGTATAGCAATGGGATAGAGCAATAAGAATAAAGCTCAAGATAAAGGCTATGAGTGAATGGGAGAGCAGAATATAAACTCTCATAGATAAGATAACCAATATGCAAAGATAGCTCAACATTGTCAAGATCAAAGAGAGAAGAGGGGATAGATGGATGATGAAAGAATTACGCATGATGCTTGTTTGCTAGGTTTTTATCATGGTACTTATCCAAGGTACCACAAGATGTAGTTTTCACAATAGGATGCATTTATTTCTCTTTAATTTTGCTACCAAGGTGCCACAAGAAGTGGTTTTCACTGAGGCACATTTTCATTTTTTTTTTTTTTTCTTTTTCTATTTTTTTTTTTGAATTTTTAGAAAGAGCTCAAGCTTTTTGAATTTAGATAGTTCTTCTATAGGAAAGATAAGCCATGATAAGCCAAGACCATAGAAAGGTATGCTCAAAGATGTTGATAGGGTGATGAAAGGGAAATGGTAGTAGGAAGAATATATGGAGTATAAGAGTTCATGTATAGAAAGGAGGTGTAACCTTTAGAGGATTTCATGTGGGTAGCTAAAATATTGGACAAGATCAACATTGACACACACCTTGAAGGGTATTGGAACAATGGAGGAATAATGGATGAAATAGCTTGAGATTTAGATGTATGAGGTGGTAGAAAAGATTTGGAAAAAAGTGGAGTGGAAGGCTTTGGAATATTTTTAGAAAGATTTTTGCAAGAAGATAATATGGAAGCCTTTGGAAGCTTGAATGTCAACTTTGAAGTACAATATTCAAGCCTTTTAAAAGAGACTTGGGAATCCACATAGCTTTAGATTTTCCTTGTTCTTTGGGTGCTTGAGAGTGCATTTCTTCAATGATGGATTTAGGAACCCACATTTGCTTTGATTTAGCTCTCTTAATAGGGGACCTTTGTAGTCTCTTTTGTGCATTTTCCTTCTTAGCATTCACATGTCCATTAGATGGGACATAGTGATCTTCATTTTTCAATGGATTCTTATGTTTGTCCTCACTTCCAAAGGAATTGGGATTTGTGGATGAATAAGGCTTATATGACTGGTTTAGATGGATAGATGGGTGAAAAGTCATTAAGGATGAGTGTCTTTTTTGATCTTGAGGTATTATAGGAGAGCTAGGGAATGAGCTAGGAGTGAATGTAGGAGATGGCGGAACATAAGGCCCCAATATGGATGGAAGGTTTTAATGCTTTAGCTTAGATGGATAAGGACCAAGCATAGATTTAGAAGATGCAAAGGGATAATGGGAAGGTATATCAACATCTTTATAATGAGCAACATGGTCAAAGCCATCAATAGACTCATAGTACCTTTGATAGGAACAACATTTTTAATAGTAGCACTTGAAGCTTGAGCACAATTTTGAAGTGGATATGGAGAAGTAGAACATGATGGGATGCTTTGATCTTGACAAGTAGCCTTGGATAGCATATGAAGAGAACTTTTCTCATAATTTTTAGTAAGCTCAAGGGAGATAATGGAAGTGGTATCTTCATCATACTTTGGGGGTGGACAAGTTATAGGATATGGAGGGGAAAAATCTTGAAAGAGATGAAAGGGTGCTTGATCTTGATCTTTCTTGACATTTATAGATTTTTCTTTTTGAGAGTCCTCTTGACATGGAGACACTTCTAAGGACAAGGGAGAATGAAGATTGAATGGATTAGTGCTTGGATTAGGTATAGTAGTGCATGAAGGTTGAGGATGTTTAGGATTAGTAGCATGGAAAAGGTTTGCAGCCAAGTAAAGGTTAGCTTGAGTTTCTTTTAGAGGTAGCCCTTGAGGGTACACATATTGCATATGGAAAGCACTAGGTTTTTTGTTTGATGGAGGCATGTTGGAAAGCTTTGAAGTGTTGGGAGATGCATGAGTGTTGGAAGAAGTGGAGGTATCAAGGAAACCATCACTAGACATAGGTTCATTAATATGATCTTTCTCAAGAAAAGTATCCTCAACACTGAGTCACTAGAGGTTCCAAGATCAACAATCTCATCATCAATGAGATCTTGGATTTTATGTTTAAGCTCTATACAAACAGAAGTAGCATGTTCATTATGTTGATGATGTTGGTCTGACTTTTTCTGCAGTAAAAATTTTTTCGGTTAAACCATAGAAAAGTCAGATGTTCTATGTCTAAGTGAAGCATAGGGTTTTGGATAAACCATCTATAAGAAATAATCTCCATATAAGCCCTATATTCATCCCTATTCATAAATGGTCGGGCGTGAAATTTTCAAATTTCAAAAGAAGCGAATATGCTTTCATATTCCTTTTCCTTTCTCCCGGGTTACCTTTCTTCCTATTTGTCCCAACCGTCAGATCCGATTAGATCTACCGCTGGCGTTACCTCGCTATTGAGAGTTGCATGCTCATTAAGTATAGCGAGATAGCGAGTGTTGAGTTTTTTAAGTGGTGGGATCATGAAGTGAAGGTGCGGCGATCGGAGATTTTCTTATTAAATGTTTTATTGTGCAGGTACACTTTGCAATTTGCCATAAAAAAAGGAAGGAGAGGGACCCACTAGAATATCTGACATCAGAGCCGGAATGTTGATTTTTTTGGAAGTTCCGCCACCTCGCTATCGGAAAATTCAGGCACTTCACCGTTAGCGAAGTAGCGAGGCCACGTGAAAATCTAAAAATGATGACATTGCATCTTGCTTATATCATAATTACACCAGGTGGCATGACCAGTCATAAATACCGTTGTCAGAATCAGTTTTAATTAACAGAAGTAATTACTGGGTAACCCTTGCATTTTCCGACACGGAATCCTTTTAAGTGCCGAAGCTCGCTACCTCGCTATCGGAAAATTGAGGTGCTTCACCGTTAGCGAGTTAGCGAGGCCCCGTAAAATGGCAAAAGATCGGCAAGATCTTTGATGACGTGTAATGATAGATGACTGTGATAAATTTTGACATGTGCCAGCTATGTAGAGATCTGATTCTCATTAATACCTATCTAACTAAATGTACAAGAAATCTGGAACGTCAGCTTGAAGTGGATCAACGGAGCTTGCTACCTCGCTATGAAGAGTTGCAAGGAAGATAATTACAGCGACATAGTGAGTTGGGCCTGCCACCTTCTTTCTTAAGAAGTCCTGTAGCGTATCTTTCGATCATTTCTTGATCCAATCAACGGTTGTCGCCGCCTCGTCATGGCAAGGTGCTTGTTCTTTATGCATAACAAAGTAGCGACATGCTAACACGTGTTCTCCGACGTCAGTGGGTCTAAATGTAAGCGCCATCAAAAGAAAGAATTCTGTACGTGGCAAGCTCTCATTGGGTAAAATAACTGACATGGCAAATATAACTCCTAGTTGTTCTCTTTGTACCGCATGATCGTAGGATCTTTGAAAATCAACGGCGCAGTTTTAAATAAAAAATGTAGTGCCACTCTCTGTATTAATTAGACAAGAAAGCTTCATCCGTGAGGAAAAATAGAGTATAATACAGAGAGATTGCATCAGTTTCATTTCACGCGAGAAAAGATTTGAAGCCATTCTTGTGCAAAAGCTATTACTGAAAGAAAAGCATGCCAAGGTTGATAAAAAATTATCAAGTTATCTGTTCGCTGAAATTTTGCAGGAATACAAAGGCGAATTGAGACAGAATTCAAGTAAGTAAAACTGCCATGATCTTTGTGAGCTTTTAAGTTTTAAAAAGGATAGCCCAAGATGCCTCCTAAGAAGGGATTTACAGGAGCAGTAAACTACCTGGATAGAAATGTGCATGATGATTTGCTTGAGTTACTTCCTGAATCTACTGTAGAAACGGTGCAAGTTAAGAGGTTAACCTCACTCAACCCTAGGCTTAGGGTAGCTGATGGATTGTATGATAAGGGTAATTGGGTCCGGGATGCTCAAACTTCTCAAACTGGTTTGAGTTTATTCAAAAAATGGTTTGCAGAAAGGAAGTTATATGCCCCTCATGCCAATATATGGAATTTTGATCTTGGGAAGCTTGTTGTCCCCAGCGTGTTTATGGATTTTGACCTGCTTGAAGCTATAGCAAAAAACTATGACCAAGCCACTAAGGTAGTGAGAAGAATAGATGGTGAGGCTTTAGTTACCATCAGTCCCGAGGAGATTAGGAAGGTTTTCAATCTGGGACCCCTCACCATGTATCATGTGCCCATTAATCTAATAGATTTAGAAAAAGAATATATATCCAAGAGGGATGTAGTTAGACAGGGTGCACTGAAAGCCCACATAGGCCGGATTGGATGCCTCCCAGCCATAACATCATCTTCTAAAGAACCCTTCAAGAAATCATGTTTTAATGCCAGGGCAGTGGAGATATATAGGACCCTGTGCAGAGTCTTCGGAGAGGGCAAAGAAGACTTTATTCCGGTGAGCTTCATGTATATGATCACCCAAATCTCTTCTTTTGGTGTGGAAATAATTTTTGATTTTTCATCTTACTTGGCAAATGAGATTCATCATGGATTGGTGGGGATTGCACAGGGCAAGGTGGAAAAGGTTTGGGGTCAGTATTCCTTACTGATGCATATGTTTCTTTTTAAAGGGGCCACTTATTTTGGTAAAGAAATGGTTTTAAATAGAGAACAAGAAGGGGAGGCACTGCCAGTCCAATAATGGAGTGCAGACATGACCTGGGAAGCAGAAAATGCTAGCTTCGTTAGATTTGATAGGCACTTTGCCTCCAAACTAAGGTGCCTCATATTGAGTGACAATCCCAAAATCCCTAAGGCATTAATGCACCTTGTCAGGCCTTTGGACAGAACCCATAATCTAAAAGTTTCACATAATTGGGGAGATATTATCCCATATTCAGTCTCAACGGTCATCAGGGTCTATGGATTCAAAGGAACACCCCATGTGTTACCCTATCAGGTACCTTTAAAGGTAGGGATAGCTGAATTTTTGTGGCAGTTGGGAGGAGTGGAGGAGGCCTTTTTGCACAAAAGGGGGACAGGATCAATTTTTCCTACTTTTACTATAGCCCACCAGTTTGTGATAACTAAAGAAGGGTGGGTCTTTCTCCATAAAATTTTGGATCAATATAAAATGGCAGTGTCTCACTCTCGTTTTTGTGATACAGAAGGTTTCTTTAACTCTGCCCTTAGATTGAGAATCAAGCTTCGTCCAATTCAGCATGAATTCTATTTTCCTGAAGATATAATAAGAAATGAATATTCTCTCCATGAGCAAGAAATAAAGAAAGAAAAATGGAGAGTCTATTCAAAAGTTTTGGAATTCATTAATTGTTTTGACAAAGATTTCAGTCCTCTTAGTAATGCTGCAAACAATGCAGATAAAATACATAAGCTCATGAGTACTTTCTCTGAGATAATGGAAGTAATGAATGAGAAAAAACAACATTTTATTAATTATTTTCCAGATAAAGCCAGAGAAATTATGAGAAAATTGGGTTTCACCCCCAACATTGGAATAGGTCCACTGGTGGTACGGAAGAAAATAGGATATACTATTGTCCGACAGCAGGTGCCCATTGTGCATAAAGAAAAATAGATAGTTGGATCCACCAGCATTGTCCTAGAAGAAAGACCCCCTGAACCTTCCCCCAAAAGAAGGAGAATAATAAGGGAGGAAGAATCCCCTGATGAAAGTGGCTCACCTTCTCAAACCCCAATAAGAATTGAGGAAGAATAGCTCACCAATGAGCAATTCGAACAAATGGGGTCACAAGGAGAAATTTTTGTTACACAAGAAGAGATTGATGAAGGGAACCCTTAGGAACCCCCTGTACCAAGTTTTGAATTAACTATAGCAGATTTCAGAGGAAGGGAATTGGACCCTATTTTGGAACAAGGCAGTTAGCATTTTTTATCTGATAACAATTTTGTAAGATCTAGGGCTTTCCATCAATTTGCGTGGAGAGTAAACATGCACATTTTTGAGCAAAGGTGCAATAATATGAGAGCAGAACATCTAGAAATGGATGAGACCTCCATTCAAAATCTAATAAAGGAACAAATGGTGCAAGAGTTCCAAAATATAACCCCTGATGAGGGAAGACAGATGGTAAAAAATGGTAATGTTTTATTATTGCCCAATTGGGACATTGCTGACGCATTAATTTTTAATTCTGTTTCAAATAATTTAGGACTCCAGGATCCAAATAAAGGGGAATTCTTGGGTACAACATTCAGCAATGATCAAGCTACCCTTGTTATGTGGTCCCTGAGAAGAGGATCCAGAATTACTTCATCACAGCCTGATGATTCAAGATTAACAGGGAGTATCATTGTAAGAAGAGTTGCTGACACTTCAAATGTACAGGCAGCCCACATGAATGTGGATTATTCTAAATTTTCCCTGGCTACTGCAGAAAGAGAAGAGAGGAAAATGATTGATATGCATAATAAATATGAAATAGTGGTGGAAGCCTATAACCAAGAGGTAAAAAGGAGAATTGAGTTAGAAAATAGGGTATCTCAATTAGAAAAGGTACTTGGAAAGAGAAAAGTGGGAGAATCCAGTACACTAAGAATTGCATATCCCCCTCAGTCATCTGTGGGATTAACCCCTATTATTGAGATACATGACACCCCTGAAAGACCCCAATTCTATACTGCAGAGGAATTTGAAGCAGAAAAAACCAAATTACATGAGTGGCAGATAGAATTTAGAAATCAGCAGGAAGAGAAATGGAGGCAGGGTGTGACATACTTGAGGGATAAAATACAATGGTCAAATTTTTATGATCAGTTGACAAGGATTGTAACCCTCATGGATGAGTTAAATAAAGAAAAGAATGGACTAGATTCTCTTGCACAGAAGTGGAGATAGAGAAATAATGATGTTACAATTATTTGTATATCTACAGTTCAAATGCCTTATCATCAGGTTGAGAGGAATTTTGATTTATTGAATCAATTAGATAATTTTGAAAATAAAAAAGATTCTTTACAGAGGAAATTGATACTCTATTTTTCAAGATATCTTGCTAAAAAATTCACCCTATTTCCTTGTGCCTTAGAATCTGTTGATACAGTAAAAGAAAAAGACAAATGAAAAAAGGAAATGGATGAATTATTCAATAACAGAATAACAAACATCATCAGTGAGACTGGCCATTGGTTTTGGGCAAAGACAAATGAAGAGCTGGTAAAAATACAATTATATTATGCTGATATAAGAAAAGAATTCGATGATTTAGAAGAAAATGCCAATTCTTTAATAAAGATACAAAGAGAAACCCTAAGTTTTGATTGGCCAGATGATGATACTTTTAACAGATGGAAAGATCAGTTTAGTGAACAGATGTCAGGAGACGATGACGAGGAAGATGTAAGAGTAATAGTTACTTTTGTAGTCAGCAATGATGACATAGAAAATCCCCAGGTTAAAGTGAGTTTGCATGTAACAGAAGATGATACATCACTTACAGACCTTATGGGTATGTACTCTGAAGATGAGGAATGATTGTTAGAGCAGATCATAACAACCAAGAAGCATAATAGAAAGGGACCCACCAAGAAGTGTTGCTGTAATCAATCTTTCTGTTATTCTTGTTTTTGTTTTTTAAAAGAAGGACACATGTCACCTTCTGTAGCCTGAAGCTTGTTGCATCTCACATTATTTAAGTGAGATCCCAAGGCTAAAGATGGGTCCGAATTTGGTTTTCACTAAGTATTATGCTTAGTTTTGTTTTTGGTCCAAACATTTTGGGAAAGAAATTTATAGTATACTTTCTCTGTCAAAATTTCTGAGATATGGATGAATGTAGAAAGAACTGTGCTTCTTCTCTGAAGGTTTTTTTGGGTCTTTTGTAAAGGATATACCATTTTCAAAGGAAATGAATACAAATTATGAACTGTCCCCATATCTATTCTTCTCTGAATTTTGTCTCCTTTTTAATACTGAGCTACCTTGATGTTGTGTGAGTAAAAGCTTATGCAATTGATTGCAATTTAGTAAGACTATACATCCATTTGTTATTGCTGTTAATTCAATGGATTAAATAAAGGCTTTGATGAATGTGATGAGGTTGCTTGGGTGTTAATAAGGATTTTTGAATGATAAATTCTGGCAAGAATTGCTGATGAAAATTCGTTGCAAGGCAACAAATTAGATCTAAGAATTTACTTGACTCTGAATGCCCAATGGATTAGGCACTGATCAAAAGTATTCCGGCCAAAAGAGAAGTATATTATAACTAGCTTTTTCAAAATACATCATAAAATCAATTTTCACTTATCTTTCCTGTAAGATTTTCAAAGTTGGCCAGCACTTGCCTGCATGGATTGTTTTAGCTTCATTTAGCCATTGTTGTTGGAAACATCTGCAGAGCTATAGAAGATTTCTTGGCCATATCTGTTCAAGGGATGTGTTTATCAGTTATTTACATATATGTTTGAGGATTTAGAGATGAGAATCAAAATGAAACTAAGGATAATTCTCATACAATTATTCCATCTTTGAACCATCCCCGGGTGCACCCGCCCTGGTTTTACAGAGCCAAAAGAGTAGAAAACCGTCTAAGGTTTTGTTGGAGTTGGGCCCTATTACTTTGCATATGCAAGTGATAATGAGAATTGGCTATTCTTTAGGTTGTGTATGTACTGATATCTAGGTACTAAGCCTTTTGTCGCCTAGTAGTTTTAGCACTGTTAACATCAAAATAAAACCCCAACAGATGATAAGCACAATAGATATCCAAGAATGGGTTTACATATGAGCTAGGATTAGGTAACATGATGATCTTATTGCCAAGAAGTTTTTGCAAAGTGTCATCATAAGAATTTTCCAAGGGAGCAAAAGTTCTATTAGAAGTATGTCTAGGATCTTCTTTTTGTTTCTCAAGTGAATATAATGCATTCATTTCTTCATCATTTTCTTAGTCAAAGATAGGTTTATCATGATATTTTGGCCTAGGCTCAAAGGAGGTATCACTTGCTTGTCCTCTAAAGAGGTCTTTAGATCTAGAAGATGAAGACATTTGATGTCTTGAAGTAGAGCATGTAGACCTAGAAGAAGAGGATGACCTCAAAGAAGGTGACTCAAATTCATGTAAAGACCTTAAGGAAGATTCATGTAATGATTCAATCTTCTCCTCTAACCTTTTCTCAAGTTTAGACTTCATTTCTGTCATGCGTTTAGAGAGATGAAGGTAAGAAAGATCATTTTTCTCTTCTAGTTCTTTGTATTGCGCATATAGATCTTGAAACTCTTTAGCGGCATGGAGGATATCATGAGCATCTAGATTTGGTTGAGGTTTGGTAGCACAAGGTTTAGATCCCATAGTTTTAGATGCAAAGCCAAGCATAAAAGAGCCTAGAATATAACTTGATGTTGAAACTATAGGAGGTAGAGTGTTCACTTGCCAAGATAGTAGAGAGAGATTAAAGTGACTTGTCAAACAATATGTCCAAGAAATTATGACATGAATGACTCAAGTCAATAGCTAGGCAAGATGCCCAAATAGCCAAATAGATTGAGCAAGCAAGGTGACAAGTGAACAACTCTCCAACCCAAGAGTGTAGTCAAGAAATCAAGGAAACCATTTTAGCAAAAATATAACTAGCAAGTGGACATAGGCCATGAAGATAGAAAGACCAAGAGTATCAAGACCAAAGAGTTACTTTAAGCATGTTCAAAAATTAGTGACATAGCAAATCAAAGTCAAATGATGAGACTCCCCTTAGCAAGCAACACAAGAAAAATGTTAAGACTTGATGTTTTGACTTGGTTGATAAAGTTTGACAATAGTTGATAGCATAGCAAGTTTGATGTTCAAAAGCAATTTCTTTCCAAGAAAGATAGTGACACATGGAGTGGTCTTCAAACAATCAAGCAAGGGACAAAGAAACCTTGCATGATACAAGCATATGTGAGGTCTTAAAAGAAAGCCGTATAACTATCATCATTTGTATGTTCAAAAGATTTTCACAAGTCTAGCACATTCAAGAACACATCAAGCAATATATACCTAGAAGTCATGGTTCATTACTCAACAACTTGGCCCACACTTGATGCTCCTTTTCCTCACACCAAGTGGTTTCCCACAAGAGATATTGGCTTTGTCATGGAAGTTCCATAAGCACAACCAAGAGAACACATATGGTGAGTGTAAAATCTTGAGGTGATCCGGTAGTCCACTAGGATCGATCCTTGCACCAAGAAGTTGAGTGGCTAAAAAAGGGTAGTTACTAACTTAGGGTGTTTAGATAGGGCTTCCGTTTATAGTGTTCCTCTTGCTCCTAATTATGGGACACCTCACCTTGCAATGAGTAACCGATCTTGCGATCACAAGAGTACCTTAAGCATTCTTGTCTAGTGATCTCCCTATTATCAAAATCCCATAAGTGATTACACTAGGCGAAGATAAACACTACGTCTACCAAGGTTTTGTGTTCTTGATAGCCTTGAGTTTATAGTGGGTTGGAAGAGCTGGGTAATTTACTTGTCCCCACTTGGTTCGTTCCTCTCAGGTTGTCCGAGAGCAGGCCCTCTAAAAGATCCTAACTACCACAAAATAGATCCACTCTCAAGGGTCAAGATTTCTGATTCATCTCAAGGGTGAAGAGCATACTTTCCTACCTTGATTGCTTCCCCCAAACACACCAAGAAGATTCAATTGCCTCTTACTCTTGAAACCAAATGGTAAGTCAAGATTTCTGATTCACCACAAGGGTGAAGAGAATACTCTCCTATCACCAAAAGATCCCAATTGTAAGTTTTAATGTGCCTAAAAATAAAAAACTAGTATATGCCACAAATGTAAAAGTAAAGAACAAGAAAAATTGAGTTTTTATGCATTGGGCAGCCCTGCAAACAATCATTAGTAGCCCTTGTGCATTTGAAGCTTTGACATGTGTTCTTTTTATGCAATGTTTCAATATTTTTCATAAGGATGGCAACCTGCAATCACAACTTGTTAGCACCACAAGTTAGTGTAAAATAACATAAAAATATACAATAAAAAGTGGTTAGTTGCCTCAAAAATCCAATTTATCTTTCAACCAAGTGCATGCAAAGAAAGTGCAAGTTAATCACAAATGCTCTCATTTTTACTCTTTGATTTTGACCTAGTCAACAAGATTGGACTTTTTTGCTATGATTTCAGATTCAAAAATAGAAATGAAAAGAAGAGACCCCAAATAAAAATCAAATATATTTCCAAAAATGCAAGAAATTCAAAAAAATTTCTTCATTTTCTCCCTAGAGATCAATTTTGTCAAAACAGGCCAGATTTATCAAATTGAGCTTTTGATCCCTAATACAACCTCAAAAGTCAAAATAAAAAGAGAGTACCCCTCTTAGAATTCAAAAAGATTTTCTAAAATATAAGTTTTTCCAAAAAATACGCTGATTTGCAATCAAAAATGACTTTTTATGAAAAACAAAGAAAAAATTATAACTCTCACAAATCACGTCACAATGCTCTAAAAATTAGACTGGGACATTTTGAATACATACCCAACTTATAAAAAAAAATTTTCAATCAAAATCCAAGTGGTTTAAAAGATATGATCAAATCTTTAAACCAACTAGATTTTTAGCCTTCAAACCAATCTACTTATGGGTTGGCCTTAAAACCCAAGTGATAATTCTACAAAAGCACTTGATTATATCTAATATGCTACTGTAAAAAATTAGAGATGAAAAATAAAAGGAAATGGAGCTAAAAACTTGATTCAAGCCCTATGGTAGGCACCAAAAATGTACAGTCGAAAGTGTCCCACTCTAAATCCTTCTATCCAAATGATTCCATGAGTTTGGAATGTTCAAATGCTTGCTTAGAGCTCCTTATCCATGGAGTGCAAGAGAGTATATTTCAAGAATAAAAAAGCTCTCATATGAGCCTTAGAGATACTCTTCTTGCTAGTAAACCATGCAATGGGGGGTTCCAAAGACAAGATGCAAGAATGCAAATGTCCCAAGGAGTTCCTCAAGGATGCAATGCAAATGAAGATTAAGCTAGAATGAAATGTAAAGTGGAGCTATGCTAAAACATATATGAGAGTGTTGCAATCCAACTATTAGACTATATGATTTAAGCTACATGTAAAAATGAAAGCTAAGCTAAGCTAGAATGCCATGGATGAGAGAATGTAGATAAGAAAGAGAAGTTCTCCACAAAGTTCCAAAGAAACCTATTAGAAAACCTGCAGCATGACAATATTCAAAATGAGGATTCATTGAGAGGGAAAGCTCTCTCCCTTTTAAAGATGTATGGATGGTAGAGATCAAGATGAAGATGGTGGATGATCAACGGTGGAATTAGAAAATAGGAGTGATCCATGTGCACACACAAGTCAACCAATAGAATCTAAGTTGACTTGTCATATAAGACAAAAATCACAAAGCCTTTTCTTTTAATTGCAAAATAGAAAAAAGATTTTATGTGTGCACTCTAAGTTGGTTAGAAGAATGGGGTCTTTTATTTAATTAAAAGGGGACATGTTCTTTTAATCAAATAATGAAATTAGGATAGCATAGTCAAACTATAGGTTATAATCAAATAAATTGATTATTAGCAATTTGGTCTAGGTAAATGATTAAATTAATTTAGCCAAAATGTTGAGAAGGGGGCTAATAGTCTAGATGACCATTTTTAGGTGATTACATCAATAATGTCTATCATCATTCGTATCCCCTTTCACACCATTTCAAATCAACCTAGAACCATTTCAAATTAACTCAAAATCATATCAAATCAACCCAAAATCATATTAACTCAACAAAAAATTAGTTCTAATCAATATAAAGCATGTCAAATATCTCCAATCAATTATCATTTGTCTAACCTGAGGCATTGTCATGTCTCTTAGTACCTTGGAAATCTATCAATTTGACCTTAATACTATCATGGCTCTCAGTGCTAGCTCAAACTATCATTCACATCATCCGATCTTTGACATTGCCAAGTCTCTCAGTGTTAGATCATGGCATTATCATATTAATTTAATAACATTGATAGTGTTTTTAAATATTATTATGATCAACCCTATCAATCAATCTTGATCCTGTAGCATTTACAATGTCAGTTGAATGTTACATGTCCTTAATCCATGTAATTTTTCCTTGGCATGCTATCAATCTAAATAAATCAATCAATTTGACCATGGCTTCGGTCTACCCATCATCATCCTAGTCGATCCATGTTTTCATCAAAGGCTATTGTTGCATTTATTAATCAAATTGGCCAATCATCTACTAATTTTCTCTATAGGATTAAATAGTCCATAATTTAATCCTATTTCATTCCAATAATTTTTTCATCTCATGTTATTAATCATTCTTCCTAACTAACATCCTTAATTAATTAATTTTATTAGTTAATTGATTCATCATTTGCAAAGTATGGAAATTCTCAATTTCCTAGGCCACATTTTCTACCTCTAATTTAAAGATTAATAATTTCCATTTGTGTGGATGTATGGATTTTTAATTCAAAAATTCCATATAATATTTGACATAATCTTGACATCATCATGACACATGGACATCTTACATCATGGATTCTATCCTTACACTTGGCTAAGAATTGTCATAATCCATATATTCTCATTCCTTACACAAATCTATATTTAGCAATCATCATCATAAATTCTTGTCTTTAAGTGGCTTTGAGGTGTCACATGACATGTCATAGATCCTCCACCATTTTTAGCCATGTTGAATTCTATGTGTCATATAATCCTAAATTTGGAATCTTATGTCATATGTGTCATGGAATCTCTTTTCAAGTTACATATCCAAGGTGACAAGTCCAATGCTCTCCTCTTGCATGATGGATATAAATTGAGCATTCTTCCTCTCATTTTAGGTTTGTCAAGTCCCTTGATTCTTAGTCCTTTAAGTCCCTTGATTCTAAGTCCCTTGGTTTTATCTCTCAAGCTTAAAATCACTCTTATAGTATTCTCATAGCATTATCATATCATAGGCTTTTTCTTTTCAATTTTGTGTACTATAGGCAATTGGAGCTACATCATATGGAGAAGAAAGAAGGACATGGGAGCAACAAATGAAAGAGCAAGTTTTACTTTATGTTACTTTTTTTTTTTTTTGGCTTTCATGGTAGACTAGAGGGTATGCATATATGTCTATTGAGTTTGTGATTTTCTCATAGTATGTTAGATATTAGCCCATTTTCTAGTCTTACAATATCCTCCCATAGATTCTCTAAAATAGTTAATGGCTAATATAACCTTGTATTCTAATTTAATTCTTTTTTCATATAACATACTCTAAAAATTTGTAAAAATTAACAAAACATAGGATGGAGAACAAAGTGAGAAAAGTTAGTATAGGAAATTTAATTTTTTAGTATAGATGGGTACTCACAGAACCTACAAAAAGACCCTAGAAAAGAGAGCATCAATCAAAAGGTATGGGTAAAGGAAAGTATTAATCCAAAAATACCCTTGGTTTGAGTAGTCAGTGGAGTGGGATCTTCTCCTAATCCTATTCTACCATAGGGTTCAATGACAATCTCCAATCCTTGGAATTCTCTTTTTGGAGTCAAACCTTCTGAGAAATACAAATTCTCCAAGTTCAAAGATATTTCTTATCAATAGGAAGTAAAATTATCCATTTCTATACTAGATTTTCTTATTGATTATAATATCAGGCTTATGGTGCTAACTCTAGTAGGAAAATTTGTAGGTCCTAGACCTAACATTGATTTTGTTATGATCTTTGCTAAAATGAATTAGGATCTTAAAGGCCAAGTGTAGGTATATGTTATGGCAAAATTTTTCCTTTCTTTTTCCTTTCCCTATCATGAAGATTTCACCAAATCTTATGTACATGAATATTTCACCAAATCTTATGTACAGGCCCATGGGTGATAATTAAGTCCACTCTAGTTGTCTAAAAAAGGTCTCTTATTCTATATTTGAATGATTCTATTTTTTTTCAAGATCCTATTTGGGTTCTTCTTCCCATTCTCTTGTAATAATTATAATATGAGGATATTTTTAAGGGATTGATAGATATTTTGGTGAGCTCCTCTATATTGAACCTCTTATGACATCTTATAGGAGACTTACCTTGCTAGAGTCTGTGTCAGGGTGGAGTAGGGTAAGGATATGCCTAAGATTATTGAGATTAATTTTAATCTTGGGAAATGGATTCAAAATATTGATTATGAGATCTTTCCTTTTTCTTTATTATTTGTATGAAAGAGGGTCATATTGCAAAGGCTTGCTTGTCTTTCATTGAAAAAGAGAAGGCGAGAAAGACTTACAAGAAATATTGGAAGAAAAAAGGGAAGGAGACTAATAAGGAAAGTTAGGAGACTGGTTACAACATCAAGGATGATAATGCTCCTTTAGACAAGGTTTCCCCTTTGTTGAACTAGAGCCTAATCCACAATAATACAAAATATCCCATAGAAGCAAGCTCTATACCCTCAAATGGAGTTTGCAAAATTCATAATAAGGAGAAGGTGGAAGATTCTTAATAGAATGAGAAGACTTATTATACCAAGGTTGATAAATAAAAGGTTATTATCTTGAGAGAAGACACTTCAAAATTGATGTAGACTAATTAGGATAATGTTTTTGTCATTCGAGACACTTTCTAGGACCATAATTTGGATGAAGGGGAAATTCAAACATCTAAAAATACTTTGGGGAGAGTTTCCTCAGATGCCCATCACTTCAAAGATTTGAAACAATATAATATCTTAGGGGATTTTGATGTTCTTATCTCAGACTCCTTGATGACCAGTGATAAGGAACTATTCTAAGAGTCTCCCCTAGAAGGAGACTTGAAACATGTCATAGAGAAATGTCAGGGCCTAGAAACCTCAACAGAGGAGAAAGAGGACACCTCATCTTCAAAGAAAACTAAAATATAAAAATATAAAAATAATAATAGGAGTGTTTTTAAAACTATCATAGTGTTGAACAAAAGTGAGAATAAGGCTAATATGGGTGCTAAGATGAAAATGCTAGGTAGGAAGAAATTGAACCTCTTAAGAGGGGAAGAAGAAATCAAGAAGATTGTGGATGGTGCTTAGAGGACCATATAGGAATCTCCCAATAAAAAATAAAGGTGATAACCTAGGATATTTGTGGAATGGACCACACAAATAGAATTCTATAAAGAATTTAACTAGAGATCATATACCAGATACAATTCTTATCCTAGAATTAAAATGTCAAAATAAAAAGTGGAAAGCTTGAAATTTTATTAAAAATATTTAGTGGTAGGTTCTAGCTTTGATGGAGCTCCTGGTGGCCTAGTAGTCCTATGAAAATAATCTAATATTAAGGGAATAGTTTGTACAAGTCAAGTAATGTCATATTAATTAATTTTTTGAGCCTTAAAGATGGAACTATCTAGACTATTACTACTGTGTATTCTCCTAACTCCTAAGAGAGGTAGACTAAAATAATGAATAGAATAAGCTAGGTTTGTACCACTTTCCCACATAAAAGGTGGATTGTAATGGGAGAATTTAATACCCCTTTGAGAGAGGAGGATAAAGGGAACATTTATGAAACTCATTTAGATATTAGGATTGATCTTATGCATTTAATTAATAACATAGATCTTATGGATGTGTAATTACAAGGGGAAACTTTTGTACTTGGTCTAATAGAAGAATAGGAGAGGAACTCATCTAGGAAAAATTAGATGTGGCCCTCATGCATTTTATCAATAACATAGATCTTATGGATGTGTAATTACAAGGGGAAACATTTACATGGTCTAATAGAAGAATAGGAGAGGAACTCATCCAGGAAAAACTGGACATGGCCCAAACAAATAAAATGTCAAAAGAAAAAGTGGAAAGCTTGAAATTTTCTTTAAAAAATTTAGTGGTAGGATCTAGCTTTGATGGAGCTCCTAGTGGTCTAGTAGACCTATGGAAATAATCCAATATTAAAGGGAGAAGTTTGTATGAGGAAAGTAATGTCCTATTCATTAATTTTTTGAATCTTAAGGATGGAACTATCTAGACTATTACTAATGTGTATGTTCCTAACCCTAAGAGAGGTATACTAAAATAATGAATATAATAAGCTATGTCTATGCCACTATCCCACATAAAAGGTGGATTGTAATGGGAGACTTTAACATCCCTTTGATAGAGGAGGAGAAAGGGCACAATTATGCAACTCATTTGGATAGTAGGATTGATCTTATGAATTTTATTAATACAATAGATCTTATGGATGTGTAATTACAAGGGGAAACTTTTACCTAATCTAATAGAAGAATAGGAGAGGGACTCATGCAAGAAAATTTAGACATGAATCTTATCTCCATGGATTAGTTTCATCTTATGGTTCTATTTTGGCTCAAGAGAGATGCAAATTTGATCACTCTCCTATATACTTTATCTTAGAGTCCTTGGGTTTTAAAAGGAAATTACCTTTTAGATTTGAAAAAATGTTGCTTATCCCCTTTTATCTTTATAAGGCCATACAAGAATGGTGGAACATCAATATTAAAGGGACTAGTATACTTAGAGTAGCTAAGATGCTCCAAAATGAAAATTCAAAATTATAAACTAGAATAAGACTAATTTTGGTAATATCTTTTAGACTAAATCCACCACCTTAATGGAGATCAACTAGACTCTAAAGAAGTTTCAACATGAGGGAAATGATGATGAAATATTTTCAAAGGAGAAGGATATCTTGGTTGAGTACCATAATTAAATTAGTAAGAAGGAAGTGCTCTAGAAATAGATATTGAGATCTATGTGGCTTAAGGAGGGTGATAGAAATACAATAACATTTAATCTCACTATCCTCAAACACATGACTACTAGTAGAATATCCGAACTCACAAAGGGAACTAATATTTTATGGGAAGAAGATGAGATTTGTTAGGAGAATAAATAGTTCTTCTTTAATTTACTCTCTACTGATGCTAGCCTTTCTTCTCATGACCAGGATAATCTCCTTAGATATATTCCTTCTATGATTTCTCTAGAACAAAATCACTCGATCTAGATATCCTGAAGGCTAAGGAAATTGAAGAGGCCCTCTTCTTGTTTGAAGATGACAAGGCTCCTAGCCCTAATGGATTCCCATGTTCTTCTTTCATGCATTCTAATATATTATCAAGGTGGATGTCATAAAGTGATTCAAGAATTCCATGGATGCAAGAGAATTCTTAAACATATCAACGCTATTTTTTTTTTGATCGTGAAGGTCACTGAGGCTAAATCTATGTAAATTTTTTGGCCTATTAGTCTATACAACTCATTTTACAAAATCATATTTAGGGTACTTACTATAATAACCCAAAAATGGTCATCTATACTATTAGCCCCCTTCTCATCATTTTTACTAAAAATTAAATCTTTTATCTACATCAAATCTCTAAAATATTAATTTATTTGATTTTACCCTATAATCTAACCACTTTATTCTAAGTTAGTATTTAATTAAAAGGAACATGTTCCTCTTTAATTAAATAAATTCCCCTTTTATTTCCTATACTAAGTTGCACACATAAAGTCATTTTACCATTTTAAAAATAAAAGAAAAATAATTTTACCTTGGATAGGATTTTGGTAAAGTTTGGTTGGCTTAGAATCAAGTTTGAATGTCTAACTCAAAAAAGTTGTAAAAGTTGCTGAAAAATTGTCAGTGTTGTCATTGACAACATTTCTTACATAGGAGAAATTTAATATTTTGGGTTTCATAATTTTCTGAAACCATTGGTATTAGACCTTGGTCAACTAGTTAAGGCCAAACTTTCCCTATTGATGGGGTTAGCTTATTTGCAAAGGTGAGAGTGTATGGACTATATCAGAGCAATACCAATGACAAATCCCATTTTGTAAAGATTTGGGCATTTTAATGGATTGAAATTAGGAATATAGTGATTGGAAGTGCTAGGTTAATTCATCTTAAGATTTTGTGTGGTATTAGATTCCAATCTTGTGGGTTTCTAGTTAGTTATAAAAATTATTCAATTTTTTGCCTACCAATTCACCTAAATCAAGCAATTAGCAAAGATGGGCTCATAGATCCTCTTCCCACCATGGAATCTACATGGGATCTTGGGATTAGGGAAATGACTCCATGTACATGTTATACAATGAAGGAGGGACCTTGGAAAACAAGGGAGAAATTTTTAAGGTGATGCGCTAGGTGAGCCAAAGTTGCATGGCTAGGGATCACAATGGATTACATAAGTGTTAAGGAGGATTGAAAGCATAGATAGCTTCAATCAAATAATGGAGATGCATAGAAGAATGAGCACAAAAGTCCCAAAACTAGTGGGAAGTGTTGATGAAATATTTTAGGAGGGAAAAGTGATTTTTTTGCTAGGTAGGGTTGAAAAGCCTTAAACCCTTATTTTTACGAATATTTATAGGTTGTACTATATGGACAATTTGGGAGCCATAGATCTAGGAAATATTTTAGGTCTCTAAAAAGGGTGTCTAGATCAATATTTTGTTTCCCTTGTTAAGAACTTTTTGAAGTTATTCAATATCGTCATCAAGGGCAAGGCTAATTGCTTATTGCCCTGTTTGGGAAGCATCTATTGTGTTTTTGTGAACTCGATTAAGGTTCTAATCTAAAATTAGGTTTTAGGCCTTGGAAATGATTCAAATGACCTTCTAAAGGTCCATGCATATTGGAGGAATGCTTGCTGATTATTTAGAGGTAGGATGTGGAATTGGTGAAGAGGAAGCATTAAGGGCTAGTGCAAGCTTGGGAAGAAATGGATGGATTTGTAGGTCTTTTCAATTGATGTTCACTAGTTAAAAGAGGTGGGATCCCATAGTTAAGCTCCTAAGGTGAATAGGGTAGTGAGTAACCCTATTATGTTAGAAGAAAGACCTAAAATGGTCATAGACTAAGTCAGGGTAGGAGAAAGACTAGTGTTACATTAGAGTGGTATCAGAGTGAGTTAAGGATTTGGGAATCAAGTATATGTCTATAGCTACTAGGGAATCAATAGATGAGTCAAGCATGGTGAAAAATTCAAAGCAAGAAAAAGAGATTGATGAGAAAAAGGAGAAGAATAGACTCCTTGAAGAAGCCTTAAAAGAGGTAAAGATAAAGGTAGATAGTCATCGATGCAACCAAGAAAAAGGAAGAAGAAAGAAGTGATAGGGGTAAGGAGATAGTAGAGGAAGATGTTGTCCCTGAACTAGATCCTATGTTGAATGAAGAGCCTTTCTTGAAGGCCATAAAAGTCATAGGAGGGAAGGCCTTAGAAGGTGTTCCACTATTCAATGGGAAGATGGACATTGATGTAGTAATGGAGAATCACTTTGAATGTGAAGGAGTGATAGAAGCATAAAAGCTCAAGGTAGCTAAGTCAAGACTTAGAGGGTTAGCACTAACATGGTGGAAATATGTCCAAGATGAGAGGATAAGGATGGGTAAAAATCCCATAGCAAAATGGAATGAAATGGTAACCAAACTAAAGGAGAATTTCTTATTAGAGAAATATGAGATTCAAATTCACAAGAGGAGGCAAGGACTAAAGTAGAAAGATATGGATGTGGCCTCTTATACAAATGAGTTTCAAAGGTTATGTCTTGGGTCTAAAAAGAAAGAATAAGAGCTAATAAAAGTGGGCAAGCAATTGGGTGTTGTAAAATGGAACATTTAACAAGAGCTAAGTTTTTGGACACCTACTACTACTCAGAGATGTCATCAACTAGCCTTAAAGGTTGAAGACAAGAATAAGAAGAAGGGGGACTCTAAGTTAAAAGAAAAAGGTAAGGAGAGAAATTAGAGGAAATAAAGAGGAGGATATCAAGGTAGAGGTAGTGAGAAGAGGAACCAAGGGGAAACCAAACTTACTGAGAAAAGTACTAAAAGCACTCCTATAGGAGGTTATAGTAGGGGAAGGGGTAACCAAGGAGGCTCTAATAGAGGTAGAGGATTAGGAAGAAGTAATTCCTAATTTTCTAGCATGAAATTATAGAACTATGGTCAACTAGGCCATTCAACATATAGGTGTCATGATAAGCCTTTTTTGTCCAACCATGACAAGATATTGACATATACTCAAGACAATAAATCTAGTAGAAAAGAACCTAAAGTGGATCACATAGAATTAGAGAAAGGTGAAAACCTCATGTTTAGGAGAGTATTGATCAAGAAAAATCTCAAGATGAACCTAAGCATAGGAGATATTTATTTAGGATCAGATGCAAGATTCTTGGGAAGCTCTACAAGGTAGTAGTGGACTCTAGTTCTACTGACAATATAATATTAGAGGAGGAAGTTAGCAAGATAAGACTTACCAAGATACCCCATGTAAATCCCTATAAGGTAACTTAGCTCAACAAGGGTCAAAGTATTCTACTGAATAAATAAACCTAGGTTGATCAAGTTCTCAATAGCAAGGTATAAGGATTGGTTTTTATGTGACATCTTACCCATGGATATCTTCCGTCTACTGTTGGGTAGGCCTTAGTAGTTTGACAAAGGGGTAGTGTATGATGGAAAGGAAGGATATGAATCATAGTCCAAGACTCTTGGTGCATTGCTATATATTGTAAAGGAATTCATTAAGGTTCTCAAGGATGATGAGAGCCAAAGCTTTGTAGTTGTAATGAAGACCAAAGGAGATAAAAAGATAGTCAAAGAGTCACTTTCGAAAAAGATACAAGCATTTCTTGAAAATTACAAAGAGATTGTAAGTGATGGAAATCATGCCACCTTACCTCCTATAAGGGTGATGAGCCATCAACTTGAATTTGTCCCTAATGCATCCTTAATAAACAAAGAAGTATACAACCCCCTTCTAACCAAATCTTGGAAGTAGAAAGACAAGTACAAGAACACTTGGATCAAGGCTTGATCGAGAAGAGTAAAAGTCCATGTGTAGTCCCTATTGTACTAGCATCCAAGAAGAGAGAAAAGTGGAGACTTTGCATAGATTCAAGGGCCATAAGTAGGATCACAATTAGATGTAGGTTCCCTATAACTAGGAATGAGGATCTCATGGATTGTATTGAAGGGGGAATGTACTTCACAAATTTGGAATTGAAAAGTGTGTTGGTGTTTTGAAATGCTATATGTTTCAAATTACCCCAATGAGAACAAGACATATCTAGGGGTAGCTAACTCCCATCTTTAACATATCATTTCAAACACTGGACCAACTATAAGTCTTGATCCTTCTTCTATTTCAGGCTCTGCAAAACCTAGGTAGGTGGACCTCAGATTCAATCAATATGGTACTAGTGCAAAAACATATTCTTGAATCTAGTAAGTAGATTTAACCCTTAATTCTCTTGCTAACTCATGCAATGACATAAATATGTAGTAGCTAAATGCAAGATAATATAATTCATAAGTTGAGTGAGGGCATCCTTTTCAACTCTTCAACATGAAAGGGAAATACAATTGATTAACAATGTTGAACTCAACAAAACCCCAAATATGCATCAATAAGAACAAATTGATCATGTAGCTGATCAATGCCTTATCTACTGGGAAATTCCATGAATCTAATGCATGCATCTATGATATCAATGATATATTTCATACACTAAGACATTATATCTATCCTATCACTTTGTGAATCAAACATCAGTGTTCATTTAGACCTCATTCTCATGAAATATCCTTCTTAAATAATCAGTAACTCTATCAAACACATCAAGCATTTACTTGGCCCTTTGTTCCAATAGTAAAACATATCTGACATACAACCTTAAAGGGATGCAAATGAATCTTAGCTCTTTGTTCCTAAACCACATAAGACTACAAATTACTAAGATAGGAGACAAGAATCAGAATGAAACTAAAGAAATTTTGGCTTATTCGCATTCATTTCTTTGAAACAATACATTCAAATGCATGAAATCAAAATATAAAAATACCTAATAGATTTGAACTTTCTATGTTATCTTCACTACTACCATTTATACAAGAGAATTATGCTAAAGAATATGGTGTCACAATAGGAAAAACATATAAGAAACTAGAACCAATGGTCTCACAATGAAGAACTAGAACCCATAATGGTATCATAGCAATGAAACTTTTTCTTCCCCAAAAATTGAAACCTCTACAATGAGAAAGAAAGAGAATGATATAGGAGGAAGTGAATTCCTAGATCTAATCTAAAGATGACATGTGTTCACTTGAAATTCCCTCTCCTAGCAATGAAAATAATCTCTCTAATCTCTCTCTGCAACTATATTTGAAATCCTTAATGATTTTGCTTCCCAAAAGCATAAAGTGATTCAAAAAATGTGATGGAAAAATAACCACTTTTGATGCCAGATCTCAAATCAAGGCAAAGGAAAAAATCAATTCAATGGCCTCTAGAATGCAATAGAATCTTTCTAAAAAAAAAATTCCACATTCAGGCTTCAACAAGCTTTTATATTTTCCTCCTAGAAAATTTTGATGCTCAATGATGAAATCTACCCATTTTGCTGAGAATGCCCCAAAAATTACAAATTCACTTATAGATTGAACCGGTGAATAGATATGAAAAAATTAATTCCATATCTAGAAATTTTGTTTCCTCCTAGTTTCAATGGTATATTGAAGTCCATATTTTAAATAAAAATTACCCCAGTTATGCCCCTATGAAAATCTAGGCTCCAACTATATGTTTCAAGACTACACCTCAAATATTTAACCTTTTCAAAGGTTTGAACTATATTATAAATTAGACTTTATTTATAAGTTTGACCCATGTAATTTTTAAAGGAGAAAAATAAAATAATAAACCTTTTTTCCTTTTGAAATTTCCCTCTAATTTTCATCTAGGTCAAACTTGGTTTGACCATCCTCACCACGTGTTGACATGTGATTTGCTTATTTCATGCACAGTCATCAGACCCCCCAATTGGGCACCACGTGTTAGCATCTTATTGGTTCCTCAACTACCACCGAACTGCTATGTTATCACCTTGGATGCACCTACCACATCACCAGTCCACAACATGACACATCAGTGCCATCTTGCCACTACCTCACTGCCACATGTGAACTTTTTATTGGGTTGCCATGTCACTATGTTAACGTCCCTGCAACTTTGTCTTGGCGACATGGTGACCACCATTGGATCCACCATGTGTCCCAATCTAGTTTATCTATGAGATCTACCTGTCACATCGCCACCACATATTGCCACTTGTCCTTCTGTAGTTGGTTAGAATTCCACATCATAGATGAGTCACTACACACATTGCCTTCATTAGGTTTTAGGTTTTTTGACAGGTCACTTGCAAAATTTTTAACTTTCTTAGAGGTTGCCATGTTGCTACGGGTGAGATCCTCCTATTTCTCGGTGGTGACATGGTGACCACTATAAACCTCCACTTTTTTGGCATCTTTTTGGCATCTTTCCTTGTTAGTACACTTTGTCAAAATTTATTATTTTTCCTACTAGCTATCATCGACTAGGTCCCACACCATGCAACTACTTCTATCTTTACAAAAGGCATGTCTCTTTAAGATAGAATACAACTTGTGTGGGATAGTATTTAAATATTTCAAAAATTCCTCACCTAGTGAATGTGGGACAATCATTTTTCATTTCTTTTAGTTCATTCATTCCTATGCATTCCATTTACAATATCATGTGGGCTTTTACAAATATTTCTTTTCTCAATTGCATCTTCCAATACTATAGGAAACCCATCAATATTCATTTCAAAAAATCTTCTCCTACATCATCATGTGTCTACAATTTCCTTTCAAGATCTTCAAATAATTCATCCAAAAGCTTCTCACCAAAAGGAATTAAATCCTTCCCATACTTAATGTATTCATCATAAACTGAACACATCTTGTTCAACTACTAAAAATGTGTATCTGCATTGGATGAATGCATGGCTAACTCCCTAAAATGTTTTGTTGAACTTGAATCTTTTGTCCTTTTCTTTTGAACAAAATCATCCTCTTCTTGAGGCGTAAAGGGGCACCACCAAATAGGCAGATACAAAGTTGTCTTGAACAAAACTTGGCCATAATATGTTGGATAATAAAGCTTATAGCACCCATGTTGTGTGTGTATATATATATATATATATATATATATATATATATATATATATATATATAAAGATAATCCATGATCAGTTATCAAACATCAAATGGATCAAACATCCTCCACATTCCATCTTAGCTACTTTCTTTTACAAATAATTGTCTAGTGTCTAGAATAGAAGGTACCATGTGATCCAAGTTTTATGCTCTTGGTGTGTCTTTTTTACCTTTCAATGATTTCTCCTCCATAGCTTCTTTTCTTTATTAGAATTAGGAAGTCATCCTCCCTTACTCATGCATGGCCTCTCTCCTATGAATTCCTCCTTGTCATGGCTCCTCTGTCTTTGTGTGCATTTGCTCTTGACCTGCGACTCTTCCAACCACGTGTGTTCCTTTGTTATGGTGGCTTCAACTCCCTTGCCACTTAAACTCCCCTATTCATGTAACTTTAACAGTATATGAATCCTCCATTAGCCACAAAGCATGTATTGTAGAAATTAGCTTTTACTAGTAAAGGTGTCTTCTTCCTCTATTTTAGGTTCATCCCCCTCTATATGCTTTTCTTCTCTTTTTATATTTTAGGAGTGGTCAATTTTTAACATTTGTTTTGTTTCAGTAGTGGGAAAATTGAATCCCAACTACTTTAGATGTTGAGCTACTTTTCGTAATGATTTTCAAATCATGGATTTAATTAATTTCTATTGTGGGACTTGAAGGCCAATGAAGAAGTAAGTGGAGTGAATTCGACTTTCACTCACAAAGAAGAGATCAATTTATGCCAAGTGTTTTTTGTATGACTCAGATTAGAAAGAGTCAACACAGCATCTTGACTACTTTCTTCCTCTTAACATGTGGACACATCTTCTTGAGGCTAATATAGAGTGCATAGTTATTGTTCAAATAAAAATAATGACTTTAGATAGAAAATTAAAACAATAGATCACAAGTTTCAAGGGCATAAGTACTTTGAAATTCCCTCAAGATGATGCTTGGTTGAGTTATATTGATCAACCAAACTTACCTATAAATAACATGCCCACACCCTTTAAGTCTACAATAGTCTTTAATATCATATAAGAAAATAGGGAAATCATTTTATCTTTTCGCAACTTCTTTTAGCATCTTGTTCAAATTTGTGGTGGGGTCTATCATTATCACCTTAGATGTGATGGTCAAAAAATATACTTCATCACTCTAAGAAACTAGATCATTCACTTTAGCATTATTATTTTCATGTTTTGACTCCTCAAGAAATGAAGACGTAGCCACAACTTACATGTTCATACCTTCACATTTCTATTCAATCTAATGACATTAGTCGAGGCCCCAAAGTGGGTCTGACTAAAAAAAATTTCATTTTGAAACACTTGACCTTTCAAATTGATCCATTAATTACCTAATATAGATCCAAATTATAATCCATCATTGAATTTCCAATTAAAACTTATTTGATCACTTTTTTACAACTTGTCAACTTTGTGCTAGGAGGTCCTTTGACCGGTTTAAAAAACTGACCAAAACACCTGACAGAGCTCTAGAGTTGAACATATGGATTCTCTATTCAACACACTCTTACCTTGTCAAATTTTGTCTCATGAAAACATTGGGGTCAAAAGATATTGACCTCCAAAGTTGCTTACTTAAAATCACCTACAAGAAAATATTTTAGAAAACTATGAAATCACGTTCAGAATTGGCTTTGAAAACTAGGCAAACTAATACTTGGGGAGATGAAAATTGAGACATTTTTTCACTATCATGAGGAGAGTATGAATATATGATTTGAGCTCATGATGAATAATAGGATGAAAATGGTGAGCATTCAAAGTGAGCTACTCATAATTTGCAAACTGGAAACACTAACAAAAAGGTGATTTTTGCAAATGAAATGGACCTGAGAAAGTGTGCAGATGGATTCATCAAGACTTGAAAATTGGTAGAATCAAAGTATTTTTAGAGTAAAAAATAGTGGTAAAATCCATTCAATCTCACTTATCATAGATCTCAAGATATGACATCACGAATAGGTGTTCTAACAAATTTACACTTCTTGACACTAGTAAAAAGTTGCAAATTGCATTTGGAATCGCATTTGAAAAATGATCAAATGGGTTTTTCATAAGCTCAAACTTGAAATATAAAAATTATCTAACCTCTAAATTGTAATGCAAAATGAATTTTTTCATTTCAATCAACTGGGTCAAAGTTATAATGAGTCAAACAGGGCCTTCTAGAATTTTGAGCAATTCACATCAGCATGACAATAATAAATGACCAACTTTGAGGGGTTCAAAACCTAGTCAAACAAATTTGAAATGACTCAAAATCTGAAACATAGTCTCTCTAGTATGGAAACTAAATACTCCCAAAGAAGTGAGTCATGAAAAATTACTAGGTACAAGATATTCAATTGCAAACAAGGCCTCCTGTTGTTATTTTGACACTGGTGAAAATGCAGAATTGACAGTTGCTCAAAACGGGACTTCACGACATGGCTCAGAATGGAAATTTATCATCATGGAATGCATAGTTGCACTAAATGAAAGGTGTTAGAAACATTAAACATCTCGTGAGCCTTAAATGGATAGCCAAGTACATATGCATTAAAGAGTGCTTAAGGGCTAGATTTTTCAATGGTACTCAAAATCGGGGCTTAGATTTTGAGTCCCAACAAAGTGGATATCACCAAATCAAGATTAAATAAGGGGATTAATGTGAAACAACATTTACGAAAATAGATGGGTTGTATGAGTGGCTTGTGATGTCATTTGGCATCTCAAATTCTCCTAGCACATTCATGAGGTTCATGAATGAAGTTCTTAAGGACATCACTGGGAAGTTTGTGGTTGTATATCTAGATGATATACTAATATTCAACATAACCAAGGAGGAGCACATAAAACATGTGGAAGTTGTATTGTAGAGGTTACATGAGTAGAATCTTGCTATAAACCTTTAGAAATGTAACTTTTTAAAACAAGAGCTTGTATATTTGGGCTTTGTGGTGTCAAAGGGGTCCTTAAAGATGGATTAGGAGAAGGTTGCAACTATTGTCAATTGGCTACCACCTACCACATCTACTAAGGTAAGAATTTTTATTGGACTAGTCCAATTTTATTAAAAATTCATTAGGAATTTTAGTGGTATATGTGCACCTTTGTCAGATACTATTAAGCATGGAGTCAAGAGTAAGTTTAAATGGACCTTAGAAGTAGAAAAATCCTTTTGAGTTTTTGAAGAAACAAGTAACCACCCAACCTATCTTATAGCTGCCTAGTTTCTAGAAGCTCTTCACCATATAATGTGATGCAAGTGGCTTAGCAGTAGAGGGTGTTGAGTCAAGAAGGTAGGCTAGTAGCCTTATTCAATGAAAAATTAAATGAAGCCAAGAAGAAGTATTCTTCTTATGACCTAGAACTATATGCCTTAGTTCAATCTCTTATGAAATGGAGACATTATCTATTTCCCAAGGAATTTTTTGTATTTATTGATAAGATATATAAACACTCAAGAAAAGTTAAGATGCATTTGAAATGGATGAAATACCAACAAGCATTCACTTTCACAATAAAGAATAAGAAAGGGCAGATGAACAAGGTAGCATATGCATTAAGTAGGAGGTTTTTAACCATCCAAGAAGTTCAGTTATATAGTATTGGGATAGAGATTTTCAAGAACCTTTACAAGGAGGATGAAGACTTTGGAGAAATATATAAGGTATGTTCTAATTTTGAGAACCATTTCCAAAGCAAGTTCTCTAAATTTACCTTGTAGAATGGGTTACTATTTAAGGGTAACTAGCTATGTGTTCCAAGAGGATCAATGAGGGAGAACCTCATCTAAGAGAAGTACAATTAGAGCCTAAGTTGTCACTTTTGTGTGAACAAAACTCTAGAGTTAGTCCAAAGATTCTACTATTGGCCAAAAGAAGTCAAGGATGTGACTAGGGATGTTTAATAGTGCATGGTGTATATGAAAGCCAAGGGTGGAATGCATAATGTAGGTCTATATCAACCATTACTAGTCCCAAATAGGTCATGAGAGTGTGTGAGCATGGAATTCATAGTAAGTCTACCCAAGCCAAAGCAGGGATATGATAGTATTTATGTAGTGGTTGATAGATTCAACAAAATGAGGCATTTTGTTGTTGGAAATGAGAATGGATAACTAAGAGGGGGAGGGGGTGAATCAGTTACCACAAAAACATTTCACAGTCCCTTAGATGTCTAAAATCTTGATCTTAGTTACAGATTACTAAAACTTGATAATGCAAAAAATACTAATAATTAGTAAGAACTGATAACTAAAACAATTCAGCAATCATGAACACTAGAGACACCAGATTTAATGTGGAAACCCAATATGGGAAAAACCACCAAAGTAACTAGTTACTATTTTTCACTCTTCTGAAGTGAGCCCTGTTAGGAGCCAACCCTGTTAAAGGTTACAAAACACACTGTTAGGTGTGACCCTGTTAGAGGATTTAATCACCCTGGTAGGAGTGGCCTTGTTAGAGGTCTTTAGAACAATTCAACTGAACTGTTACCTTGTTAGAGGATTTACAATAAGGCTGTTAAACCCACTCTGTTAAGAGATTTGAAATCACGGCTACAATTGTTAGAAAGTAACAATGAATGATCTGAATATAATGCAACTTATCTTTGCTGATACAGATCTCTGTTCTGCTTCACTAGATCCTCTCTGATCACATAAAAGCTTTGTAGCTCCACAAGGATATCTGATCCTTCAAAAATTTGCTTGCACCTTCAAAATTCGTACATACATCTTATCCACACATGCACACTTGAATTTGCAACTTGATCTTTCATATATACCTTTTTGATTATCAAGTTAGCCTTAAATACAAGTTAAAATTATTAATAATTATACCGTGAGTCGGCTACATTCATCACATAAATCAATTTTAGCTTTAATTCCACACTTTTCAAAAATCCTTCGCTAACCAACCCAGCTCGGTAAACACTGTACCATAGTGATCTTTAGTGTTAACCAAGTGAGGCTTGGTAAGTACTGCAAATTGTGCAAAAATCCTTTGGACACCGAGTGAACTCAGTAAACACTGACTTTCCTTCGCTTACCATCCCAGCTCGGTAAATACTAACTTTTCTTCTCTCACTTTCCTAGCTCGGTAAACACTAACTTTTCTTTGCTTACCTTCCCAGCTCGGTAAATACTCTGTCACAGTTTCCTTCGATCACCGAGTGAGCTCGGTAAGTACTCAACTTCCTTCGTTAACCAAGTTAGCTCGGTAGAAGCTATCTTTACAGTGTAATATACAACAATGCTCAGTAGACTCTGTAAACTACTATGCTTACCTTCTGAGCTCAGTAGACTCTGTTTGATGACTGATATGACATTTGTGTAACATCAAAGACAACACTCAATTAACCAATTGTATCCAACAATCTCCCTCTTTGGCATTGATGGCAACACAACATGTCATAGCAGAATGAAATTTGAAAACAATCTTTCTCTTATAGTGCAGCACAATATGTCAACATAATACTTCTCCCTCTTAGATAGAAACTTCTCCCTCTTTTAGTAATCTCCCTCTGTGAAGGAATTGTATAACAGAAAGATATGACAATTTTATTCTCCCTTTACAAATGCTTACAAATTTCAGAATAGCTATTATAGTTTTACTCTGCCTCTTTGACAACACATGCCAAAGACAATACAACACAGTAAAAGCTCTTCTCATATGCCAAAAGTACTCTCAACTAGATTACAATGTACCTTATGTACAGATTCATATGCAATGACGTCAATACTCTGCTGCATCAACTTGATATATTTTCAACTTGTCATAGGTTGATGCATCACTTAAAACTTTATTTTAGTGAACTTCAGATAGGGGAGTGACCCCTAACTTACCTCTACGATAAAAGAATGTATCCTTAGGTAATGGCTTTGTGAATATGTCAAAAATTTGTTCCTTTGTATCCACATATTCTAGTCTTATCTCCTTGTCCTGCACCAATTCTCTGACAAAATGATATTTTATTGCTATGTGCTTGGTTTTGGAATGCATCACTAGATTCTTAGATATATTGATTGCACTAGTATTGTCACAGAACATAACAACTGGTTCTTTGATTTCCATCTTCATTCCTTGTAATAACTGCTTAAACCAAATAATACTTCTAGGTTCAAAATCAGCAAGTAAACAAGTATTTTTCAACTTACTTCTTGTTAGGGTTCCTTCATATTTGTCTCCAATGATCTGATCTGGTGTATGATGTCTTCTGACATATTTAGCTAATACAGGTTCTTTACCTCTTGAATGAGTTTCATTGATATTTGCTTGTGCTTCAATTTCATATTCAGGCTGTTCTGGCTTGGTTGCTTTAGACTTGGTAGACACTTGCTTGGTAGTGTCTGAATGTTGCTGTGGCTCGATTTGAACTATTTGCAACTCGGTTACTGAAGACTTAGGAGTTGAGGATTCTTGAGTGAATGATATAATTGGTATAGTATCAGGTTCAATGTAAAAAAATCTCTTGTAGTCTTCAGGTATCTTTTTGCTTTCTTCTTCTGATTTGTTTGCAAACTCATCAACTTTCACATGTGCACTTTCTATGACTTTGTGAGTGGATAGATTTAAACATCTATATGCTTTTCTTTTGCAAGAATAACCCAAAAATATTCCTTCATCACCTTTTACATCAAATTTTCCTTTTCTTGATTCTTTCAAAATATAACATTTGCTTCCAAATACTTTCAGATAACTTACATTAGATTTGTAGCCATACCATAATTCATAGGGAGTCTTGAATGAGTCCTTCTTCAACTGTACTCAATTTAAGGTATGAACTGTAGTGCTGATGGCTTCCTTCCAGTATTTGATAGCAATGTTTTTTTCTATCATTAGGGTTCTTGCACAATCCATAATGGATCTGTTTCTTCTTTCAGCTATTCCATTTTGTTCTAGAGTTCCTGTGCTGAAACTTGTCTTTTAATACCTCTTTCAATGTAGAAGTTATTGAATTCATGTGAAATGAATTCACCACCTCTGTTTGACCTTAAACATTTCAGCCTTTTCCCTATTTCTTTTTCAACTCTTGCCAAATACATTTTGAATTTCTCAAATGCTTCTAATTTATTCCTTAGATACATGACAGTCATCATTCTTGAATAGTCATCAACAAAAAGAATGAAAAAATTTTCTCTAGTATAGCTTTCTATTCCAATGGGTTCACATAAATCAGTATGCACAATTTCTAATATATCTTCAGACTGATAGTTTTTACCTTTAAAACTAGTTTTTCCCATTTTACCAATCTGACAATTCTTGCATAGACCAACCTCAGGTTTCTTAATTTTAGGAATGCCTCTTACTTTTTTGAATTTGCTTATTTTTACCAAATTATCAAAATTGACATGACACAACCTTTTATGCCATAACCAACTCTCTTCAATTTGAGCAATAAAACATGAGCATTCACCAAGTTCTAGATAGAACAAGTTACGTTTAGTTTGGATGCCAGATCCTATCAGTTTTCCTTTCTCATTCAACAGTCTCGCCTTTCCATGCATGAATTCTACCTTGAATCCAGTATTTAGTAACTGTGCAACACTTAGAAGATTATGTTTGAGACCTTCAACCCAGTAGGCATTATTACATATAAGTTCTTTGGATAGACAGATTCTTCCTCTTCCTTTTATGAAACGAGGTTCATTATTACCAAACCTCACACTGCCACCATCATAGTCTTCAAACTGATCAAACTTAGTTTTATCACCAGTCATATGATGTGAGCAACCACTGTCTATAATCCATGTATCATTCTTACTTACATGAGAGATAAGAGCCATTTTATCTTCGTCATCACTATCAGAGTCATCTTTAACATCAATATAAACAATTTCATCCTCACTATTATCAGAATCCTTAGAATTTTCAGCCATGAAACATGATTTCTTACCTTTGTTGTTGGATGATTTAAAGTCTTTCTTGCCATTCCATTTGTGATCTTTCTTTTCATCATTGTTTTGCTTGTTTGGGCACCTTGCTGCAATATGACCAATTTCATCACAGGAAAAATAGATTAGAGGAACTTTACCTTTGTATTTTCCTCTGCCTCTAGAATATTTCTTGGCTAGTAGAGCTTCAATCACTTCGAGATCACTATCTGAACTTTGGCTTGATTCATTTTCACTTTCTGACTATGATTCTATCTTCTTTTTGCTTTTCTCTTTGAGTGAGAGCTTGGCTTGAAATGCTGATTCAATGTTTTTGGAGGCTGAAACATAGTTGTCAAAGTTATCTAGTTCAAATGCAGTTAGTCTTCCGACTATGGCCTCAAGATTTATCTTATGATTTGCTTCACACCTTCTTTCCTGTATTGCAGAGACTCTGATTGCATAAACGGGAAGCAAGGTTCTGAGAACTTTGCTTACAACTATTTCTCCTTTGATGTCACCTCCAGCTGCCCTGATTGCACTTACACATGCTTTAAATCTTTCAACATACTTTGAAATGTTTTCATCCTCTCTCATCCTCATTTGATGAAATTGTCCTCTTAGACTTTTTACTTTTGCTCTTCTCACATTATCATCCCCTCCATAGATCTCCTTTAGCTTGTTCCACATGTCAAAGGCAGTTTTGCAGTCCTTAATGTCATCAAATTCTTCATAGCTAAGAGCAGATGCTATGTCTATCATCATATTGTTGTGAGTCTTCTTTTCAGCAATATCATTAACTAACAATGTGCCAGAAGGTTCTTCATATTTTTCTTCAAGGTATTTCAATCCAGTATCACCAATAGTAGCCAGATGAAGTTTCATCAATTCTTGCCATGATGAGAAGTTATCTCTGTTAAGTTTTGGAATTTCTCTTTTGTAAGACATCTTGATCTTTGGCTTAGAACCTTGAAATCCTTTCTTGTAAGCACCAAAAAGCTCTGATACCAATTGTTGGAAATGAGAATGGAGTAACTGAGAGGGGGAGGGGGTGAATCAGTTACCACAAAAACATTTCATAGTCCCTTAGATGTCTAAAATCTTGATCTTAGTTATAGATTACTGAAACTTAATAATGCAGCAAATACTAATAATTATTAAGAACTGATAACCAAAACAATTCAGCAATCATGAACACTAGAGACACCAGATTTAACGTGGAAACCCAATATGGGAAAAACCACCAATATAACTAGTTACTATTTTTCACTCTTCTGAAGTGAGCCGTGTTAGGAGCCAACCCTGTTAAAGGTTACAAAACACACTGTTAGGTGTGACCTTGTTAGAGGATTTAATCACCCTGTTAGGAGTGGCCTTGTTAGAGGTCTTTAGAACAATTCAACTGAACTGTTACCTTGTTAGAGGATTTACAATAAGGCTGTTAAACCCACTCTGTTAAGAGATTTAAAATCATGGCTACAATTGTTAGAAAGTAACAATGAATGATCTGAATATAATGCAACTTATCTTTGCTGATACAGATCTCTGTTCTGCTTCACTAGATCCTCTCTGATCACATAAAAGCTTTGTAGCTCCACAAGGATATCTGATCCTTCAAAAATTTGCTTGCACCTTCACAATTCGCACATACAACTTATCCACACATGCACACTTGAATTCGCAACTTGATCCTTCATATATACCTTTTTGATTATCAAGTCAGCCTTAAATAAAAGTTAAAATTATTAATAATTATACTGTGAGTTGGCTACATTCATCACATAAATCAATTTTAGCTTTAATTCCACACTTTTCAAAAATCCTTCACTAACCAACCCAGCTCAGTAAACACTATACCATAATGATCTTTAGTGTTAACCAAGTGAGGCTTGGTAAGCACTGTGAATTGTGCAAAAATCCTTTGGACACCAAGTGAACTCGGTAAACACTGACTTTCCTTCGCTTACCTTCCCAGCCCGGTAAACACTAACTTTTCTTTGCTTACCTTCCCAGCTCGGTAAACACTAACTTTTCTTCGCTTACCTTCCCAGCTCAGTAAATACTCTGTCACAGTTTCCTTCGATCACCGAGTGAGCTCGATAAGTACTCAACTTCCTTCATTAACCAAGTTAGCTTGGTAGAAGCTATCTTTACAGTGTAATATACAACAACGCTTGGTAGACTCTGTAAACTACTATGCTTACCTTCTGAGCTCGGTAGACTCTGTTTGATGACTGATATGACATTTGTGTAACATCAAAGACAACACTCAATTAACCAATTGTATCCAAAATTTGTACCATGAAAGACTACTAATGATGCTAGCCACATTGCACATCTATTTTTTAAGGAGGTTGTGAGAATTCATGGACTTCCATTGAGTATTACTTCAGATAGGAATGTGAAGTTCATGAGCCATTTTTGGAAGACCTTGTGGAGAAGACTTGCTACAAATCTCTCATTTGGTTCAGCCTACCATCATCAAATAGATGGCCAGATTGAGGTGCTTAATAGAGTGTTAGGTAATATCTTGAGATGTCTAACTAAAGAATATGGGAAAACATGGGATGTTATCATTCCTCATGTAGAATATTCTTAAAATGATAGTAAGAATAGAACCACAAGTAGGATCCCATTTAAAATTGTGTATGGGATACATCCAAGGGGTGTATGTGAGTTGAGAGATCTTGGAGGCATGGAATATAAGAGTGGACAAGATGAGGACTTCACTAAAAATATGAAATAAATTTGAGAGAAGGTGAAGAAGACTATCCAAGAAAAAACATAAAAGTTGAAAGCCAAGGTAGATGAGAATAGGAGAGACATTTAGTTTTCTATAGGAGATTATGTGATGTTGCACTTGAACAAATCAAGATTATAGAAAGGTGTGCCAACCAAAATATAGATGAAGAGAAAGGGACCTTGTAAAATCATAGAAAAATATGGAGCCAATGCCTATAAGGTTGATTTTCCATTAGATTTTGATGTTTATCCTATTTTCAATGTGTAAGATTTGGTTCAATTCAAAGGTCCATTGCCTAATATTTCTCACAAAATCCAGGGAGTCAAATTGACCTAGGCCCTACTATGGTGCATTTACCAAAAAAATTGGAAACTAAGAAGGTGTTGGAGTCCAAAGTCAAGAAAGCTACTAGGAATTAGATTTATATGGAAAATCTCATCAAGTGGAGACAAAAACTAGATTTAGAAGCATCTTGGATTACTAAGGCAGACTTCAACAAAGTGGGCATCTCCAAAGACATCTTGTCCACAAAACTGACATAGTTTTTCTTTGTGGGGGAGAATGGTGCAGGGAGACCTCGGTAGGGCTGATGGAAGACCTAGGGTTCCTAAGTTACTTTTTTTTGTAGTGGTACTAGCCACACCACTAGGGTAATAAAGGGACTATTTTGATCCTAAGTTAAGGTGTGTTGGAATAGGAAGCTTTGAGAGGTCTTAGTTTCCATTAGTTGCAAGTATCCCCTTACTAGGTCAAAAAGGGTATTTTTTTGATTTTGGTTGAAATTTGACCAAGAAAGGGACTTAATGTCATTTTTCAATGTTTTAAAACCTTAGATAGGCTTTTGGTAAAGTTTGGTGGCTTAGAATCAAGTTTTATTGTCTAACTCAAAAAAGTTGTAAAAGTTGTTGAAAAGTTGTTACTGTACATTGACAACATTTTCTTTCATAGGAGAAAATCCATATTTTGGGTTTCATAATTGTCTCAAACAATTAATATTAGACCTTGGTAACCTATTTAATGCTATACTTGATCTATTTATGGGGTTGGCTTATTTTCAAAGGTGTGTGTACTAACTGTAAGAGAGTAATAATAGTGATTATTCTTATTTTCTAAAGATTTTGGCATTTTAATGGATTGAAATTAGGAATTTAGTTTTTAGAAGTGTTAGGGTGATTCATCTTAAGATTTTTTGTGGTATTAGAATGCAATTTTGTGGGTTTCTAGTTAGTTGTAAAAATTATTTCTTTTATGCTTGCCTGTTGTCCTGAATCAAGCAACTGGCAAAGATGGGGTCATAGATCCTCTTCCCATTATAAAGCATGGGACCTTGGAATTAGGGATATGAATCCATGTAAATATTTTATAGTGGAGGGGCCCTAGAAAGAAATGAAGGCATTTTTAAGGTGATGCCCTAGGTGAGCCAAATTTGCATGGCTGGGGATCATAGTGGATTATAGAAGTGTTAAGGAGGATTGAAGGAAAAGATAGCTTCAATCAAAGCTTAGAGAAACATAGAAACATGAGAATAGAAGTCCCAAACCAAATGGGAAGTGTTTATGAAAGATTTAGGAGGGAAAAGTGAAGTTTTTCTAGGATGGTTTGAAAAGCCTTACAACCTTGTTTTTAGGCATATTTATAGATTGTACTTTATAGATAGTTTGAGGGCCATAGACCTAGGAAATATTTTAGGTCTCTGAAAAGGGTTATTGGATTAATAATTAGTTTCCCTCTTTGTTAAGGACTCTTTTAAGTTATTGAATATTTTCATCAAGGGTAGGGCTAATTTCTTGTAGCCCTATTTGGGAAGCATCTATTGTGTTTTTGTGAACTTGATTAGGGTTCTAATCTCAAAACTTGTTTTAGGTCATAGAAAGGATTTGAATGAACTTATAAAGGTCCATACCTATTGGAGGAATTCCTATGAATTAGTTGGAAGTAGGATGTGGAATTGGTGAAGAGGAAGCATTGAGGGCTAGTGCTAGCATGGGAAGAAATTGATGGACTTTTAGTTCTTTTCAATTGATGTTCACTAGTTGAAGCAGGCAAGAACTGCTAAGGAGAATAGGGTAGTGAGTAACCCTATTAGGTCTAGAGAAAGACCTAAAGTGGCCCTAGAGTGAGTTAGGGTAGGAGAAAGACTAGTGTTACATCATTAATCTCATATTACATTTTCCTAGTTTCTTTTATGCAATATAGTAGTACATTTACCTTAATTAGGAGGCTTGTAACAATCTCATATTGTAAGTTACTTTGAATTCTTTCCGTTTCATATAGTTTAGTTACATTATTGCATAGTATTTCATGATAGTTCCTAGACAATAACATCCTTTCTCTTGTCTTAGAATCTCCCATTTCATGGTGTGCTTTCAAGGGGATGCATTTCTTAGGTTTAGCTAGGAGCCATCTTATTTTTATTTGCATTCCTTTGCACTATGACTATGGATCTCTAGGTTGACATTCAAGGCTCTTAATGCATGAGATCTCTCTAGTAGAAAAACTTAGAGAAGTGCACATTTATGTGGGTACATTTTTGGGGCCAATGTGGAGCATAACAACTCTATTTTTCCTTTCTTTTCACATTTTTATCGCTTCTTTACTTGTTTTTGCATATTTTTCTTTTTTGGTGTTAGAGTTATCATACGATACTTTTCCAATATTGCATGATATTTTTTCCTATACTCATATGATTATTTAAATCAGTTAAAATTATCACACACTATACAAAACTCTATCGCATCATTGTTTTGCAAAATATTGCACCCAATGACACAAAGTATCACACATGTAAAAAGTATTGCCTGAATATATAGTGAGGTGTCGTATGATATTTATGCAAGAGAAAATATTGTTTTGTTTAGAACAAAAGGATATTTCAGTTTTGATTAACATTTTGAGTCCTTGAAACACCTCCTTTTCAGGTTTTCTAGTTTATCAGTTGTATAACTAATGATTTGTAGTTTTATTACATTTTTTCTCTAACCCCGTTGATGTACTAACTCATTTCTTTTTGTAGGGTTTCCAAAGTTTCTTAGTAAATTTATTATTAAAAGAATGCTTATCAAAGACTATTTTCTAAAATGGGATACCAATATTTTTGTAAGGTTTCCCAATGAAAAAAAACAAAAACAAACCCAGTGTGCTTGATATTTTACTTTATTTCTATGTGTTGCATATACTAGTTATTTTATTTCCTAGGCACATAAAACTTGCGAGTAGGTCTCATTGATGGTAGGAGAGTATTCTCTTTAGCCTTGTGGTGAATCAGAAATATTGACCCTTCATTGAGTCTTTAAAGTGAGTGGTATATTCCACTTTTTAGTTGTCTTAATTAATCTTCTTAGTGTGTTTGTGGGAAGCACTAAGAATAGGAGAGTATGCTCTTCACCCTTTGGGTGAATTAGAAATATTGACCTCTTGGTGTGGATCCATTTTGTCTATCTCCTAGTGAGATACCTCCTTTAGGGGGCTTTCTATTTGTGGAAGGATACTAATAGGAATGACCCAAAGTGGGAGCGACCACAACTCGACTAACCTAACCCATGATAATTGATAGGCCAACAATAAAAAAAAAAAAAAAAACAAAAGAATTAACAATTTTATGATGAAGTTTGGCTGGTCTATACATGTCAATCTGAGAGTGTAAGCCTATGAAAGGCATCCAAGCAGTATGCCATCAAGGGGTGTATCTTGTAAGATGAGAAATTATGGATGTAATTAGAACACACATAAATAAATGTACAAAAAACCAAAACAATTCTAGTGATAGGAACTGTCACTTCTTGGTGACAGAAACATTGGAAACATAACTTACTTCCTATAATAAAATGAAAAAAAAAAAATCAAGTGAAAATATCTATTCTATTCTAATTTAAAAATTAAATTAAATTAATAATTTAGAACTAATCCATTAATTAAATCTAAAAAACACCATTTGAATATTTAATAGATATTAAACTAATATTTAATGATGGTTTATGCAATGAAATAATACCAAACTTGCAATGTCACAAATAATCAAATTATAATTTGAATATTACTAACAATAATACCAAATTATTATTTACATATTAACACAATAAATAGAAAATTAAAAACATTACAAATGGATAAAACATTACAAACATAATAAAAACTTCATCATACATTCCTAGAGTGGGCCCTTCCTCCAAGTCTGCAAGGTGAGTGAAGATGAAATAGCTTCTTACACTAGTTTCATAAACATAACTCTTATTTTATTTCTCAAAAAAGAGGTATTGTATTATTCCCTTTTGAGCTTGCATTATGTTGTTTATATGCATGCAACTCTATGCATAAAATATTCATTACATAACAACATAAATATGCTTCTTACAAAGAATAGGCAATTTAGTTTTTCCGTATCAACAAAATAATTTCTTATTCATCTTTATTTGTTGGTAATAAACTTTGTTATAATAGCAGCTGAAAATAGAAGATATTAAACTTAAATTCCCCTCTTATGTTTTATATGTGGAGAATATTTTAACCAAGAATATCCTCCATTAAACCTTATTTGTTGGGCATTAAATATAGTAAACCTAGATTTTCTATAGCTATAGCATGAATAACCATTTTTAGTTTCCATATAACAAACATGTCGTGCCCAATTTTCCTTCAGTAATACTCTTTTTTGTGTGTTTGAGACATGCAATACGTGTAACCTTTTTTGATATAGAAATGGAAAAATAGTTGGCAAAAATTATCTATTAATCAATCAACCATGTATAGAAATTACTATTAAAAAGGTGTTAAGAAAATCTAATAGGCACCAAGAAGTTATAGTCCCAACTGGAAGGTGACAGGAAGTTGCAGTCCCAACTGGCAGGCGACAAGAAGCTCTGTTATGCACATCAACATACTATGATAATAGAGATTAGTAAAACACAATCAATTATTTTACATATTTTAATCCCAAAACAATATTATATATTATGTATGTATATTAAACCATATGCAATGTAAAATAGGAAAATGGGATGAAAATAGAATGGAAATAGAATAGAGTAGTGAGAATGAAATTGTATGAATTTGATTAAAATATGGCATAAACTGGGTTGTACTTGACTCTCATCATTGCCCCCAGCTTATAATATTGCACATCCTTGTGCAATTATTATGATCAAGAGGTCTTTGGTTTGAATTAAAAGAACTTGGATTTATGGCTTTAGACTTTGTCTCCACCCTGAACCATGATGACTCATATATAAACACAAATTGCTTTCTTTGTTTCACATGACAAGATTTGTGAGTTTTTTCTTCTTCAATGGGGATATCTCTTTCAACTCTTCATAAGTTGTTTCTCCTTTCTCCTTTATTTTTTATTTTTATTTTTTTTGTATAGCATCATGGTTCAAAAGGTTACATATAGGAGAAATTTATTTTAATTTTCTCAGGAGGAGTTTAAATGGGAAAAATAGGAGAGATGAGAGACAAAACAAAGGCTATTGTATGATGGGTATAATGGATAATATGATGGAATTATTAACGATGATCTAGGTGGAAGATAATAAGGTGACATTCCTTCCCTCCCTAACTTAAAGGTTGACCATCCATGAGAAATAGGAAGAGGCTATGTAGGGGTGTTTTATAGTGATCAATACAATAAGAAATACAAATAAAGTTAGGAGATAAAATAATGAAAAAAAAAATCAATTGTTTTACCAACATGCATATGCAGAGAGACCAATGTAGAAACATAGAGCAACTCAACAACTATGGTCACCAAAATGGAGGAATCCACAATAATGAAAAAGAGAAGCATTCAAAACAACACCACAAAATACCACCATCTGATTGAAAGCATCAAAGAGAAGACCATTGGAAGGAACCAAAAAACTAGGACAAAGAAGGGAATTTGAGGAACCACCATCATCAATTGAAGTATTGGAGATCATATAGTAGGCAGAAAATTCTATTGAAAACACCTCAACTAAACAAGCAACACATACTATAGGTGATCAAAGATTTGATTATCACATTGACGAGGAGCAGAGCTACAAGAGTGAGTGATATGAGGTGCCAAGAATGAAAGAACCATAGAAACCAATTAGTGTTCCTAAAAATAATTATTAGCCAAAGAAAAATAAGAATACCATTTTTAAAAATAAATAAATTTTGATAACAAGAAGTGATCGTTGCCAAGCTAGTTTTCAATCACTTACCACTTAATGGAACTATAAAAATAGTTTTCACCACTAAGAATTTATTTTGTAGTTAACATCCACTGGAAACTGATTTTTAGATATTAACTGGCTAACAACACCCAAAGGTTTTCATTTTTGGGTCTTTAAATTATTTCTTTTTTTTCCTTTTTCACTTTTTTTTTCTTTTCTATATATTTATTTTATTTTTTATTTTCAATAACTACAAGCAATGACTAAAGAAATGAAATCCTGACATGGATGATGAAGAATGATACCATCCAAAACTTGATATTTTTTCCATGACCATTTAGAAGGTACTTTTGAAACTTGAAATGATGACCAAGAATAATCTCCATAAAGTTGGGAACACCAAAACACTACACTAATCAACCTTGATCTATGTATCTCATGCCACTAAATTTGAAATCTATGTGAAGTGATTTAGAACATATTGGGACACTTGGATGAAATAAGTACTCACAAGTATGATGATACTCATATGACATAGTGCTCTAATAGTGACTAAACTGGATCACTTGGCATGAAGTTGTGCTACATATCCATTCCTTGTAAAGAATGAGAGATATCCATTTCCTAAAATAAACACACCTTCATTATCAAGGATAAGGTCATAGATTGAAGTACCAATGATAGTCTCTAATGTGTCCATAGAACCTTAGAGAGGAGGAGATACATCTTGAGAAAGGAGTGGGGTAGTTTGCAAGATGCTCTAGATTCTTGTACATATCTTCAAACTATTATTAGATGTGTTGCGCAATAATCATGAATCTCATAGACTGGGTTGTATATTTTTCCTCCATGTGATGAATCACCAAAGAAAACAAATCTCATCTCAACATGGTAAACACCTTATGGCATAATCTTCTTGTGATCTGGAACAGTGAACTGCAAGTGAAACATACATGCACTAGATAGTTAGCAAGCCCAAACAATGTTGACAAAGTCAATAGAGTTTGTTTTGTAATGCTTGTGTAGAGAAGAATCATCAATTGGTATTGTTTCTAAGATCATGTCACCATAACAAGGAACCTGAACCACATTCTCAAAACCAAGCATATCAAGCATAGTAAAGAAATATCATCCATTCAATAACTCTATTATTAAGTGGGTAATTTTAGGTTTATAGTTGATAGGTAGAGTTACTAATATGAATAGATATTTGATAAAATGAAAAAAATACAAATAAATCCTTGTGTTCTTATAATAGAAATGCTAATTAACACTAGAACACATACCTTGAATCTTTAAGGTGTCACATGTTGAGGTTTGCTAAAAAGACCAACAAAAAAATCATTGAAGCTTGATTGGAAATCATCCAAGAACCACAAAATTAGAGGGATTCTCCCCAACTTAACTTCATGCTACAAGGTCACAAAATCATTAGGATAACCAAAGAAATTAGGTAACCCAAAGAGAGTAACACATCATTAGAATTTTGTGAGTCTTTTTGAATGATCAAATATCTCAATAATTCAATGGATGTACTCCCAAATTAACTCCAGGTCATAAAAGCATAGGGAATTTGAATTATCAAAGGAATCAAGAAATGGATTTAGTACTTATTATCAATTAATGATCATCATAAGATAAAAGAACCAAGAATGAAGAATATATGGATATTAATACCTTGATCCTTGTTTAAACAAATCATCCATAGCTTATTTGGTCATCTTAGGACAATGGAAAGAATCAACAATGGGGAGTAATAACCATCCAATTTTAACAATTTGGCCATTAGTGCATAGAATCCCTTGTGCTTAATCAATTATTGGTCCCAAATCAACAAGTATGTGAGAAATGCTCATTTTAATCATAGGCCTCCAAATATCAATACGTATAAGTACAAAAGTAGTAGAATATAGATCGTGGAGGATATGGTACCATTTTTGTGAAATATGGAATGTATATGGTTCAACATTACATAGTGAATGATTAATATTAACACATAATTATGAGTCCAATAATTAAAATTCACTAAGTGGAAAAGAAGAACAAAGTTGACTATAATTCAATAAGTAATATTGTTTTTCTAACTTAAGTAAACCAAAATCAAATCCCTTATATACATCAATACATTCCAATGTTGATTTATCAATTTCAAGAAAATCATTAGACTATATAGGGATCCTTGAAAGCTTGATATTATATATATTTTTAACCACCTTATTATGAAACATTTTATGGGGCAATATAGCTACCTTTGGTGGATAGGGTGGAGTGCAATGTAAATGGGATAATGAATATGGTATGAAGTGTGAAGGAGATAAAGTAGATGGAAATAAGAAGGATG
Source organism: Cupressus sempervirens (assembly GCA_028749045.1). Taxonomy (NCBI): domain Eukaryota; kingdom Viridiplantae; phylum Streptophyta; class Pinopsida; order Cupressales; family Cupressaceae; genus Cupressus; species Cupressus sempervirens. Next base: position 521,000,952 of record CM053783.1, on the reverse strand, counting down.
GGTGAAATGAAGATGGTAAGGATGGATATGGTAGAATATATGAGGGATATATGGGTTGTTGTGAGCATTCTTGATTCCATTCAACATGCATAGTATGTAAAGAAATGTCTTTTGAAGAAACGTGTTGGATTTGTAATGAAATAGAGTGAGAATACATGTTACCAACATAATGCATACCATGATCTTCTTGATTTGGTGCTTGAGATTTTTCATCCATTATAAGGAATACTTGGTCACTTCCACCCTTATCATGGTAAGGATTGGAAATAGCATGCACCTCATTCACCATGTTCTTGTGATTGTTTGGGCATATACATTGATCACCTTTCTTGTAACAATTAGAACAACAAGTGGTTAGATTTTCATCATCAAAATCACATTGTTCTAAGAATTCATCAATGATATTTTCTTGGTCAGACGTATACCATTTTTATATACCTATGATGATGGAAAATCAATATCTGTTAAGATGTAATTATTAGGTAGAGAATGTATTAAAACATCACCATTGATCAATGTTATTTCCCCACCAATTTCATCTTTTATTTTTAAATTTGAAGGCAAGGGTCTTGGGGCAATAGCCACTAGTGGGGTCAAGGGGCAATGCCTCTTGCATTCCCTTCAAATTTTGCATTTTTGTAGCAATTTTCAACCAAAATTGATATACTTGAACAACCTTGAAAATGCATTATTTTTAATATTTTTATTCAAAAGTGTCTTTTCTTTACCAATAGCTCACAACTAATGATAATATAAAATTGAATTTAGTTTTCAAAAGCAACTAATGAATCTAACTTTCTGAGCCTACTTGCAAACTCTAAAACAAAACTTTAAAGTAATGCATCTATATGATTTAACAAAACAAATTAAGATTAATTACTTAAGCAAGGCTAGCAATTGCAAAAGATTTCATCCTAACACATTGGTCTTAACTCAAATCATCAAACTAACATGCCTTGGACACCTTTCCCTGGTAATGGTGCCAAAATGATAGGCCAACACTAGGGAAAATAATAACAAAAGAATTAACAATTTTATGACAAAGTTTGGCTAGTCTATACATGTTAATCTAAGAGCATAAGCTTGCGAAAGGTGTCCAAGTAGTATGCCATCAAGGGGTGTAGCTTGTGAGATGAGAAATTATGGATGCAACTAGAATACATATAAATAAACCTCCAAAAAACCAAAACAATTCTAGCGATAGGAACTATCACTTCCTAGAGATAGAAACATTAGAAACATAACTTACTTCCTATAATAAAATGACAAAAAAAAGAGAGGTTAAAATATCTATTCTATTATAATTTAAAAATTAAATTAAATTAAATTATATTAATAATTTAGAACTAATCTATTAATTAAATCTAAAAAACACCATTTGAATATTAAATAGATATTAAACTAATATTTAATGATGGTTTATGCAATGAAACAATACAAAACTTGCAATCTTATAAACAATCAAATTATAATTTGAATCTTACTAACAATAATACCAAACTATTATTCACATATTAACACAATACATATAACATTAATTTTTTTACGAATGGATAAAACATTACAGACATAATAAAAACTTCACCATGCATTCCTAGAGTGGGCACTTCCTCTAAGTCTGCAAGGTTAGTGAAGATGAAATAGTTTCTTACACTAGTTTGATCAACAAAACTCTTATTTTATTTCTTAGAAAAGAGATGTTGTATTATTCCCTTCTGAGCTTGCATTATGTTATTTATATATATGCAACTCTATGCATAAAATAGTTATTACATAACAACATAAATATGTTGCTTACAAAGAATAGGCAATTTAGTTTTGTCATTTCAATAAAATAATTTCTTATTCATCCCTATTTGTTGGTAATAAACTTTTTTATAACAACAACTGAAAATAGACAATATTAAACTAAAAATATCCTCATATTTTTTACATGTGGAGAATATTTTAACCAAGAATATCCTCCACTAAACCTTATTTTTTGGGCATTAAATATTGTAAACTTGTATTTTCTATAGTTGTAGCATTGATAACAATTTTTAGTTTCCATATAACAAATATATCATGCCCAATTTTCCTTCACCAATACTCTTTTTTGTGTGTTTGAGGTATGCAATCCTTGTAGCCTTTTTTGATATAGAAATGGAAAAATAGTTGACAAAAATTATCTATTAATCAATAAACTTCATATAGAATCCTATAAAAAAGGCATCAAGAAAATCTAATACGTGATAGGAAGTTACAGTCCCAACTGGCAGGCGACAGGAAGTTGCAGTTCCAACTAGCAAGAGCAGGAAGTTCTATTATGCACATCAACATACTATGATATTAGAGATTAGTAAAATACAATCAATGATTTTCCATATTTTAATCCCAAAACAATATTACATATTATATATTTATATTAAACCATATGCAATGTAAGATAAGAAAATGGGATGAAAATGGAATGGAAATAGAATAGAGTAGTGAGCATGAAATTGTATGAAATTGATTAAAATATGGCATAAAATGGGTCATACTTGACTCTCATCAATAATCACAAACCCCTTGACAAAGGCCAATGCCTTGGGGGGTATAACACTTGTCTTCATTTAGTGGAAGTATTTGTAGAACTATGACAATGAGAAATACACTAAGTAGGAATACTTAAGCTACTCTTATGGTCACGAGGTCCATTACTTGTCTTTGACAAGGTGTCATGTTATCAAGTGAAAGAGGAGTGTTGTAAATGGGACCCTTTCTAAACACCTTAGGATTAGAAGCTACATTTATTATCTGATCAACATCTTGGTGAAGGAATCAATCCTAGTGGATTACTAGGATCACACCAAAATTTTACACTCAACATTTGTGTCCCTTTGGTTCTGCCAATGACACCTCCCTTGTAAAGCCAACATCTATTGTGGGAAACTACTTTATGTGAGGTGAGGGAGAATCAATCATGGTCCAAGTTATTAAGTAATAAGTTGTGACCTTCAGGTAGCTCTTCTTGATGTGTTTTCAAATGTGATAGACCCATGGAAACATTTTGAACATACACATGACGTTATCATTCATAGGGTTTTCTTTTTGAGATGTCATAAGTGCTTATGTTGACAAGGTTTCTTTGTCCCTTGTTCAACTATTTGAAGACATGCTTATATCCCCAATTGTTTTCAAAAAATTATGTATACTATTGAAAACTACATGTTTATTCTAACATGCTTGTATTTTGGCCTAAAAACACTTAAAAATTCAATCAAAACATAAACATTCTAGGCATTAAGTCACATGTTATAGAGTTTACTGGCCCTTTATTGCATGATAGTTTTGATAAATATCGTATGATTCTTTTGATGCACCATAGGTATCACACCACTTAACAAACTCTATCACCCTCCCATGCTATACTCTATGGTATGGCATGCTAGGAAGTATCGTCTCTCTAGAAAGTATCACCTACCTATTTTAGAAACTATTGCATGATAAATTTGTTGATCTTATATTACCTAGTTTGTTGTAAACTGTTGCCTAGTTCCTAATACTTGTAGAGTTGATTCTAGATTGTATTTTAGCTGAATTAGGGGTGTTTTTACCTTTTCTTACCATGATCTAGTCTGAAATCTCCATGTCTAGTGTTCTCTTAAGATGAAAAGATGGGTTTAGTCTCTCAAATACAAACTTAATGTCTCTATTGCCCACTTCTCAAAAACTTGGTTACCTTACTCTCTTCGCTATTTTCTATCAAGCTTCTTGTTCAACTCTTGGGTGGAATCACCAGTGTTGTAAATTCTTAAGCACTATTGGTAAGATATTCACTCCATTCTATCTATTGACAAGTGAACATTTTTGGCTATACAAGTCTTTACCTTGAAAGGAATTATTTTGTCTTGATATGCTAAAGGCTTATCCTTACATGTTAGTTAAGGAAGGCATCCCTCTCTTACTTTTTTCACAATTTTCCTCTCTAACTAAATGTCATTGTAAGAAATCCTATGACAAAAAACCATTCCTTGATAGGAAGGAAGAGGCCAACACCACTACTTGGCATAATCCACTTTACTACTTTGATAATTTCTTTGATACACCCTTTGATAATCCTAGAGCTATAGATAGCGTTTCACTCACCATTAATCTCAAAGATAGGAACCACCACCTAGAAGACCTTTTTGCACATAGGGAAGAACAAGCTTGGTTGGATAGAGAAAGACTAGAAGAATATAGGTCTATAGCCACTAGGGAAATGCCTCATCGACATATTGAAACTAGTACTTGCAAACATGACTTTGAAAGCCAACATACTTATGGAAACTATAGAAACACATTCTATTGTAACAATGGGAATAACATTCAACCAAGGTCTCTAAGGACACATGCTATGGAATTTCACTCTCCACCTAGACCGTCACAATCTCATTATAAGAGTGAGGTAGATAATGAAGTTACTATTGAGGACCTCATGTGATTTCAACAAGATGAAGTTCTCCAAAAACTTATGCTAAAATCCTTAGAGAAAAATGGAGACCAATACTTTGAATATATGACTTCTCTAGGGTGGAAACTCCCTCATGACTATGAAATTCAAAGGATCATATAGAAAAGAGAGGTGACTAAAGTTGAGATCCTAAGAGAAGAAATGAAAGAGCTAAAAAGTCAACTTTCCCAACTACAAATGGAAAATGAGAAACCTAAGACATCTTTTGTGGAAACCATATATGCTCTCCTATTTGTCAAAAGTCTCTACATGGTGTCATTTCTTGGGATATAGAGGCTCCTAAGTATGAAAAACACAATAGAAATGGTGATCTACATGACAATGTATGCCACTTCTAGGCTCTTAGCATGGACTTCATGCATGAGAACACATACATCATGAGACTATTTTCTAGAAGCTTAAGGGGACAATCCATGGAATGCTTTACCAAATTGTCACCTCCCCTTAAAAATTTGATGAACCTGCACATAGATTTAACCAACAATACTCTTATAACATACAAAACCCTATTACTATGTTGTATTTGTGAAACATTAAAAAAAACAAGGGGAACCATTTGCTACATATTTACAACATTAAAGATTATTACATTCTAGGTATCCCTGACAAATTCATGAGATTGAAAAATGGACACCTTCATCAACACTCTTGTGCCTGAATTATATTATGATCTTAAGATGAAACTATTTACCTCATCCAATGACATAGTTGAAAGTCTTATCACATCAAGGATGTTGTTGTCAAAAAGGGTGACATGATTCTCAACAAGGATAAAAATGGCAATGGAAATAGAAAGGATAAGAGTAAAACTTGGAACAAAAAGAAGTATTTAGTCAATGATGGAGTTGTAGATGCTTGAAAGACTAAGGTACCAACATTTAATTTATCCAATACCATATATGCTACTAAACAACAAGAGACCTCAAAGTTAGAATCTTTTGATAAGGCTAAGAGATCTTCTAAACCAAAACACACTTACACACTAATGGATGACTCATATGAAGTGGTCTTGAAAACTTTTCTCACCAATAAGCTCATCAGACTACTTGAAAATTCTAAACCCTATGAGTTACCCATAAAAATTGATTGGTGGAGAGTTGACCAATATTACAATTACCATAGGAATAAGGGTCATTATACTGATAATTTCTACAAGCTCAAGGATTTTATTCAAGATATTATTGATGAAGGAAAGATTGTCTTAGATTGCTTAGTTAAAAATTCTAACCATAAGGCTTTTAAACAACTTTTTGGTAAACATATTGTTCTTTTCTTCTACTCTTTGGATGCCTAATATTTGTGAACAACAATTGATTACAATAGTTGGGATGTGGTTACTAAGTGACTGACCTCCCTTTAAATTCTTAGGTACAACTCCCTTTTGTATTTGTGATTTGTAATGAATTATGTTTATTCCTAACTCTAAATGGGGTATGTTCTTAACCTGAGAATAGGAAAGGTGAACCAAGTTAGACCTAAATAGGAACTAAATTAGGAGAGGATTTTAGTCTTAGGATTAGTCAAATTTGTGGATTTTCACATCTTATAAACCCATAAATTTTAACAATTCAGTAATGAATACTATCTACAACTAAAGTAATGTCAGTAAGATTATAGTTCTAGGAATGGAAAAGACTAACTTGAAAGAAAAACATGGAAAAAATTCTCTCTTGAACATCTAATAACAATACTATTATCTTTGAGTCACTATTTTGAAACAAGGGAATAAAACTCTATTCATTCCCTAATTCAATTCATACCAAAAGAGAAAACATAAAACTAATACAAAAATGAATGGAACAAAAAATGATTGACACAAAACACCTTCAAATTGTCTCTATAGCATCAAGTATTATACACCAAAAATTAGCTGACCTTCTAGTAATATTTGAATTAGATACATATAGGATTTTGAGATGGCTATTACAAAATGAGAATCAAAATGGTTCATCTCCTCAAAAATTGACAAATGGAAAGGAACCCATTGTTAGTTACAATCATTGCATTATGAAAAGGTAGAATAAAATCACTTCTCCTTCTTTCCTTTTTCTTACTTTTCCCTAAAGGCTTTGGTGGCAACAATTATTGGGATCAATTCCTCATGTCTATGAACATGAACATTAGTGTACTTTAAGAGCCACTTGGAATGCTCTCTAGCTAGATCTTTGATGGCACCCATCAACTCCTATATTTCCTCTATAGCCACATGTATACACCCACCAAGTTTTTGAAGCTTTGACACTCTATTCTAGTGATCAGAAAAATTCTCTATTAAAATATCTAGTTAATTGGAGAAATTCTTTATCATGATAACAACTCTAGCTATCCATTTCCCTTATCCACTAGCTTGGAAATTCATATGCAGGTCTCTTAGTAACTCATAGTCTCTATCCTAATCTTTCTTAACTTTGACCTTTGTTTCCTTGAACCCTTCTTCTACAGCTAGGATCATTTTAGATTTGAATTGCATGCCTTGTAGCCATTCAAATAAGGGTCCATCTCCCTTAGGTAGAATCTTTTCCTCCATAGCTTCCTTAGCCTTCATGTGGATGATAATTTTTAATAAGGAAATGAAATATTTTCTCTTATCTTTCTCTATTGCTAGGGTAGCTTGGTTAGCTGAGATGTTATCATTTTCTATTTCAAGCCTTAGTACTAAATTACTGATTCAATCTATCATTGCAAGTCCCTTCGACTTGAGTTTTTCACTCCACTATCTACTAATTTTCCCAAAGTGCTTGTCTTCCTATAACTAGGAGATGATAGCTTGAATTTCAGTTGTCATAGGATAATTGGTAGTTGAAATTCCTAAAATGCTTCCTAATGGGGTGACTAATTACCTTATGAAGGAATTAAGTTGACAAATTTCTACCTTCATTCTAAGTTTAACTAGCTTAATAATTTTGAGTTGTCCTTCTATCACATCATTTGTTGACTTCCACAAGCCCACCTTAGTGTCATGTCTAACTTCTCTGAGATCCATAGAATGTAAGGAAAAATATTCTATAGACATATCTTTAATCCTCCCTCCCTTAGTGGGCATAGCAATCTCCATATTAAAATGCCTTGTATCAAGATCTTGTCCAAGAATTGACAAAGTTTTCTACTTCTTAACTTTACTTAATCCTAATCCAAAATGGATAGCCATAGATAAATTTTTTTTTTTGGGGACTCCTTTCCTCTTACTCTTTTTGTCCAAGGTGTCTTCCGACCATGAATCTATTACAATCACCTTGGATGTAGTCCCAATCATGTCTACACTGAACATATTTCTTTTGAATAGAATCAATGTCTTTCTAGCTGAAGAGAAAGGGTTATTTGGGACCTAGGAGATGAGTTTCAAAGCTTTGGGGCTTTTCTCTATTTCTATAGTCTTCTTTGTAGCTTCATCAAACTCTGTAGACTCACTTTTTTTTCTTCCACTATCTCCAAGATCTACCATTTATGCCTGGGGACTACTTGGTAGGAGTAGTGTAGCATTCACATATGTGATCAAACTACTATGGGGTGAAAGAGAAAATGTGATTGCACTATCTTTCAATTCCTCCAGCTTCTTCTTCTTGACTTTTGTATTTGTTCTAATTAATAGTAGGGAACCATCTTGGAAAGTATTTCTAAGAGGAATGTTCTTGTTGGGAGGTTGGCCACCTCCACCTAATGGTTATGTGGGCCCTTGAGTAATAGATAAGTTTGCACCTGATGCACCATCTTGAGAAGAGGAAGTCACTGCTACATTTGGGAAAGCTTGAGTAGACGTGCCTTTGTTTTGACTTCTTTGAGCTATGGTCCATTCAAACCATTTCTTGTCCTCTTGTAGATTTAGTCCATCATTACATCCAACTCCTCCCTAGTGTCTTCATAAGGCTCCAAGCTTATAGGAATGCTTCTAAGCTTAGTCAAGTAAGTGTTTCTATACATATTTTGGTTGTTATCTTCCACTCATTCTAGATCAATGTTAACTTTGTATATCTTCACCTAGTCAACTATTAATCTAGTGAAGGCTTGATCACAACTCTTGAACTCATCCTTGTAGTTATCCTAGTCATCTTCAATGGTGGTTATATGTTTTATCATACTTCCTACTTGAAAAAATCCCTGGCATACACATTTGGGTTGAACATGGGCCTTAGGACTTCGTACATGTTGAGCTTATACTTCTTCTTAGATACCTTTAACATGTTCTTAGTGTTAGAGTGGGTGTCATAGATGAAAGCCCTCACCTTCATGGGAAATTTGTATCCTTTCTTCTTTAGGCTCCTGCTTAATATGTTCACTTAAAGGGCTTGTTGCACAACCTCAACCAACATGAGCATATCATTGGGATACCTTGGTAGCTTCAAGGGGAATCCATCAAAGGTTGCAAAATACAAATAAGAGAAAGATGAGAATTGAATGAAATAACTCCCAACTTGGTTGATATTGGCCATCGATTCAAGACTAAATCTCCTCTTTGGACATCCCTATAGCTCCCTACAAATACTCATGGTAAATACATCATTTACTTTCACATACCCTACATAACTATTTTTTAACTTTAAGTACAGATAAAACTCATAAGACTTCACATCATTTGGAAAACTCTCTAGTATTGGGAGGCCTAGCCATTATTTTAATGAGGCCAATATATGAATCGAGAAAGAAGACATGTAGAACATATTATAAAATTTGGCTGCTTAGAGAGAATTGGATAGAATTTCACTTACCTCTTGATCCCAATCAATGTATTGAGTGTTAAAGCCAAATGACTTGTACTAAAAAAAATATTGCTCAACAAAATTTAAAGCTTATACCTCACCTTTCAATCTATGTAGGAGGACAAAAATATCAATAATCTTTGGTTTGAAGTTGGTCCCAAAAAAGGTTGTAGGAACTTTACTCTTAGCACCCCATGGTTTGTAGAACCATGTCTGCATGATTTCTTTTCTCCAGATTATCTTCTTTGTGGAGAACTCAGAAATGGCTCCCCCAAAGTTCAAGTCTAAGAATTCTTCCCACTCTGGCATGTGGATGTAATTTACTATAGTTTTCCTATCAATTGAGTTTAACACTGTTTCATCAGGTAGCACAATTTTCCTTGTTTCTGGGTTGTAATTATGTATGCACTCGTAAATCAACTCTAGGGTTTGAACTGCAACTGGAAAATTAGCTGCCTCAACTAACCCACACCCTTAAAGTTTCTTAGTAATGGGGTGAATCTATTTAGAATTTACTTTCTTTTGATAATCCTCCATGTCATAGAAGTGAAGAGAAGTGTCTATGAAATTCCACAATTTGGATTTGATTCTAGTCAATCCATCAAAACCCACAAAATAGGTTGCCATGATTTTGAGAATAAGAATAGAAGAGATGAAAGGAATAAACAATGCAACAATCACTAGTTTTTCCAAAAGCTATGCTCATTTAAAAAAATAATAGTTCAAATAAGAAGTGGTAGCTCATTCATCTATTTATGTTTCTATATGTAAGAGCCTTGATTCATCTATTGTTCTTCAAAATTTGTGTGAAAAGGATTGAATTTAAGGAAATACCTATTGAGTAGTAAATGCAAAAACCTCAACAGACCTTTTAGGGGTCTTTTCACTATTCCATTGACCTCAATATAACTTTCCATAAACTTATTTATTACTTTTCCATTTTCCTTAAGTTTCAGAAAGTTACCATCAAAGCATCTCATGGGAGAATGTCTGCCAATTGAGATCATGCCTATCATTTCTTTTCCATAATGGTTCAATTTTCTTTAGTATCATTTTGACGTGTTCTAAATACAACTTAAAAATCAAAATTTATAATTAACTTGATTTTTCTTTGAAATTTGGGAAATTTTCCTCATGGGTTGAAAACCCATCAAGGAGAAGGCAATTTTTGTTTCTCTACTAATGTTTCTTTTTTTAATCAAATTTTGGACAATCTCCCTTCTTGAAGCTAGAAATGTTTAAATGAGGTGCTAAGACATTTTTGAAGACCAATTAACATCCCTTTTCATTCCAAATTTCCTTTTCAAAAAATTAACTTCATCAGTTGAAAGCCCGCTAAGGAAAAGTTAGATTTGAGTTTTCTGCAGAGAACAATTAAGGGGGTCACAATGAATCTAAACCAAACTTGAGAGTCATAATCATAAATAAAAATATTGATTGATAGTAGGATACTTTGTTACTTGCATGTTTTTGATACACATGCATCATTTAGTGCATTTCATGAGAAATCATCCTCATGGGTAGCAAACTTGCCAAGGAGAAGACGATTTCCAAATTTTGACCAGCATTATTTTTTCAAACAATGATACACCATAAACAAATATATAATTTAGTTGATCTATGAATGAGTAAAATAAATCTCTATTGGAATAGGTACTAACCTATCCATAAGATCACTTGGAAAAATGAAAACCCACCTGGCTATGAATGAGAAAAAGGAGAAAAAGGAAAATCTAATAGAGATTTTCTTAACCTAAAGAGACTTAGACCTATACTCAAATGAAATTGAAGCTATTCTCTTTCACTTATACACAAGATCTCACTTTTTCCAATCAATTAGAAAACAAAAAATGGGGCAATAGTTGGCTCTGTCTAGGGACTTGGGCAATCTATGTCCATGCAAGGAATCCAAAATCTATGGTTTTGTAAAAATAAAAGGTGGCTACACAATGAAACTAAAGTGAAAAAAAAGTGAGGGAAACCTAACTAGGAAAAATTAGGAGGGGAACTAGATGTAACTATAGTACAATATAGGGGTTATCTATTTTTAATTTGAAACTTGATAGAGCTTCAAATCTTGACCATTGTAGGTAAGGGGTAGTACTTCACCATTTGAATATGCTAATTTGAATGAGTTTTTTTCAAAAGAATGATGAATATTGAATTGACCTTTCCACAAAGTATCAAATTTCTTGTGCATGCCATTCGGTACCTTTCACTTATCCCATAGCAATACATTATCTTCTACCATAAACTTCTATAGCCTTTCCATTTTATCAAACAAGTTCTTTACATGCATCTAATGTTGCATAATGTGATCCACAATTTCTTCTCTTTCTTCTTCAAGCTTGCTTAGGTATATGATCCTCTTTTGTAGTCCATCTTTATAGATGTCACCTTCAATAATTTTTCTTAGTCTCTTGTAGCCAATTCTAGGGGTAAAGGGAGACTAGCTTCTATTCCATAGAGTAGTTCAAAAGGGGAGATGCCAATCGCCCTTTTTGGGGTCACTCTATCACCCAAAGTGCCTCATGAATCTTTTTGTGCCAAGTTTTTTTATTGTCTATCATCAGTTTTTTAATGATGTTTATCAAATTTGTGTTGTTAGATTCATCTTGATCATTCCCTTGTAGAAAAATAGTCAGATGAGTGACTAACTATTATGTCATACTCAAAACAAAAATTGATAATTTCAACTGAAGAGAAGTATGTTGCATTATCAATGACCAGTTTGGTGGGTACACCAAATCTAACTAGTATATTCTCCTTGATGAACTCACAAACTACTTTGAAATTAGTTTTCTTGATTTCTTTCACCTCCACCCATTTGGTGAAGTAGTCAATTGTAGTAATAATGTATGTGTAACAAGTGCTAGATGTTGGATTGATAGGGCCAATGAAATTGAGACCCTATTAATGAAAAGGACCTTAAATAATCATAGATCTAAGAGGTAATGCAAAAAAATGAGGTCTACCCATTAACATTTTATATTTTTTCGCATTTTGACACCTAGTAGTAGGCATCCTTAAACATGTCGGGCCAATAATAACACTATTATAGTATTTTGAAAGCAGTGACTAAGGATAAGAAATATTTTCCACATGCTTCATCATGAAATGTTTTCAATAATATTTCTTGTTATTGTTTATCTATGCACCTGAGAAAACTATGGTCTATATCTCTTTTGAATAATTTATCATCCCAAATCACATACTTGGTGGCCTTTAGCTTCAGGTCTCCTCTTTGTTTCACTATCATCCCTTTGGGACATTCTCTATATGTCAGGAGATAGGTGATATTATCAAACCAAGGGTCTTGTAGACCCACAACCAAGACCAATTATTTCTCTTCTACCTCTTCAATGATTCTATTTTCCACAATAGCCTTGCATAGGGCATTACCTCTTACTATCTTGGTGGGCTTGATTGTAATATCATATTCCTATATTTTTAATATCCACATTCCTCTAGTATTGCACCCTATATCTTGTCAAGTCAACACACTCTTTAATGCTACATTAGGTACATGAACCACAAAATGTGAATGCAAGATATAAAATATGAATTTTTTTAGTACTTTCACCATGACAAAGGCATGTTTTTCAATTTGAGAATATTTCAACTTGTGACTCTTTAGGGGAATGCTCATGAAGGTGATAGGGGCTTGTATTCCTTGTTATCTTGCATGAGGATGGCTAACAAGGTGTGTTCAAAAGCATAATAGTATATCATAAATCTAGATTATAGTCTAGATGACATAATACTAGAGCATTAGCAATATTAATCTTTATATTTTGGAAGGATTTATTTCCCACCTCATTTAGTTTAAAACCTGAATTTCCCTCTATCATATCCATGATGCACTTAGTGGTTTCTACAAAGTTAGGTATGAAACTTCCAAGAAAATTTACTTGTCCAAAGAATGACTTAACTCTTGTTTTTCTTACAGGTAGACTTAACTTTTGAATGTCTTTAATTCATTTAGGATTGATTTTGATACCTTCTTGTGATACTATATGACCAAGTAGCTTTCCTTCTATTATAAAAAAATGGATTTCTTAGGATTTAGTGAGATTCTATGTTCTCAACACCTTTATAACAACTTTTTCAAATCTTCTATGTGGTTGTTTCTCTTCTTTGAGAAAATGGTTAGGTCATTCAAGTATATAACAATAATTTGATCTTTTAAGTCAGTAAAATATTGACTCATACACCTCTAAAACATGGCACTAGTGTTGATGAGGCCAAAATGAATTCTATGATATGTGAATGTACCCTGAGGAGTGGTGAAAGTTGTCTTGTGTTGATCTTTCTCTCCCACCTCTACCTGATTATATCTAGAGAATCTATCAAGCATGGACTTCATTTCAACTCTAGCCACTATTTGTAGTAGATAATCCATGTTAGGGAGAGCGTAATTATCCTTCAAAGATGCCTAGTTTAGATTTCTAAAATCTACATAGATCCTTATTTCTTTGTTCTTCTTTCTAATTGGTACTATAGTCGCTGCCTAGGAAGTGTGATGAATAGGATAAATGATTCTTTCCTTTAGCATTTTTTCAACTTCCTAGAATATAGCATCTACTACTTTTAGATTATAGTTTCTTTGCTTTTGCCAAAAAGGAGTTACATTAGGCTTTAAGGGAATCTGATGTTTCATTTTCCTAGCTCTGTAGCTTTTCAAATCTTCATAACTCTAAGAAAAAACATCTTAATAGTTTATGAAAAGTTTTTTGGTGGCTTCCTTCTCCTCAAGTGAGAAACACTTTCCAATATTGATCATTTTAGGACTTTGCATGTCTCTAATTTTCACTCCTTCATACTCACTAGTACTAGGCCCCTTTTTTGTCCTCTTTTTTTTTAATCTAGCTATCATGCCTATTAATCAATTTTTCCAATGATACAAAGTATAGGCGAGTGATGTTACCTTGCAGTTGAACTTCATTAGTTTGATCTTCTTTTCTTCTAGTGGAGGTCTTCTTGATTGATTTTAGTAAGATGGTCCTTGCGAGTGGGTTTGGGATTTTCTAAGAATAGTTGTAGACTCTTATCATCTTCAAACACTTGCTAGGCTTCTATATTGTAAGGAATAGAGGCTCTGTATACAATTTCCACCTGGTACTTTTTGTCCTTGAATTCTAGTGAGGGAGCAAAAAGGAGATAGAAATAGCCAATAAATCTACTTTAGAATCCAATTCTCTTGGCACCAATTTAATTGCAAATGCAACTAGCCCCTCTATTTCATCCCAAACCTTGTTTCTATAATTCTTCAATTTATGGTTCTTCATAGAATACTATTCTTTGATTTGTCACACAATGAGCTCTACATCACCCTAAGCTTTCATGATATTTCTCCCCTTTTCCTTTGCAACTATTATCCTGAGTAGTAGGGCTTCATATTTTGCCATGTTATTTGTATTTCCAAATTCTAGTTTGAAAGCCATGGGTTCATCCTCTCCTTTAGGAGGTATCAACACTACACCTGCACCAGACCCAAATGAGGAACAACTTCCATCAAGCTCCAATGTCCATATGGATGATGATTCTTCCTCTTCACTAAGGATTTTATTTCCTAGGTCATCAACCTCTTGATTATTTAAAACATCTTTGGTAAAAAAAATGTAGTTACCAAATTCTAATTCTTGGTAGAGAATTTGGGCTTTGGGATCATCTAATTTTAAAACTATAAATTTAGTTTTCTCTTTAGGTTCCAATTCAACCTTCTTACTACATATGGGTATGACTACTTGAGACTAGTCTAATTTTATTTCTCCTCCCATATCTCTAAAAAAACATCTACTTAAGAGTAGGCCAGAGCTTGATGGGATATCTACAACTAGGATAGTTAACAATAGTTTCTTTTATGGATGAGAGGCCAGTACTACCTGAGCATGTTTAATTTGTCTAGGTAATGGGACTTGTTTTGCATCCATATAATAAAATCTACCATGTACTTTGGTGAGAGTGAAGCCCAAAGCTTCATCTATGGGATAGGGTATCACATTGTTTGATGCACTTGAATTGATTATATAATTACTTAATGTGCACCCATTGATGTATAGTGATACATAGAATGGGCTAGGTTTTTATCTAGGGAAGCTCACTAAGACCATGGATTCTTCTTGATAAAAAAGGTTAGATGTTAAAGGTTCATCTTCTTCTTCAATGATAACCTTATGATTCAAATTCAAGTCATCTCCTTTACAGTAATCTACTAATATTTTTAACTCAAAGAGATAAGATTTTAGGTAACCTATGGGAGAGATTTGGATCCTAGAATCTTTACAAAATTGGATGAAATTAAAAGGATTCTTATCCTTACCTAGCTAAGATATTGTGGCTCCTTGACCAATGTGACTGGTACTTAAAGAAGGGATGTTCTAACTTCATGTAATATGACTAGAAGACTAGTTCTTGTGCTTTTTGCTCCTAATTAATACTATATACAAAGTTCCATCAATAGTTGCATAACATTCACCTTATTTCTTAGAGTTTGATTCATATTCTAAAAATAAATTTCTAGAGTCGCCTTTTGAGTATGAATCTAACTTAGAACTAGGGGTTGCAATATTCAACTCATTAGTGGATAGAAATTGCATCATACAAGCTGTTTCAAGATAAATTTCATTATCATGGTTCATTGTTAAATGAAAAACACATATATTCCCTTTCTTAGGTATTGCTTTGATTTCCAACCTAAGTTATGAACCTGCAAGCTAAAATTTTTTTCCATCAGTATTCTTTCCAAGTGAATTTTGGTAGTTCTATTGGTAGGAGTAATTAAATCCAAGAAGTTGTCTCTTCATAGCAACTAGGTCATTGGAAAACTTTTACATCATTTCATTAGATGAAGTAGTATTACTAGAATTTCCCTTGGTTTGAAGTTCTCATTTCCATTTCCCTACAGAGATCAAGTCGTCTTCAAATTCAATCACTTTCTTTTGTACATCTACTAAGTTCATGGGGTGGAATCTCCTTATATCATAGTTGATATCTAGTGGCATCACACTTATGGAGAAGGTTTTCAAGTTGTCAGCAGTGGGTCTATCGGTGGTAGGAATTCTACTAGTGATCTTATTCAAAGTTGCAACAAAATATCTCGAACTCACAACAAGTTTTTTTTAATGGATGTCAATTGTGTTAACAAGAGATGCGCATCTTCCATCATTTTGAATCTCATTTCAAAAGCCACCCTAATTGTATCCTAGTTTCTAATTGAGGCATTTCCCAAATGATAAAACCAATATGTTTCATTCTTCATCAGAGTTTCTACAAATAGGCTTATGGCAACATCTTCATGAGATACTCCTAAGATATGAGTAGCTACAAAAAAATATTTGATATGTTCATCAGTAGAAACTCTTCCATCTCCTAAAAACTTAGGGAAATTCTTTCTCAAACCACATAGGAGTGGGTGATATGTTGTAAGTGCCAACAAACCCATTGTTGCAGCTTAGGGAAAAACCATGATTGTCCTACTAAGCTATGGTAGAAAACTAACAACTGGAGGAGCAATTACTTTGTGTAAGGCCAATACCTAGCAAGTAGTGTGTGATGAGTTTTGATTTATAGAAGGGAAGGTGGCTAGCTCTGACTTTTTTTATCACCTTTTCATTGAGGTAATTCTAGGATGGGGAAACCAAGTTGTTTAAGCTTTTTTTAAATGAGACCTTGCCCACCTTGATCTTTGGTGCTTTTGAGAAACCTTACTTAGTGTAGGGTGTTGAATTAATTTCACTTTTGGAAATTTGTGTTCTACTTGTCTTTCTACTCTTTGGAGTTATCTCCTTCAAATAGCTCTTTCTAGTGCTTTGACTCTAGCTTCTTCTTCTAACACCTGGTTAGAATTTCTATAGTGCTCAACATTCCTCCTATTCCTCCAAAAAAATGTGTTAAGGGATGAGATTATATCTTCCTCTTCATCTTGGAATCCAAGGTTAGGTTGGAGTATTGGGACTATGTTGTCATGAGGTAACACCATATTTCTTCATACTATAGGTCTATTTCTCTTGCATCTATTCTTGTCCCTAGCAGAGTCACCAAAAATTTATCAGTAAATAGATTGTTGTTTTCTTTTACTCTTTGTATGCCCACTATTTGTGAACAATAATTTATTACAATAGTTGGGAAGTGGTTACTAAGTGTCTAACCTCCCTTTAAATTCTTAGGTATAGCTCCCTTTTTTATTTGTGATTTGTAATGAATTATGTTTGTTCCTAACTCTAAATGGGGTATGTTCTTAACTTGAGATTGGGAATAGTGAACCAAGTTAAACCTAAATAGGAACTAACTTAGGCAAGGATTTCAATCTTAGGATAAGTCAAACTTGTGGATTCACAAATCTTATAAACCCACAAATTTTAACAATTTAGTAATGAATACTATCTACAAATAAACTGATGTCAGTGAGATTCTAGTTCTAGGAATAGAAAATACAAACTTGAAATAAAAAAAATTGAAAATAATCTCTCTTGAATTTCTAATAACAATACTATTATCTTTGGCTCACTATTTCAAAATAGGGGAATAAAACTTTTTTCATTCCTTGATTCAATTTAGACCAAAAGAGAAAACATAAAACTAATATAGAAACAAATGGAACAAAAAATGATTGACATAAAATACCTTCAAATTGTATTTGCAGCATGAAGTATTTCACACCAAAAATTAGCTAACCTTCTATTAATCTTTCAATTAGATACATATAGGATTTTGAGATGACCATTAAAAAATGAGAATGAAAATGGTTCGCCTCCTCAAAAATTGACAAATGGGAAGGATCCCATTATCTTTTACAATCATTACATCAAAATATGAAAAGTTAGGATAAAATCATTTTGCCTTCTTTCCTTTTTCTGTCTTCACCCTATAGTCTTTGGCAGCAACAATGATTGGGATCAATTCCTCATGTGTATGATCATGAAAATTAGTGCACCTAAAGAGCCACTTGGAATCCTCCTTGGCTAGATCTTTGATGGCACTCAACTGCTCCTATATTTCTCCATAACCACATGTATACACCCACCAAGTTTTTGAAGCTCTGACACTCTATTCTGGTGATCAAAAGATTTCTTTGTTAAACTATCTAGATAATTGGAGAAATTCTTTTACATGACAGCAACTCCAACTATCCCTTTCCCTTGTCCACTAGCTTGGGAATCTCTATGTAGGCCTCTTAGTAACTCATAGTCTCTATCCTAATCTTTCTTAACTTTGACCTTTGTTTCCTTTAGCCCTTCTTTTGCTACAAGGATCATTTTAGATTTGAATTGCATTCTCTATAGCCATTCAAATAAGGATCCATCTCCCTTAGGTAGAATTTTTTCCTCCACAACTTCCTTAACCTTCATGAAAATGATCATTTTTAATAAGGAAATGAAATCTTTGTTGATAGCTTTCTCTACTACCAAGGTAGCATAGATAATTGAGATGTTATCCTTCTCTATTGTGAGCCTTGGTATTGCATTACTAATTTGATCTACGATTGCAATTCCCTCATACTTGAGTTTTCTATTCCACTCTCTACCAATTTTTATAAAGTTCTTGTCTTCCTATAATTAGGAGATGATATCTTGAATTCTAGTGGTCATAGGATCGCTAGTAGTTGATAGTCCTAAAATGCTTGCTAGTGGGGTGACTAATTGCCTGATTATTGTTAGAAACAATAGTCCACCAACTGAGAGGAAGGGGTGAATCATTTATATGAGAATTTAAACATTTAACCTCTTAAACAATCTTAACCATTCAAAGTAAACAACAACCATAAAGAGATGCACATAAACAATTACACTAGATATGTTGACTAGGGAAACCCTTGATCAGAGGGAAATCTTGGATGGGAATGATGCCCACAAAATGATGTGCTGATATGAGTGTTCATTTTTAGAGGATGGACCCTATTAGGGGTCTATCACAACACTTAGTACAAGATTCTATGTTAGGAGACTTTGAATCCTTGTTAGGAGATTCCAACCCTATTAGGAGTTGTGGAAGGCAGCTAAACCCACCATCCAAATAGCTTTAGGATTAGATCAATGAATCCACTATCCAATTGACCTTGATACTATTCCTTTAAGAATAATATATGTGTAATAGGATTTTACTTTTACTTCTTCCTATGTCTAGTATGTTAGATTCCTTCACCTTTAGATCATGCAATCAGATCTAGAACTTTGTGATCAATAATAGTAATCCTTAAGGTCACACACATTAGTAAATCACTCTACTCTATTGCTTAGTAATTTTCAAATCTTCACTTCTTCACCATGTTTTTAAAACATAGAAACATCTTTCCTTTATACCATGCTCAAACATAAATCTTTTAGTCAACTTCACACTTTATTATCATACATTAATTAAATGAAATACCCATTTAATCAATGCTATCGACTCACAATTATACAAAAACTTTAACACATGTGACTTCCATACATGTAAACTTTCTAATTTCATCAATGGTTAGTAAACTATGTCTAGTTCACTACACAACCCTTCACTACAATTGTAATGAACTGTAGCAATCATACAATGGGAACTACTTTTCTAATACTCCATTTCTATATAATTCTCTACAAATCAATCATATCTTCCATACATTATCGATTTAGGCTTTGTGAACTTTCCCATGTAACAAATACACATTGTATTATACTCAAGTAACTGCACACCATTACATAAGTAATATAATGTTCTTAATACAAAAATCATAGTTTGCTTCTCTGTCAGTCTTTTATAGACTTATTACTATGGTTTCATCAATGAAAAACATAGTTATAAATACATAATAACAATGTTTTTCAATGCTCCCCCATAGCATCATCATTCATGCTAACAATCTTCCCCTTTGGTATTGATAGCAACATAGATGAAAAACATCTAGTTCCAAGAATACAAACAAGTCTTTTCAAATCCTCTTTATCAATCAAATCTTACTTCATGCAAATCTTTTGTTGCAATAATTCTCCCCATAGTAAAATGTCCATAGTACAATGGTTTTCATGCCATACTTCTTCCCATTGACATCAATGTCAAAGATAGTACACAAATGGTTCAATGTTCTTGAACATCCAATAATTTATCAGCATGACCAAAATCTGGTCCATTGCTTTACAACTTTATATATAAGTCCATAAACAACTCAAGTGTCTAAAGACATTATTATATACAAATTAACAATTACCAAGAGTCCTTTGCTGACTCTATTCATCATAGATACTCCCCCATACAGGAAGCATCAACATTCAGTCCAGTCTATTAATAGTGCTCTATTCCCTAGACTGATGCACTTTTGCATCTTTTATTCTGAAATAGGGAGGGGCATAACCCCAAGCATACCTCTTAGGTACTCAAATGTATCCTTTGGTAAGGCCTTCATGAATATGTCTAAAAATTATTCCTTAGTGTTAATATACTCCAATCTGATTTCTTTTTCTACAGTTTTCTCTTTCAACACATGATATTTTATAGAGATGTGCTTAGTCATAGAATGAAAAATAGGATTCTTAGACATGTTAACCATACTTGTGTTATCACAGTAAATGATAAAGGGTTCTTTGAATGCAATTCCAATATCCTTCATCATTTGCTTCATCCATATGACTTTATTACAATTGTTCACTACTGTAACATATTCTACCTCTATACTGCTTTGTGAGGTGCAATCTTGCTTCTTGCTACGCCAAGAAAATAATCTTCCACCAAGAAAGAATGCTCCTCCATTGATGCTTTTTCTATCATCACTATCTCCAACCCAATAAACATTAGTATAAGTGAAAAGAGTAAAGTCATTACTTCTATCATACCAAATGCCATAATCAGAGGTCCCTTTTAGATATCTTAATATCCTTTTTACTATTGCATAGTGATATGTTTTAGGATCAGCCTAAACTCTTTCCACTATTCCAACTATATTTGTTATATCAAGTCTCCTATGAGTCAAATACTACAATCCTCAAATCATATATCTATACTTCTTTTGTTCAATAGTAGGTGTCTCATCCTTTTTTGATAACTTTGACTAGTTCCCATAGGAGTTCTAATAGGTTTATAGTTTTCTAGACCAAATCTTTTTAGCAAATCTTCTAAATACTTTGTCTTAAATAAACTTCCTTCTTTGTTTTTAACAATTTGCAATCTTAAGAAAAATTTCATTTCCCCTGTCATGCTCATCTCAAACTCATTCTTCATGTCTTTTGAGAATTCATTATTGGCTTCATCATTTCCTCCAAAAATGATTATTAGCAAGCCATCTTCTATTTCTTTCAAGTACAAGTTGTTAGGATCAAACCACAGACAAAAATAACAATTACATGCAAATATAACCAATAAAAAAAAATAATAGATCACACAAAAGAACACAAGGCACCAAGATTTAATGTGGTTAACCAAATCCCTAGGCTATGTCTGTATGCTTAAAATGTGAGCACACTTCTATGAATCATTATATTTGAGATTACTCAAGAATGAGGTCTCAAATGGTGACTCATAGGTCTCTAGTCATGGCGTGTAAGGGTTTTGCAATGGAGGCCCTCAGTTTGACCTAGTTAATGCCCATGCAAGTACACCATGAAATGAGAGATTCAAAGATCCAAAATGCATGCAAATGGAGATGAAAACTAATCTATATGATAACAATGCAAGAACAATGCAAAATCTAATCTATTAAAGAAAGATCTAATCTTATGAAAGAAAATATGACTCCAAACTAACATGAAAATGAAATGATAAAAGCCCATGATGAAAGCCATGGGTGCAAGAAAGAATGAGACAAGAAGATAGAAGTTCTCCACAAAAAGCTTTAGCATTCAAAAACTCCTTCAAAAATTGCTCTCCAAACCTGCAGCATAACAATAACATCATCCATCCCTAAAATGAAGAGAGGGCTCTCCCTTATAAAGGAAATTATGGAGGTGAGAGGCTTCTCACAACCAATATGGGATAATAGATTTTGATCCATGTGAGACAAAATTCCACCAATGAGAAAAGAGGAGTGGTTGAGAAGAAAGTGAAAAGATAAGTTCCACTTAGAAATATGTGCATTTAAGTGTAGAAATTAAATAAAAGAATTTATTTTATTTCCCTTTCATCAACAAGAGATATTGTTGTCACTTAGGTTTGCACCCTTGTCCAAGGCCTATGCGCGAGGACAACCTAGTGAAACATGGAAACAACCTCCAACCTGTGGGACTTGAACTGCGAGGTTGAGTCTTCGAAGAAGGCCAGCTTTCTCTTACTATCAAGGCACACCTATCTACTCTTGGAGAGGAAAAGGGAGAAGGAGAGCATGAAAGAAAATCTACCTAGTCTAATCTAAGGAGGTGATGCACCAAAATAGAGTGTTCAGGCTTCCTTTCTACCCATATATGCACTACAAAACTAGGATAACATTCAAAA
Organism: Cupressus sempervirens; assembly: GCA_028749045.1. Lineage (NCBI taxonomy): Eukaryota > Viridiplantae > Streptophyta > Pinopsida > Cupressales > Cupressaceae > Cupressus > Cupressus sempervirens. Next base: position 520,978,389 of record CM053783.1, on the reverse strand, counting down.
GACACACACATCCAGACTTATGTCAATCAATAACCACATACAGATCAAGAAATCAAAATGAATAACACAAGGAAAGGATTTCACTTATATATTATCCAATAGGCTGAAAATAGACACAGTACGCGAGCCACATATCTCAACAATACACCAATGAGAGGCAAGACAGATGCACATACACATTGATGGCTGAAGGAGATGATACAAAATGTTATACAACTCAGAGACAAAGGGAATTTTACACTACAGACCTACGAGCAGTAGCAGAGAAATCAAAAAAGGAGTCCCCTAAGAAAAGATCACAAAATTGCCTTTATAGTTCAGGCATAACTGAGGATTTTTGCATTACATTTACTTCTCACTACTGGCATTAACTTCTCACCGTACAAACCCAATCAAAGATCTGGTGGTCTTGAGTACCAAAATCTGATATTCCTCTGAGAAAGAGCCTGGAGAAGATAGAAACGGTGCCATAACTATGCTCTGACCAGGTAGATGGATCGACTGAGATAGTGGAGTGTCTTTCTATGTTTTGCATTCATTTCTGGTGGTCGGGATTGATCATGAAGATCAGATTGCAAGATAAAATTGATCAGCTTCACCCCTTAGGTTCATGAATCAGTGGGGGTCAAAGAGTCAACCTAGTTTCACAAGCCAACTGGGCCATACAGGCCAATCACTTCTTTTCGTTCTGCCACCTAGGAAGTCCTCTATGGTTGACCTTCTGTCATTGAACTAACCGCGCCACCTTTCAGAATATTAACGCTAACTGTGATGGTTACACTAACTGCTAGTCGACCGTCAATCCTGATCGGGCCAGTGAGACACATGTCATCAAGGCGCTATGTCACCAATGTATACATCATGTAGCTTCTTCATAGCGTGATGGCACCTGCCATTGATCATCTTAATCTAACGATTAGAACCATGTCATACTCTGCACATCATTTCCTTTAAAAACTGTTGGGCTTGTGAAATGTTGTGCTCTGATACGTACACTTGGCACCTCCCTGTTGGCCATTTGAAGTGCTGACCTGGCAGACCCAAGACTTGACCCCACAGAGTGGCCACGTGTCGACTAGGCACCATGTTGCTATGAGAAAATTGAGGTCAAATTCCCATAGCGCCATAGTGCCCAACTGATGACATGTCCTCTAATTTGCACGTGGCTCCATCTAATTCGCCACCATGACACCCACTGTAGATCTTTTTCGTTGCCGTGAACCTTGCCATCGACACTAAGACTTACTGTAGAACACCTTTTGGTCGGCGAGGTGCTATGTTGCTATCAAAAAACTCATGGGTTTTTTGATGGCGACATGGTGCCTTGCTGCCTTTTGAACCTTACGACCCATGAAAACTGACTGTCCGTCGTAAGACATTTTTGGTGATGCAACCTGCCCACTGTCAGACCTTTTTCTTCAGGCGCTATGTCACTATGTATATTTTTTGGCCAACACACAATAGCGACATAATGCCCACAGTGCCATTGATCTTTTTCATCCCACCAAACTTGTTGACTGGTCGTTGGAGCCATTGGACACATGTCAACAGGGCACGATGTTGCTAACATAAATCTCGTAAAACTTTTGAAAAGCGACATAGCACTGACCGTTGATCACCTCATATCTGACGACAGAGAACTTGCAGGCCGTAGAAACTTTTACAAGGTTTGATCGCTTAGATTTTTTCGATGTCTCTTAGGCATTAAAATAATATTAATTCTGGGACAAGCCATTGGATAGGCTAGACATTTGAAATTTGAATCTTTGGCGGGTGAACAAATGATAGCATTTCTGGCTACTCGCAGGGGGCATGAGCCTGCTCGATGCATGACCAGTGCCTGTAAACAATCCATTGGGTCACAGGGTCGAAAAGGTGTGAATCTGAGAACTGTAAAACCCTAACCCATCTGTAAGGAAATCAAAACATTAAAAACCCTAGCTCTACAACTGCAACTGGAAACAAAAGCAAAACTTCCTCTGCAACCTGAGACACCTCAATATCTGCTACCTCATAGGGAGACGGTTGTGCCCATGCACTTTTTGAAAAGCAAGAAACAATAGAAAGAAACTAAACTACTTATGTACATGGATTCTCAAATTTTCAAAAATAGGGCTTCAGATAGATCCCATTGACTGGAATGGGGAAAACTTCACCATTGGGTTTGCTCAGCTGGAATGCATTAGCCTGTTTGCAACTAGCAATCAGATAGGGGCCACTCCATAGTGCATCAAATTTGGAAAGTCTTCCTAGTTTTGCCCTATCTGCATCCCACTTTAGAACTAAATCTCCCTCTCTAAAGGTCCTGACCCTAGTTTTCTTATCAAAATTCCTCTTCATCTGCTACTGATGTGTCTCTAGGGTCTGCGTAGCTTTATTTCTCTTTTCTTCTAGTTCAATCAGCTCTGCCATTCTTACTAATATGGCATTATCTTCAATCAATTCCAGCTGATGAGACAACTCCAAGGATGGGAATTCCAATGAAATTGGGAGTCTGGCCTCCCTACCATATACCAGCACAAAAGGTGAATTCCCAACAGATCTCTTGGGTGTTATCCTATCGGCCCACAGAGTAGTTCTTAATTTCTTATGCCAAATCCTCTGATTGTCTTCTATTGTTCTCTTCATGATTCTGATCAGATTCTTGTTGGAAGACTCAGCCAAACCATTACCCTGGGGATAGTAATTTGATGATGTGCTTAGGTAGATATTGTGATTGATTGCCCATGCACAAATTTGGGTTCCAACAAAAGACTTAGCATTGTCCGAGATGATAGTATAAGGAGCACCAAACCTAGATACAATTCCATCAAGGAATTCAAAAATTGATGGTTATGTGGCATCCTTCAAGGAAACTGCCTCTGTCCATCTAGTGAAATAATCAGTAGCAGCCAAAATCCATTTATGACCTGCACTAGATGGAGGATTAATGGGGCCTATAAAATCCAACCCCCACTGGGTAAAGGGCTGATCCACCTGAATAGGATGAAGGGGGAGAGCTGCAAGCCTCTGTTTGCCTGAAAAGAAAGCACACTTCTCACATTTTCTCACATATCCATAACAATCATGAAACAGAGATGCCCAATAATAACTAGCCCTCATGATCTTCATAGCAGTTGTTCTTGCAGAGAAATGGCGATCTTTCTAGGAATGCTTTGAATATTAAATGCATTGAAGCCCTCAAGCAAATCCCAAACTTTGTGTTTGTAAGACTTGAGCAGGCCATTTTTGGTGATGTTCTAGTTTCTCACTTGGTTTACTACTAACTCACTATCCCCATATACTCTCAAGGCTTGAATTCCTCTCTTTTGGGCAAGTAAGAGACCTTGAATCAAAGATTCATACTCGGCCACATTATTGGTGCAACTAAATTGGAGTCTAAAGGAGAAGTAGTATCTTATTTGTGCAGGAGAGATCAACATAACACTAGCCCCTGCTCCATTTCTATTCCTTGAGCCATCAAAGTATATACTCCATGTTCCATTTATATCATCATTAGTCCCAAAAATTTTAGGAACTTGAGCCTCTTTCTCTATTATGCAATATGTACTAAGGCCTGTCTCAAGAGTCTCTGACATAGGCTCAAACTGATATGTATTTGCCCACTCATCCAAGAAGAAATCAGGAATCTTCACTATGGAAGTGGCAGGCTTATTTACTATGTCATTTTCATCCATCTCTAGGATAGGGCAATTAATGTTGATGGGATTGGGGTTGTAAGATTCAGTGTGATGAAGGGCTTGAGGTTCTGCTCTAATTGAGGCATTGGCTCCATATCTGGTCTTAAATGACATATATGACCAATCAACAGATATTAATCTACCAATTTGAGCAGTGAAGTCTCTTGAAAGACTGATAGCAAAATAGGGGTTGACTTCAACAACAGATATGTCTTCAATCACAGTTCAACCAGGGCATGCATGTAGGGCCATCTCCACATTCCTAAGGATACCTACAGTTTTGATAGTACTACCATCTAATTGTAACACATCCCTAACAATGGGCTCATATTTCATTCCTAAAGTATCAGAAACAAACCTAGGCATTACTGAGCTACTAGCCCCTGAATCTATCATGCAATTGTGGACTAATTTGCCTCCTATAATCAGAGAAACATAGAATGGAGGAGGTCTAACCTTTTTACTTGTCTCCACATCCCTTGCTAGTTGTACTAGACTTGTGGCACTCTCCATGGTAGATGGCTGATCCTTGGGTTCAATCTTCTCTAAATCTTGCTACAACATCCTCTTCTGTATTGGTATGGTAGCAATGTCATCCCACATGGAGATATTCACATTGGTCTTCTTCATTTTCTCTACCACATTAAATGGTGCATTAGGAACTTTGGTAGAAACTTTGAGAGCTACACCTATAAGAGGTTGAGATGGAGCAACATAAGGATCACCTGCATCTTTCTTTCTAGAGTCTTGCTTTTGCTATTGTGAAGTACTTGTTTGTTCATTTTCTGCTTGTGCATGAGGTGCAACACTTGAAGTTGAGGCCTGCTTAGGAGAAGGAGGGGTAGCATGTTCCATAGCTCTCTTCTTACTTCTTGTGTTATGAGCAACGGAATCCTGGTTTACATTACAATGCTCCCCAATTTGATGATTCATAAAAGAGCAATCATCACATCCTTGAATATATGAGGCCTCCTTGGGATGATCCTCCTTGTATGATTGCTTTGCTGCAGGTTCTTGGTCAGTTAGGGCCAAATAAGATTCTGCCTTCTAGCACATGCAATAGGCATAAGAATAGTTGCAAGAAGGATAGAAATCTTGATCTTGGGCCAAGTTATTTTGAGGGACTATAGCTCTATTCTCATTTGAGCTTGAAGCAGAAGGATGACTATTTTGCCTACCCTAATCAAAAGAGCTATTCCACTGATTAGGAGGCCTACCACCACTTGGAGCTTGATATTGCAATTGAGGAGGCTTGTCACTTTGAGCTTGCTGCCTTTCTAAGGCCACCACCTTGTTACTCATTTTTTGTATCATAGAAAAGCTATCCTCTAATCTCTTTCCTTGGTCTTTCAACTCCCTCCCCTATTCTTGCAATTTTTTATCCAGGGTCTTCTCTCTCTTATCTATATTCAGCACTAGACCTTGGAGCATCTCTTTAAGTTCATCTATCCCATTTGAGGATGTGGAAGCTTGGGGAACTAGAGTAAGGGCTTGTGATGTAGAAGTTGTAGGAAGAGGGGCCATTGCTAGTTGGTGGTTGGGAACATCAGGAAAGAAAGGCATAGGGGGCCTTGGAGCCAACTTTCCTCCTTGTATTAGGATGTTCTCGGCTTTTATGGCTATCTCATAAGCATTAGGCAAGGTATCTCCTCTCATAGTTTGGATTGTAGTGGCAATATCACTGTTAAAAGCTCTAAGGTAATGCAAGAAGGCATTATCGGGGGTAGGTTTCACTGTAGTAGGTATTCTATCCCATGTCTTTTGAAATCTATAGTTAAAATTAGTCATACACTCATGGGGGGCTCTTTTTATAGTAGTCAGCTGCTCTAAAAGTGATAGATAGTCACTTCTATCCTCAAAATGTTTGCATAACCCTGCTCCTAGTCCATCCCAATTAGTTATAGAACCATGAGCTAAGCCTCTATACCACTGTAATGCTTTTCCTTTTAAAGATGAGGCTAGAAGTCTGATAGCAACATCATCCTCTGTGATACCGTGAATATTATAGACATTTGCTACTTCTTGGATATGCTCTAAAGGGGAGATGGAAGTTTCACCAGTAAAATTAGGTATACTTTTTAGTGCAGATACTGGTATATCATGTCTTTGGGCTAACAATAGAGGACTTCCACCATTAAAGGTGGCAAAAGCATGAACTCTTGGTTGTGCCATGTAAACAAGTGCTCTATTGATGAGTGTTGATGGCAATCTAGGCTGAGTTCGAACAACAAGAGGAGTAGATATAGATCTTACAGGTATATTAACTATTATTACACCCCTAACTGGTGATAATGAAGTTCTAGTCCTCCTTCTTCTAGGATTTGAAAGAGAAAGCTCTTGATATTGAAATTTACCTCTAGAAGACACCCTTGTTTCAGCTTTGGGCATGAATTTCTGCAACTTTGGCCTGGAACCAGATTTGTTGATGTTCAGAGTCACCAAGTACTTTGAAGGATCAGCCTCTTAAAGGCTTGAATACTGAAGCTAGCACTACCTCTTCAGTATTAATCTATGAAACTCTTTCTTCTTGACACCAGTAGACTTTAAATTTTTTTTGAAAAAGTGTCCCACAGGGCGTGCCAAAAACTGTTGTCACTTAGGTTTGCACCCTTGTCCAAGGCCTATGCACAAGGACAATCTAGTGAAACATAGAAACAACCTCCAAGCTATGGGACTTGAACTACGAGGTTGAGTCTCCAAAGAAGGCCGGCTTCCTCTTACTATCAAGGCACACCTATCTACTCTTGGAGAGGAAAAGGGAGAAGGAGAGCATGAAAGCAAATCTACCTAATTTAATCTAAGGAGGTGATGCACCAAAATAGAGTGCTCAAGCTTCCATTCTACCCATATATGCACTACAAAACCAGGATAACATTCAAAAGATACACACATCCAGACTTCTGTCAATCAATAACCACATACAGATTAGGAAACCAAACTGAATAACATAAGGAAAGGATTTCACTTATATATTATCCAATAGGCCAAAAATAGACATAGTATGCGAGCCATAGATCTCAACAATACACCAATGAGAGGAAAGATAGATGCACATACACATTGATGGCTGAAGGAGATGATATAGAATGTTATACAGCTCAAAGACAAAGGGAATTTTATAGTGCAAACCTGCGAGCAGTAGTAGAGAAATCAAAAAAGGAGTCCCCTAAGAAAAGATCACAAAATTGCCTTTATAGTTCAGGCATAACTAAGGATTTTTGCATTACATTTACTTCTCAACTACTGGCATTAACTTCTCACCCTAAAAATCCAATCAAAGATCTGGTGGTCTTGAGTACCAAAATCTGATATTCCTCTGATAAAGAGCCTGGAGAAGATAGAAATAGCACAATAATTGCACTCTGACCAAGTAGATGGATCGACTAAGACGGTGGAGTGTTTTTCTATGTTTTTCATTCATTTTTGGTGGTCGGGATTGATCATGAAGATTAGATCGCAAGATAAAATCGATCAACTTCGCCCCTTAGGTTCATGAATCAGTGGGGGTTAGAGAGTCAACCTAGTTTCACAAGCCAACTAGGCAACGCGGGCCAATCACTTCTTTTCATTCTGCCACTTGGGAAGTCCTCCATGGTTGACCTTCTGTCATTTAACTAATTGTGCCACCTTTCAAAATATTAACGCTAACTGTGACAGTTACACTAATTGCCAGCCGACCGTCAATCCTAACTGGGCCAGTGAGACACGTGTCATCAAGGTGCTATGTTGCCAACGTATACATCGTGTAGCTTCTTCATAGCGCGATGGTGCCTGCCATCGATTGTCTTGATCTGACGATTAGAACCACATCTTACTCTGCACATCATTTCCTCTAAAAAATTTTGGGCTCATGAAACACTGTGCTCTGACACGTACACTTGGCACCTCCCTGTTGGCCATTTGAAGCACCGACCTGGCAGACCCAAGACTTGACCCCACAAAGCAGCCACATGTCAACTAGGTGCCATGTCGCTATGAGAAAATCGAGGTCAAATTCCTATAGCACCATAGCGCCCAACTGATGACATGTCCTCTGATTTGCACATGGCTCCCTTTGATTCGCCACCATGGCACCCACTATAGATCTTTTGCATTGCCATGAACCTTGCCGCTGACACTAAGACTCACTGTAGAACACCTTCCGGTCGACCGGGTGCTATGTCACTATCAAAAAACTCATGGGTTTTTTGATGGTGACATGGTGCCTTGCCACCTTTTGAACCTTTTGGCCCATGAAAACTGACTATCCGTTGTAAGAAATTTTCGGTGACGTAACCTGCCCACCATCAGACCTTTTTCGTCAGGCGCTATGTTGCTATGCAAATTTTTCGGCCAACACACGATAGAGACATAGCACCCATGGTGCTGTTGATCTTTTCTGTCCTGCCAAACTTGTTGCCTGGCCGTTGGACCCACCGAACATGCATCAAGAGGGCGCGATGTCACTAACATAAATCTTGCACAACTTCTGAAAAGTGACATAGCGCTGACCATCAATCGCCTCAGATCTGACGGCAAAGAACCTATGGGCCGTAGATACTTTTACAAGGTTTGATCGCTTAGATTTTTTCAATGTTTCTTAGGCATTAAAATAATATTAATTCTGGGACTAGCCGTTGGACGGGCTGGACATTTGAAATTTGAATCTTTGGCAGTGAACAAATGATAACAGATATTTAAGTGGGATTTTTATTTAATTAAAAGGGAGCAAGTTCTTTTAATTAAATAAGAGATATTTAATTAAATTAAAAGAGGGGTTTTTCTCTTAATTAATTAAATGTGGATGAATTATTTAATTAAAAGAGAGGTTCCTTTTAATTAAATGGGGACTTATTTTATTTAATTAAAAGAGGAGATTTTCTTTTAATTAAATAAGACTTAGGATAAAATGATCAACCTTAAAAATAAAATAATTGAATTTGATCAAGGAAATTGATTTGAATTGATTTAATAAAATATTGCAAACCATTGATTCAAGAAATTTGATAAATTGATAAATTGAATAATGGGGGCCCATAGTCTAGCCAACCATTTTAGGGTGTATACATTTGCCCCTCTTTGACTAATGTGTGATCAATTTGGGAACACATGTAGTCAAAGAAAAAAATTGAATCAAAGATTGAAGTTAATAATTATTGCCCCCTCATGATCGAAATCGAAATGAGATAGAGGAGAGACAACAAATTGATAAATTTGATCAAATCAAACAAAAGATAAGGTTCTTGATGTAAGATGAAAGATATAAGAATCATTGAACCAAGGTAGATCATCAAACATGAAATATTATGCCCCAAAGGTGATTTTAGAAGGAAAGAAGAGGGGGATAAAGAAAATGGAAGATAGGAGTTTGAAAGATATGGAAAGAAAATAGAAAGAAGAAAAGAAAATGCCCCAAAATCAATCAACTATTTAAGATAGAAATTTTGATTGAGATCATGGAAGAAGATAAGGAAATGAAGATCAAAACATGACCACAGTTGATTAAAAGTCCACAATAAAGATGAAGGGAGAACCCTCTCAAACTCATAATGTAGCCTAAAAATGCAAACTAACATGAAGTCTAATAATGCAAGCTACATGAAAATGCAATGGTGTACTTGCAAAAGAGAAACTATAACATAGGATTTTGTGTTCATCATTCATTAGAGAATGTAAAGAACTTATTTTCATCATTGGGCCATTATTAATGGACATCAAAAAAAATTTTAAAAATTACACAATCATCACTAGTCACAAGTGCAACTATGAAGATACCTTTCTCGTTTAATTAAATAATTACATTTAATTAATCAAGATAGGTATATTTATTAAAAGTGATTTAATTTAAAGATTGGTTTCGAAGTTGATGATACGAAGACCAATTGCTAAGCTTTTAAGGACTATCTCTAGAATAGAGCTTAATCCCAAGGAATCCAGGTAGAGCACCTAGATACCTAAGATTGAAAGCATTTAGAAGATTGTCTCCAAAATGGAGCTTAACCTTCAAGGATCTAGATAGAACACCTAGATACTTGAGATTGAAAGCATTTAGAAGATTATCTCCAGAATGGAGCTTAACCTTCAAGGATCCAGATAGAACACCTAGATACCTGAGATTGAAAGCATTTAGAAGATTATCTCCAGAATAGAGCTTAACCTTCAAGGATCCAGATAGAACACCTAGATACTTGAGATTAAAAGCATTTAGAAGATTATCTCCAGAATGGAGCTTAACCTTCAAGGATCTAGATAGAACACCTAGATACCTAAGATTGAAAGAATTTAGAAGATTATCTCTAGAATGGAGCTTAACCTTTAAGAATCCAAATAGATCACTTAGATACCTAAGATTGAAAGCATTTAAAAGATTATCTCTAGAATGGAGCTTGACCTTCAAGGATCTAGATAGAACACCTAGATACCTGAGATTGAAAGCATTTAGAAGGTTATCTCCAGAATGGAGCTTAACCTTCAAGGATCCAGATGGAACACCTAGATACCTGAGATTGAAAGCATTTAGAATATTATCTCTAGAATGGAGCTTAACCTTCAAGGATCCAGATAAAAAACCTAGATACCTGAGATTGAAAGAATTTGGAAGATTATCTCCAGAATGGAGCTTAACCTTCAAGGATCCAGATAGAACACCTAGATACTTGAGATTGAAAGCATTTAGAAGATTATCTCCAGAACGAAGCTTAATCTTCAAGGATCCAGATAGAACACCTAGATACTTGAGATTGCTAAAAGATAACAAAGTCTAATCATGAGTTACAGGATCATCCCCAAAACGAGGCTTGATCCTTAGGAGTCAGGGTTTAGACTGTCCCAATACCTATCCATCAAATTCTGAGAGGAGCTATTATAAGGTTGATCAATTGATGAAAAAAAAAAGATAGATAGCAAAGATGCTAGATAGAAGGGAACAAGATGCCCCGAGTGATGAGATGCCCCAAGTGACGAGGACATAAGATGGTAACGAGATGCCTCGAGCAATAAGTATTCAATGATGTAATCATCCTGCCCCCTTGGGAGCGAAATCGAAAGATGACACACCAAAAATATGATGTGAAGTAGTATATCAATTTTGAGATTCAACAAAATGTAGAAGAGATTAGAACGATCAGAAGAAATGTGGAAGTTGATCTGAAGTGATTTTGAGGTCCAAAATTCCAAGTTTGATTTGAAAAGATTCCAAGAATCGCAAAGTATCAAAAGAATTTGGATTTTCCAAAATTCTAAAATGCATTTTTGAGCCACTTAAGTGTGTTAGATTTCAAATTCGATCCCAAAAAAATGGGTTCTAAGCAGCCAAAGTAGCCAAAAGAGTGATTAATCGATCATTTGTGCAGTCATGAAGAACATGATACTTTGAAGAGATCAACAATCCCTCATTAGAGAAGGTGAAATTAGATTTTCAATTGAATCACATGCTTATACAAGTGAAGTATGCAATGCGAGACTATGTTAAATGCAACCCTAGGTCTGGTTACCAAGCCTCAATATTTAAGCATCACTGGATATAGAACAAAGCTCGTAGGTCATACGATTCCCACTGACATTGCAATCATGGAAATATGAATATAACATACCTTATTGGTTTTTTGGGATTAAATGTAAGCATTTGAGGCACAAGAAGCTAGAATGACTAGAACATTTGTCCCTTTTAATGTAGCAAGTTAACATAAGCATCAAAGCATAAATGCAAGGATGACCAAAATGTTGCTTGCATGATAGGTACACCAAACACACGGAAGATCCCTCTTATGCTAAGTATTTAGTATTCATTCTGTCCGCAACAACCCTTACATTTGTAACTTGAGATAGAAGTGTGCTAGATATACTCGCAGTGACCCATACGTTCACTTAGTAGGACGAGTATCAGTATGTACTATAGCATGAAGAGTTCACTCCAACAAACAAGGAGAAGAACCAACGTTATTGGTGTATTCATATAAAATAATTCAAGGTACACACGGCCATCCAATACAAGATGGAGGCTCTTATAGTGGACACCCCTCTTATAAGAATATATCAACTTATTGGAACTAAACCACAAACAGAAAGCAAAGAAAAGGATCATGCCCCAGTCATTACTTCCCTAGTTGAATATGACATCATCGAGTTGCTTGAGGAGATATGATAAAGCAAAGCCAAAGCAAACAAAGGAAGAGCTCAGCATATCCAAACAAGATATCATTTTTGAATTCAGTGTTTTGGGATTGATGTCAAGTGCTAATGTCCATAATACATTCGAAAGAAATATCTTTAGTAGGGTGAAAACAGTAGGCAGATGCAGTCAGAATGACTGGTGACTGATGTCAAAGAGGAATCTTCACGATGAAGAACCTAAAGAGGATTGGACGATAGTAGACAGACACAACCAGAATGACCAGTGACTGACGCAATAGAGATCTTCCATAAATGAAGCTGGAGACGTGACCTAAGCAATAGTAGGAGACACAACTGAAACAACTAGTGACTGTTGTGAAAGAGATTCTATGAGGAGAATCTCGAAAAGCGTGACACTAACGATAGTAGGCAGATGTAGTTTGAAACAACTAGTGACTGTCGTGAAAGAGATTCTATGAGGAGAACCTCAAAAAGAGTGACACTAGCGACAGTAGGTAGACGCAGTTGAAACAACTGGTGACTATCGTGAAAGAGATTCTATAAGGAGAACCTCAAAAAGAGTGACACTACAAGGGGATGCCTTGAGCTATAACAAGACTCAATCCATGGATACATGAGCAGGAAAAGCAAGAAAGCAAAAGTGTGAAAGCGTCTGTACAGAATAGCCAGAAGATGTGCTGCAAGATGGAGCATTGGGAACAAGAGGTGCCTGTTTACCATGTTTTCACCTTCTTGGAAAAATTTTCTTTTTTTGCTACCATGATGCCTATTTCTAGGTTTTCACCAATGGCACTTTTCTATTTTTCATTTTGTTTTGTATTTTTGTCTTTTTTTATTTTTTTTGTATTTTTTGAGATCTTTCAATTTTTTTTGGTGTTACCAAGGCGCCTATTGCTAGGTTTTCACCAGGGTAACAAATTTTTTTTAGGAATTTTTACAATTTTTAGATTTTTTTCAAATTTTTAGAACTTTGTCAAAGATTACTAGCTCTTAAGAAGGATTACCTTGATTTTGTTTCAGTGTCTAGCAAGGTGTAGGACAAGATGAAGTAGCAAGCGAGTGAATAAGAAGAGATGGAAAGGCAAGGAGTATGAAGCGGTGAATGTTACCCTCAAGGAAAGGCTTCACAACATTACCTAGGCTAGGGAAAAGGAGATAACAATATGAGCTCTTGGTGTAGTGAAGGGTGTCACGTAAGTAATCCAAGAAAGTGACCATGTCAAGAGATTGCCAAGAATTGAGTTTTCTTCTCTCTTTCATTGATCAAGACCAGAGGGTTACTAAATAGGATAACAATGTTTGTTATGGAGGTAATGAGTGAGTGACTTGAGATGAGGACATTTGAAGGATAAGCAAGATCATGATAGGATGTCATGGATGGAAGAATTATGCATGACACCTGTTTACCAGGTTTTCATCATGGTACTTATCCAAGGTGCCACAAGAAGTGGTTTTCACCATAGGATGGATTTACTTATCTTTACTTTTGCTACCAAGGTGCTTGTTTCCAGGTTTTCACCAAGGCGCATTTTTTTCTTTTTTCTTTTTTTTTTTGGATTTTAGAGTTTTTGGAAAGAATTCAAGCCTTCTTCAATTTGAATAGTGCTCCTATAAGAAAGATAAGTTATGATAAGCCAAGGCCATAGCAAGGTACACTCAAAGATGCTGATAAGGTAATGGAAGGGAGATGATAGAAAAATGAAAGGTAGATGGAGGATAAGGTTGTTGGTTTTGGAAGACTAAAACAAGAAAGGATGGCAATCAGGCATAAGATTTAGAGAATCTCATGAGGGTGGATGAGATATTAGGCAAGATCAACATTGACACACACCTTGAAGCGTAGTGGAATGATGGAGGAAATATGAATGAAATAGATTGAGGCTTAGATATATGAGGTAGCAAAGCCATTTTGGAGAGGGGTGGAGTAGAAGGTTTTGAAACCTTTTTAGGAAGATGTTGGGAAGGAGATGGAGTGGAAACCTTTGGAAGCTTGAATGTCAACTTTGATTTGTTTTCAATATTCAAGTCCTTCAATAGAGACTTGGGAATCCATATAGCTTTTGATTTTTCATTAGATGCTTTGGAACGCATTTCTTCAACAATAGATTTAAGAACCCATACTTTATTTGGTTGAGCTCTTTGAATAGTGGACCTTTGTAGTCTCTTTTGTATATTTTCCTTCTTGAAATTCACATGTCGATTAGAGGAGACATAGTGAACTTTTGAGGATAGATTCATGCACTTGTGTTTGAGTTTATCATCCAAATTGCTTCCAAAGGACTTGGGATTTATGGATGAATGAGGCCAATGTGACTGGTTTAGATGGAAAGGTGAATGTGAAGAGTTCAAGTATGTGTATCTTTGTTGATCTTGGGGTAGGGTAGGAGGAATGTGTAATGAGCTAGTAGTGGCAATAGGAGATAGAGGAACATAAGGTCCCAATATGGATGGAAGACTTGAAGGTTTTAGCTTAGATGGATAAGGACCAAGAATAGATTTAGAAGATGTGAATGGACCATGAGTATGGATATCAGCATCTTTAGAGTGAGCAAAATGACCAAAGCCATCAATAGATTTATGAGGAATTGTTATAGGAGCAATACCTTTGATAGGAGTATTTAAAGCTTGAGAATAGCTTTGAAGTGAATGTAGCGAGGTAGAATAAGAGAGCGAGGGAAAACTTTTCTCTTCAAAAGGAATTTTAGGTAACATAGGAAAAGTATCCTTCTCTTGATCTTTTGTAATCTCCTTGATGGTGGAAGGAATATCTTGATCTTTCTTAGTAGAGGTGCATGACATGGGAGATGGAGGAATATGTGGCTCTTGAGATGGAGGCACAAGATCGTGGAAGACTTGAAAGGGGATGAAGGAATCTTGGTCTTGATCAACACTTGTTTCTTCATCATTTAAGTGGTCCTCTTGACATGAAACCAAATCCAAGGATGAGGGAGTATCTGAATCTGTATTCGAATATATTTCTAGAGTCTCCATAATAGGCTCTTGAAGGGACAATGGAGCAATAGTTGGGTTGGGGATAATAGGAGGAGCAGCACATGGAGGTTTTGGATCTTTGCTTTGTGTAGTATGGGAGAGGTTTGCAACTAAGTCAAGATTAGCTTGAGTTTCCTTTAAAGGTAGTCCTTGAGGGTACACATAGTCAACTGGGGGAGTAGTGGGTTCTTTTAGTGAATATGTGTTGGAAAGATTGGACAATTTAGAAGGTGGATTTATGTTGGAAGAAGTAGAAGTTGTGTTTGAACCATTACTAGACATGGTTTCATGAGGTTGATCCATCTTGAGTGAAGAATCTTTAGTAGTTAAGAGCTTAGATTTTTGAATTATGCCATTGTCAAAGAGATCTTGGATCTCATTTTTCAGCTCCTTACAATGGGAAGTTTTATGTAAATTATGTATATGATAGGCACAATAGTTACTCATAAATGAAACTCCTGCCAAAGTGACCTTAGGTAACATAATGAGCTTCTTTTGAAGAAGTTCTTCCAAAGTTGATTCATAAGATTTTCCCAAAGGGGTGAAATCACACTTTGGTTTAGGTTCCCAAGGTTTTTATTCAAAAATATTTCTAGATTTCTTGGGTATTTGCAGAATGTTTTGAGATGGCTTGGACTCAACATTATAGGAAGGTAAATACTCTCGCAAGGAGAATTTTTTCGATGATGTGTCATCTTCCTCCTTCAGTCTTTGAAGTTGAGTGCTTATTGATTGAATTTTTTGCTTCATGTTTGCAATAAGTAGCTTTTCTTCCTCAATAGGAATATTGGATTTAGCACATTTGTTGTTAGCCATTCTGATGTACTATGTTTCAAGTATTGACAGCCAAGTTTTAGAACATAAGTCAAGTTACCACAGTCATAGACAATGACAAAAAGTAGTAGCTTAAACAAGGACCACACTAGAACATAGTCTCAGAAAAGGATGAGATAATAACATGAATGTTGTCCACCTAGGCACAAAAGGTCTGATTTAAAGGCTAGAAAAGCCAGAGATTATGACCAACGTGACACACGGTATGACAAACATTAAGAAATGAAGACCAAAGGTAACTTAAGAGACGAGACTAGTCAAAGTTTAAGACACAAGTCTTTAGCTAAGCAGAGTGCTACTATTTCAGGACTATTTATAGATAGAGGGTAGATTTCAATCGTTTTGAGTAAGCAAGCAGATAAACAAGCACGTAGAACAACAAGCAAGTGATATCAAGCACGTCTGAAAACAATGAGCAAGGGAAAAAGAAACCTTGCGCATGAACAATCAAGTGACTTAGTTTGTGCTAATCCATAAGAGAGCTAATTGTGTATGTTTTCAAATATTTTTTCAATCATTGCACACATTCCTAGAAAATGAAAAAATTTGGCCTCTCTAAGGTTTTTAGTAATGGTTTGACTTTGCAACTTTTATGACTCACAGGGGTGACCTCCAATCTCGGCGCACTGAGGTTTTGACACAGTCTGAGAACTTAGTCTTCAAGAGTTTCTAGGGAGATCTGACAACCCACAATGAACCACACCCATGGAGATTTCTTCCACAAGGACATTTATATAGTGGTTGTCACTACCATGTTGAAAATAGCTATTACTGCTTGAGGTTCCATCAATGCAGTTTGCCCTGTAGAGGGATTGTCTGCTACAGTTAACCCTCTCTAAAGGTGACCAACTCACAATAGTGTACCACAAGGGGACTTAGCTTCTAGATCCAAGGCTTTGTGACCTTTTCACTTTTAGCTCAATCAAAGCAGACAAATTAATCTGACACGCTAAATTAAGAGTATCTCTTAAAGATCTATGATATCAACTCCCAGTGATCTATCAACCTCTTTGGAGAAAAGATGCCTTAATCAACAAGTTGAAGATTCATCTATCTGCGAGATGCTCAAAGTATCCTCCCCACCCATAAATAATCTTTCTTAGAGAGGATTTTCACTAGGAACCCACTCTCTCAAGATCCACGAATAGTTTTCATGAGGCCTAATTACTATGTGTATACAGATGTTAATTCCCGAAAGCAAATCTATCCAAAAGCAATCAAAGAGCACAAGGTGGTATACTTAAAAATTTAACTAATGCAAGGTTAGTCCAAAGATGTGGAACATTTAACCCCTCACACAAGCCAAAACGAGTCCACAACTCAGAAACTAGTGAGTTCTAGAAAGCACAAAAGGGTTGCCTAGTGAAACATTTAATGCTTCTATCTTGTAGACCCCTCCCCTTTTAATGTGGTGCTGAGCTTACAACCACAAGGTGGAATGAGGGGTCAGTGGATTAGAGTGTTCAATAACCCAAGATAGCTAATTAGATCTATCACAAGCAACTAAGCCTACTAAATAAAAGCTAATGGAGATCACAACCTAGTATCAAATTATGCATGTGTTGTAAAATAAGAACATGGAAGGAAACACACACAAGCTTGACATGAGAGATGTTCATTTTAGGTTCAAATGAAGTGTTATCAATCAAAGAAAATTACCTGGTAATCCTCGCAATGCATCTTTTCTTTCTTGTACCTTTCGTTTATACTTGATCGCTCGCTCACAACGAACAAAGCAACAAACTCATGAATGCAATATATGTCAACTCATCCAAAACTAAGGTTAGATCTAAAAATCTGATATTTAAGAGTGATAATAATCAATACGTAACCCAAATGAAAGCCCACATCATGCATTGATTCATTGTAAAAAATGAAATGCAAACTATTCATTAAATGGCTTTTTTTTTTTTCAATTGATTTTTGACTTAGTCATAAAGATAGGATCTACATGATATGAATTTGGATCTAAAACTCAAAATATAGAAAATTAACCCCTATCAAAAATTAGAGAGCTTTCAAAAAATGCAAAATTTTTGAAAAGATCTTTTAATTTGTGCCCTAGGGAGTTGTTTTGTCAAAATAGACTAGTTTTTACAAATCGAATTATTGACCCATAATATGACCTCTAAAATTGAAACACAAAGAACCAACTCTATTGAAAATTCCAAGATCTTTCCAAAACTGTAAATTTTTCTGAAAAATGTGCTGATTTACGCCTAAAAATGATTTTTTATGAAAAATGAAGAAAATATCATAAAAGCTCGAAAATATTTTGGAAAAGTCTGAAAATTGGACCAAAGATTTTTGGATATATCACCGCCTTGTACAAAAAATTTCAAATCAAAATACACATCTGTTTGAAATATATGAGCAAATCTTTCAAATCTAGGGTTTCTTTGAGTCTACAAACAGATCTGCACAAAAACCAACAAGCAAAGGTGGGTTGCCTCATAGTGGGTGCCAAAAATTTATGCCTAAAATGTGAGCACACTTATATGAATTATTATATTCAAGATTACTCAAGAATGAGGTCTCAAATGGTGACTCATAGCTCTCTACTCATGGCGTGCAAGGGTTTTGCAATGGAGGCCCTTAGTTTGACCTAGTTCATGCCCATGCAAGTACACCATGAAATGAGAGATTCAAAGATCCAAAATGCATGCAAATGGAGATGAAAACTAATCTATATGATAACAATGCAAGAACAATGCAAAATCTAATCTATGAAAGCAAGATCTAATCTTATGAAAGCAAATATGACTCTAAACTAACATGCAAATGCAATGACAAAAGTCCATGATGAAAGCCATGGGTGCAAGAGAGAATGAGACAAGAAAATAGAAGTTCTCCACAAAAAGCTTTAGCATTCAAACATTCCTTCTTCAAAAATTTCTCTCTAAACCTGCAGCATAACAATAACATCATCCATCCCTAAAATGAAGAGAGGGCTCTCCCTTATAAAAGGAATTATGGAAGTGAGAGGCTTCTCACAACCAATATGGGATAATAGAGTTTGATCCATGTGAGACAAAATTCCACCAATGAGAAAAGAGGAGTGGTTGAGAAGAAAGTGAAAAGATAAGTCCCACTTAAAATATGTGCATTTAAGTGTAGAAATTAAATAAAAGAATTTATTTTATTTCCCTTTCATCAACAAGAGATATTTAAGTGAGATTTTTATTTAATTAAAAGGGAGCAAGTTCTTTTAATTAAATAGGAGATATTTAATTAAATTAAAAGAGGGTTTTTTCTCTTAATTAATTAAATGCGAATGAATTATTTAATTAAAAAAGAGGTTTCCTTTTAATTAAATGTGGACTTATTTTATTTAATTAAAATAGGAGATTTTCTTTTAATTAAATAATACTTAGGATAAAATGATCAACCTTAAATATAAAATAATCGAATTTGATCAAAGAAATTGATTTGAATTGATTTAATAAAATATTGCAAACCATTGATTCAAAAAATTTGATAAATTGATAAATTGAATAATAGGGGCCCATAGTCTAGGCGACCATTTTAGAGTGTATACAATGTCCACCAAATAGCAAGTCCAATATTTTTATGATCCAATGATTACAACCTAATTACAATCTGTAATCCCTTACAGCTCAATACCGCCATAAGAACCAATTTTGCATCACACCCTTATGAAACAATCCCTAACCCTAAGCCCTTTTATACAAGTATTTTAACCGCTTTAGGGTTATAATTAATAATTACATGTCAGCCCAAAATCTTGATAAAATAGGGCCCAAATTTTTTTTTAAACCCTAAAGAATTTATGAAGTATGTATAGTACTTTTCTAATAAGTTACCACAATCTAACAATCTCCCACTTGGGGACTGATCAGACTCTACACTAAACAACAATCTCCCACTTGGAGACTAATCTTGTAGCAATACTACTACCGCATGGGGATCCCACTAGATCAAACCACCTTGGACTCTATTGTTATTTTATTCATATTCAGTCTAGAAGACCAACCAAAGCTTAAGAGGAGTTTAGCTTCTCTCTTGTTACTACCTTTGTCAACATATCTATTGGATTATCACTGGTATGTATCTTTTCCAGTTTTAACTATCCATCCTCCAAAACTGACCGAATGAAATGGTACCGCAACTATATTTTTTTAGTCTTTGAATGTAGAGCTGAATTCTTTGTAAGATAAATGGCACTCTGACTATATGTGAACAAATAATTATCCTTCTGAGGATGTCCCAATTCTTGTAAGAAGAACTAAAGCTATATCATCTCCTTGGCTACCTCTGTAGCAGCTAGATACTCTACCTCTATAGTGGATAAAGCATTAAAATTTTGTAACCTAGAAACCTAGCTCACAGTTGTCCCACCAATAGTAAAGACATAACCTGTAGTACTCTGCCTAGTATCGATATCCCCTACCAAATCTGTGTCAACATAGCCTTGCAAATCAGTAGTAGAGCCCCCAAATTTTAGACATTTATTGGATGTTCCTCTCAAATATCTAAGAATCCATTCGACTACATTCCAATGCTCAATTCTTGGATGACTCATATACCTGCTAACAAATCCTACTGCATGTGCAATATTTGGCCTAGTACATACCATAGCATACATCAAGCTTCCTACAGCTGAAGCATAGGGTACCTTGGACATCTTCTCCTCTTCTTCTTGTGTCTTGGGACACATCTCCTTAGTCAATTTAAAATAACCAAGTAAACGTGTACTGACAGCTTTAGCATTCTCCATAGAGAAATGTTGCAACACCTTCTCAATATAATTAGCCTAAGATAGCAACAATTTTCTATTTTTCCTATCTCTGCAAATCTTCATACCAAGGATTTTTTTTGCTGCCCCCAAATCCTTCATAGAAAATGCATGTGCTAATAGGCTTTTTAGCCCCTTAATGTGATCCATGTTAAACCTAGCTACAAGCATATCATCAACATATAAACATAAAATAATGTAGCTATCATCATCCAACCTCTTAAAGTAAACACAATGATCTAAATGACACCTACTGTAACCATGCTCATGCATAAAATTGTCAAATTTTAAATACCATTGTCAAGGTGCTTGCTTCAAGCCATATAAACTTTTCTTCAATTTGCACATTAAGTTCTCCTTACCTTTGACCACAAATCCCTACAGCTGAGCCATATATATCTCTTCATCAAAATCACAATCAAGGAAGGTTGTTTTAACATCCAGCTGCTCTAAAAGAAAATCTTCAGTAGCCACTAGACTTAAAACAATATAGATAGAAGTTATTTTAACAATAGGAGAAAATATCTCATCAAAATTAATTCCCTTTTTCTGTGAAAATCCTTTTACAACTAACTTGGATTTAAATCTTTTTGTACCTCCATCCTCTTTTTTTAACCTGTAAACCCACTTATTCTATAAAGCCTTTTTACCTGCAGGCAACTTACACAAATCCCATGTCTTATTCTTCAGCAAAGAGTCCATTTCATCTTTCATTGTAGACTCCCACTGAATCTTAGTATCCACTTGCATAGCTTCATCATAACTTTTAGGTCCACCAGCATCAGTAAATAAAATAGAATACAAAGAGGGAGAAAATTTTTGTGGAGATCTAATTTTCCTTGTTGATCGTCTAACATTCATTGGTGTGTGTGGTATTTATTTTTGTAGTTGTTGTAAAATATAAGGAATGGCTAGAACATCAGCTTTTGGAGTATCATCCAACAATACATAATCATCTTCTTTCTTCTCATGTTGCTACAGTAGATCTTTGTATAACACTTTCTCATTGAATATGACATCCCTGCTTCTTACAATTTTTTGATTTTTGTAATCCCAAAGCCTATAGCCAAATTCATTAATTCCATATCCAAAAAATACACATTTCTTTGACTTAGCTTCTAGATTGGTTCTATTTTTAGAGTCTAGGTGAGCAAATGTTTCACAACCAAAGATTTTGAGAAAATAATAACTCACCCTCTTACCAGTCCATGCCTCCTTTGGAATACCACAACCCAAAGGAGTAGAGGGACCTCTATTAATCAAATATACAATAGTATTGATAGCCTTTGCCCACATGTAAGAGCAACCTAGCATGCAACCTCATGCTCCTTGCACATTCCATTATAGTCTTGTTCATGTGTTGAGCCACTGCATTTTCTTGTGGAGTCCTTGGAATAGTTTTTTGTCTATGAATACGATTAGTGGAGCAATAATCTTCAAATTCATGTCTGCAATATTCACCAACATTATTAGATCTAAGACATTTTAATTTTTTACCAGTCTCATTTTCAACCAAGCATTTCCATTTCTTAAAATTTTGAAATGCATCGAATTTTTGTCTAAGAAAATAAACCCAAGTTGCATCATCAATAAGTGTAACATAGTAATTAGAGCCACCAAGGGAAGATACCTAAGCCAGTCCCCATACATTGGTATGCACAACCTCTAATTTCTCCCTTTTAGTTTCCTTCCCAGTCTTTGCAAAACTCACTCTCTTTTATTTTTCATACACACAACTTTCATAGAAATCCATATTAACACATTTTAGACTTGGTAAAACTTTCTTTGAATGAAGTACTTTCATACCTTTCTCACTCATGTGCCCAAGTCTATTGTGCCACAGTGCTATATCAGAATCTACAGTAGCTATTTGTTCTCCCTACTCAACTACAATAATTATTCTTGAACATTCATTTTTCTCTAAGAAAATCAAAGCAGAAGGAACAATATGACCTATACAAAGATATAAGGTGCCTACTTTCACACATTTTTCTACTACAAGGGAACCTTTTGAAACCTTCCAATTTTTAGATCATTAAAAGTAACTACACAACCCTCATCGTCAAGTTTCCCTACTAAAATTAAATTCCTACTCAGCCTTGGAAAATGTCTTACCTCATGTAGTAGCCAATGATTCCCATTCTATTACTCAATCTTAATTTTCCCTTTCCAACAATCTAACAAAGTTCATTATCCCCCAAATAAACAAGCCCAAAATCCCCTTGGACATAATCAATGAAATAACCTCTATGAGATATAGCATGAAATGAAGCACCATAATCTAAAACTCATGAATCATCAACACTTTCTAAAGATAGAAGCAAAGCATCCTCTTCAGATTTGTTACTTACCACATTTGCCTCCTTGTCTCCATCTAATTTATCTCCTTCATTTTTCTTTCGATTCTAACAATCTTTCTTTTTGTGCCTTATTTTCCCATAGTGCCAGTAGTCATTCGATCCTATTGATTGAGACCTCCTCCCCTTTGACTTTCCTCTTGATTTCCCATGTTTTCTAGAATTACTTCCTCTCTCAGTCATTCTACCCCTACTTTGTGCATTCAAAGAGCTTCTTGATGTAGATCCACCTGAGGTTTTCCTACGAGTTTCCTCACTCAAAATAACACCGATCACATCATCATATTTTAGGGTACTAGATCTAGGAACAGAATTACTCATAGCCATTACCAAGCCATTCCAGCTTTCAAGCAAAGTACACAAAATCAAGAGAGCCCTAATTTCTTCTTCAAAATTGATACTCACAAAAGATAACTGACTAGTAATAGTATTAAACTCATTTAAATAATCTATAATAGATCCACCTTCTACCATTTTCATATTAAATAAATGCTTTATGAGAAATACCTTGTTTGAATTGGAGGGCTTTTCATACAGTGTCACTAGAGTTTTCATCAATTCTTCTATCATCTTTTCTTTTATAATATTAAATGCCACCGATGGTGCCAGGCATAATCAAATGCTTCCAAGTGCCTTTCTATCCAAATGATCCCATTCATCATTTGACATAGATCCCTGATTCTTGGCTTTTCCTTCCAACAGCTTCCATAAATCCTACTGATACAAATAGTCTTCCATTTGCATCTTCCATAACTAGAATTTTTGCCCATTGAACCTATCAACCCTCAGCTTACCCTCATCTACCATTTCTCCCACTCAACAATGAAACTTTCTTTCAGAGGATAACTAAAAAACAACTAGGCTCTGATACCACTTGTTAAGATTAAAAAATAGACATAAATAACAATTGCATGCAAATATAACCAATAATAGAAAATAATAGATCACACAAAAAAGAATACAAGGTACCGAGATTTAATGTGGTTCACCGAATCCCTATGCTATGTCCACCAAATAGCAAGTCCAATATTTTTATGATCTAGTGATTACAACCTAATTATAGTTTGTAATCCCTTACAACTCAATACTATTGCAAGAACCAATTTCACATCACACCCTTATGAAACAATCCCTAACCCTAAGCCCTTCTATACAAGTATTTTAACTACTTTAGGGTTATAATTAATAATTACATGTTGGCCCAAAATCTCAATAAAATAGGGCCCAAATTTTTTGCCCCCAATGTATTTTGAAGTATGTACAGTACTTTTCTAATCAACCACCATAATCTAACACAAGTTTCTATCTATTGTTTCTTTAGCAAATCTAAGATTTTATAAGTATTTATCCAACCTTGCATACTAGGTTTTGGGTGCTTACTTCGATCCATACAAGGCTTTCTTTTTCTACAATCCATATCCTTTTCTTTTGTCAAAGGAAAACCTTCTAGTTGCTCAATGTAAACTTCTTCTTCAAGTTTTCCATTCAAGAATGTTGACTTAACATCCATCTGATATACCTTGAAATTTTTATTTGCTACATATGCTAAGAACATTATGACTACTTCCATTCTGCTACAAGTGCATATTTTTCATCATGGTCAATTCCTTCTTGCTGAGAGTAGCTTTAGCATACTAATTTTGCTTTGTTTCTTATTATTTCTCCTTGTTCATTCATTTTGTTTCTAATTACCATTGTGTACCAATCACATTTTTGTCCTTGGGTCTAGGAACCAATTCCCATGTGTTATTTTTTATTATCTATTGAAGTTCTTCCTTCATTGCTTTTATCCAATAATCATCCTTGATTGCTTCATCTGCACTTTTTTGTTCTACTTGACATATTAGGCATAGTTTTTCATTGAATCTTCTTCTTTTCATTACTCCTGTTTCTTTACTTCCTATTATCTAATCAGTAGGATGATTCCTCAATACATTCTTATTTGGGGTAGGAGTTACTACTTCAACTCTTATTTTAGGTATTGTGCTTTGTTCTTCTCTTACTTCTTCAATTTGTACTTTATTCTACAAGTCATTGTTAGTCTTGAGAAATAATTCATTATATCTGTTGGTCATCCTAGAGTAGTCATCTCTAAGTTATAATCCATCATTTTTTTCCTTAGTGCCAAACTTTTCATCTATTTTCACATTTACAGACTCTACTATAGTTTTTGTTCTATAGTTGAAACATCTGTAGGCTTTTTCTCTTTAATGAATAGCCAAGAAACATACGTTCATTGTTCCTTGGATCAAACTTACCGATATCATCATCTCTTTTGATATAGCATTCACTTCCAAGTATCCTAAAATATTTGATTGATGGCGAGTGACCAAACCATAACCCATAATGTGTTTTCTCCATACCTTTTCGAATTTGTACTCTATTCAGTGTATATATTGTTGTATTGACTACCTCTCTCCAAAAGGTTTTTGGTACATCATTCTTGAATAAAATAGCTCTTGTTGCTTCAACAATTGATTTGTTTCTTCTTTTAGCAATCCCATTTTGCTGAGGTGTATGGGGTGAAGATAGCTATCTCCTAATTCCATGCTCTTGACTAGATATTGAATTCTCTAGAAGTGAATTCTCCTCCTCTATCTAATCTTAAGCTTTTAAATTTAATTCTAGATTCATTCTCTACTTTGATCTTGAATATCTTGAATTTCTCAAATGCTTCTAATTTTTCCTTAAGAAAAGCTACACACATCATTTCGGTAAAATCATCAACAAAAATCATAAAATACCTTTCTCCATAAAATCCTCTTGTTCTTCCAAGACCATTCAAATATGTATGAACCAATTTTACCTTTTTTGTAGTGCCAAACTACTTACCAAGAAATGAGACTTGCTTCTACTTAGCCAAGATACATTCCTTACAAATAATGTTAGTGGGCTAGTGATCTTAGGTGAGTCTCTCACAACAAGTATATTATTGGCTTTCAAAATGTTATAAAAAATAATGTAACAAAATATTCTATGCCATAACCAACTATTGTTGACTTTAGCTACCAAACATGCTATTTCAGTGGAGTTTAACTAAAATACATTACCTCTAGTTCTTGTGCTAGTACCACATAGTTTTCCTTCCTTGTTCTTGATAATGCATGTGTCATTACCAAACTGCAATTGGTAACCTTTTTCTATAAGCTATCAAACACTTAACAAGTTATGTTTTAGTCCATCAACAAAATAGATATCATTAGTATTTGTTTTACCATCTAGTGTGATAGATCCAATTCCTATAATGTGGTAGGCTACATTGTTTCCTACTCTAACAATTCCCCCATCATGGCTTCTAAATTTGACAAATTTTCTCATATCACCTGTAATGTAATATGAACAACTACTATCAATGATCCAATCTTTCCTTTCAACTTGTGAGATCAGCACACTTTCTTCTCTAATTTATTTGTCAAGATCATCCTCCTTTATAGTTAGAAATCCCAATTCATCTTCACTTCTATTTTGATCATCTTCTTCTTCCTCTTCTTCTTCATTAGCATATAAATAATTTCTAGGTCTTCTAGATTTGAATCTTCCCTTATATTTTCTTCCTCTTTTAGGACACTTAGATGCATAATGGGCATATTCATTACATGTCCAACATTTAAATATATTCTTACCATATTTTTCTCTTTCCACAAGAACAACCACTCCTTCCTAGATCTTTTCCTCAATAGACTTGTTGCTACTAGTAATGTCCCCTTGTGCTTTTGTGTTCCTTGGTAGACTTATTTTAATATTAAAGGCACTAAATGTTATCTCACCTTTTTCTAATTCTCCAGATTGTTTTAGATCAAATTCTTCAGCTTCCAATCTACCAAGTAATGTTTCTTTGGTGAAATTAGTGGTGCAAGGTAACATTACCCAAATCAATTTTGTTATTATCTTAAAAGGTGATGTTATATTTTTCAATATCTTCCATATTACTTCATCATCAAACTTCTTTCTACCAAGAGATGTGATTCCTTCAACAATCTTAGATATTCTACCAATATAGGTTCTCACAGATTCATCTTACATCATCTGAGCATCTTGTAATGTGAAATAAAGATTTTTTAATCTAACTCTTTTTGCATGTGTATCACCCTCATAATTAGCTTTTAAGTTTTTCCAAATTTCACGAGATGTTTTGAGCTATTTTACCTAGCTATACTCACTTTTAGGTAGAGCAAACAATATTTCTTCACTTGCCCTTATGTTGCACATAAATACTTCTCTTTGTTCCTCAATACAACTTTCAAGATTGTCTTCTTCCACAATGTTTTTAGGTGATTTGGTTACAAGCCAATATCCTAGATCCATGCACAAGAGATGAGTCTTCATTTTATCCTTCCAGCTATTATAATTTTTGCCATCAAATCTTGAACTTTCCTTTTTGAAAATTTTTTCCATGGATCTCCCAAAGTTGTTAGAGTTTTTCTTCAAGGACCTGAGGCTCTAATAAAAATTGTTAGAAACAATAGTACACCAATATAACTGAGAGGGGAGATTGAATTAGTTATATGAGAATTTAAACATTTAACCTCTTCAACAATCTTGACCATTCAAAGTAAACAAGAAACATAAAGAGATACACACAAACAATTACACTAGATATGTTGACTAGGGAAACAATTAATCAGAGGGAAAATCTTGGTGGGAATGATGCCCACAAAATGATGTACTAATATGAATGTTCCTTGTTAGAGGATGGACCCTATTAGGAGTCTATAAAAATACTTAGTACAAGAGCCCCTATTACGAGACCTTGAATCCCTGTTAGGAGATTCCAACCCTATTAGGAGTTGTGGAAGGTAGCTGAACCCACTATCCAAACAACTTTAGGATCAGATCAATGAACCCACTGTCCAATTGACCTTGATACTATTACTCTCAAAATAATAGATGTGTAATAGGATTTTATTTCTTCCTCTATCTAGTACGCTAGACTCCACCTTAAGATCACGTAATCAGATTTGGAACTTTGTGATCAATAATAGTAAATCACTATGCTCTATTGCTTAGTAATTTGTAAGCTTTCACTTCTTCAACATATTTGTAACACACCAAAAACATCTACACCATGCTCAAACATAAATCCTTGAGTTGGCTTCACATTTTATTATCATACATTAATTAAATAAAATACCCATTTTAATCAATGTTGTCAGCTCACAGTTGTACATAAACTTTCACACATACAACTTTTGTACATGTTTACTTTTTGACATCATTAACTGTCAGTAAACTATTTCTAGTTCACTACACAACCCTTCACTACAATTGTAATGAACTATAGCAATCATGCAATGGGAACTACTTTTCTAATACTCTGTTTCTATACAATTCTCTATAAATTAATCATATCTTTCGTACACTATTGGTTGAGGTTCTGCACACTTTCCTATGTAACAAATACACATTTTAGTTTACTTAGGTAACTACACATCATCAAATAAGTAATATAATATTCTTAATACAAAAATCATTGTCTATTACTAGTCAGTCTTTTATAGACTTATCAGTATGTTTTAGATTATGATAAAAATAGGTTTTGAAGGGACCCCAAAACCCTTTCACATCCTCAAAAAAGGAAAAAAAAGAAGCCATCCAACAGGAAAGATCCCATAAACCTACTGCAAAGTAGAACCAAAATCACTATGTTGTCATAAATGACAAACATAGTTATAAATACATCATAACAATGTTCTACAATGCTCCCCCATAGCATTAGCATTCATGCTAGCAATGAAGAAATTAAGTTCATGAATTTTTTCCTTCATTCTAACTTTAGCTAGCTTAAGAATTTCAAGTTATCCTTCTATAACATCATTTGTTGACTTCCACAGGCCCACCTTAGTGTCATGTCTAACTTCTCTAAGATCCATAGAAAGTAAGGAAAAATCTTCTGCAAACATATCTTCAATCCTCCATTAGTGGGCTTAGCGATCTCCATAGTCAAATGCCTTGTATCAAGATCTTATCCAAGAATTGACAAGGTCTTCTCCTTCTTAACTTTACTCAATGTTGATCTAGAATGGATAGACAAAGATAAAGTTTCTTTGTTGGGGACTCCTTTCATTTTACCCTTTTTGTCTAACTTGTGTTCCAACCACAATTCTATGCCAATCACCTTGGATGTAGTATCGAGCATGTCTACAATGAACATATTTCTTTTGACTAGAGTCAATGTCTGTGTAGCTAAAGAGAAAGGGTTCTTTGGGACCTAGGAGATGATTTTTGAAGCTTTGAGGCCTTTCTCTATTTCTATAGTCTTCTTTGCACCTTTACTATACTTTGTAGACTCACTTTTACTACTTCCACCATTTTACCTAGGGACTACTTGGTAGGAGTAGTGCAACATTCACAGATGAGATTAAACAGTTATGGTGTGAGAGAGCAACTATAACTGTATTTTCTTTCAATTCCTCCACCTTCTTCTTCTTATCTTATGTATTTGTTCCAATTACTAGTAGAGAACCATCTTGGAAATTCTTAGAAAGAGGAATATTCTTGTCAAGTGGTTGGTCACCTCCACCTAATGGTTGTGTAGGCCCTTGAGTAATAGATAAGGTTGCACTTGATGCACTGCCCTGAGAAGAGGAAGTTGTTGCTACATTTGGGGAAGATTGAATAGACATGCCTTTTCTCTAACTTCTCTAAGATGTGGTCCATTTGACCCACTTTCTATTCTTCTTGTAGATTCAAGACATCATTATATCTAGCTCCTCCCCAGTGTCTTCATAAGACTCCCACCTTATGGGAGTACTTTTGAGCTTAGTCAAGTAAGTGTTACTATACATATTTTGGCCATCATCTTCCACTCATTCAAAATAAATGTTAACTTTTTATATCTTCACCTGGTCAATTTTTAATTTGGTGAAGGCTCAATGATGACTCTTGAACTCATCCTTTTTTTTGGCCTAGTAATCTTCAAGGTGGTGATATGTTTTATAACACTTTGGTGTCAAAGGAGGTGTCATAGCTGAAAGACCCAACCTTCATGGGAAATTCACATCCTTTCTTCTTTAGGATCCCATTCAATATGTTCAATTGAAGGGCTTGTTGCACAACCTCAATTAGCATGAGCATGTCATTGGGATACCTTGGTAGCTTCAAGGGGAATCCATTAAAGGCTGCAAGTGAAAATAAGAGATAGATGAGAATTGAGTGAAATAACTCCCAAACTAGATGATAGCATCCATGGATTTAGGATTGAATCTCCTCTCTAGACATCTCTATAGCTCCCTAAAAATCCTTGTGTTAAATGTATCATTTACATTCACATACTCTACATAACTATTTTATAACTATAAGCATGGATAAAACTCATAAGACTTCACATCATTAGGAAAAATCTCTATTCTTGGGAAGCCTAGCCATAGTTGCAACAAGACCAATGTAAATTAGGAAATAA
This sequence comes from Cupressus sempervirens, assembly GCA_028749045.1. Classification (NCBI taxonomy): domain Eukaryota; kingdom Viridiplantae; phylum Streptophyta; class Pinopsida; order Cupressales; family Cupressaceae; genus Cupressus; species Cupressus sempervirens. Next base: position 520,948,260 of record CM053783.1, on the reverse strand, counting down.
GACATGTAGAATGTATTGTAAAATTTGGCTGCTAGAAGAGCATTGAAAAGAAATATTGCTCAACAAAATTCAAAGCTTCTACCTCACCTTTCAATCTATGTAGGAGGACCAGAATACCAATAATCTATGGTTTGAAATTGGTCCCATACAAGGTCACATTGAATCTAAACCAAATTTGAAAGTCATAATCATAAATGAAAATATTGATTGACTGTAGTATTCTTTTTTACTTGCAATTTTTTGATATGTGTGCATCATTTAGTGCATTTCAAGGGAAATTGTCCCCATGGGTAGGAAACCCACCAAGGAGAAGACGATTTCAAATTTTCTGCTAGCATTGGTTTTTCAAATAGTGATATGTCATAAATGGATATAGAATGTAGTTGATCTTTTAATGAGTAAAATGAATCTCTATTAGACTAGGTACTAACCTACCCATAAGATCACACAGGAAAATGAAAATCCACCCTACTATGAATGAGGAGAAGGAGAAAAGGGAAAATAGGATAGAGATTCTTTTAACCTAAAGGGACTTATACCTAGACTCAAACTAAACTAAACCTATGCTATTTCACTTCTACATAAGAGCTCACTTTTTCCAATCGGTTAAAAAACAAAAAGTGGGTCAACACAACTATTTCTTGAGTATGTAAAAGGAGAGACATCTAAAGCCAGAAAAAAGTGTAATGATGCCAAGATTAGTTATGCATACACTAACATAGATAACATGATCAATATGTTGGAACTTATTGGGATGTCTACATAATGGGTCCCAAATTTGATGAGGAACCCCATTATGACACTAACAATGAGAAACCTTAGGTGGTCTTGACAACACACATCCATAAAAACTTTAAAGACAATAGGCCTAGGTTGTCCCTTAGGGTGTTGGGTTCTTTCTCTTCTCATGGTGAGACCTTAAACATTGTTACTAGGGGGAAATCTAAGGTTGTTCTCAAAGTGGCTAATGTTCCCAAGTGTGCCTCATCTTCCAAATAGGTGACTCATATTTTATATCTAGTTATGACCTTGTGAGTCAATTGCAATACATTCTCGTGTAGATTTCTATCATCAATTTGGTAGAGTTGTCTCCTTCACACAAGGGAATCCTAGAGAAAGTGATGTGCATCACTAACATTCCTACAGAGATATTGATGCTAATAAATTCTAAGCTATGGTAAATGATATTTCCTTGCCTCATTATCTTAAATTTTTTGAAAAAGAATACAAGTCTCTTTGTCATCCCCATAATCTTTCTCTTTGCATCAAAATATAGATCTATCACACCTGAGTTTGACGAGTACTGATAGAAAATGTTGTTGGGTTAAATATTATTTCCTTATATGTAATTCAACAATTGGGAATGTTAGAATTTGCAATTATTCCTAGATGCAAGATAGCCATCAAATCCTACAATGAAATTGAATGGTCTTCGAAAGGCCTGATTTTGATTCCCATTCATGTGGGTCATGTTGATCTAGATTATCTAGAGTGATCAAATTTTTGAAACTTTTTCGTATTTATTTAAAATATTTTCTAGGTCATTTTAAATGACTTTTTTGAAGGTCTTATGTTAAAAAAATTAAAGTTGAAATTTTCATCGGTCCCTAAAATTGGGTAGCTAAAGGCTCAAAGTTTTAGGGACTGAAATTAGATTTTAGTTTTTCTTTCCAACAATGCAATTTTTTTAAAATTTCAAGCTATAGGTCAAAGTTATGACCTTGAGAAGTTGGGGTAAATAAATACCAAGTTTTGAATAGTTTTAGTTAAATATTGTTGTTTTTATTATAGTGACATATATATTTAAAATTAATGGCTATGGTGACTTTTATGTTCCATCATTGTATATATTCTTACATTTTCAATTAATGTGATGGATTTGGTTTGCATACAACTCTTTCATATTTTTGCAAGTTTTTCTAGAAATTGAACATTGATATCATAGATACTTGATTCTTACTAGATATTGTGTTTCAACCAATTTCTTAAATCAAACCACATGTTGAGAAAGATGTGGTCTTGAAAGTATTAGACATCCCACCTATTTACAATTATTTTGTGGGTAGGCCATGAATCCATAAAATGCAAGTTGTAGCATCAACATATTATCAATGCGTTGAATTTCCTTTTAATGGTGCAAAAATAGTGATCGCAAGAGACATTTTTGTTAGAAACAATAGTCCACCAAGATAACTAGGGGGGGTGAATTAGTTATCCAACAATTAAACATTTATCTTCTTTAAAAAAACTTAACTATTCAACCAAATTAAACAACAACCATAATAAGATACACATAGAAAATTATACCAAATATGTTAACTAGGGACACCCTTGATTAGAGGGAAAATCCAGGTGGGAATGATGCCCACAAGATGATGTACTAATATAAATATTCCTTATTAGAGGATGGAACCTATTAGGAGTCTATTACAACATTTAGTACATAGAGTCCCTATTAGGAGAATCCAACCCTATTAGGAGTTGTACCAATCCTATTAGGAGTTTTCGTACAATGTATGCAAGAAGAGGCCACTACCCAAACATGTAATTTCAACTATAAGAAGAGCTCATTGCTCAAACATTAAATTTACTATTATGTTCTTCTTTTCTTTTTTCAATCAACCAAACCAATCAGTGTTAGACCTTGTAGATTAGGTCACCAACCTTAGATCACTCGGCAATGAAGTGTCCTTCACTTCTACTCTGCTCTGCTCAACTTCACATTCTACTCTTACTACTACTTATAATCACTTCTCCATGTCTTTTCTATATCTCATGATAAAGGAAAATATCTTTCCTTTATATTGATTCCATAAAATAATTTCCTGAGTCAATTATTAGACCTTCTTAATTAATCATTATAGGACCATATTAAGAACACGTTACACTTAGTGATAACATTAATCTTCTACCTTGCAACCTAAATATCTTTTCATACATGGAATATCATGATGAGAGAACTTATTCATGTCATCACCAACTTTTCTTCTTCACATCCTCAACCTCAGTTCTCAAAATAACAACTATGCTAAGAGATATAACAAATTTACCAGAACATGCCTCTATAAACTCTATGTCAAAATAGACATTGCCAAAACTTACATAACTTCTTCTAGACTTATCATTTCTTCTTCTAACATTAACTATAAATGCTAGATACTCAAAAGTATCTCCCATAACCTTGGATAGTTGAAATACTCAACTAGCCATCTATACCAACTTGATCTTTATGTTGTTCTTCTATTAGATACCACAAAAGACTGCTATATTGACATCAATGAAAAACTCAATTATGAATGTAACATATCATCATAGTAACATTTCTATAATACTCCCCATAGGAATATCATCAGCATTCATGCTTCCAATAATCTCCCCCTTTAACATTGATGGCAACATAGATGGAAAACATCTAGTTCCAAGAATACCAACAAAAGATTGTTCATCTTTTTTCAAATACTCTTCATCAATCATTGTCCCCCATTGATATACCTCAATGTGATTTTTGTCAAACTATCATTCTAGGTTGTACTTCTTTTGAACTTTCTTTACTTTTTCTTTCTTGTCTTTTCCTCATGATATTTTTCATGCCAAACTTCTCCCCCATTGACATGAATGTCAAAGGTTTTAGCAACCAACTTTATTTCATTAAACTCTATAACAACTGATTCTTAATTAGCTCAAGTGTCCAAAGACACTATTCAAAAACAACATCCAATAAGATTCCTAGATGACTCTATCCATCATAGATACTTCCCCATACAAGAAGTATCAATATTCAGAATAGAAAAACAATGGTTCTCTATTACACTGAATTGATGCACTCTTGCATCATGTATTTTGATGTAGAAGGGGGCATAACCCCTAGCATACCTCATAAATACTCAAAGGTCTCTTTGGGAAGAGGCTTAGTGAATATATTTGAAATCTTCTCTTTAGTGCTCACATTCTCCAATCTAATTTCCTTTTTTCAGTCTTTCTCTCTCAATATGTGATACTTAATAGAAATGTGCTTGGTCATTGAATACAATAATAGATTCTTAGACATATTTACTGTGCTTGTGTTGTCACAATGTATGACAATAGATTCATTGATTTCTATCTTTATATCCTTCAACATTTTCTTCATCCAAACAACTTGATCACAATTGTTTGTTGTTGTAACATATTCTGCTTCCACTGTACTTTTTGATGTACTATCTTGCTTCTTACTTAGCCAAGAAATTAATCTTCCTCCAAGAAAGAAGGCTCCACTATTGGTGCTCTTTCTATCATCCATACTACCTACCCAATCAACATAAATATAAGCACTTAGAGTAAAATCATTAGCTTTTTCGTACCATAATCTAAACTCTAATGTTCATTTTAGATATTTAAATGTCCTTTTGACTACTACATAATTTGCTTCTCTAGGATCAGCTTGAAATCTTGCAACAATTCCAACTATATTTGCTATATCCAACCTTGTGTGAGTCAAATATTGAAAACCTCCAATCATAGATCTATACTTCATCTAATCAATAGTAGGTGTCTCATCATTTGAAGATAACCTATGTCTAATTACCATAGTTGTTCCAATAGGTTTTCATGTTTCCAAACCAAATATTTTTAGTAAATCCTTCAAGTACTTAGTATTAGAAATAAAGGTTCCTTCTTTATTCTATACAATCTATAATCCAAGAAAATATTTCATTTTTCATATCTTACTCATTTCAAATTCTTTGTTCATCTCTTTTGCAAACTTCTTCCTCATTATTTCTTCCAAATATGATATCATCAAAAAATATTACCAAAATCATCAAACCATCATCAATTTCCTTCCAATAGATATTACTATCTATCATACCTTTTCTATATCCAAGCTTTGTCAAATGTTTGTCCAACCTTGCATACCAGATTTTGGGTGCTTGCTTTAATCCATACAATGCTTTCTTTAGTCTAAATACTATTTCCTTATCATTTATCAAAGGAAAACTTTTAGGTTTCTCAATATACACTTATTCTTCAAGTTCTCCATTCAGAAATGTTCACTTGACATCCATCTTGTACACTTTTAATTTATTTGTGCTGCATAGGATAAGAATAATCTTACTACTTCTATTTTAGCTACTGGAGCATAGGTCTCATCATAGTATATTCCTTCTTGATATGAGTAACCTTTACATACCAATCTTGTGTTGTTCCTTACAACTTTGCCTTGCCTATTCATGTTGTTTCTAAATACCCATTTAGTTCCTATTACATTTTTCTCTACTAGTCTAGGGACTAGTTCCCATGTCTCATTCTTTACTATCTGATCCAATTCCTCTTTCATAGCTTGTTTCTAAAAGTCATCTTTACATACTTCATATGCATTCTTAGGTTAAACTTGAGATATAAAACATACTTCTTCATTAACTCTAGTTCTTATCATCACACCTTTATCTTTTCTTCTAATGATCTAGTTAGATGGGTGATTCTTTATCATATTATTTCATGAAGTATGAGTTTCTATCTCAACTCTTTACTAGAGGTTCTGAGCTTTGTTCCTTCCTCAGCTCTCCTTCATTCTACAAATAATTGTTAGTCTCAAGAAATACCTCATCATTCCTTGGCTTAGTAACAACATCATCATCTGAATTGTAATCAAATATTCTCTCTTGTATCCTAAATTTTTCATCAATTCTCACATTTGCACTTTCCATAATAGTCTTAATTCTTAGGTTATCACATCTATAAGCCTTACTTTTCAATGAGTAACCAAGAAACATAACTTCATCACTTCTATAATCAAACTTACCAATATAATGATCTCTTTTGATATAACACTTACTCCCAAAAATTCTAAAATACTTAATTGTAGGTGAGTGACCAAACTATAGTTCATAAGGAGTCTTGTTTGTGTCTTTCCTAACTTGCACTTTGTTTATAGTATAGGCTATTGTATTCACATCTTCTCTCTAGAACATCTTGGATACATAATTATCTACTAACATAACTCTTGTTTCTTTTGTAACTGACTTGTTCCTTCTCTCTACAATGCTATTTTGTTTAAGGGTTCTTGGAGTTGATAACTATCTTTTGATTAAATTTTCTTCATAAAACATGTTAAACTCATTTGAAGTAAATTCTCCTCCTCTATCTGATCTTAAACATTTAATCCTCATACCAAATTCATTCTCAACTCTATTCTTGAATATCTTGAACTTATCAAATGCCTTAAATTTCTCTTTAATAAACACAACCCACATCATTCTAGAAAAGTCATCAACTAGAATCATAAAATACATTTCACCATAGAATCATTTAGTATTCATAGGACCACTGAGATCTATGTGTATAATCTCTAAATTTTCTATAGTAGTAAACTTCTTGCAGGGAAAAGAAGTTATGTTATGTTTTGCCAACACACATTCCTTGCAAATTGTGTTAGTAGGTTTTGCAATATTAGGGAAATCTCTAACTGCAAATGCACTACTAGTCTTCACAATACTGTCAAAGCTTATATGGAAAAATATTTTATGGCATAACTAATTATCATCTACCTTTGCAACCAAACATGTCATTTTAGTAGGATTCAATTGAAATACATTACCTCTAGATCTCTATCTTTGATCATGCATGTCTTTTTTGTGAATAGCAATTGATAACCTTTGTCCACTAGTTGTCCAACACTCAAAAGATTGTGCTTTAAACTATCAAAAAAATATACATCCTCAGTGTTAGTTTTACCATCAAGAGTTATAGATACAATACCTTTAACTTGGCATGTTGCATTATTTCCAACTCTAACAATGTCTCCATCCTAACTTTTGAAGTTAACAAAATTGTTCATATCACAAGTCATATGATGTGAACAACCACTATCAATTGTCCAATTAGATTTCTTTTCAACCTATGACACCAAAGCTACTTTCTCTAGACCTTCTTCTTTAATTGTCACAAATCGAATTTCATCATCACTAATACTTATTGCATGTTCATTAGAATCATTTTCTTAATTTACATACAAACACTCTATCTTTTCTAGGTTTGTAATTTCTTTTATACTCTTCTCTCTTTTAGGAAACTTAGATGCATAATGATCATATTCATCACAAGTCCAACATTTAAATATTTTCTTACCTCCCTTTTCTCTTCTTACCAAAAATTCAAGGCATTGAAAGTTGTCTCTATTCTGATTAATTCTTTGGACTATCTAAGCTCATTCTCAACTACTTCAAGTTTTCCAAGCAATGTCTCCTTTGTGAAATATTTGGTACAAGATATCAACAACTATATCATTTGAACTATTGACTTAAATGGTGGTCTTAAGCTCTTTAATATCTTCCATATAACCTCATCATCTTCTTTGGTTCCTCCTTGAGATCTAATACCTATAGTAATTTCTAATATTCTTCCTACAAATGTTCTTACAAATTTATCTTCCATCATTTTAGCATCTTGAAATGCACAAACCCAACTTTGTAATCTCAATTTCTTAGAATGTGCATCACCTTCAAAACTAGTTTCTAAAGCTTTCCAAATCAAATGTGAAGTAACAAGTGACTTTACCTAATTTTATTGAATTTTAGGAATTGTAGTCAATAGGGCTTCTCTAGGTCTCATGTCACACATAAAAAGTTCTCTTTCTACCTCAATACAAGTTTCCAAATCCTTTTCATCAATGATTGTCTTTGCTAATTTTTTCAAGATCTAATATCCCAGACCCATACACAAGAGATGTGTCTTGATCTTTTCCTTCCAACTGTCATAATTTGTTCCATCAAACTTCATACTACCTTTCCTGAACATTCTTTCTATGGATCTCCCAAAGTTGTTAAAATTTGTCTTCAAGGACTTGATGCTCTAATACCAATTTTTAGAAATAATAGTCCACCAAGATAACTTGGGGGGGGGAGTTGTTGAATCAATAATCCAATAATTAAAATATTTATCTTTTGTAAACAAACTCAACCATTCAACCAAAGTAAAAAAAAACCATAATAAGATGCACATCGACAATTAAACCATATATGTTAACTAGGAAAACCTTTGATCAGAGGGAAAACCCCAATGGGAATGATTCCCACAAGATGATGTACTAATAGAAATATTCCTTTTTAGAGGATGCACCCTGTTAGGAGTCTATTACAACATTTAGTACATAGAGTCTTTGTTAGGAGGCTTTAAATCCTTGTTAGGAGATTCCAACTCTGATAGGAGTTGTGCCAATCCTCTTAGGAGTTGTAGTACAATGTATGCAAGAAGAACCCACTACCCAAACATGCAATTTCAACTACATGAGGAGCTCACTATTCAAACATGCAATTTATTATTATGTTAATCTTCCTTTGTTCTATTAGTTGAACCAATCACTATTAGACCTTGTAGACTAGATCATAAACCTTAGATCCAAATATCAAACCTTGGACCACTTAGAAAAACCTTAAAAATGAAGTTTCCTTCACTTCCACTCTACTCTACTCAACTTTGCATTATGCTCTTACCGTTGGTTATAATTAGTTCTCCATATCTTTTCTATATCTATGATAAAGAAAAATTTCCTTCCTTTATATTGAGTCCATAAAACAATTTCCTAAGTCAGCTATTAGACCAGCTCAATTAATCATTATAGGACCACATTAAGAACATGTTACACTTAGTGATAACTTTAATCTTCTACCTTTAAAGTTTAATATCTTTCTATACATGTAGTATCATGATGAGTGAACTATCCATATCATCACTAATATTTCTTCTTCACATCCTCAACCTTAATTCTTAGAATAAAAAATCTACTAAGAGGTATAACAAATTTACCAGAACATGCCTCTATAAACTATATCTCAGAACAAAAATCCCTAGAACTTACATAACTTCTTCCAAACTTATCATTTCTTCTTTTGACATTAACTATGTCTATTAGATACTTAGGAGTATCTCCTATAACCTCAAATAGGTAGAATACTCAACTAACCATTTGTACCAACTTGATCTTTCCATTGTTCTTCCATTAGATACCATAGAAGACTACTATGTTGACATCAATGAAAAACTCAATCATGAATGTAACATATCATCATAGTAACATTTCTACAATACTCCCCCATAGGAATATCATCAACATTCATGCTTCCAACAATCTCTTAACAAATTCTATGCCTATTAATATAATTATTGTTAGAGAGTCACTAGTACCACATAATCAACCTTCTAGTGAAATTAGACCATCTCTTATTATTTTTTAAAAGAATAAATAAATGATGAGTATTAGGATGGGGGAGTGTACCTTGGACTCCATTGTAGCATTTTCTCTATGCTCCTATGGAAAACCATTTGAGAAAGTGAAGCCCTCAACTTCTGCTATGACTATCTTTGGCACCTCTACTCAATCCTCAATTCCTTTAGAAGATGAAAAGGAATATAAAGTTTTTAGAGAATAGATCTATAGAGAGGAAGAGGATAGTAATGAACTCAACTTAACTACCCCTATTTATCCTAAAAGATATGGGAAAAGCTACCAATTTATGAGAAAAATGGGTTGTCATGGTCAAGGGCCTTTGAATTATAACAATAATTCTCTTTTAGAACCCCTAAGTCACACTAAGGGATTAAAAATGAAATATACTATTGGTCTACGGTATGATGTTGAAGATAACTTACCATGGTTTGATAGAGAAGTCTCTACAACTAGTGAATCTGAAGATGATATTAAACCTGCTACTATTTCTTGGACACATGAAGATGAATTTACCACTTCTACCTCTCTTATTTGGGAAGAAGATATGTTATTTCACAATAAATTTTTTGAAGTATCTACATCAAGGAAAACCAAATTTGATGAGTTAGATGTTGAAAATCCTAATGCAAAAAGAATCAGGATGAATATTGCTTGACTTGTGGCTTGAGATCAAATTACAAGCTCTTGTGAATATTAGTGGGAATCCCTTTTTGATTCCTCTTGTGAATTAGGAATAGATTTGGTACATACCTATATTATCCAACCTAATATATTTTATGATTCTTATGTAGAGTTGGATGAGTTAGATTCACAACTTGCCTTAGTGGATCATGCTAATTGCTTTAGGACGTGTCTTGATTTGGATTCCTTTGGAGCCTTATTAATAGGATCAACCTCTCTTTTCATTAGATTCTATTCCTCTCACATCAAAAACCTTTAAGCTTCCACTTCACTTTCACTCATGCACCCTAATCTCATAGATTAGTATATTCAAAATCAAAGACCTAAGCTACCCTTATTTCAAAATGATTATGAGATCTCATGCTACCTAAATTCTAGTAAACAAATAATATCTTCTTGTAAATGCTCAAAAATGGTTTGCATCTACTATTTAACCACATTTTCATACTAACATGTCCCATTTTCTCATTTCACTAATTATAATCTTTTGGCCAACTTGATTATCATTCAAAGAAATCATATTCTTCATCATTCATATCCCATTTCAAATCAACTACAGATCATTTCTAAATCAATTCCCATTTTATCTAAAATTTTTGGAATCAACTTTGAATCATTTCAACATCATTGGAATTATTTATAATCAACCCAAAATCATCCCAAATTAACCCTAATCAACCTAAAACATGTCAAATATCTCAAATCTCTCATATGTCCAACCCTAGGCATCATCGCATCCCTCAGTGCCTTGGCAACCTATCAAACTTATCAAACCTATCAAATTTGACCATAGCACTATCATGTCCCTCATTGCTAGGTCAAATATATCATATTTATTATCTAATCATTGACATAATTGAGTCCCTCAGTGTTGAATTATAGCCTTATCTAATCAACTTAATAAAATTTGATAATGTTCATTAATATTATTATGATAAATCTTATTAATCAATTTCAATCTTGTTGTATTTACAATGTCCATTAAATGTCACATGCCTTTAATCCATGTCATGTCCTTGACATGTTATCAATCCTAATTAATCAATCAATTTGATCATGGCTTTGATCTATCCCCCATCATCCTAGTCAATCTGCATAATCATGAAATTTCATCAAAGTGTTAATCCTACATTTATCTAATCAAATTGGCCAATCCTTTACCAATTTATCATATATGATTAAATAACCCATAATCTAATCCTATTTCATTTTAATAGTTTTCATCCCATATTTACTAATTATTCTTGCTAATCAATATTCTTAATTAATTAATAATTATTAACTAATTAGTTCATCTTGGTGAACTATGGGAATTCTCAATTTCCTAAGTCCTATTTTCTGCCTCTAATTTCCATTTTTGTGAAATTAAATTTTTTTAATTTAAATATTCCACCTAGTCTTGACACATGGACATCTTATATCATAGATCCTCTCTCTAAACTTGTCCAATATGTTTCATATTGGATATATAATATTCCTTATGCATGACTATAATAAGCCACCTTCATCATAGATTATTGTAAACAAGTGGCTTTGAGGTGTCATATGCACATCATAGATTCTCATCCACATTTGGTCATATTGAATTTTGTGTGTCATAGAATCTGATATGTGGCATCTTGTATCATATTTTTCATATATATTCTAAGTTATATCATGCCAAGCTTCACATTTGAATTGATGAGTGTCCATCCTCCCATTCAAGTCTCACCTCTTTCACTTTAGCTATAAATTGAGCCATATTGCTCCCATTTTTTATACGTAAGAATGAGATCCTTAGAACATATTTAGATCTTTTATAACCCATTAGGCTTGAATGACACTTCTAGTACTCTCAATAGCATCATCGCATCATAGTCTTTTGATTTCAATTGTGTGTGCACTAAAGGCTATTGGAGCTACAACAAAATGGAGAAGAAAGACAGACATGGGAACTACAATTGAAGAGGGGTTTTCACTTATTTTGATTATCTTTATTTCAATTAGTTTTCATGGTAGATTATAAGGTTTTAGTGTATTTTGATTGAGTTTTGTGGTTACTCATAGTATGCTAGGTTCCAAACCATTTTGTAGTCCTATAATTGGTGAACTCGATGTGATGATCATGCTTACTAACTTGGGTTTCTTTGTTTTTTACTTGTAGGTGCAAGGAAGAAGCTCATTGGAAGAATTCTAATGCTTTAATGATAATTTTTATCACACCTAGTCTAATTAGGAGGCCTAATAAAAGATTTCAATCTTTTTTTTATTTATCTATGTAGCTCTTTGTTCCAGGTGTGCACTTGGCTCTGTCAAGGCACACTTGGGGTCTTAGGAAACTATTTCAGGAGATTAGGAATCATTATAACTTCTATCTTCTATTCCCACCTAAGAAACTACACTCTAGAGCTATGTATATATATATATATATATATATATATATATATTGTGTGTGTGTGTGTGTGTGTGTATACACTTGAGATCTTTAAAAACATGGAAATTGGTAACCTTAGGAGTCCTTCCCATGATTTAGGCTTCATTTTTACATAGCATATAGTTGCATATGTCATCTTTTGAACCTCATTTTTCCCCTTTTAGTCCTCATAGAGCATTCCTTATCTTTTATATTGTATCCCTTAGGCTTGATTTTTCATCTCCTAATCTTTACATTTCAGCCCTCAATCTTCATCTTGCATCCCCCAACTTGCATTCTTACACACCCCAATCCTCATTTTGATTATAACATTATCCCATGTCAACTAGCTCTCTTTAATAATAGTCTAAAAGTGCAAAAATCACTTAAGTTTCAACCCACTTTGTCAACTATGCTCTGAAATTGCTAACTATGCTCTAATTGGCCCCAACTACACCCTAGGGGTAGTTGGCTCTATCTAGATAGAATTTTGGGACCCTAGAATTACCACTAGGTGCCTAGATAGGTCCCCATTTTGATCATGTCCCAAACATCATTCTTGCATGTCCTAACCCTCATTATGAACATCTTAGGATTTATTCCTAAAGTAATAACCCTTATTTTGCATATCCAGTCTGATCATAACACCAGCCCTAGTCAACTAGCTCTCTAGTATAATAGTCTAACAGTCACCAAGTCCAAGATCAACAAACTTTCAACCTAACTTCCCAAATATGATATGAAACTACCAACTACACTCAAACTAGCCCCAACTACACCCTAGTTACATTTGGTATTATTAGAGTGCACTTGGTTCTTTCATAGCACACTTGGTTGCCAGAATAACCAATTTGGACCTCCAAACTACATTTTGGGACCCTAGAATTGCCTCTAGATGCCTATATAGGTCCTCACTTTGATCATAACCCTGAACATCATTTTATATCCTAAAAATAATTTTGCATCTTAGGATCCTTTCATCTTGCAAATCCAATCCAAAAACCCTCATTTTGATCCCCCCAAAACCTCATTTTGAACCTAAAACCCCTTTGAACTTAGTTAAAAATTATAACAAAGTATGAGTCGTAGAGTATCTCCTTATGTCAATGGATGATGGATCTTGACCATAGTATTTTGTCATTTTTTTTTCATTTTCTTGGGTTAAAATATATCTATGTATTTATGGATTTGCCTTGTCATTTTTATCAACATGATCTTTTTTATTTTTCTCTCTTTTGGTTAAGATCCAAAGTCCATCTTCACAATGTTAAACTCTTGGATTAATATTTTACAAATATTTTATCCTACTTTCAAAGCTTTTATACCTTTTTCATAGAATTATCATATCCTTAGTCTCCCTAAACATCATTTTTCTTAACCCTATTTGTATAATTAGTTCACCTTGCATAGTCCAAAACCCTTTCATTTTCCCAAACATCTCCAACAATAAACTTGTCCAAATCATTTGTTAAACCCAACACCTTACTTTATCTCATGTTCATATATTCCATATCATAAACATCATTTTCAACCTTAACATACCTCTCCTTGCATAATCAGAGCTCAAGTTTCATACATCAACCTTTAACATCATTTCCAAGTCTAAGGTCCAATACAATATGCATTTTGCATACCTTAGAGTCATTTTCATACCCCTTATCCAAAATCCAAAATGTCTCTTGCATTTTCATTAGTGGATCATCCCTTTTGGTCATTAATATCTTGCATATCATAAACCTAGGTCATTTTGCACTTCTTTAGGTTGCATAACATACCTGAACCCCTAAAAATCCAAAAAATGTTCATATCTTACATACCTACTTGGTAACTAGGAGTCTCATTTTAGATTTCATAACCCTAAACTAAATTTTCACACCTTTCATAATATCCATAAACCTAAGTAAATCACTAAAAATACTTAGATCATACATATTCTTCATATTTATCATACAAACACCTCATTTACTCACTACACCCTTCTAGATACCAAGTGCACACCCCAAGGGTGCACTTGGTACTATCAAAGTACAATTGGTAGTTTAGGTGTGCATTTTGGAGGTAGAAAGTTCATTTAGGGTTTTTCCATTGCATCTACATTCTTAGGTATCATACCAATAGTCACAATGACACAATCAACTCACAAACTAGAAGAGTTGTATCAACCCTTATTTTTTGAAGTATTTTATAACCTAAATCTTGTCCAAGACAAAATAAGACCAAGAAACCTTAATAAATATTTGAAATAGATCAAATTGAAGCCTAAAAACCTTCTCTCATAGACCCATTAAGAATGTATCTACCAAATCCTAACTGTCAAAAATAAGACCAAGAAACCTTAATAAACATTTGAAATAGATCAAACTAAAGCCTAAAAACCTTCTCTCATAGACCCATTAAGCATGTATCTACCAAATCCTAACTGTCAAAAATAAGACCAAGAAACCTTAATAAACATTTGAAATAGATCAAACTGAAGCCTAAAAACCTTCTCTCATAGACCCATTAAGAAATGACATAACCAACCCTCAATAATATGTCTACTATGAAGTTCCCTCTAAACACTTATCCTACACATGGAATGGTTTAATGAAGTCCCTATTTTGAACCCATATTCATACCTATACGACTTGGATGTGGAAGTGTATCTACAAAACCCAAGGAAAAACAAACCCACTCCTTTGAATTTAACAAACCTAACAAAAGTACCTTAAATCATTCAAACATACAACAATGTATTTTGCACCTAAGTAAAAATTCTGACATAGACTATGGTATCACTGATGAAGAAATGGCTAGGGCTTGTAAAAAAAAGAAAATTGGAAGAAATTTAAACTCTAAGTGGCCCAAAAGATAGTCAATTTTAATCCCCATGTAGAAGGACCTAAGTCTAAATATCAAGGCAAAATCATGTTTGATAGCATACAACCTATGATTATTTTGACTTGGATAAGGGGAAACAACCTTTGGAGAATTCAACTACAAAGATCACACCTAGGAGAAGTCACAAAGAATCAACCATTGAAATTATCCAAGGTACCCTTGAATAAATTAATATCAACCCCTTATTTGATGAACCTCTATGAGGCCTCACCCAACCTACCCTAGCATAGATGACATATTTTTATTATGATACTTCTAATTCAATGTTTTGATACACTTTTGAGACTATAAGGTTATGTCATTTTAATATCTACATTTTGATGATTCACACTTATGTCTACACATTAGGACCTAATTGATATATTTAATGATTCCATTTCATGTTCTAAATTATTTCAATTGATTTAATAGAAATTGAATTGTATAAATTCTTGAAATGTCAAATTGTAAAGTTTAAATAGAAATTATTGTTAAAGGATAAATTATGATCTGTAATAGGACCTAATTCAAATGCTTGGTGACGTAATAACCATTGTTTCATCACTATGATAGAAAATAGATTATAAGGTTGTTCAAAATGTTATTTTGATCATGTTAAGTAAAGATCAATTTTGATATGCAAAAATTGATATTTTAATGTTACAAATATTTTACATGAAAATGATTACAAAAGGGAAAGTTAGTTTGAAATGATGAAATATGCAAGCCTAATGTTGAATAATGATTTATTACACATATTTACTTATTTTTTACATGATTTTCTTGGACTATTGATGCTTGAATTTAGTGTGTAGGAATTTGACCATGGGGTTTAACAAGGAACCAAGGCTCAAGCCCCTATGAACATAACATAGCCAAGGTGAATCTTTGGAAGATTCAAAGCCTCATTGTGATGTATTTATTTTTTAAACGTGAGTTTGCATGTGTAGTAAATTTAAATTCATGAATACATTAGAGACATGTCATTGTGAATTGTGATGTGTTTTAATGTGTCACTTGACACTTATTTTTTCCATTTGTTGAGGACTTGTCATTTAGGGTTTTGGGAAAAAGTCACCTAACCTAAAGCTAACCAAATGTAGTACCCAAGTTAACCTCTTATGGTAGAGTGTTGGGAGAGGTCCCCATCAAGGGAAATACAAATTCCAACTTCCCAATAGCTTTTAGGGATCAAAAATTGGTCCAAGGGGGTTATTTGGTGAAAAATAAGTTCTCACATGATAGTAGGATGGTTGGGGGGGGGGGGGGGGTTTAAATTTAACCTTTAATAGGCCTAGATGACCTTGGGAACCCTCCAAACAAATCTTTTTTAGAGAAATTCAAAATTTGAGAGTCACATGACTTCTTCCACACTCTCTTAGTTGGTCAAGGCTACATTTTTAGAAGGAGAGAAGGTGGGAGAAAAAGACAGCTCATGTTATGACCATTTTGAGATAGTAGGGGTTTTGGGATCCTTTTCAGAGGACTTGGGATGAAATTAGTGGATTTTCTACCCAATATCTAACTTTAGAGACTCTTAGGGTTTGGAATCTTGGAGGGAGCTCTTCCAAAACCATTCATTACCATTTTGCAAAAGGATTCAAGGTTGGTTTCTTTTGCCAATGTAGTATTTTTCTTCCAAACTTGCATAATGGCATTGCATTCATGAGCATGAAGGAGTTTAAGTTGATATTCTAAGTAGAATTTATGGTGTTGTATTGTGATGTAGCATTCATGTAAACGTTTGAATGGTGTTCCATGTTGTGGGAAGATTGTGGTATTGTAGGGGTTGAGATGAGATTTGTTGTTGCATTTTATTTTCTCTTTGTTTTTCCATTTTTTCATGTATGTTGTTTATGAGCATAAGGACTTCACTAACCCTTTGGGAAGGGAAGAGAAGTATAGGGTGAACGGGTTAGTTGGGCTTGAAAATGTATTAAGAACCTTGGACTATGGGCTCCATTGTATGCCATATTCATTCATATCTTGCTGGGGGTGACAAGGGAAGTATGGTGTATAAAGGAATTTTTATGGAGTATGGGCTCCAAGGGAACTACAACTAATGGTAGTGTGTCTTGGAGGATGATTGTGAAAGCCTTGAAAGAGTATGGAATTTTTGATTTGTAAAAGCCTTGAAAGGGCATGGAATTTATTTATTACAGATATTATTTGATATGCAAAGTCTCCATTTGAAAAGTAGACCTTCACCCTATGTTCATGGTTCCATTGGTGAACCATTGTGAAATATCCTTGGGATGGAATTGTTTAAGTCTTGTAGCATGATGTATATTCATTGTGAGATTGGAATGAAACCTTGATTGAACCTTATTCCCCAAGCTTGGGAGTGGTCTCTTTGGAGGCCTAAGGTTGGGTGGAGAGTACCCACGGTCCTTGTTGTTTTGTTGTGATGTTTTTGTAAATTTTGTGCTCAATGATTTCATGCGAAAAGCTTGGATGTTACTTGAAGAAGAACTTGTCATTCATGCATTGCATTGTATGGAGAAATCTCCATCTTGTTGTATTGCTTAAGTATTACTTTGTATTATCAATGTAAGGATTGTGAAGGTGTAGATTGGAACATTTTGTTTAGAGATAAGAATTCATATGTAATGATATGAAGATATGGATGTTTTAAAATGATATAAATGGGTTATACAATAATTCATTTCAAATAGATAGTTTAATCTTCTTAACCCTCATATGAAAAGTTAGACATTGTTTGAGACATGTTCATTTTAAATCATAGATAAAAAATACATTCAATTATGATTGTTCGTGTAAAAGGGCTCCTTAATGTAATTAGTTTGATAAGTAATTTCATTTAAAGTTTCATTATAAGGATTGTGCTAGTAGATGTTTTAAATTGATCTTGTTCAAATATAATAGATGAAAATTCATATTGCAATAGTTCATATGTATGCATGGAAAATGGTTAATATGCATTTTGAGTAACAAGCAATTCCATATGTGAGACTATTCATCTTTTGGAACATATATATTTGTTCTTGTGCATCATAATTAGTTTGTTAAAAGTTTGAGTTTTTAAACACCAATAAATCTTTAGATTTGATAGGTGCAAAGAACAATTTCAAAACATGTGACTAAGAGCATTAGAGATTAGAAATCAAACTAACACCAACTCCATAGGAAGGAATTAGAAGGAAGAAAAATGTATCAAACTCATAGTGAAAACCTTTCTATAGGTGCACATTTACTTTTTGGAATTTGTATGAGGTAAGGAAAATTAATCCACCATGTTACAAAGCAATAAAATATTCATAGAGGATATTCCCTAGAATTTTTTACTTCTAGACTTAAATTAAACATAATTATAGTAACCACACACTTTTTATAAATAACTAAATATATGAATATAAAGTCACTTGAATAAGAGGTCACATCAAAACCTCTCAAAAAAAATACTAAATTAATTTGAAACTGCATATATCTTAGAATATGAAATTAACCCATAGCATGGTTGTACCATGCTACTGCCCCATCCTCCTAGTAAATTGACTACTTCTAACGTCAACTCAAGGGAAATAAATTTTTAAAGAAATAAAATATATAAATATATAAATAAATACAACCATTGAACTCGTGCATGACTTAGAAAAGGAAGAAGAGAGTGGTTCCCACCTCCTTTTTCTTGACTTTCACACCTCCTCTCAAACATGCAGTACTAGATAGGCGCTAACTTGTCTGACCCACCCTTGGGTCTAATCATAACTTGATTGCCTCCCCATCACATCATGCATTGTCCACCTTGGGAAGGGAGGAGAGGTTGGTTAGGAAAAGTGTAGTCACTTTTGGGGATAGGAAGCTTGGCACAAGAGCCAAGGTATGAATAGGTAGGCGCTTGAAAAGAAAAAGGGGTGGGGTGATAAGCTTGGAATAGTGAGGTGATTTAAGCCAAAAAAGTTAGTGTTAGGGAGATAATAATGTGGTTGGGCTAGTCACTTAAGGCAAGATGGGGGTTACGTTAGGATTAAGATATATGAATAGAAAATGTTGGGAAGTTAGTGTGGGTAGGACTTAGTGTTTTCTAAAGTTTTAGTAAGTAGATTAGTAATTTAAAATATTGAGTTAGTGTGTGTTGAGTGTAGATTTTAATTAGATAGAACTTAGTATTATCAAGTTAGTAAAGTAATAAATTGGCAAATGACTAGTTAGTAAGTATCAATGTAATGAGAATATTTATTATTTAAAATGGTGGTAGGAAGTGATATGCAATACTAGTACTTAATGTAATGTAACTATTCATTAGAAATTATCTTGTATGTTGTGGTTGACTTTTTAAATTAGGTACAATAGAAAGAAAATACATGCATACATACATACATACATACATATGTATATATATACATGTATATACATATATATATACATATATATATATATGTATATACATATATATATACATATATATATATATACATACATATATATATATATACATATATATATATACATACATATACATACATATATTTATACACACACACATACACACACACACACACACAAATGAATAATGATATGAGATTATTCAATGATGGTAGGAATGTGGTAAAATTAATAGTTAGTTTAAAGGAAATTGGAATTGGATATAAGTTAGTGCAAGGGAAAATTGTTAAGAAATAACACTGTGAGTAGGAAGGAAATTCGTATTAGATCAGTGTTATTGGAGTAAATGTTTTAGGTTTATTAATCAAGCATTAGTGTTAGTAAGAGGGAGATTAGATTGGGACATAGTTTAGTGATGTTATTAAATAGAAATAAGGGAATAGATTAGGGGGATAATAATGTTCCTTAAGTTTATTTTTCAAAAACAAAATAGTTGTGTTTTTCCCTAAAAATTTGGGCATGACAGCCTCCATCAATCAATGGAAATAAGACTCTTCCAAAATACACCAAATGGACACTAAGAATTGTCCTTAATCAAATGATGCAACCATAAGAAGTACCTAAGGGGGCTTGTACCATAGGGATGCCAAACATACTTCCTTTGGAGGAAAGTCAACAAAGTGCACCCTTGCTCCTATCTTTACCAAATACCACAAAATCAACCACTATGAAGCCCCCTTTGAGTACGCCATGCACAACATCATACTTATTGTTAAAAAACCCTATTGACACACAAAGGAAGATTCTAATTGATATTTTACTAATTCCCCAAAGGACTATGGCCCATTGAAAAATCAATATGATGTCCCAAGGTGAAACATCAAACACCCAAAAGTATCAAAACAAAGATCCTAACATGTTCACCTCTAAAGGACATAACCAACTTCCAAGACAACATCAACATCAAGTTGTTGGATACAATTTTTCAATTGTGTGTTGTGTTTGATGTTACAAAATGTCATATCAGTTATCAGTCAGAGCCTACCAAGCTTAGTTGGTTAGAAAGGCAAAAGATAGAGTCTACCAAGCTCAGACAGTTAGCAAAGTGAATTACAGAGTCTACCGAGCATTTTTAGAGGTTACACTATGAAGACAATTTCTACCGAGCTAATTACAGAGTCTACCAAGCATTTTTAGAGGTTACACTATGAAGACAATTTCTACCGAGCTAACTCGGGTTATGAAAGCTTCTATAGAAAAAATCTATTTCTACCAAGCTAGCAAGGTCAACAAAGGAAAGTTATTTCTTACTGACTTCACTTGGTCTCCAAAGGATTTCACAAAGTTTGTAGTGTTTACCAAGCTTCACTTGGTTAACACTAGAAATCGTTTTCTAGAGTAGTGTTTACCAAGCAGGGTCGACCAATGAAGGATTTCATTGTTTTGAGAAATAAAGTTTATTTGTTTAATGTAATATTTGTATCTGATTGATGTATGTTTTATTGGTAAATGTAACTTGTAAATGAGCTAACTTGACAATCTATAATGTATAAATAAAAGGTCAAGTTTTGTTTTCAAATGTATGGATGGCTGTATGAATGAACAAGTATGCAAGTGAGTGGATTGTGAAGAAGAATTGTGAAGAAGAAGTGTGAGAAAATTTTGAAGAAAAATCAAATATTCTTGAGGAGTAGCAAAGTTGTATTTGATCAATGAGGATCTATTGAAGTAGAGAAGAGATCTATATCAGAAAAGTTCAGTTGCATCTCATTCAGGTCACTTATTGTTACTTTCTCACCATTGTAGTAGTAATTCCTAAATCTCTTAACAGAGTTGGTCTAATAGCCATTTTGTAAATCCTCTAACAAGTTGGATAGTTCTATTGAATTGTTCTAAAGACCTCTAGCAAGGCCAATCCTAATAGGATGATTAAATCTCCTAACCAGGTCACACCTAACAGTGTGTTTTGTAACCTTTAATAGGATTGGCTCCTAACAGGGCTCACTTCAAAAGAGTGAAAATTGGTAGCTAGTTACTTGGTGGTTTTTCCCATATTGAGTTTCCATGTTAAATCTGGTGTCTCTTGTGTTCATTTTATTTACTTTCTCATGCATGTTAATAATTGTGAATGCTTAAGGTTTAGTGAAAAGTTAATCTACCGAGTTATAGCATTTCTCTATGTGGCTACTAAGTGACTATAGTAACTAGTTATTTAAGACATCTAAGGGATCTATAAATTATTTTTGAGGTAACTGATTCACCCCCCCTCAGTTACTCCATCTATAATTCCAACAATTGGTATAAAATATTTTGGTGCTTGTAGGAAGGATTTCAAGGATCTAAGCTAAAGGTCAAGATGTCTTACAAGAGGGAAATTCTAAGGCTTAACAAGGATAACTTTTTAGCATGGCAAGGTCTTGTGAGACTCCATCTAGCTTTCATTGGAGATATAGGACTGAAATATCTAGATGAAGCATATGTAACTCCTACTGGTATATTATCTACAAATGAAATTGATGAGAAGAAGACTCATAAAATCGTGATGATAGACATTGCATTTACCCTAAGCTATGAAGAATTTGATGATGTCAAGGACTACAAAACTACCTTTGAAATGTGGAACAAGCTAAAGGAAATCTATGGAGGAGATGATAATGTGAGAAGAGCCAAAGAAGAAAGTTTAAGAGGTCAATTTAATCAAATGAGGATGGGAGAAGATGAAAACATTACAAAATATTTTAAAATAGTCAAAGAAAGTGTTAGTGCAATCAAAGCTTCTGGAGGAGATATCAAGGAGGAAATAGTTATAAGTAAATTTCATATAATATTACTTCCCATTTATGCAATTAGAGTTTCTAAAATTCAAGAAATAAGATGTGAAGCAAATCATAACATAAATCTAGAGGCCATAGTTGGAAGATTGACTACATTTGAGCTAGATAACTATGTTCCAGCTACCAAAAACATTGAATCAACATTTGAAGCCAAGATTTCACTCAAGGAGAAAGGCAAGAAGATAAAAGATTCTCAATTAGAAAGTGAAGAAGGATCATAATAGAGTTTTGACAATGATCTTGAGGTAGTTGAAGCTCTACTAGCAAGGAAATACTCAAGAGGCAAAGGAAAATACAAAGGTAAGGTTGCCCTAATCTATTTTTCTTGTGAAGAAATTGGACATATTGCTACTAGATGCCCAAATAAGTAGAACAAGGATGAGAAGAAAGGTCACAAGTGCAATGGCAAGAAAGACTTCAAATCATTCAAGGAGAGAGGTAAGAAAACATGTTTTATGGCTAAGAATTCTAATGATTCTAATGATGAAGAAGAAGATGAAATTGTTTACATTGTTGTAAAAGATGAGTCTAATAATGATGAGGAAATAGTACTTATTTCTCATGTGAGCAAAATGATACATGGATTATAGATAGTGGTTGCCCTCATCATATGACTAGAGATAAAAAAAATTTTGAACATTTTGAAGACTATGATGGTGGTAGTGTGAGGTTTGGTAATAATGAACCTTGTTCCATAAAAGGAAGAGGAAGAATCTCACTAACCAAAGAGCTTGTATGTGATAATACATATTGGGTAGAAGGACTAAAACACAATCTATTGAGTGTGGCATAGCTACTGAATAATGAATTCAAAGTGGAATTCATGCATGGAAAAGCAAGACTATTGGATAACAAAGAAAAGCTAATTGTATCAAGCAACCAAACAAAAGGTAATTTGTTTTATCTTGAACTTGGTGAATTTTCATGCTTTATTGCTCAAGTTGAAGAAAGTTGGTTATGGAATAGAAGGTTGTGTCATGTGAACTTTGATAACTTGGGGAAAATAAGTAAATTTAGGAAAGTAAGAGGTATTTCTAACATAAGGAAACTTGAGGTTGGTCTATGCAAGAATTGTCAAATTGGCAAGATGGGAAAGGGTAGCTTTAAAAGTAAGAACTATTAGTTTGAATAAGTTTTAGAAATTATGCATACTTATTTGTGTGGACCTATTGGAATTGAAAGTTATACTGGTGAAAAGTTCTTCATTCTTTTTGTTGATGATTACTCAAGAATGATGACTATCATGTACTTGAGAAAGAAATCAAAAGTGTTTGAGAAGTTCAAATGGTATTTGGGAAAAGTTGAGAAGGAAATAGGAAAAAGATTGAAATGTTTGAGATCATAAAGAGGTGGTGAATTCATTTCACATGAGTTCAATAATTTTGCATTGAAAGAGGGATCAAAAGTTAGGTATCAGCCCCTAGAACTCCTGAGCAAAATGGAATAGTTGAAAGAAGGAACAGATCTATCATGGACTATGCAAGAAATCTACTAATTCAAAAGAGCATTAGTATCAAATACTAGAAGGAAGCTATTAGCACTATAGTTCATACCTTGAAGTTAGTATAATTGAAGGACTCATTCAAAACCCCCTATGAGTTATTGTATGACTACAAACCCAATGTAATTTACCTAAAAGTATTTGGAAGAAAATGTTACATTTTGAAAGAATCTAGAAAAGGTAAATTTGATGTGAAGGGTGATGAAAGAATATTTTTGGGTTATTCTTGCAAAAGTAAAGCATATAGTTGTTTGAACTTGTCTACTCACAAAGTCATAGAAAGTGCACATGTGAAAGTTGATGGGTTTGTAGAAAGAATTGAAGAAGAAAGAAAAAGGGAACCAAAAGATTACAGGAGATTCTTTTTCATTGAACCTGATATAGTACTAGATACACCTATCAATTAGAAATATTCTACTCTCAAGTTTTTAGTAACCAAGTTGCAGGAAGTTCAAATTGAGCTACAAGAACTCAAGTCACATTCTAATGCTACTGAGCCAATGTTTACTGAGTCTAAAGGACCCGAGCAGCAAACATATCTGCTAAAACTTGAAGTTGAAATACAAGAGGATCAGAATGCAAAGCATTCAAAAGGTAAAGAACTTGTATTAGCTAAGTATGTCAGGAGACATCATGCACCAGATCAAATCATTGGAGAAAAATCTAAAGGTACTATGACAAGAAGTAAGTTAAAAGGTACTTATTTACTTGCTGATTTTGAACCTAGAAATATCAAAGATGCATTAGAGAATAAAAGTTGGATTGAGGCTATGAATGAAGAAATAGAACAGATAGAGAAAAAAAAAATATGGACTCTTGTACCCATGTCTAAAGATAAAAATGTGATTGGAACTAAGTGGGTATTCATAAATAAACTAAATGAAGTGATGTAGGAGCATCCAGAGGTATAAGGGAAATCCTGTGTCAACCAAAAAAATGTACTTAGACTTAGTTTTTGTTTCATATGTTTTCATTTTTGGATACTCATTTGGGTCAAATAAAGGTTCCAACTCTCACAATCCCACTATCAGTGTTCTAAGATAGAGTATTTGAACACCTTGGGATACGTGTAAATGTAAGAAAAAAAGAGTATGTAATTGAGCCATCATTTTGGTGAATTAGAAGGTGTAAATTGGTCAGATGATTATAATTATGATTTAGATCATTCCAAAAAAAGAATTAGGTCAAAAGGCCCCATGTTTTGAAAGTTATTGCAGTTTTCAATTTTTGGAGACCTCCTAAGAATGCTTTAAAGTTAGGTTAGGGGCATTAAATCATCTTTAAAAGGCCAAAAAATGGGGGACTAGCAAAGCTGGTCGATAGTGCTATAGAGCGCATCAAGAGGTTTCTGAAAATGTAAACGGTTCGTCAATCAAAGCTACGGTTCAAAAGTTATGCCTCCCAAAAGATCGGTTATCATTTCTGGATTCTTCTAGATTTTGTGTCAACTTCTAATGCAGCTTTCAGAGCCTTCTACTTGGTTAGTGCATCCCAACTAGCACTTTCTAGAATGTATTCCTAATCCTTAACCCTCTGGGGTCTATTTAAGAACATTTCTAGCATTGTAAAAGGCAGTTCGGAGTCGAGTTTGAGAGGAGGTACTGAAAGGAGAAATTATCTCCAGATTTATACTATTGTAGTCCATAGGGCATGTTTTAGAAGTCTATTTTCTCTGTACTGAATGTATTAGCTTATTTACAAAGTTAATAAAATTTTTCCTTTCCTATTATGTTCATTCTGTGCTTGAGTTGTGTCTCCATCAATTGGTATCAGAGCTTGTTTTCCTGAGTGTGTAGACAGAGTGCCAACTGTGAGGTAGTTTGCACTAGGACTGTGTGGTTGTAGGTTAGAGTTAAGAAGATGCCTCCATGAAGAGAGTGTGGTGGAAGGGCTAGAGCTATTAATCCTAAGGAGGTTAGAGCCCTCCAAAGGCAGGTACAAGCATTGTAGGAGGAGCTTCGTAGAGGAACAAATGTTGCTGCAAGCGACAAAAGTGAGGATGACAATGAAGAAGAAGAAATTGGACCAAAAGGGGAATTTGATAGGGAAGTTCTGAATCAAGTAGAAGAAAGGCTTTTTAGGAAAATTACTAAGTTTGGGAAAAGACCTACAATTGATGTGGGTGTATTTTCAAGAAATCTGAAACCAGATGAGTTGATTGATTGGATCAAAGAACTGGAAGAGTACATTGAATATGAGGATACCAGGGATCCAGATAGGGTTAAGTTTGCAAAGGCCAAACTGAAAGGCTATGCCAACATCTAGTGGCAAGAGGTTCAATTGGAAACAAATAGAAGAGGAAAGGAGAAGATCACAAGGTTGGATCGTATGGTGGACAAATTGAAGAAGCAATTCATTCTTGTTGACTACAAGCTCGATTTGTTTAAGAAGATGCATGGGTTAAAGCAAGCAGGAAAATTAGTCCAAGAATATAAAAAGGAGTTCTACCAACTTTTGATTAGAGTAGGGCATGCAAAAGCAAATAAGGAGAAGGTTGCTTGTTATATCAGTGGGTTGTGACCTAGCATCCAAGAGGAATTAAGTCTGGTAAGAATGACCAGTGTTGAAGAGGCATACCAGTTTACCCTACAAGTTGAAGAGAAGCTAAATAAAAGGTTTGAAGGGAGACAAAGAGGGCATGGTCAAGGAGGAAAGGGTAGTGGTAGGTCATCTGGAGGCCAAAATTAAATCAAAAATAAAAATGAAGATGTGGGTACTAGCAGGAACCAGAGGAATGAGGGTTTCAACCACTTCTATGATCAAGACTTTGGAAATCAAAGAGTAAGAGGTAGAGGATGTGTACAAGGAAGAGGAGGCTTCCGTAGTACCTATTTCCATTGCAATGAAGAAGGTCATCATGCCTTTGAAACCCTCAACAACAAGGAAGGATAGATAGGAGAGCTGAGGGTCAAGCTAGGGTTGGTCATGTGGATGAGGATGCACAATCATCACATTTAGAGGAGAGACTATAGTAAATAAAGGGGTCCTACTAAGTGGTGAGATTGAATTAGGACAAAGGAAGAGTTTATTCCATACCAAGTGCAAGTGTGAGGATAAATTTTGTGATGTGATCATTGATGGTGGTAGCACTGATAACTTGGTATTAGAAGAGATGGTCTCTAAGCTGAAGCTCAAGAGGGAGAAACACCCCTAGCCCTATCA
Source organism: Cupressus sempervirens (assembly GCA_028749045.1). NCBI lineage: Eukaryota > Viridiplantae > Streptophyta > Pinopsida > Cupressales > Cupressaceae > Cupressus > Cupressus sempervirens. The sequence goes on along the minus strand of CM053783.1, from coordinate 520,921,282 downwards.
GATTGCTTGGGTGAAGAATGATCATAAGGTCCTGCTAAGAGAACAATGTTTAGTGTAATTTAAAATTGGGAGTTACCATGATGAAGTTCTCTATGATGCTATTCCAATGGATGTTTGCCATCTATTGTTGGGTAGACCATGGTAGTTTGATAGGCATGCAGTACATGATGGTCATGCAAACACATACTCTCTAACAAAGGATGGAGTTTGCCATAAACTGAAGCCCATGAAAAGGAAGGTGACAAGGTATGTAGTAGTGCTAGGATTTTTCTTGTTGATGGAAGGAAGTTTTTAGATAGAATGAAACATCAGCGTATGTGTTATGCTTTGATTCCTAGGAAAGATAAAGAAGGTGTAATCACCTAAAAATGGTCATCTAGACTATTAGCCCCCTTCTCAGCATTTTGGCTAAATTAATTTAATTATTTATCTAGAGCAAATTGTTAATAATCAATTTATTTGATTATAACCTATAGTTTGACTATGCTATCCTAAGTTCATTATTTGATTAAAAGAACATGTCCCCTTTTAATTAAATAAAAGACCCCATTCTTCTAACCCACTTAAAGTGCACACATAAAGTCCTTTTTCTATTTTGTAATTAAAAGAAAAGGCTTTTTGAATTTTCTCTTATATGAGAAGTCAACTTATATTCTATTGGTTGACTTGTGTGTGCACATGGATCACTCCTCTTCTCAAATTCCAACGTTGATCATCCACCATCTTCATCTTGATCTCTATCGTCCGTACGACTTTAAAAGGGAGAGAGCTTCCCCCCTCAAAGGATCCATCTTTTGAATATTGTTATGCTATAGGTTTTCTAATAGGTTTCTTGGGAGCTTTGTGGAGAACTTCTCACTCCTTGTCTACGTTCTCTCATTCCATCATATTAACATAAGATCATATGGCATTCTTAGCATAGTTGCATGTTAGTTTAGTTTTCATTCTTGCAATAATCTCACATAGCTTAATATTTGATTTTGTAATACTCTCATTCATTCTTAGCATAGCTGCATTTTGCATTATCATCTTAGCTTAGTTTCCATACTTGCATTGCATTCTTGAGGGATTCCTTGAAGATATTGGCATTCTTGCTCTTGTCTCAAAGAACCTCCTGTTGCATGGTTTACCAGCAAGAAGTACATTTCTAAGGCCTGGCTGAGAGCCTTCATGCTTGAATACTAACTTCTTGCACTCCGTGGACAGGGAGCTCTAAGCCGGCATCTAAGAATTCCAACTCATGGAATCATTTGGATAGAAGGGTTTAGAGTGGGACACTTTCGAGTGTACATTTTTGGCGCCCACCGTGGGGCTTGAATCAAGTTTTTAGCTCCATTTGCTTTTATATTTCATCTCTAATTTTTTATAGCAGCATATTGAATCTAATCAAGTGCTTTTGTAGAATTATCACTTGGATTTTAAGGCCAACCCATAAGTAGATTGGTTTGAAGGCCAAAAATCTAGTTGGTTTAAAGATTTGATCATATCTTTTAAACCACTTAGAGTTAGGTTCTTAATTTTTTTTTGCAAGTTAAGTATGTTTTTAAAATGTCTTAGTCCGATTTTCAGAGAATTTTGACATGATTTGTGAGAGTTATGAATTTTTTTTTTTTTCATAAAAATTCTTTTTTGATCACAAATCAGTGCATTTTTTTTGAAAAACTTACATTTTTAGAAATATTTTTGAATTCTAATGGGGGCTCTTTCTTTGTGTTTTGAATTTTGAGGTCGTATTAAGGATCAAAAATTTGATTTGATAAATTTGGCCTATTTTGACAAAATCAATCTCTAGAGAGCAAATGAAGAGATTTTTTTGAATTTCTTACATTTTTGAAAAGCTCTCTAATTTTTAGTAGGGGTCTCTTCTTTTAATTTTTATTTTTGGATATGAAATCATAGCAAACAAGTCCAATCTTGTTGACTAGGTCAAAATCAAAGAGTAAAAATGAGAGCATTTGTGATTAACTTGCACTTTCTTTGCATGCACTTGGTTGGAAGATAAACTAGATTTTTGAGGTAACTCACCACTTTTTATTGCAGATTTTTATGTTATTTCACACTAACTTTTGGTGCTAACAAGTTGTGATTATAGGTTGCCATCCTTATGAAAAAAAATTGAAACATTGCATAAAAGGAATGCATGTCAAAGCTTCAAATGCGCAAGGGCTACTAACATTGTTTGCAGGGCTGCCCAAAGCATGAAAACTCAAAATTTCTTGCTTTTTTGTTTTCATGTGTGGCATTAACTAATTTTTCATTTTTCATAGGCACATAAAACTTATGATTGGAGTCTTTTGGTAATAGGAGAGTATGCTCTTCACCCTTGTGGTGAATCAGAAATCTTGACTTGCCATTTGGTTTCAAAAGTAAGGGGTAACTAAATCTTCTTGGCATGTTTGGAAGAAAATGATTGGAATAGGAGAGTATTCTCTTCACCCTTGTGGTGAATCAAAAATCTTGACTTTTGAAAATTGATCCACTCTTTATGTAGTTAGAATCCTTTAGAGGGCCTGCTCTCGGACAACCTGAGAGGAACGACCCAAGTGGGGACAAGCAGATTACCCAACTCTTCCAACCCACTATAAACTCAAGGCTATCAAGGACACAAAATCTTGGTAGACATAGTGTTTGTCTTCACCTAGTGTGATCGCTTATGGAATTTCGACCATAGGGAGATCACTAGGCAAGAATGTTTAAGGTACTCTTGTGGTTGCGAGATTGGTTACTCATCGCAAGGTGAGGTGTCCCATAAATGGGAGCAAGAGGAAAACTATGAACGGAAGCCCTATCTAAACACCCTAAATTAGTAACTACCTTTTTTAGCCGCTCAACTTCTTGGTTGAAAGATCGATCCTAGTGGACTACCCGGATCACCCCAAGATTTTACACTCACCATCTGTGTTCCCTTGGTTATGCTTATGGCATTTTCATGAGAAAGCCAATATCTCTTGTGGGAAACCACTTGGTGTGAGGCAAAGGAGCATCAAGTGTGGGACAAATTTTTGAGTAATGAACCATAAATTCTAAGTAGATATTGTTTGATGTGTTCTTGAATGTGCTAGACCTGTTAAAATCTTTTGAACATACACATAAGGATAGTTCTAGGGATTTCTTTTAAGACCTCACATATGCTTGTATCAATCAAAGTTGATTTGTCCCTTGCTTGATTGTTTGAAGAATACTCCATGTGTCACTATCTTGCTTGGAAAGAAATTTCTTTTGAACGTCAAATTTTCTATGCTATCAATTATTGTCAAACTTTGTCAACCAAGTCAAAACATCAAGTCTTAACATTTTTCTTATGTTGCTTACTAAGAGGAGTCTCATCATTTGACTTTTATTTTATATGTCTCTAGTGCTTGAACATGCTTAAAGTGACTCTTTGGTCTTGGTGATCTTGGTCTTTTTAACTTCATGGTCTATGCATGCTTGCTAGTTATCCTTTTTCTAAAATGGTTACCTTGATTTCTTGACTACACTCTTGGGTTGGGAAAGTTGTTCACTTGTCACCCTGCTTGCTCTATTTATTTGGCTATTTGGGCATCTTGCCTAGCTATTTACTTGATTCATTCATGTCATAAGTTTCTTGGACATATTGTTTGACAAGTCAATTTAATCTCTCTCTACTATCTTGGCAAGTGAACACTCTACCTCCTATAGTTTCAACATCAAGTTATCTTCTAGACTATTTTATGCTTGGCTTTGCATCTAAAACTATGGGATCTAAACCTTGTGCTACCAAACTTCAACCAGATCTAGATGATCATGATATCCTCCATATCACTAAAGAGTTTCAAGATCTATATGTGCAATACAAAGAACTAGAAGAGACAAATGATCTTTCTTACCTTCATCTCTCTAAGCGCATGATGGAAATGAAGTCTAAACTTGAGAAAAGGTTGGAGGAGAAGATTGCATCATTACATGAATCTTCCTTAAGGTCTTTACATGCATGTGAGTCACCTTCTTTGAGGTCATCCTCTTCTTCTAGGTCTACATGCTCTACTTCAAGACATCAAGTGTCTTCATCTTCTAGATCTAAAGACCTCTTTAGATAACAAGCAAGTGATACCTTCTTTGAGCCTATGCAAAAATTTCATGATGGACCTATCTTTGACGAAGATAATGATGAAGAGATGAACGCATGCTATTCACTTGAGAAACAACAAGAAGTTCCTGGACATATTTTTGAGAGAAATTTTACTCCCTTGGGGAATTCTTATGATGACATTTTGAGAACACTTCTTGGCACAAAGCTCATCATGTTGCCTAAGTCTAGCTACTATGGAAATCCATTCTTGGATACCTATTGTGCCTATCATCGATCTAATGACCATGCCACTTCAGATTGCATTGAGCTAAAACATAAAATCCAAGATCTTATTGATAATGGAATTATTGATACCTCTAATGATTCATGCGATGATGATGCTTTTCTTGAGCAAGATTACATTGATGAACCTATGTATAGTAGTGGCTCCATTACATCTTCCACTTCTTCCAACACTCATGCATCTCCCAACACTTCAAAGCTTTCCAACATGTCTCCATCAAATAAAGAACCTAATGCTTTCCACATTTACTACGTGTATCCTCAAGGGCTACCTCTAAAAGAAACTCAAGCTAACCTTCACTTGGTTGCAAACCTTTTCCATGCTACTAATCCTAAACATCCTCAACCTTCATGCACTACAATGCCTAATCCAAGCACTACTCCATTCACTCTTCATTCTCCCTTGTCCTTAGAAGTGGCTCCATGTCAAGAGGACTCTCAAAAGGAAAAAGCTATAAATGTCAAGAAAGATCAAGATCAAGCACCCTTTCATCTCTTTCAAGATTTTTCCCCTCCATATCCTATAACTTTTCCACCTCCTAAGTATGATGAAGATACCACTTCCATTATCTCCCTTGAGCTTACTGAAAATTATGAGAAAAGTTCTCTTCATATGCTATCCAAGGCTACTTGTCAAGATCAAAGCATCCCCTCATGTTCTACTTCTTCATATCCACTTCAAAATTGTGCTCAAGCTTCAAGTGCTACTATTAAAAATGTTGTTCCTATCAAAGGTACTCATGAGTCCATTGATGGCTTTGACCATGTTTCTCACTCTAAAGATGTTGATATCCCTTTCCAATATCCCTCTGCATCTTCTAAATCTATCCTTGGTCCATATCCATCTAAGCTAAAGCATTCAAACCTTCCATCCATTTTGGGGCCTTATGTTCCTCCATCTCCTAAATTCACCCCTAGCTCATTCCCTAGCTCATTCCCTAACTCTCCTATAATACCTCAAGTTCAAAAAACACACTCATCCTTGATGACTTTTCACCCATCTATACATCTAAACTAGTCATATCATCCTTATTCCTCCACAAATCCTAATTCCTTTGGAAGTGAGAATTAACATAAGAATCCATTGAAAAATGAAGATCACTATGTCCCATCTAATCAACATGTGAATGCTAAGAAGGAAAATGCACAAAAGCGACTACAAAGGTCCACTATTAAGAGAGCTAAATCAAAGAAAATGTGGGTTCCTAAATCCATCATTGAAGAAATGCACTCTCAAGCACCCAAAGAACAAGGAAAATCTAAAGCTATGTGGATTCCCAAGTCTCTTTTAAAAGACTTGAATATTGAAAATACTTCAAAGTTGACATTCAAGCTTCCAAAGGCTTCCATTCCATCTTCTTTCAAAAATCTTTCTAAAAATATTCCAAAGCCTTCCACTCCACTTTTTTCCAAATCTCTTCTACCACCTCATACAACTAAACCTCAAACTACTTCATCCATGATTCCTCCATTGTTCCAATACCCTTCAAGGTGTGTGTCAATGTTGATCTTGTCCAATATTTTATCTACCCTCATGAAATCCTCTAAAGCTTACACTTACTTTCTATACATGAACTCTTATCCTCCATATACTCTTCCTACTACCATTTCTCTTTCATCACCCTATCAACATCTTTGAGCATACCTTTCTATGGTCTTGGCTTATCATTATTTATCTTTTCTATAGGAGAATTATCTACATTCAAATAGCTTTAGCTCTTTCTAAAAATTCAAAAACAGAAAAAGAAAGAAAAGCAAAAAAAAAAAAAGAAAAAAGAAAATGTGCCTTGGTGAAAACTACTTCTTGTCGCACCTTGGTAGCAAAATTAAAGAGAAATAAATGCATCCTATGGTGAAAACTACATCTTGTGGTACCTTGGATAAGTACCATGATGAAAACTTGGCAAATAGGCATCATGTGTAATTCTTCCATCATCCATCTATCCCCTCTTCTCTCTTTGATCTTGACATTGTTGAGCTATCTTTGCATATTGGCTATCTTATCCATGAGATTTTCTATTGCGCTCTTCCATTCACTCATAGCCTCTATCTGGAGCTTTATTCTTATTTCTCTATCCCATTACTATCTTATCTAGTTGACCCCTAAGTCTTGATCACAATATATAAAACATGGTTCTTATAGCCCTCTTGACATGTCTACTCTTTTGGATTACACGCTTTCATGCTATCTTACTCATTGGCTTCCATCACTTATCTTATATGCTATCACACTCTTTGGCTTCACCGCTTATCCTAAATGCTATCTTTCTCATTTACTTCCATTTCTTATCCAAAATATGCTTCATATGACTATTTCAACTCTTTCCCTAGCTTGGGTACTCTTGAGGAGTGTGTCCTTGAGGATCACTTTCACTTGCTTCATACTCCTTTCTTATCCATCTTTGTTTATCCACCAACTTTCTGCTCCATCATTTCCTACACCTTGCTAGACATTGGGAGAAAATGATGTGATCTTTCTTGAGAACTAGTGATCTCTAAAACCTTCTAAAAAATCTTAAAAATTAGAAAATGTCCTAAAAAAAAGATCTTCTTAGTGAAAACCTAGCAATAGGCACTTTGATGTATTACCAAAAAATTTCAAAAATATAATTTTTTTTTTAAAAGTCCTAAAAAAATTGACCAAGTGGTGAAACCCTGAAAACAAGCACTACTTGAAACCCTTGCACCCATGTCTATCAGTCTCAATCATCTATTTTGCTACACATTTCCTAGCTTGGAATTGTTTCTTGTCCTCATCTCAGGGGTATAGCTACTTTGACTATTGAGGTATTCTTGTGTATTAGGGTTTCTTTGACAACTCACAAAACAATGTTTCTCAACACTACCCCCACCCACTTTGACATCAAGTGTTTCTCAACACTTTTCAGATAGTATACCTACAGTCTCCGATATTGCGATATTTCTCACTATCAAAATCAAGTCTTGAAGAAATGGCCAAGTGACTTACACACACACACTTTAACACTTAAACGACTGGGTTGTGCTAACCTTTATCTACTTTGTGTGCTGTCTATGATGATTTCTTTGCCATATGTTCCCTCCCTAATAGTCTTTTGAGGATGTCATTAACTAGAAGACTGGGGGCATGGGACATATTTTCTTGATTTCTTCTTGTGGGTATACTTTTGTTTTTCTATAGTGTTGTAAGCATTCGTGCTTGTCCTATTCAATACTTTGACTTATAAATGTATCATCCTTGACTATTTCACAAGACCACGCTTGGGGTTTATCCTAGTGCTTATCCCTTGATACAGGTGTAATCTTGCTAAATTAAACTTAGGGAATCTAATCTAGTAGTTATCTTGACTTACATGTCTTTGATGCTTAGATTGGATTTCCACATACCTATCTGATATCGATCATATTCATATCCTCATAGTTATACTAGTGATGGTTGTATGATCTCATGATGTCCCTAATAAATGCTCAATGATGAAATTAAGAGTCTAAATGTTATGCACTTCTTGCTGGTAAACCACTTTTCATTTTAGGTTCATTTTCTAGCTTAGTCTTGCATTCTTGCATATGGGAAAGCTCTTTCTTCATCTTTTTCCAGACATATCGGCTAACTCCTTTCATATATTTCTTTACTTTCTTCTTGTTCATGTCTTTTCACCTTCTTAATCTTTCACTTCATCTCTTTTCTATCTTATCATCACATTATATAAAGTTTTGACCTCTTAAATAATTTCAACGTCCTAGATTCATTTTCAGGATCAAAATCCAAATTCGAGTTCATCTTGATGGTCAAAATTGTCTTTTAAAATTTTACCTTCTTCCGAGTAGTTAGCTGACTATTTGAGGTCTAATCTTTGAATCATCGCTAGGGCATCTTCATTTCTTCATGACTTCATCATTTCTATGCTTCATATCTACTTCTATTCACCGTTTCACATCTAAATCCTCTTTCTACTCAATTTGACCTAATTTTTATGATTTATCTTTCGTGGTCAACTTTGGTGAAACTGGGGCATTTTATCAGTTTCTTATAGTCATTCTTGGGTTCTAATCATTTATCTGTCATATCAGACATTGCTATATCTCAATTTTCTCATGTCTAGCTAGTTTCCGCATCCTCTTACCTCATTTTTATTTCAATCCTGAGGGGGAAAAAATACTCTATTGCTAATTGTTATAGCTATCTATTTCTTAGGAGCATTTGTTTGACCTTATCACTTGCTCTGGATCTATTTGCTTTGCTAGGTGTTAGAATTCTTTTTCGGATCCTAACATCATCTTCCTAATGTTTAGTACTATGCTATCCTAAGTTCATTAGTTGATTAAAAGAACATGTCCCCTTTTAATTAAATAAAAGACCCCATTCTTCTAACCCACTTAAAGTGCACACATAAAGTCCTTTTTCTATTTTGTAATTAAAAGAAAAGGCTTTGTGAATTTTGTCTTATATGAGAAGTCAACTTATATTCTATTGGTTGACTTGTGTGTGCACATGGATCACTCCTCTTTCCAAATTCCACCGTTGATCATCCACCATCTTCATCTTGATCTCCACCGTCCGTATGACTTTAAAAGGGAGAGAGCTTCCCCCCTCAAAGGATCCATCTTTTGAATATTGTTATGCTGCAGATTTTCTAACAGGTTTCTTGGGAGCTTTGTGGAGAACTTCTCACTCCTTGTCTACATTCGCTCATTCCATCATATTAACATAAGATCATATGGCATTCTTAGCATAGTTGCATGTTAGTTTAGTTTTCATTCTTGCAATAATCTCACATAGCTTAATATTTGATTTTGTAATACTCTCATTCATGCTTAGCATAGCTACATTTTGCATTATCATCTTAGGTTAGTTTCAATACTTGCATTGCATTCTTGAGGGATTCCTTGAAGATATTGGCATTCTTGCTCTTGTCTCAAAGAACCTCTCATTGCATGGTTTACTAGCAAGAAGTACATTTCTAAGGCTTGGCTGAGTGCCTTCATGCTTGAATACTAACTTCTTGCACTCCGTGGATAGGGAGCTCTAAGTCAACATCCAAGCATTCCAAACTCATGGAATCATTTGGATAGAAGGGTTTAGAGTGGGACACTTTCGAGTGTATAGAAGGTAGTAGTGAAATACCACTTGAAGTTTTAGATTTACTAGGTGAGTTTTTAGATATCATCTCTGATAATGTTCCAGAAGGACTGCCACCAGTAAGGCAAATCAGTCATCAGATAGATTTAATCCTAGGAGCTAGTTTGCCTAACAAGGTTGCTCATAGGATGACTCCTACTGAAACTAAGGAGCTAAATAGACAAGTTTAGGAGCTATTGAGGAAGGTCTTGATTCAGGAGAGCCTAAGTCCATGTGCAATACCTACAGTATTAACACCAAAGAAGGATGGAGAGTGTAGGATGTGTACAGACTCTCGAGCTATAAATAGGATAACCATCAAGTATAGGTTTCCTTTGCCAAGAATGGATGATCTTATGGACTGCTTGAATGGAGTTTAGTACTTCACAAAGATAGATCTCAAGAGTGGTTATCACCAAATATAGATTCAAGAAGGAGATGAGTGAAAAATAGCCTTCAAGACCAAGGATGGTCTTTATGAGTGGTTAGTCATGCCCTTTGGATTGATAAATGCCCGAGGCACCTTCATGTGGCTTATGAATGAGGTACTTAAGAAGTTCTTGAGAAAATTTGTTATTTTCTATTTGGATGATATTTTAATTTTCAGCAAGACTTTGGAAGAAAATTTATTGCATATTTGTAGTTTCCTTGAAAGGTTAAGGGAAGAGAAACTATTAATTAATATGAAGAAGTGTATCTTTGCAAAAAGGGATTTAGTCTACTTGGGGTTTGTTATATCACCTGAAGGTCTTAAAACGGATCCAAAGAAGGTAAAAGCCATCTTGGAATGGCCTACTCCAAGGTCTACTACTGAGGTAAGATCATTTCATGGTTTGGTCAATTTTTACAAGAAGTTCATTAAGAATTTCAATGGCATTTGTGCACCCCTGACTGACACAATAAGGGATAGAAAAGAGTTCAAATGGTCTACAACAGCTACAAGAAGTTTTGAATTGCTGAAGAAGAAGGTGATAGAACAACCTGTGTTGGCACTTCCATATTTTAGAAAGGTGTTTCAAGTGGATTTTGATGCTAGTGGTAGTGCTATTGGAGCTGTATTAAGCCAAGAAGGTAAGCCTATTGCATATTTTAGTGAAAAATTGAATGATGCGAAAAGGAATTATTTTGTTTATGATCAAGAGTTCTATGCAATAGTTCAGGCCTTAAAGAAATTGAGGCATTATTTATTGCCAAAGGAATTTGTTTTGTATACTAAACAGCAGGCATTATAGTACTTATATAGCCAAGGTAAATTAAATAAGAGGCATATGAAGTGGGTAGAGTTCTTGCAGAGCTACACATTTGTGTTGAAGCATAGAAGTGGAAAATCTAATAGGGTTGCAGATGCATTAAGCAGGAGAAAATTGTTGCTTACAGTAATGCAGGTTGAAGTAGTTGGGTTTGATGAACTCAAGAATCTGTACCCTAAGGATCCTGATTTTGCTGAAGAGTGGAAAGCTTGTAAAGAGCCTATTGTTGTAGACAAAACTAAGTGGTTAGACTATTTGATTCAGGATGGTATGTTATTCAAGGGTAGTCAATTATGCATTCCGAGGAGTTCCATGAGGGAAAATCTAATTAAGGAGAAACACAGTGGAGGGATGGCAAGACATTTTGGTCAAGATAAGACCATTGCCAAACTTAGAGAACATTATTTTTGGCCTCATATTTACAAGATGTGCAGAAGTTTGTATCTAGAGTTGTCAGATTTGTCAAGTTGCCAAGGGATTTAGTCACAATATTGGACTATATCAGCCATTTCCTATTCCATCAAAGCCATGGGAGGACATAAGTATGGATTCTGTTCTTGGATTGCTGAGGACACAAAGGGGTAATGACTCAGTATTTGTGGTAGTTGATAGGTTCTGTGCCATGCCACAAAACTCATGATGTTGTCCATATTGTAGACTTGTTTTTAAGAGAGGTGGTAAGACTACATGGTCTCCAAAGGAGTATAGTTTCTGATAGAGATACTAAATTTTAGGGTTATTTCTGGAGAACATTGTGGAAGAAGTTGAGAATAAACTTGAAATTTAGTTCCACACACCACCCACAAACTGACAGCCAAATAGAAGTGGTAAATAGAAGTTTGGCAATTTGCTGAGATGTTTAGCTGGGGATAAGCCCAAGGGGTGGCATTTGATTCTACCACAAGCAGATTTTGCTTATAATAACTCTATAAATAGGAGTACTGGTAGATCACCATTTCAAATTATATATGGAAATAGCCCAAGGACTGCATTAGAATTGAGGAAGATAGAGCAAGGGGAGAGGACAAGTGCTGAAGTTGAAGAATTCACTGAACATATCAAGCGTCTACATGAGGAGGTTTGGGCACAGATTACCAAGATGAATCAAGAGTATAAAGCTAGGTTTGATTAAAGGAGATTACATAAGGAATTTCAAGTAGGGGATCTAGTCATGGTACACTTACGGAAAGAAAGATTTCCATCCGGTACTTACAACAAGCTAAAAATGAAGAAATTTGGTCCTTGCAAAATTCTGAAGAAACATGACTCAGGAAATGCATATGAGGTGGAGTTGCATATGGTATTCACATTTCTCCTATGTGACCATTGATGGTGGTAGTACTAATAATTTGGTATCAGAGGATAAATGTTGTGATGTGATCATTGATGGTGGTACTATTGATAACTTGGTATCAGAGGAGATGATCTCTAAGCTGAAGATCAAGAGGAAGAAACACCCCCAGCCTTATCGGATTGCTTGGGTGGAGGATGATCATAAGGTCTTGGTAAGTGAACAATGTTTAGTGAAATTCAAAATTGAGAGTTACCATGATGAACTTCTCTCTGATGTTATTCCAATGGATGTTTTCCATCTATTGTTGGGTATACCGTGGCAGTTTGATAGGCATGTAGTACATGATGGTCATGCAAACACATATTCTCTAAAAAAAGATGGAGTTTGCCACAAACTAAAGCCCATGAAAAAGGAAGGTGAAAAGGTATGTAGCAGTGCTAGGATTTGTCTTGTTGATGAAAGGAAGTTTTTAGATAGAATGAAATATCAGTGTATGTGTTATGCTTTGATTCCTAGGAAAGATAAAGAAGGTAGTAGTGAAATACCACTTGAAGTTTCAGATTTACTAGGTGAGTTTGGAGATATCATCTCTGATAATGTTCTAGAAGGACTAGCACGAGTAAGGCAAATTATTCATTAGATAGATTTAATCCTAGGAGCTAGTTTTCCTAACAAGGCTGCTCATAGGATGACTCCTACTGAAACTAAGGAGCTAAATAGATAGGTTCAGGAGCTATTGAGGAAGGGCTTGATTCAAGAGAGCCTAAGTCCATGTGCAGTACCTATAGTATTAGCACCAAATAATGATGGAGAGTGGAGGATGTGTATAGACTCTTGAGCTATAAATAGGATAACCATCAAGTATCAGTTTCTTTTGCCAAGAATGGATGATCTTATGGACTGCTTGAGTGGAGCTCATTACTTCACAAAGATAGATCTCAAGAGTGGCTATACCAAATATAGATTTGAGAAGGAGATGAGTGGAAAACAACCTTAAAGACCAAGGAGGGTCTTTATGAGTGGTTAGTCATGCCCTTTGGATTGAAAAATGCCCCCAGCACCTTCATGCGGCTTATGAATGAGGTACTTAAGAAGTTGTTGGAAAAAAATGTTATTGTCTATTTGGATGATATTTTAATTTTCAAAAAGACTTTGGAAGAACATTTATTGCATATTCATAGTGTCCTTGAAAGGTTAAGGGAAGAGAAACCGTTAATTAATATGAACAAGTGTATCTTTGCAAAAAGGGAGTTAGTCTACTTGGGGTTTGTTATATCACTTGAAGGTCTTAAAATGGATCCAGAGAAGGTAAAAGCCATCTTGGAATGGCTTACTCCAAGGTCTACTACTGAGGTAAAGATTATTTCATGGTCTGGTTAGTTTTTACAAGAATTTTATTAAGAATTTCAGTGGCATTTTTGCACCCCTGACTAACACAATAAGAGGGGATAGGAAAGAGTTCAAATGGACTATGGCAGCTGCAAAAATTTTGGATTGCTGAAGAAGAAGGCGATAGAACAACCTTGTTGGAACTTCCAAATTTTAGAAAGGTGTTTCAAGTGGATTGTGATGCTAGTGGCAGTGCTATTGGAGCTGTATTAAGCCAAGAAGTTAAGCCTGTTGCATATTTTAGAGAAAAATTGAATGATGCAAAAAGGAAGTATTATGTTTCTGATCAAGAGTTCTATGCAATAGTTTAGACCTTAAAGAAATGGAGGCATTATCTATTGCCAAAGGAATTTTTTTGTATACTGATCAACAGGCATTATAGTACTTAAATAGCCAAGGTAAATTGAATCAGAGGCATATGAAGTGGGTAGAGTTCTTGCAAAGCTATACATTTGTGTTGAAGCATAGAAGTGGAAAATCTAACAGGGTTGCAGATGCATTAAGCTAGAGACAGCTATTGCTTACAGTAATGTAGGTTGAAGTAGTTGGGTTTGATGAACTCAAGAATCTGTACCCTAAGGGTCTTGATTTTGCTAAAGCATGGAAAGCTTGTAGAGAGCCTAATGTTGTAGACAGAACTATGTGGTTAGACTATCTGATTCAGGATGGTATGTTATTTAAAGGCAGTAAATTATGCATTCCAAGGAGTTCCATGATAGAAAATTTGATTAAGGAGAAACACAGTGGAGGAATGGGAGGAAATTTTGGTCAAGATAAGACCATTTCCATTCTTAGAGAACATTATTTTTGGCCTCAGATTTCATAGAAGGTGAAGAAGTTTTTATAGAGTTGTCAGATTTGTCAAGTTTCCAAAGGATTTAGTCACAATATTGGACTATATCAGCCATTGCCTGTTCCATCAAAGCCATGGGAGGACATAAGTATGGATTTTGTTCTTGGATTGTCGAGGACACAAAGGGGTAATGACTCAGTATTTGTGGTGGTTGATAAGTTCTCCAAAATGACACATTTCATTCCATGGCACAAAACTCATGACGCTATCCATATTGCAAACTTGTTTTTCAGAGAGGTGGTAAGACTACATGGTCTCCCAAGGAGTATAGTTTTTGACAGAGATACTAAATTTTTGGGGTATTTCTAGAGAACATTGTGGAAGAAGTTGAGAACAGACTTGAAATTCAGTTCCACACATCACCCATAGACTGATGGCCAAACAGAAGTGGTAAACAAAAGTCTGGGCAATTTACTGAGATGTTTAGTTGGGGATAAGCTGAAGGGGTGGGATTTGATTCTACCACAAGAAGAGTTTGCTTACAATAACTCTATAAATAGGAGTACTGGTAGATCACCATTTCAAATTGTATATGGAAATTGCCCAAGGATTGCACTAGAATTGAGGAAGATAGAGCAAGGGGAGAGGACAGTTGTTGAAGCTAAATAATTTGCTGAACATATCAAGCATCTACATGAGGAGGTTCAAGCACATATTACCAAGATGAATCAAGAGTATAAAGTTAGGGCTGATCAAAGAAGACATAAGGAATTCCAAGTAGGGGATCTAGTCATGGTACACTTACGAAAAGAAAGATTTCCATCCGATACTTACAACAAGCTAAAAATGAAGAAATTTGGCCCCTACAAAATTTTGAAGAAACATGGCTCAGGAAATGCATATGAGGTGGAGTTGCCAGATGGTATTCACATTTCTCCTATTTTCAACATTGTAGACTTAACAAAGTATCATGATGATGGTGCAGATGAGGAGCCGATGTTAGAGCCATGTCCAATTCCTACTTCTAAGAAGGAGGAGATAGAAGACATTCTAGATCATCGTGTGGGTAGAAGTACCAGACATAGGCAGTATGAAGAATATCTGGTCAAGTGGAAAGGACGGTTGATCGAGGACTCAACTTGGATTTCAGCAGCTAAGTTTCTCATTTAAGATTTCCTCTACCAAAAATAGGCAGTATGAAGAGTATTTGGTCAAATGGAAAGGACGATCAATCGAGGACTCAACTTGGATTTCAGCAGCTGAGGTTGCCCATTTGGGATTTCCTCTACCATTCATAAAGTGATAGGGTCACTTTTCAATCTACCCTGGGTGTTTGATGCAGGGGCATCCAGAGGTATAAGGGCAATCCTATGTCAACACAAAAATGTACTTAGACTTAGTTTCTATTTCATGGGTTTTCATTTTTGGATTCCCATTTAGGTTAGATAAAGGTTCCAACTCTCACAGTTCCACCATCAGTGTGTTCTAGGATAGAGTATTTGAACACCTTGGGATACGTGTAAATGTTAAAAAAATAGGAGTATGTAATTGAGCCATCATTTTTGTGAACTAGAAGGTGTAAATTGGTCAGATGATTGTAATTATATTTTAGAGCATTCTAGAAAAAGAATTAGGTCAAAAGGCCCCACGGTTTGAAAGTTATTGCAATTTTTCAATTTTTGGAGACCTCTTAAGAATGCTTCAAAGTCATGTTAGGGGCATTAAATGACCTCAAAAAGGGCTGAAAAATGGAATACAAGTGAAGTTGGTCCATAGGGCCATAGAGCACTTTGAGAGTTTTCTGAAAATGTAAACGGTTCATCAATCGGAGCTATAGTTCAAAAGTTATGCCACCCAAAAGTTCGGTTACTATTTTTGGATTCTTCTTGATTTTGCATCAACTTCTAACATAGCTTCTAGAGCCTTCTACTTGGTCGGTGGATGCCAACTAGCATTTTCTAGAATTTATTCATAATCCTTAACCTTTTGGGGTCTATTTAAGAACATTTTAGGCATTGTAAAAGGCAGTTCGGAGTGGACTTTGAGAAGAGGTATTGAAAGGAGAAATTATCTCTAGATTTATACTAATGTAGCCCATAGGGCATGTTTTGGAAGTCTATTTTCTCTGTACTAAATGTATTAGCTTATTTACAAAGTTAATAAAATTTTCCCTTTCCTATTGTGTCCACTCTGTGCTTGGGTTGTGTCCCCATCAAGTGGTATCAGAGCTAGTTTTCTTGAGTGTGTAGACAGAGCGCTGACTATGAGGCAGTTTGCACCAGGACTATGTGGTTGTGGGTTAGAGTTAAGAAGATGCCTCCATTAAGAGAGTGTGGTGGAAGGGCCAGAGCTATTAATCCTAAGGAGGTTAGAGCCCTCCAAAGGCAGGTACAAGCATTGCAGGAGGAGCTTCATAGAAGAACAAATGTTGCTGTAGGCAACAAAAGTGAGGATGACAATGATGAAGAAAAAATTGGACTAGAAGGGGAATTTGATAGGGAAGTTCTAAATCAGCCAAAGGAAAGGCTTTTTAGGGCCATTACTAAGTTTGGGAAAAGACCTACAATTGATGTGGGTGTATTTTCAGGAAATCTGAAACCAAATGAGTTGATCGATTGGATCAATGAACTGGAAGAGTACTTTGAGTATGAGGATATCAGGGATCCAGATAAAGTTAAGTTTGCAAAGGCAATGCCAAAATCTGGTGGCAAGAGGTTCAATTGGAAACAAATAAAAGAGGAAAGGAGAAGATCACAAGGTGGTATCATATGGTGGACAAATTGAAGAAGCAATTCATACCTGTCTACTACGAGCTTGATTTGTTTAAGAAGATGCATGGGTTAAAGCAAGCAAAAAAATTAGTCCAAGAATATATAGAGGAGTTCTACCAAATTTTGATTAGAGTAGGGCATGCAAAAAGAAATAAGGATAAGGTTTCTCATTATATCAATGGGTTGTGACCTAGCATCCAGGAGGAATTAAGTCTGTTAAGAATGACCAGCGTTGAAGAGGCATACCAGTTTGCCCTACGAGTAAAAGAGAAGCTAAATAAAAGGTTTGAAGGGAGACAAAGAGGGCATGGTCAAGGAGGAAGGGGTAGTGGTAGGTCATCTGGAGGCCAAAATGAAACCCAAAAGAAAAATGAAGATGTGGGTACTAGAAAGAACCAGAGGACCGAGGGTTTCAACCGCTCCTGTGATCAGGACTTTAGAAATTAGAGAGGAAGAGGTAGAGGACATGGACAAGGAAGAAAAGGTTTTTTTGGTACCTATTTCCATTTCAATGAAGAAGGTCATCATGCCTTTGAATGCTCTCAATGAGAAGGAAGGACAGATAGGAGAGCTGAGGTTCAAGCTAGGGTTGCTCATGTGGATGAGGATGCACAATCATCACATTTAGAGGATGCAGAAAGAGGAGAGACTGTAGTAAATTAAAGGGTCCTACTAAGTGGTGAGATTGAACTAGGACAAAGGAGGAGTTTATTCTATACTAGGTGCAAGTGTGAGGATAAATGTTGTGATGTGATCATTGATGGTGGTAGCACTGATAACTTGGTATCAGAGGAGATGATCTCTAAGTTGAAGCTCAAGAGGAAGAAACACCCCCAGCCCTATCAAATTGCTTGGGTGAAGGCTGATCATAAGGTCTTGGTAAGTGAACAATGTTTAGTGAAATTCAAAATTGGGAGTTACCATGATGAAGTTGTCTCTGATGTTATTCCAATGGATGTTTCCCATCTATTGTTTGGTAGACCATGGCAACTTGATAGGCATGCAGTACATGATGGTCATGCAAACACATACTCTCTAACAAAGGATGGAGTTCACCACAAACTGAAGCCCATGAAAAAGGAAGGTGAAAAGGTATGTAGTAGTGCTAGGATTTGTCTTGTTGATGGAAGGAAGTTTTTAGATGGAATGAAACATCAGCGTATGTGTTATGCATTTATTCCTAGGAAAGATAAAGAAGGTAGTAGTGAAATACCACTTGAAGTTTTAGATTTACTAGGTGCGTTTGGAGATATCATCTCTGATAATGTTCTAGAAGGATTTCCACCAGTAAGGCAAATCGATCATTAGATAGATTTAATCCTAGGACCTAGTTTACCTAACAAGGCTGCTCATAGGATGACTCCTACTAAAACTAAGGAGCTAAATAGAAAGGTTCAGGAGCTATTAAGGAAGGGCTTGATTTAGGAGAGCCTAAGTCCATGTGTAGTACCTACAGTATTAGAACCAAAGAAGGATGGATAGTGGAGGATGTGTACAGACTCTTGAGCTATAAATACGATAACCATCAAGTATCAGTTTCTTTTGCAAAGAATGGATGATCTTATGGACTGTTTGAGTGGAGCCGAGTACTTCACAAAGATAGATCTCAAGAGTGATTATCACCAGATATAGATTTGAGAAGGAGATGAGTGGAAAACAACCTTCAAGACCAAGGAGGGTCTTTAAGAGTTGTTAGCCATGCCCTTTGGATTGATAAACACCCCAAGCACCTTCATGCAACTTATGAATGAGGTACTTAAGAAGTTGTTGGAAAAATTTGTTATTTTCTATTTGGATGATATTTTAATTTTTAGAAAGACTTTGGAAGAATATTTATTGTATATTTGTAGTGTCCTTGAAAGGTTAAGGGAAGAGAAACTATTAATTAATCTAAAGAAGTGTATCTTTGCAATAAGGGAGTTAGTCTACTTGGAGTTTGTTATATCACCTGAAGGTCTTAAAATGGATCCAGAGAAGGTAAAAGCCATCTTGGAATGGCCTACTCCAAGGTTTGCTACTGAGGTAAGATTATTTCATGGTCTAGTTAGTTTTTACAAGAAGTTCATTAAGAATTTTAGTGGTATTTGTGCACCTATGACTGAGACAATAAGAGGGGATAGAAAAGAGTTCAAATGGACTGCGGCAGCTGCAAGAAGTTTTGGATTGCTGAAGAAGAAGGTGATAGAACAACCTGTGTTGGCACTTCCAAATTTTAGAAAGGTGTTCCAAGTGGATTGTGATTCTAGTGGCAGTGCTATTGGAGCTGTATTAAGCCAAGAAGGTAAGCCTATTGTATATTTTAGTGAAAAATTGAACGATGTGAAAAGGAAGTATTCTATTTGTGATCAAGAGTTCTATGCAATAGTTCAGACCTTAAAGAAATGGAGGCATTATTTATTGTCAAAGGAATTTTTTTGTATACTGATCAACATGCATTACAGTACTTAAATAGCCAAGGTAAATTGAATCAGGGGCATATGAAGTTGGTAGGTTCTTACAAAGCTATACATTTGTGTTGAAGCATAGAAGTGGAAAATCTAACAGGGTTGCAGATGCATTAAGCCAGAGATAATTGTTGCTTACAGTAATGCAGGTTGAAGTAGTTGGGTTTGACGAACTCAAGAATCTATACCCTGAGGATCCTGATTTTGCTAAAGCATGGAAAGCTTGTAGAGAGCCTGTTGTTGTAGACAGAACTATGTGGTTAGACTATCTGATTCAGGAGGGTATGTTATTCGAGGATAGTCAATTATGCATTCCAAGGAGTTCCATGAGGGAAAATTTGATTAAGGAGAAACATAGTGGACGGATGGGAGGAAATTTTGGTCAAGATAAGACCATTTCCATTCTTAGAGAACATTATTTTTGGCCTCAGATTTCACACGATGTGAAGAAGTTTGTACAGAGTTGTCAGATTTGTCAAGTTGCCAAGGGATTTAGTCACAATATTGGACTATATCAGCCATGGCCTGTTCCATCAAAGCCATAAGAGGACATAAGTATCGATTTTGTTCTTGGACTTTCGAGGACACAAAGGGGTAATGACTCAGTATTTGTGGTGGTTGATAGGTTCTCCAAAATGGCACATTTCATTCCATGCCACAAAACTCATGATGTTGTCCATATTGCAGACTTGTTTTTCAGAGAGGTGGTAAGACTACATGGTCTTCCAAGGAGTACAGTTTCTAACAGAGATACTAAATTTTTGGGGTATTTTTGGAGAACATTGTGAAAGAAGTTGAGAATAGACTTGAAATTCTTTTTCACACATCACCCATAGAGTGACGGCCAAACAAAAGTGGTAAACAAAAGTCTAGGCAATTTGCTGAGATGTTTAGTTGGGGATAAGCCCAAGGGGTGGGATTTGATTCTACCACAAGAAGAGTTTGCTTACAATAACTCTCTAAATAGGAGTACTGGTAGATCACCATTCCAAATTGTATATGGAAATAGCCCAAGGACTGCACCAGAATTGAGAAAGATAGAGCAAGGGGAGAGGACAAGTGCTGAAGCTAAAGAATTTGGTGAACATATCAAGCATCTACATGAGGAGGTTCAAGCACACATTACCAAGATGAATCAAGAGTATAAAGCTAGGGCTGATCAAAGGAGAAGGCATAAGGAATTCCAAGTAGGGGATCTAGTCATGGTACACTTATAGAAAGAAAGATTTTCATCCGGTACTTACAACAAGCTGAAAATGAAGAAATTTGGTCCCTGCAAAATTCTGAAGAAACATGACTCAGGAAATGCATATAAGGTGGAGTTGCCAGATGGTATTCACATTTCTCCTATTTTCAACATTGCAGACTTAACAGAGTATCATGATGATGGTCCAAATGAGGAGCCGATGTTAGAGCCATGTCCAATTCCTACTTCTAAGATGGAGGAGCTAGAAGACATTCTAGATCATCATGTGGGTAGAAGTACTAGACATAGGCAGTATGAAGACTATTTGTTCAAGTGGAAAGGATGGATGATCGAGGACTCAACTTGGATTTCAGCAGCTGAGGTTTCCCATTTGGGATTTCCTCTACCATTCATAAAGTGACAGGGTCACTTTTCAATCTACCCTAGGTGTTTGATGCAGGGGCATCCAAAGGTATAAGAGCAATCCTATGTCAACCAAAAAAATGTACTTAGACTTAGTTTCTATTTCATGTGTTTTCATTTCTGGATACCCATTTGGGTCAGATAAAGGTTCCAACTCTCACAGTTCCACAATCAGTGTTCTAGGATAGAGTATTTGAACACCTTGGGATATCTGTAAATGTTAAAAAAATAGGAGTATGTAATTGAGCCATCATTTTTGTGAGCTAGAAGGTGTAAATTGGTCAGATGATTATAATTATAATTTAGAGCATTCCAGAAAATGAATTAGGTCAAAAGGCCCCACGGTTTGAAAGTTATTGCAGTTTTTCAATTTTTGGAGACCTCCTAAGAATGCTTCAAAGTCAGGTTAGGGGCATTAAATGACTTTTAAAAGGGCTAAAAAATGGGGGACAAGTGAAGCTGGTCCATAGGGCTATAGAGCACTTTTAGAGCTTTCTGAAAATGTAAATGGTTCATCAATCGGAGCTACAGTTCAAAAGTTATGCCACCCAAAATTTTGGTTACCATTTCTGAATTCTTCTAGATTTTGCATCAACTTCTAATGTAGCTTTTGGAGCCTTCTACTTGTTCGGTGGGAACCAACTAGAACTTTCTAGAATGTATTCCTAATCCTTAATGCTCCGGGGTCTATTTAAGAACATTTTTGGCATTGTAAAAGGCAGTTTGGAGTGGAGTTTGAGAGGAGGTACTGAAAGGAAAAATTATCTCCAAATTTATACTATTGTAGCCCATAGGGCATGTTTTGGAAGTCTATTTTCTCTGTACTAAATTTATTATCTTATTTAAAAAGTTAATAAAAATTTTCTTTTCCTATTGTGTCCACTCTGTGCTTGGGTTGTGTCCCCATCAAATGGCATCAGAGTTGGTTTTCCTAAGTGTGTAGACAAAGCGCCGACTATGAGGCAGTTTGCACTAGGACTGTGTTGTTGTGGGTTAGAGTTAACAAGATGCCTCCATGAAGAGAGCATGGTGGAAGGGCTAGAGCTATTAATCCTAAGGAGGTTAGAGCACTCCAAAGGTAGGTACACACATTGTAGGAGGAGCTTCATAAAGGAACAAATGTTGTTGCAGGCGATGAAAGTGAGGATGATGATGATGAAGAAGAAATTGGACTAGAAGGGGAATTTGATAGGGAAGTTATGAATCAGGCAGAGGAAAGGCTTTTTATGGCCATTACTATGTTTAGGAAAAGACCTAAAATTGATGTGGGTGTATTTTTAGGAAATCTGAAACCAAATGAGTTGATTGATTGGATCAATGAACTAGAAGAGTACTTTGAGTATGAGGATATCAGGGATCCAGATAGGGTTAAGTTTGCAAAGGCCAAACAGAAAGGCCATGCCAAAATTTGGTGGCAAGAGGTTCAATTGGAAACAAATAGAAGAGGAAAGAAGAAGATCACAAGGTGGGATCGTATGGTGGACAAATTGAAGAAGCAATTCATTCCTATCTACTATGAGCTTGATTTGTTTAAAAAGATGCATGGGTTAAAGTAAGTAGGAAAATCAGTCCAAGAATATATAGAGGAGTTCTACTAACTTTTGATTAGAGCAAGGATGCAGAAGCAAATAAGGAGAAGGTTGCTCATTATATCAGTGGGTTGCGACCTAGCATCCTGGAGGGATTAAGTCCGGTAAGAATGACCAGCGTTGAAGAGGAATACTAGTTTACCCTATGATTTGAAGAGAAGCTGAATAAAAGGTTTGAAGGGAGACAAAGAGGGTGTGGTCAAGTAGGAAGGGGTAGTGGTGGGTCATCTAGAGGCCAAAATGAAACCCAAAAGAAAAATGAAGATGTCGGTACTAGTAGGAACCAGAGGAACGAGGGTTTCAACTGCTCCCATGATCAAGACTTTGGAAATTAGAGAGGAAGAGGTAGAGGTAGAGGATGTGGGCAAGGAAGAGGAGGCTTCTATGGTACCTATTTCTATTGCAATGAAGAAGGTCATCATGCCTTTGAATGCCCTCAATGACAAAGAAGGATAGATAGAAGAGCCAAGGGTCAAGCTAGGGTTGGTCATGTGGATGAGGATGCACAATCATCACATTCAGAGGATCCAAAAAGAGGAGAGACTATAGTAAATGAAAGGGTCCTACTAAGTGGTGAGATTGAACTAGGAAAAAGGAGGAGTTTATTTCATACCAGGTGCAAGTGTGAGGATAAATGTTGTGATGTGATCATTGATGGTACTAGCACTGATAACTTGGTATTAGAGGAGATGGTCTCTAAGCTAAATGTCAAGAGGGAGAAACACCCCTAGCCCTATGGGATTGCTTGGGTGAAGGATGATCATAAGGTCTTGGTAAGTGAACAATGTTTAGTGAAATTCAAAATTGGGAGTTACCATGATGAAGTTCTCTATGATGTTATTCCAATGGATGTTTGCCATCTATTATTGGGTAGACCATGGTAGTTTGATAGTCATGTAGTACATGATGGTCATGCAAACACATTCTCTTTAACAAAGGATGGAGTTCGCCACAAATTGAAGCCCATGAAAAAGGAAGGTGGAAAGGTATGTAGCAGTGCTAGGATTTGTCTTGTTGATGGAAGGAATTTTTTCGATGGAATGAAACATTAGCATATGTGTTATGCTTTGATTCCTAGGAAAGATAAAGAAGGTAGTAGTGAAATACCACTCGAAGTTTTAGATTTACTAGGTGAGTTTGGAGATGTCATGGCTGATAATGTTCTAGAAGGACTACCACTAGTAAGGCAAATCAGTTATCAGATAGATTTAATCCCAGGAGCTAGTTTTCCTAACAAAGCTGCTCATAGGATGACTCCTACTAAAATTGAGGAGCTATATAAATAGGTTCAAGAGCTATTGAGGAAGGGCTTGATTTGGGAGAGCCTAAGTCCATGTGTAGTACCTATAGTATTAGTGCCAAAGAAGGATGGAGAGTGGAGGATGTGTACAGACTCCTGAGCTATAAATAGGATAACCATCAAGTATCGGTTTCCTTTGCCAAGAATGGATGATCTTATGGACTGCTTGAGTGGAGCTGAGTACTTCACAAAGATAGATCTCAAGAGTGGTTATCACTAGATATAGATTCGAGAAGGAGATGAGTGGAAAATAGCCTTCAAGACCAAGGAGGGTCTTTATGAGTGGTTAGTCATGCCCTTTAGATTGACAAACACCCCAAGCACATTCATGTAACTTATGAATAAGGTACTTAAGAAGTTATTGGGAAAATTTGTTATTGTCTATTTTGATGATATTTTAATTTTTAGAAAGACTTTGGAAGAGCATTAATTGCATATTCGTAGTGTCCTTGAAAGGTTAAGGGAAGAGAAACTGTTAATTAATTTGAAGAAGTGTATCTTTGCAAAAAGGGAGTTAGTCTCCTTGGGGTTTGTTATATCACCTGAAAGTCTTAAAATGGATCCAAAGAAGGTAAAAGCCATCTTGGAATGGCCTACTCCAAGGTCTGCTACTAAGGTAAGATCATTTCATGGTTTGGTTAGTTTTTACTGGAAGTTCATTAAGAATTTTAGTGGCATTTGTGCACCCTTGACTAACACAATAAGAGGGGATAGAAAAGAGTTCAAATGGACTACGACAGCTGCAAGAAGTTTTGAAATGCTGAAGAAGAAGGTGATAGAACAACCTGTGTTGGCACTTCCAAATTTTAGAAAGGTGTTCCAAGTGGATTGTGATGCTACTGGTAGTGTTATTGGAGCTATATTAAGCAAAGAAGGTAAGCCTATTGCATAGTTTAGTGAAAAATTTAATGATGCGAAAAGGAAGTATTCTATTTATGATCTCTTAAGAGTTCTATGCAATAGTTCAGGCCTTAAAGAAATGGAGGCATTATTTATTGCCAAAGGAATTTGTTTTGTATACTAATCATCAGGCATTACGGTACTTAAATAGCCAAGGTAAATTGAATCAGAGGCATATGAAGTGGGTAGAGTTCTTGCAGAGCTATACATTTGTGTTGAAGCATAGAAGTGAAAAATCTAACAGGGTTGCAGATGCATTAAGCAAGAGACAGTTGTTGCTTACAGTAATGCAGGTTGAAGTAGTTGGGTTTGATGAACTCAAGAATCTGTACCCTAAGGATCCTAATTTTGTTGAAGTGTGGAAAGCTTGTAAAGAGCTTATTGCTATAGAAAGAACTAAGTGGTTAGACTATCTGATTCAGGATGGTATGTCATGCAAGGGTAGTCAATTATGCATTCCAAAGAGTTCCATGAGGGAAAATATGATTAAGGAGAAACATAGTGGAGGGATGGCAGGACATTTTGGTCGAGATAGGACCATTGCCATTCTTAGAGAACATTATTTTTGGCCTCATATTTCACACGATGTGAAGAAGTTTGTATAGAGTTGTCAGATTTGTCAAGTTGCCAAGGGATTTAGTCACAATACTGGACTATATCAACTGATTCCTATTCCATCATAGCCATGGGAGGACATAAGTATGGATTTTGTTCTTGGATTGTTGAGGACACAAAGGGGTAATGACTCAGTATTTGTGGTGTTTGATAGGTTCTCCAAAATGGCACATTTCATTCCATGCCACAAAACTCATGTTGTTGTCCATATTGCAGACTTGTTTTTCAAAGAGGTGGTAAGACTACATGGTCTCCCAAAGAGTATAGTTTCTAACAGAGATACTAAATTTTTGGGGTATTTCTAGAGAACAATGTGGAAGAAGTTGAGAATAGACTTGAAATTCAGTTCCACACATCACCCACAGATTGACAGCCAAACAGAAGTGGTAAACATAAGTCTGGGTAATTTGCTGAGATGTTTAGTTGGGGGTAAGCCCAAGGGGTGGGATTTGATTCTACCAAAAGAAAAGTTTGCTTACAATAACTTTATAAATAGGAGTACTGGTAGATCACCATTCTATATTTTATATGGAAATATCCCAAGGGCTGCACCAGAATTGAGGAAGATAGAGCAAGGGTAGAGGACAAGTGTTGAAGCTGAAGAATTTGCTGAACACATCAAGTGTCTACATGAGGAGGTTTAGGAAGACTTTACCAAGATGAATCAAGAGTATAAAGCTAGTGCTGATCAAAGAAGACATAAGGAATTCCAAGTAGGGGATCTAGTCATGGTACACTTACAGAAAGAAAGATTTCCATCCAGTACTTACAACAAGCTGAAAATGAAGAAATTTGGTCCCTGTAAAATTCTAAAGAAACATGACTCAGGAAATGCATATGAGGTGGAGTTGCTAGATGGTATTCATATTTCTCCTATTTTTAACATTGCAGACTTAACAGAGTATCATGATGATGGTGCAGATGAAGAGCCGATGTTAGAGCCATGTCCAATTCCTACTTCTAAGAAGGAGGAGATAGAAGAAATTCTAGATCATTGTGTGGGTAGGAGTACCAGGCATAGGCAGTATGAAGAATATTTGGTCAAGTGGAAAGGACAACTGATCAAGGACTCAACTTGGATTTCAGTAGCTGGGGTTTCCCATTTGGGATTTCCTCTAGCATTCATAAAGTGACAGGGTCACTTTTCAATCTACCCTGGGTGTCTAATGCAGGAGCATCAAGAGGTATAAGAGAAATCTTGTGTCAACCAAAAAAATGTACTTAGACTTAGTTTCTATTTCATGTGTTTTCATTTCTAGATACCCATTTGAGTCAAATAAAGGTTCCAACTCTCATAGTTCCACTATCAGTGTTCTAGGATAGAGTATTTGAACACCTTGGGATACATGTAAATGTCAAAAAAATAAGAGTATGTAATTGAGCCATCATTTTGGTGAACTAGAAGGTGTAAATTGGTCGGATGATTGTAATTATAATTTAGAGCATTCCAGAAAATGAATAAGGTCAAAAGGCCCCATGGTTTAAAAGTTATTGCAGTTTTTCAAGTTTTGGAGACCTCCTAAGAATGCTTCAAAGTCAGGTTAGGGGCATTAAATGACCTTGAAAAGGGTTAAAAAAATGGGGGATGAGTGAAGCTGGTTAATAGGGCTATAGAGCTCTTTGAGAGCTTTTCAAAAATGTAAACGGTTCATCAATCGAAGCTACAGTTCAAAAGTTATGCCTCTCGAAAGTTTGGTTACCATTTCAGGATTCTTCTAGATTTTGCGTCAACTTCTAATGCAGCTTCTAAAGCCTTCTACTTGGTTGGTGGATGCCAAATAGCACTTTCTAGAATGTATTCCTAATCCTTAACCCTTCGAGGTCTATTTAAGAACATTTTTGGCATTGTAAAAGGCAGTTCGGAGTGGAGTTCGAGAGGAGGTATTGAAAGGAGAAATTATCTCCAGATTTATACTATTGTAGCCCATAGGGCATGTTTTGGAAGTCTATTTTCTTTGTATTGAATGTATTAGCTTATTTACAAGGTTAATAAAAATTTCCCTTTCTTGTTGTGTCCATTTTGTGCTTGGGTTGTGTCCCCATCATGAAGATGTTAAGGTATTAAGGAACAAAGCTAGACTGGTATGCAAAGGATACTCTCAAGCAGAAGGAATAGACTATGGAGAGACTTTTTCTCCTATTGCAAGATTGGAAGGTGTCAGGACCTTACTTGCATATGCTACATATAAATGATTTAAGGTTTATCAGATGGATTTCAAGTTAGCATTTCTCAATGGTATACTAGATGAAGAAGTTTTTATTGAGTAGCTTAAAGGTTTTGTTGATCCAAATAACAAGGACATGGTCTGCAAATTATATAAAGCATTGTATGGTCTGAAACAAGCCCCTAGAGCATGGTATGAAAGATTGTATAACTATTTTATACAAATTGGTTTTCAAAGAACTAATGATAATAGTAGCTTGTATATCAAGGAAGGACTAGATAATAAGATTGTTTTGGAAAAAATATTTGTGGATGATACATTGTTCATAGGAAATGATTATCTTTGCAAAGAATTTTTAGAGCAAATGAACAAGGAATTTGAAATGTCAATGTTTGGTGAGATCAAAAATTTTGTCAGTCTTCAAATTCAGCAGAGTAAAAATGACATCTACATCACTCAATCTTAATACATCAAGGAGATACTAAAATTTTTTGGTATGGAAGACTACAAACCAATTGGTATCCTATGTGTACTGGATTAAAACTTACCAAGGACGATGAATCAAAGGAGGTAGATCAGACATTGTATAGATCTATGATTGGAAAGTTGCAATATGTAGTGCATACAAGACTAGATATTTCCCTTGCAATTGGTATTATAGCAAGATTTTCAGAAAAATTAAGAGAGAATCACATGAGGGCAATCAAAAGAATCATGAGATATTTGAAAGGCACTAAAGATTATGGATTATCGTAAAAATTTGGTGTTAATCTAGATTTGAAAGTGTTTACTAATGTAGACTGGGTAGGAAATGTTGATGACAGAAAGAGTGTAAGTGGAGGAGCTTTCTTTCTTGGAAAGAGATTGGTTTCTTAGACAAGTAAAAAGAAAAATTGTACATCCAATCCACAGTAGAAGTAGAGTATGTTGAAGCAGTAGTAAATTGTTCTAATATTGTTTGGTTCAAATAGTTATTATAAGATATGAAGGAAGAAATCAAAGAACCTATTGTTATGTTTTGTGACAATAAAAGTGCAATTAACATATCCAAAAATCTAGTGATGCATTCAAAAACCAAGCACATTGCAATAAAGTATCACTTTATCAAAGAATTGGTGTAGGGCAAGGAGATTAGATCGGAATGTGTCCATACAAAGAAACAAATTGCTGACATATTCACAAAGCCTTTACCTAAGGATGCATTTTTGTATTGTAGGGGTCATTCCTCTATCTAAAGCTCACTAAGATGAAGTTCTAGTGATGCGTCAATAGGTATCAAGTTGAAGATCTTTTTAGTTGATGCAAAATAGACATGGAAATATTGCATATGAATCAATACATAATGTACATTTCTATTCATTTGGTTTGTGTTGTCTTTGGCATGTGTTTTCAAAGAGGGAGAGTATACCATCATATCTTTCTAAAATTTGAATCTGTTTATGAAGAGTTTGATGTTTGCATAGGAGCCATGTAACTCCTTTATAGAGGGAGATTATTGTATGTAAGAAATTTGTAGAATGAAATGTAAGAGGGAAAAGCATTCTATTAGAATAAGACTTTTTTTTTCAAATTTCATTATGCTATGACATGTTGTGTTTCCATCAATGTCAAAGAGGGATATTGTTGGATACAATTATTCAATTGTGTGTTGTCATTGATGTTACACAAATGTCATATCAGTTATTAGTCAAAGTCTACCAAGCTTTGTTGGTTAGCAAGGCAAAAGATAGAGTCTACCAATCTTAGAAGGTTAACAAAGTGAATTATAGAGTCTACCAAACATTTTTGGAGGTTACACTGTGAAGATAGTTTCTACTGAGCTAACTCAAGCACTAAAGGCTTCTATGGAAAAAATCTATTTCTACCGAGCTAGCAAGGTCAACAAAGGAAAGTTCATTCTTACCAAGTTCACTTAGTCTCCAAAGGATTTTGCAGAGTTTATAGTGTTTATCGAGCTTCACTTGGTTAACATTAGAAATCATTTTTTGGAGCAGTGTTTACCGAGCAGGGTCGATCAATGAAGGATTTCATTGTTTTGTGAAATAAAGTTTATTTGTTTAATGTAATATTTGTAGCTGACTAATGTATGGTTTATTGGTAAATGTAACTTATAAATGAGTCAACTTGACAATCTATATTGTATAAATAAAAGGTCAAGTTGTGCTTCCAAATGTATGGATGGATGTATCAATGAATTAGTATGCAAGTGAGTGGATTGTGAAGAAGAAGTGTGAGAAAATTTTGAATAAGGATCAGATATCCTTGAGGAGCAATAGAGTTGTATTCGATCAATGAGGATCTATTGAAGCAAAGAAGAGATCTATATCAAAAAAGTTTAGTTGTATCTCATTCAGGTCACCTATTATTACTTTCTCACCATTGTAGTTGTAATTCCCAAATCTCTTAACAGAGTTGGTTTAACAGCCATTTTGTAAATCTTCTAACAAGGTGGAAAGTTTTTACTGAATTGTTCTAAAGACCTCTAGCTAGGCCACTCCTAATAAGGTGATTAAATTGTCTAACCAAGTCACACCTACCATTGTGTTTTGTAACCTTTAACAAGGATGGCTCCTAACAGGACTCACTTCAAAAGAGTGAAAATTTGTAGCTGGTTACTTGGTGGTTTTTCCCATATTGGGTTTCCACGTTAAATTTGGTGTCTCTTGTGCTCATGTTATTTACTTTTGCATGCATGTTAATAATTGTGAATGCTTCAAGTTTAGTAACAAGTTAATATACCAAGTGACTGCAGTAACTAGTTATTTAAGACATCTAAAGGATCGATAAATTATTTTTGAGGTAACTGATTCAGCCCCCCTATCAGTTACTCCATTTATAATTTCAACACAAGTGGTGCAAGGACCCAATGCTACTAAAACATAACCAAGTCAAAATCCACTTAACATGTATATGACATATTAACACCCACAAACAAATTAATAATCTCAAGTGGTACAAGGACCCAACATGCCTAATGCTCAACCTAGTCTAAATCCACTTGGCTTACACACAATGTACTAATAGAAATTCCAACAAAAACAAGAATTTTTTGTCAAAAAAATAAGAGTCACTAAAACAATAGTTAGAATATCAAAAATTATGGGAACAACAAATTTCCTATAAAAATAACCATTACAAAAATAACACGTGCCATAATAAACTTAATAGATACCTCCACAAAACTATTCACATACATGTATTTATATATGAACCAATAGAGGTATCTGAAAAAAAATGACAAAAGATGATGAAACAAAAACTACAACCCATGGTACAATAATTATAATCAATACCTCAATAGGTACCACAAAAAGGACCTTTCTAGCTTTGAGGTGCCAACATACCTCTACCACCTAGCAATACATTACCCAAATCTTCAAATATAGAAATGTTAGAATTAAGTAGACATAGTTCTCATCATAGCAAAAGATCTACTCAGAGACATAAAAGATTCAAAAAATGCCTAAAACTCAACTACCTAATAAGGATTTACTACACAAATTCCAATACTTGCCCAAACAAGTTCAGGCATTGGGGGTCCAAAAGAAACAAGTTCTAGACACAGAAAGGGATTTATGTCCTAATTGTTAGAAATAGGGATTAATGAGAGGGGGGTGAATCAGTAATCTACAAACTTTAGTCACTAATTGGATATTATTTCTTACCTTAAACCATGCATAACAAAGGAATAAAGAAATGTTGAATAGTAATAGTATCAAGGCACAAAGATAACTCATAACACCATATTTTGGTAATTAGGGAAACCTTGGCCAAGGTAAAACCCAAGGTGGGATGATACATACTAGATAATATATTGATATATAAGTTCCTTCTTAGAGGATGGACCCTATTAGGATTCAATGAGAAAATTCAATATAAGTAGAGACTTTGAATCCTTGTTAGGAGATTCCAACCTTATTAGGAGTTGTGGTATAGTAGATGCAAGATGAGTCCATTTCTCAAACATGCACTTCCAATTACAAGAAGATCTCACTGCTCAAACAAGTAATCCGAATTTTGGAATATGTATTGTATCTTCTTCCTTGATTGATCTCTAATCTTCAACTCGATCTTGGATCACCAAATATCTCATATAAAACTTTGCATATATCACTTTCACAAAAGTTAGCATATAGCACTTGCAATCATAATCATAATTCACAATTCACAATTCTACAATTCTTATTGCAAAATGTCCTTTGTATAAATACCATGCCTTTAAACAAATTGTTGTTAGGTCAACTAAGTCCAAAAACCACTTTTTCAACTTAGAGTAAACATCTAGGATGTCGGCCCTAATTGGACAAGTTTAATTTTGTAAGAAAAATAATCCCTTCCTTCAATTATTCTATCCTATTTCACTTCAAACATGATTATCTCTATTTCATATAGTCTATAGCAACTTTTTAAGTTATACATGTCATCACCAACATGTATAGTATCTCTATCTAACTTTGCTAGTCATAATATATTGTCAGCAACAAGTTATAAACAAAACAATATACTACTATAAACCAAATTCTATACTTAGACAATTTTATGATTACCAAACACAAAGTATCTTTGTTTCTGAGGTTTCCTATGAGAATGTACATCATGTGTTGCCATAAATGATAAAAATTACATATCTTTATTAGCCAATTGTCAATAATCTCCCTCTTTGGAATTGATGGCAACAAAATAGGGAAAATTGGGTAGGTGACAAAAGAAAACTACATATAATCTATTATTGTGTTGAGTTTTTACATATGCTCCCCCTTACAATATACTTTAAAATATTCTCCCCTTTTGATAATTCAATTTTTACATTGTATCTCTCCCACTCTGACATTAATAATAAAGGTCAAAATGTTAAGAATCTGTCCAAAAGTTGTTGTCCTTCCTTATGTTGATATGATGTTCATGCAACCATCAAAGTTTTCCTTTATACTATCCATACCCTTAGTTTGTGTCTCAATTTCAATTGCATTAAGATATGGATACAAAAAGTTGGAATATGTGCCCTTGGCCTTGACATATTCCTCTAACTATTTCTCAATGAAAGATAATTATAGAGCAATTGATTCTCTAAAATCTAATGTCCTCTTCAAAATATGTTCCTTTTGAAGTTCCATCTTCTTGATGTCACTATGGATACTAGCCACTTGTCCTTCAAAATGATCTACTTTGGAAGAGGGATGTTGGATCTGATTGGATTAAGTCTCTAGATAACTCATCTTTACTTCTATCTGACTATCAATGTCTTTAGTCAATTTGTATGATAAGGTACACTTGATAGACAAAGTTTTTCCATCTTGTTGGCATTTCTAAAGTTCCTTTATACAAGTATCAAGATTAACCAAATCCATCTTGATGTTATGATAGATGGTGCTAAACAAGTTAGCATCATGAAAAATCTATGCCTTTGCCTTTGCAACATTCAATAAATTGGTAAACTCTTCATCAAATGATTTTATCGCTACTTTTTCCCTCTATTTAGGATCTTATTTTATGTGTTTTATTGCCAAGGTACTATGTAGTTGTTATTAACTTCCATTAAATTCCTTTTCAGGCTTTTCACTTTCCTATTCTTCTTAATAAGCTTTGTCAAGGATGAGATCAAATTTGTTTGATCATCATCATTAGTGGCTAAGCTACCAAGATAGAGTGGAGTAGATGAACTATATGGTTTAGTATCATCCTCCCTTTATTTCTTAGCTACCTCTTTTGTTCTTCTCTCTTCTTCTTCTTTCTTTTCTCTTTCCTCTCTTTGTCTCTTCTATTCCAATCTCTTATTCTCATCTTCCTCAGTTTACTTTCTTATCTCTTCTTTTGAAATTGCTCTCTCTTCTTCCTCTTCCTTTATTTTCTTTTCTTCATCAAGAAATTTCTAATTTGCCTCCTCTCTTTTCTTCCTCTTCCTTTCTTTTCTTTTCTTCATCAAGCAATTTCTACTTTGCCTCCTCTATTTTCTTCTTTTCTTCTTCAAGCAGCCTTTTCTCTTCTTCAGTCTATCTCAATTTGTCCTCAATATCCTCAGTGTCTAGTTCATTAGATTTAGAACCACCAAATGGATTGGTATCATCAATGTTAATGGTAACATTGGTTTGATCAATTTGCATAGTGTCACTACTCATTGACACTTTTGAGGTTCTAGATGATGGACAAGATGTTGCCTTTGACTCTATGAATATTTAACTAATAGTTGTCACAGTCTCACTTCTTAGTTTATCCTTTTCACCAACCATAAGTACAAATGGTCTTAATTTATTCCTTAAATATGATGTGAGGATATTCAATAATCTTTTAATTTCTTCTTTATCATTAGTCTTGCAAATAGTTCTAAGCATAGATTTTTGAGGTTCTAGATCTTCTTCCCTTCCAGGAGCCTTCTTTTGAATGAGTATCTCATAGACTTTTTTGTTAATTATTCTCTCAAGATCCTTCAATTTTAGATTTTTTTCTATGATATATCTCATAGTAGATATATCAATTTGATCCTTCTCAAAACTATTATACAAATCATAAAAAAATTTCATCTAAAAAAAGTTACCTTCATTAGCAATAATTGTGTTGATCTTCTCTATCTTTAGCTTCCAAGGTTGTCAAGCTTTGCCTATTGATTACTTTAATAGAGTCACTTTCTCTACTTTTTTATCTCTTTTTCTTCTTCATCTTCATCACTTGACTTGATAATTGTCAACAATGTTTTCTATCTTTTTCTAGGTCTAGTGGCTTGTTGTTTTACCCTCTTTGCTTTAGTAGATATTGCTTCCACCAATCTTCCAAACTTTCTTTTTAGTTTATTTAGCTAAACATCTGACACTACTACTATATATAGAATTCTTTATTCTAAAGATGTCTCTACAATAGATACTGATAAAGGTTGAATGTTTAGTATTCCTTGCTTCATCATTTTCCTTACAACCTCAAATTCACTCTCTACCATTTCGGCCTACGATTGTGCTTTCTTCATTACAAAATCTACTTTCTTGTGTGATGCCTTCTCTAAGGTTGTTTGAAGAGCTAACTATGTGAACTCATCATATGTACCAAATCTATATTCATCTTTGTCTCTATTTGAATTCAACAACAAATCAATATAACCAACTACCATATCATCATTTAATTCATAACCCAAGGGATCAAGAAATGTTTCCTAAGGTTCCACTACTTGAATATAGGTATAAGCTATATCAACCAAAATACACGTCTTCCTTAAATTTCTTAACAACTGTACGTGCAATTCTAAATCTCTATTTCATTTCATTTTGAAATGTTCTCATTATTAGGTTGCCATTGTCCAAAATCTTATCTATAGGATGCCTTCTGCATACTTCTATAATCTTCTCAATTATGTATCTGTGTAGTGCTTGCCCCTAGTTTGCATTTTGTTATCATTGTTGAACTCTTTTAGAGCTAGTTTTATGGTGTTGGTTAGCAGCATTGTTTTGAGATTATCAGATATTGTGCTATGGATGCGGTTTATTATGCGATGAGATTACTTAGACTTTATATTTCATGTATGCATGATGATCATTATATTGCTTTCAGTTATTGATGGTTATTAGCTAGATGGTTTATCATCATATGTGTTTTCTTATGGATACTTACCACATACTTGCATGTGTATGGTGTGTGATTGATTTGCGTGTTTGCTTTTGTATGGCGTGTCTGATGTGGTTAAGGAAGGGAGTCGTAGTCACCTGCTAGTCGAGATCTACACGATGCACCACTTCCTGCCATTGCCTATTTAGTTCAGTATGAATTATGTTTGTACATGCATGGTTTTTATGCAGGTTGCAGGTACCAGGTATCGACTTCCCTGAATTGCCAGGATGAGCGTACCCTATTACATTATTTCAATGATAAGAAAGGGGAGATAAATTCTCAAGTCCAAATCCCAAACCTTTAAGCCATTTGTTCTAATTGAAAAGTTAGGACAAGTATCTGAGTTGAGTACCCTACGAATGCATTAGATGATGTAATTCATGATATTAACCCTTGGTTTGATTTTGTATGTATTTTGGCTATGATGGGTTTTCATATTTTTACCTTATGAGTCTTTGATGTATTTTCTATTAATTAAGCCTAATTAAAAGATTTAATTAATGGTTTAATTTAATGGAAAATTAATATGATATTTTAATATTTATTTTATTTAATTAATTGAAAAATTAATTAAATAAAATAATTAAATTTGAAGATAAAAGTTAAAAGTTTAAATTTGGAATGTGACAATATTTATTTTAATAATAATATATTTGGAGTTCATTTTTAAATAAATGACTAAATAATATTATTATTAAAGCTAATAAATATTTTAGCAATTAAGTTTTGGAAAATGAAATTTAAAAGTGGAAAATATATTTTAAATTATTAAAAGATTCTAGATTTCATGTGACTAAAATATAAATATATTAAGATTGAAAAGTGGAGATATTAAAGTTAGTGTATGAAATTTAATAAAATAAATAAATAAAATT
This sequence comes from Cupressus sempervirens, assembly GCA_028749045.1. Taxonomy (NCBI): domain Eukaryota; kingdom Viridiplantae; phylum Streptophyta; class Pinopsida; order Cupressales; family Cupressaceae; genus Cupressus; species Cupressus sempervirens. The sequence continues at coordinate 520,885,267 of CM053783.1, read as the reverse complement.
AGAAAAAGTAAAGTAAATATTAAATTAATGATGTGCATTATTTTTTAATATTTGCTCACATAGGAGTTGGCAAATTTTCGGGAGTTGTCAAGTAGACAACACAGGAGTTTGCACTCTAAAAATGCACTAAGTTGTCTACACTTAGAAGTTAGCATTTTATTTAAGCACATGGTGTCTACAACCTTAAGACTTATCTAGAAGGTTGGAGAAGACCCATACTTGGTTGTCATGATTATCTTCTAGTTGTTTCTAGAGACACTCTAGATGCATGTTAGAGGCCTTTAAATTGAGGCTCTCCTAATGTGTTTGGACAAGCTGAATGGAAGCTACAAGCTACAAGCTTAAAATGGAAGCTTCAAAGCTTACATGCATTGGAGAAGCTCATATGCTCATATGTTTCTATATGCTTCTATGCTTCTTCTAGCACTTCTAGTCACTTGGAGGATTCGGTTGGCTTGGATCTTGGAGGAATTGTGAATGATGGAGAAGGAAGGGATTTTCTATGGACTTCCAAGGCATGGCAAATTAGCATCAGTGTCCAAGTGCACTCGTGATAATCACATATTCTCTCTGCACTATTTCTCTTTCTGTCTTCATCGTGTTTGTTATATGTGTCTGAATATTCTCTGTGATTGGATCTGTAATTTTAAAATTGGAATCTAGATATGCTATTTGGTTGAGAATAAAATAATAGAAAAACCCTAGTTCCAAATGAGAAAGAAATTAGATCTTAATCGGGTTTGGGTTCGAATTTATATTAAATTAAAAAGACAAGATTTAGAATTAAAATAGAAATTTTAAGGAAAAAATTCGAATGATTAGATGTAATATTTCTATCAATTATATTTTTAGATGTGTATGAACAAACCCTTTTATGGTTAAATTTAGAGAACAATTATTTTAAGAGGAAATTCTTAATTCATCACAAATTGTCCTATCGCTGCCCCTTGGATAGACCCGAACTTAGTCATTCATAACTTTTTATCGTGATCAAATTTATTTGATTGCTCTAGTCAAAATTGGTGTAACTTAGCCCTCTCCAACATATTTCAATTTCATCTCGATCCAACAATTCATAAGGGAGATATGGCCGTCGTACTGTGACTATTTTATTCAAGGACAGATATTTCTTCATTTTCCATAACCAAGAGTTATTTATGTTTAAACTTCACAAAAATAATATATCAAAGCATGGAATAAATTAAAGATATTATTGCAATCTTTCCTTATTAGAATCTTATCAATATGCATTAGTTTTATATGATTTATTATCTAATCTAATTAAATCAAATTTAATTAAGATTAGTTAATAGTAGAAGAAGTGTAATTAATTATTAGTCAATCTAAGTAAATGGATTTTTAAATAAGAGAAAATTAAAAGAAAAGAGATTTTGATATAGTTTATATAGTGGACTTTTTATATTTATTTAATGTATATTAAATAGTATTTAATATATATTAAATACTATTTAATATATATTAAATAATTTAGAGATGGTAATTTTATATTACGTTTTTAAATGAGGAGACTTTAATGATAATGGATTAAGAATTTATTGATATGGAGTCACTGTTATAACATTGTTATAATTTGAATTACTATGATATTATTAATACATTATATATTATTAACTAAATTATTGATATACCTTAATGGTATTAAGAGTTGGCTAATGAAGCTTATGTAAAGTTCTCTAGATCGATTAATAATAGTTTTGATGAGTTTATTATTTATTAATGCTTGTTAGGTCTAACAAACTATTAATAAATAATAGTATAAATAGTTATCAATTAATACGATCAGAGTTAATCTAGAGGAGATTAGTTAATGATTAAAGTTTTGTAAAAAGATATTAGTTTTTGGTTTGAAGTATGATTTTTAATCAATTAATATTCATTGAGTTGTCAATATAATTATATTATACGATTGAGATTTATTTTGAAATGATTATCATTAATACGAAATAATTAAGGAAACATTAGTATTCATAAAGAATGATGAATGTGATCTATTAATAAGATTCTCAATATAGCTTGTCATTAAATATTAGCAAGTTATTATTATTGAGCTATGAACATGAATATTGTGTATGGCTGACTTCTAGTTATTAGTCAACTAATATTCATTGGGTTGATGGTTTGGTTTTGAAATTATTAATTAAATCAATTAACTAGAGTAAATAGGATTTAATTAATAATTAAGTTATGTAATGGAAATTTAATTGATATAATTCTTTTAATGAGATTGTAGAAATATTGATATCAAGTTGATAGGTCTTATTCTTATGACTTGAATAACGACTTTAGATATTTTAATGGTGAAGACTTAGTAATATATAATTGAGAATTATTAGAATGATAAAAGGTCAAGGATTGTGTACCGATATTAATTGATCATTTTAATAAATTTATAATCTCTTATTCGAAGAATGATAATTGGTCCTCTTATAATATAATGAATAATGATTTTAGAAAAGTTGAAAGCTTAATCAATTAGAATATGGATCATGATTAAATATAGAGAAAAATTTAATTAAAGGTCAATGATGATCAGTTTAGTGAATATTTATCCTTAAGTTATTTTTAAAATGTAATTCTTAATAATGGAAGGATAATGCTATCGGGGAACAATTGGGTTGACTTGTAGGTCAAATGATGAAACTTAAGACACTTGAAAGTATACTTGCAAACAAAAAATTGGAAATCCCTACACATTATTCAACTATGTGAATTTAGTAAACCAAAACATGTGTTTGCATCGTGTATTCTATATGCTTCTTATTTTGGATTTTGGGTTGACTAGTGTTGACCAGTCCTAGGTTGTTACCAGAGGCTCGGGGGTTATGAGATATGATGGCATGTTGATCTTATTTGGTCTCGATCTTGATAAGCCCAACCATGGTTATGTGATCGTGCGCTCTATGAAATGTTTGTTATTGTTCATCAGTCTTCATATGTGAAGCTGAGATGTCTGTGTATGAGACACTTGAGCTAACCATATTTTTGAGTCATTGATTAGTTATCCTTGGATTATTTTCTAGTCGCCATGATGGGACTGAAATGTGGATTTATTTCTTGATGATGTCATGTTGTGACATGTTTGACTCAACCATTTTGGAGTCTTTGATCAGTATGATTTTGAGATATTCTTGGTTGCTTGTTGAGAACCAATGGATATTGTGATTTATCTTGAGATATATTTTGGTTGTTGAGAACCAATGGATACTTTTGATTATCAGTGATGCCTTCAGTTGCCAATAGAGAACTGTTGTGGTCATGATTTTCTATGGATGCTTTTCCAGATGCTCATGGAGATTTGATGATTCTTATCTTGGAGATTTGATGATTCTTATTATGGATATTTGATGCTTTTATGCATATTTGATGATTTTATTATGGATTATTTTTTGTGATTTTGAGATTTATGATTCTATGAGCTTAGGGTAGGTAATCTACTTGTAGTGTCGGGAAGTGGCTTGCAATGGGGGTCGGGGCCCTAAGTGGCTGCCAGGGTAACTCATTGTAAGTTTGGTTAATAAGTGATAATATTTACATACTAAATGGGGATTAAATGAACTTAAAAAGATAATTTTTTTGATGTTCTCGCCCATGCCTTGAGCGCTTGTACAGGCTAGGATGGGAGTAGTGAAAACGCATGGTTGCGACCATGCATTTCATAGTATGCCTCATCAGTATGAGAGGATACTAGTGGTCGCATGAGATCAGTATGGACCCATGGAGTTTAGCTAACTGCCAGGGTAACTTGTACATGATAATTGCGATGACACTTTCTCGTTTGCAGAGTAAGTTTCCTACATGTCATTGTGTGCCTCTGGAAATTAGATGTCGATTTTGTGTGATTGGAACCTTTGAGTTAGTATACTTTTAGGATTCCTAGACTTATAGAGATTTATGCTATGTGGTTTTGATAGCCTATTTGGGACTTGAGATTATCTCCTCAGCACGGTGGGAGTGGACCACTTAGGTTCCATGCGGTTAGGTGGTAGTGTTTTTCCACTCTTATCATTTGAGATCCGTCCGAGACATCGTGGCTGGAGTATTCTTGGTTGGTATTTATCTTCATTCTGTTCTTGGATCATTATGATAGATGATATACCTTGTGATGGATGTATTTGCTTGTATGTTTCTTACATTGATGATTTGCATATGTTAGTTGATGATTTATTATGCTTTATTTTGCATGTTAGTAGGTTGTTTTAGAAGTGACATTCCTACTATGTTAATACCGATGATCTCTTTGGTGCTTAGGAATGTTACACACGGAGGGATGGCTAGGATCCACGATGGTCTAATGATGCTATTAACGGTTGGGAGGAACCGTGCACTTAGTTAATTATGTTTGTGATTTATGGTTATCTTTTATGATGGATGTTTATATCTTTATGATGATGATGTATCATGTATGATATGTGGTTTCATTTACTTTAATTGCATCATGGATTAATATTGGATGATGATGTACTTTATTTACGTGGATGCTTTATTCTTTTAAGCTTTTCAGACCTTGTAACATGTACAGTGGATGATTGAGCAATCTAAAATGTAAATTTCAAAGGACACTTGTATATTTTCTAAGAGCATTGGATGTATCATTGTTATTTCATAAGGATGTGATGTTAGATGAATAGTTAGATGTTAAGGGATCTTTAAAGAATGTAATCTATTATGTATGTATATTGTGTTTACTTTCATTTGAATTGTTACTATTGCTTCTGCGAATGTTATGGATGGTTTATCTTTCATGTTAAAAAAAAAAAATTGTTTGGCAAACTTAGTAAAATTCTTTGGATCCCTTGGCGGGGCATTACAATCTGTCACTACTCATTATGTCTATGACTGATAGATAAGGAAGTCTTTTAAGTACATGAAAGAATATGTGATTGATGAATGTCTAAAATCTAAACACACCATTCTTTGTCCTCTTGATCTTTTCTAAGTTTTCTAAGAGTTGCATTCTCAATATTTCACAAATTAGATTCACTTGCTCTTTCTCTACATATATCTTATATACTACATAGATGAATCCTAATGAAAGCTCATCAATCTTTGAACTTGTACAAATAGAATACGCAATAATTCTACTTAAAAATCTTACATCATCTTGCTTGATGGAGTTGATCACCATAGCCTTTCCATTATACACTGCTTTAGTATAACTCTCAACTTTCTTCTTGACCAATTTCTCACCTATAGGTACACTTCCTTGTTTACTAAGACCAATTACCTCATGAATAAGGTTAGTAGAAATGTCAACTACATTTTCTTGCATCTATAATTTACCATCATGTATCCTACTCAATATCATCTGTGTCCACTCATCTATGTCTAACTCATGGTAGAAATGATATTTAAACAAGTCTAATTTCTTTAGATGTTCAAATTTGGGCTTCATAGTAATGTCATGATTGAAAACCAATTCCATATCTTTGTTCATGAATTCACTACCAATAGACTCAAACTTACTATTTAAATAACTTCCTACATCTTCAAGATATACTACATTGTTCAGAGTGATAGACAACACTAAGATAGGGTTTTCTTTAGTAGGCTTTACAAAAAAATCTTTAATTTAGGTCTATCCTCATTCTCAACATTATGCACTACTGACATGTCCATGATTCTATAAAACAAGAACTTTTACTAAAAAAAATTGTGGAAAATGATAAAATACCTCTTTTTGAAAATAGGGTTTGCTTCAAAGTTGCTTTGACAAGTCACTTCTGAGTGCTCTTCACTTTGAATGTGTTCACAATGAGTAAAAATCAAATTTTTACTTCATTTATTTCATCAACTTGAACTTGCATTAGTTGCATACTTTTCAAACACAAAAAGCTATCAAATGCTTTTTGTAATCAAATAATTTCTTAAAATCATCTATCTAATCTTCAAATGTCATCTGAGATTTCTCATAGCTAGCTTCCATCATTAAAAAATTCTATTAAAATTTGCATCACAAAATTCTCTACAAAAAAATACTTTTCATCTTCTACTACAGAATTAACCTTTATTGTAATACTAGTAACTCTGAATTCCTTCATAACTTGTTTAGATGAGCTCCAAATTACAAGCGAGATTAGGTACCATCTAAACTTAACTAGATACACCTTTTCCCAACTTTACTACCTCTAATTCAATCTCTAGATAAAGTTATCAAATTTTGATGTTGTGAACAAGCTTAATTCAACTTAGTTGAATCAAATTCAACAACTGCCTTTGATCTTCCTATCTCATCATCATCTAGCTTTTCTTTTGAGATATCTACTCCTTTCACAAATGCCTCATTAATTTCTTCTTGAATTTCACTAATAATGTTTCTATGTTCCTCATTAGTTCCAAAGTTCCTTTCTTGGTTCCTTCTATCATTCCAATCTTCTTTCCATCATTCCTTCTATTCTCAAAGTTTCTTCCATTGTTCCTTCTATCTCCAAAGTTTTTTTTTTCCATTCTGTAGTACTTCACCGTATGTCTAAAGTTATTGCATAACTAACATATTGGTGCTTTTCTTCTAGGATTCTATTGATCATTAGGTGCATGAAAATTATGATCAATGTGTCCTAACACACTTATAACACACAATCTATCTTCTATCTTCATTAGATATTCCTTCTCTCGATGTCCTTTCATTAGATCTTCTATTTGTAGAATTAGTACTTCTAGACACTATACTATTTCTTTTATCATTATCATACTTAGGTTTCCTACAATCAGTTGCATTATGACCCATACCATGACAATTATGCCAATAAAAGTCCTTAACATGATTAAATGACTTATTTTTACAATCTCTTTTCATATGACCTATTTCATTACATAAAAAGCACTAACTCTAAATTCATACTTGATTTCCTTAGGATATTTCACTTGCTTTGGTTCATCCAAATTTTCAACATCCTTTTCTTGTCTAACTTCTTTAAGTTTATTAGAAGACTATAGAAGAAATGGCAAGCACTAATGCTGCTGGCCTACTATTTTATGGGCTTCGGCATATCATGACACTATAGTTCAAGGGTGGGCTTCTGGGACACTACAATGTGGGTAGTTTATCTAGGGTGGATGCCTCCTAAAGAGTAATGGAGGTGTGTGAAGGTAGGCTCAAGAAAACATCAATCATCTCATTAGTGTAATGGTATAAGATTGCCTAACTATGAGACTAACTAGTCAAACAGAGATGAAAGTTGGCCATAGTGATTTGAGAGTGTTGTGTGGAAGGGCACTCACTCAATGGATCAAATTTATGTTGGGGATAATAGGGTAATGATTCCCAAGAGCTCTTATTGATGGAGTTGTTTGGAACATCGATGTTGACTCATCACATCTTGAGGTTGAAGAAGATCCCAAAGGTTCAATTGTTCACCAATCAAAGTGGTATGTGAGTTGGGTTTAGAATGTTGTGAGACAATTTAGTTATCTACCACTAATGTTAAAAGGAGAACTACAAGGAGCCAACCCTTGTACAAGAGGACTAGGTTGGACCAACCTATGGTGTATGGTTATATCAGAAATGCAACGCTAATTGACTAGATTCAATCTTAACATCAAATTTTTGTTTATCTTTTGGATCTAATTTAATCTCAAGTTTCTTTGTAGACATGTTAATTCGATAACCAAGACCAGTCTTATCATAAGTAAGTCTCTGTATTGACATTGAATCATCAAGATTTTCTCTGCTAGAATAAGGTTTCTCAAGCTATTTCTTGCACTGAGTTAATTGACCTTTCACAATAGTATTTTACTTATGGATTTCTTCAAAATCTTCTTTCATTGTTTCAAGCTCAGATGTTTTCTTTGCTAGACTTGCTCTCAAATCTGCATTTTTAGTCTTTAAATTAGACTCAATTTTTCTAGGATAATTTCTCAAAGTCAACTTTGGATTTGTAATCTTCAATTCATGGTTCAAGATCTTGTACTTTTTCCTTAATTTTTAATAATCATCATCACTAGTTCGAGATTTAGTAAATTCAAACTTGAATTTGAGATGTTCAATCTTTTCCTTCAATTGACCAATGTACACTTTGGAGTGCTCATATTTGTCCTTCAGCTTATCTCTTTTTTTAGTAAGGAGATCAATTTGTTCAAGAGCTTCTCCAAGATTCTTCATCAACTATTTTATATCCATAGGGATCTTACTCAAGTTTTTAAGCCTTTTCAAAGTAACTAGGCTCTGATACCAATTGTTAGAAATAGGGATTACTAAGAGGGTGGGGGTGAATCAGTAATCTACAAACTTTAGTCACCAATTGGATATTATTTATTACTTTAAACCATGTATAACAAAGAAATAAAGTAATGTTCAATAGTAATAGTAACAATGCACAAAAATAACTCATGATACCATATTTTGTTAACTAGGGAAACCTTGGTGGGGATGATACCCATTAGATAATATAGAGATATATAAGTTCCTTATTAGAGGATGGACCATGTTAGGAGTCAATGAGAAAAATCAATATAAGGATTCCCTTTTAGGAGATTCCAACCCTATTAGGTGTTGTGGTATAGTAGATACAAGATGAGCCCATAGCCCAAACATGCACTTCTAATTACAAGAAGATCGTACTACTTAAACAAGTAATCAAACTTTTGGAATAGGTATTATATCTTCTTCCTTAACTAGTCTTTCATCTTTAGCATGATCTCAAATCACCAAATAGCTTATATAAAACTTCACATATATCACTTTCACAAAAGTTAGCATATAGCACTTGCAATCATAATCATAATTTTCAATTCATAGTTCTACAATTCTTATCACAAAATGTCCTTTACATAAATACCATGTCTTTACACAATTTTTTGTTGGGTCAAATAAGACCACAATCCACTTTTCCAACTTAGAGTAAACATCTAGGATGTTGGCCCTAATTGGACAAGAAATTATTTTGTAAGCAAAATAATCCTTTCCTTCAATTTTCCTATCACATTTCACTTCAAACATGATTATCTCTATTCTATATAGTCCATATTGATTTCCAAGGTTATACATGTCATAACCAACATGTATCCTATCTCCATCTAACTTTTCTAGTCATTATATGACATCAGCAACAAGTTATAAAGAAAACAATATACTACTATAAACCAAATTCTATACTTAGAAAATTTTCTAATTACCAAACACTATCTTTATTCTGAGGTTTCCTATGAGCATGTACATCATGTGTTGCCATAAATGACAAAAATTACATATCACTATTAGCCAATTCTCAATACTAATCCCTTTGATAAAAGTATGTATATTCCTCCATTTCCAAAAAAAATGAGGAACCAATATTTGAAAAATATCGAAGAAAAGGAAACCCAATTAATCACATTAGGGAATTTTGTGCCTCTTACACTAAGTTGAGTGATGAGAACACTTATCTTATGACATTAAATCTAGGTTAGAATTGGTAGAAAAATTCATATCCCATTTTGACTTCAACATAACAAATGAAGTAACACTATCTTATTTATGCTCAAAAAAATAGAAGATGGGAGAACCATTCATACCATTCTTATTATGTTGGAGAAACCTTGTCTGTTAATGCTCATTAGATATCCCTGAAGAATAACAAGTCAATTTATGCATTGAAAACCTAGTTCTTGACCTAATGTACAAACTTTAGATCAAAAGTACAAGAAACATTTCTTAGTTGATAAAAAAGGGAGCTAGCATTGAGGATTCCCTCATTCACAAAGATATCCTAAAAAAAAAAGGAAAATACCAATACAAACTTGTCTAATGACAAGGTGAAGTTTTTCTCCAAGAATAATAATGTAACCAATGATATTATTATGGACATACAAATGATCAACATGGCACAACTTTAAATGACTCTTAAAGATGCAAATCCTAAAAGTTTTCAAAATCATAATAAAACACCACCTTAGCAATAGAAAATTGAGGCCTTAACATAGGAAAAACTGTAGAGATATCCCAAAAATAAAGAGAATAAAGTCACACCTTTGGTGATACCTCTTGAGACTGCACTTCAATAATTACTCAACAGTAATTTCTTACAGTTATCCTCAATAAAGGATGAACCATCAACTAAACACCCTTTGTGGGATAGAAACAAATTTTGTGATTACCACCATACTAAAGGATATAAGACCACTTCATGTTTCCAATTAAAATATGAGATCCAACACCTTATCAATGATGGTGTGATTACTATAGACCCTTCACTACTAGTATCCAATTCTAATTACACTATTTTCAAAGATCCTTTGGGAAATCATGACAAAGGGAAATCCTCCAATTCAAACTCAAGCTTGAAGGCTAATGTAAATTACATGTGCACTGGATATGACTACACCATCAATTTTTTCAATGAGTTAGACTCCCACATATCCACATTCAAATTAAAGGCTAAAGACCCTCATTGTAATGTCACTATGAGTCACATTCAGATCACCTTACCTAGAGCCCCTACTAGACCCTTAGCTACTTCTTGACCCTAAAACCCTTGGTAGACCTAATGCTCCTACTTCTTCTAATTATAGCCTTGTGGACTAGCTTGGAAAAACCCCCACACAAATATCCATTTTGGATTTTTTGCATGAATCACCCCAAGATTAAAATATCCCTTAATAAGCCCTAAAAGAGTTAGTAGTTTTAAATAACATTAATGCTTCCTAGTTATAGGCCATGGTTGGGAACCTATCTACATCACAACATATCACCTTTTCACCACGATGTCCCTAAAGACAAATCTAACCCCAATGACCCCTTCATCTTAAGGTTTTTATCCACAATGCCAAGGTTAATTGTGTCTTGATAGATGGTGGAGCAGAACTAAACATCTATACCCTTAAAGTTGTCAAGGGTTTGGATTACTCTAAAGAAGACATGGATCCCTCTCGCAGAGTCACAATAAAGGTTGATGATAATGGTGAACACTTTTTCAAAAGTGTTATCATATTACATGTAAGAGTTGGTCTAACTACTAAGAATACATTATTCTAGGTCCTAGATATTAAAATGAATTAGAACATGATACTAGGATTTCCTTGGATTCATGCTATGGAAGTGGTACCCTCTAAATATCACTAGTACTTAAAGTTTTCCTATAACAATGTAGAAGTTACCAGTCTTGGTGATCTAGACCCCTTCCAATTCTGTGCTAGTCTTAGTGGAACTATGACATGCCAAGTCCCAATAAACAGTGAAGCAAATCCATTGGATTCCTTTAAGTATGTCAATCCTACCAAGCTCACAACTATGTCAAAAGGAAAGCTCATAATTAAAGACCTAGGTTGTGGTGAATATTCCATGCCTCGAGCCTTTCATATTGGGAAATCACCTCTTTCCCCCAAATCATACAAAAAACCACAACTTATGTAGATTAGACTTAAATTCACGTTATAGAAGAAACCCTTAGTAACTTTTACTAGTGGAGGTGGCCCACATGAAGAACATGTTTACCAAACCACATCTACATGGATTGAAAAGTATAAGGTAGAACAAGAACCTACTCCTATATCACCAAAAAGTTGGGCCTAGGTTTTCCATCATGTAGAAAAAGGGATATAATGGATGTTGTGGCTTGGACCCTCAAAAATAGGGCATTACTAAACCTATTACTATAGGAGGAAGATGGCATAGGCTGGGTCTTGGATTCAAACCATTTGTATTGGGCCCTCCTAATAATAAATTATCCTTGTCTAAGAATGTGAATGCTTTGAATAATGAAAAAGCATCTAAGAACACCTAGCTTGAAATTGAAGAAATTGAACTCAATATTGATGATCTCAATAATCCCTATGGTCTTGAGCAAATCTTTGATCCTAATGAATTACCCATATAGGATAAACACATTACTAGAATTTCACCCAGCTCTATCATCTGTCCAAATTCCTATAGTGAAATATTATGGGGCCTAATTCCTCCTATCTTTGAACATGGAGCTCATGATCCATATGGTAGTGACACTCATATCTTTTCCTTTGACCAAAGTCTATTTAAAACTAATGATGGAATTTCCCTAGTTTACTCTAAACTCATTGATTGGGACCAACAAGGACCACCAACCTTTGATCAGTTCAAAATTGATGATGCTATCATAGAATTCTTTGAACTATATGATGACATACCATGAGGATATCACAAGTGTAATTTTTCTATTGACCTAAACATTATAGCATACTTTAGGGAGTCAAATCCATCTCTAGTCACAAAATTGGAAAAATAGCAAAAAATGATCAAAGTAGGTCTCTTGGTGAAAACTAAAAGGCACCATTAGACCATGAAAAAGAAAAAACAAAGGATGTATCCAAGGGTGAAAACCTCTCTAAGGGACCTAAGAATGGAAGATTGAGCGTACCCTAGTAAAAGGAAAGATCATCATTGCTTATGGAAATGGCAGAAGAGATAAATCTAAGAAAACCTAACTACCCTAAGATCATACATTTTGTAACCTCATTACCAAAAGAAGACAAGGATGATTTTTTTAGATTCTTTCTAAAGAGGTAGATCAACTTCACATGGTCTTACATAGACATGCTAGGATTAGATCCTAAAATAATGCTTCATCACTTTCCACTAAAACCAAGAGTGAACCTAGTAAAGAAACAATTGAGGAAGATACATCCCCAAGTAGCTCTCCTTGTCAAAGTAGAATTAAAGAAAATATTGGATGTAGGTTTCAAAAGATCCATTGAATACAAAGTGTGGAAATTTAATCTAATACCTCTAAGAAAATACTCTAAGGGCATCTAGATATGTACAAACTTTTGTGATCTCAACAATTCATGTCCCAAAGATAACTTCCCATTTCCCAATATAGAAATTATCATAGACATGAGAATTGGATATGAGATTTTATCACTAATGGATGGCTTCTTTGAATGTAATCAAATTTGAATAGCTCCTAAAGACAACACAAAACAACTTTCACGTGTCCTTGGGGAAAATATTTCTAGAATGTCATGCCTTTTGGCCTTAAAAATGTTGGGGAAATATATGAGACAACAATCACTACTATCTTCCATGATTACATACACATCCTAATGGAAGACTATGTGGATGACCTACTCTGCAAATCACATAGAAGAAGTAATCACTTGGGAATCCTAGCCAAAATATTCCATAGAATGTAAAGCTATAAGCTCCACTTGAATCCCAAAAAGTTTATACATGGAGTGGTCTCAAGAAAGCCCCTAGGGCATATTTTTTCTCAATGAGGTATCAAAGTTGACCTTGAAAAAGTAAAAGTAATACCTAACATGCCTCCTCCAAAAAATTTGAGGATATTAAGAAGTTTGTAAGGGATATTACACTCTATCCATAGATTAATTGCACAACTAGAAAATAAATGTCTCTCATTTCAACATCTATTATGTAAGGGGGTATCATTTCAATTGAACAACCAATGTGATGAGTCTTTTCAACAACTCAAAGACTACCTTTTGAATCCATCGTTTTTTATGGCTCCTATTCTAGGAAAACCACTCATTTTGTACATCTCTACTACATAAATAATATTAGGATATCTGTTAGCAAAAATTAATGAGAAAGAGAGAGAGTGAGCCAATTATTACATCAAAAAAATACTTGTGGGACATGAACTCAACTATTCACTCATTGAACAAGCATGCCTTGTTGTTTCCTTTACAACCCAAAAGATAAGACATTACATGCTACATCAAAAAACCATGCTTGTATCTAAGATAGATTAATTAAATTAGCTCCTAAGTAAGGCCACTCTCATAGGGAACTTAACCAAATGGGTCATGATCCTTAGTGAATTTGACATAGAATATGTTGATAAAAAAGAAATAAAAGGGCAAGTGATAGCTAATCAATTAGCAGAAGCACCTATGGAAGATGATCATCCCATGCTAATATATTTTCTAGATGAAGCCATCTTTAACATGGATATACCTAATGAATGGAAGCTTTACTTTGATGGCTTACATACAAGGAATGGTTCAGGACTTGGTATCATGTTTGTGACACCATAAGGAGACATAATCCCCAAATCATACCGAATAAGATTCCACTATACAAACAACATAGTAGAACATGAGGCACTGGTGATAGGACTAAATCTAGCCATCCAAGGGAACATACAACATTTACAAGAATATGGTAATTCCCAGTTAGTCATTTGACAAGTCAATGATGACTATAAAACCAAAGATGATAAGTTGATGCCTTACAAATAGATGGTGAACTTTCTCAAATATAAATTTGTTGCTCTCTTTACTTCTATGATTAATATGCTTCAATATGTGGAACATTGTGAATTCCTTGTTGAGAAACTCTTGATTCTAAAATTTGAACTTTCTCAATTTGAGTTCATGTGTAAAATTATTTGTCCCAATTCCCTCTGGTATCAAGACACTTATGACTATCTATATGCCCAAATCCTACCCACAACCTACCCAAGAATGAATTTTGAGCCTTTATCCACCCAGCCACTAGATATGTCATCATCAGTGACATCCTCTATAAGAGATCCTTTGACCAAACCCTTCTCAGATGCCTTGACTTGCAAGAAGCCAAAACTCCCTTACATGAGGTACACAAAGGTATATGTGGAGGTCATTTCAATAGTTTGAGCCTAGCAAGGAAACTCGTAAGAGCTAGATATTATTAGCCCACCATAGAGCAAGATGCATATAATTTTTTGAAAACATGTCATAAGTGCCAGATACACACTAATGTGATCCATGCACGGGCATAAGAACTACAACCCATTATCTCTCCATGGCCCTTTTCAAAATGGGCATTTGATCTCATTGAATTTATTTCTCCCCCTTCCTCTACTAGCCATAATTTCATTATCACAACAAATAAAGACTTTACCAAGTGGGTTGATGTCATCCCTTTGACTTTCACTACTGGAAAGCAAATTTTGAGATTCATCCTAAACTATATCATATGTCATTATGGAGTCCCCTTGGCTATTATTTTTTATCATGGTAGTTCTTTCCAAAAAAATATATTGATAAGCTCTATGAAAAGTACATCTGCCATGGATATTCTAGCATTTATCATACATAGGGAAATGGCCAAGAAAAGGCATCTAATAAGACTATTGTTAAGCTCCTTCAAAATACTATTAATGACTCTAGTTGAGACTAATACTTGCAATTGAATCCAGCTCTTTTGGCCTATAGAACAAGTGTATGCATTCTTACTAGAACAACACCATACTCTCTGGTCTATGGTACTAAATCCATACTCCCTATTAAAATTGAAATTCTATCATTAAGAGTATCCCTACAAGACATTATTAATTATGAAAACTATAGAGTCTCTAGACTACATAAATTTGAAATGTTAGATGAGCAAAGGTGAGCCACCTTGACACATCTACAATCTTATCAAAATGACTCAAAAGGAGCTATAAAAAGAAAGTCTAAGGTTGTCATTTTGATGTTGGTGATTTGGTCCTAAAAATGAACTACAAGACTCAGCAACATAGAGAGAAACCAAGAAAATTTGAACCAAATTAGGAAGGACCCTATGTAGTTACTGAGACATTTGGGTCTAGAGTATATCAGCTTGAAACTTTGGAGGGTGAAACACTACTCGTATCCATCAACAACATGCATCTCCATAAGTACTATAGTTGATTTTTGTCTAAAAGTCCTAAGAATATTTTTTTAATGGAAAAATGTCTTGAAAAATGATGCAAAAAAATGAAACAAAGTCATGAAAAAATGGACACCTTGATGAGAACTTGGCAAACAAGCATCTTGGCATGAAAATTTTAGTCAAGAGAATTTTTTTCTTCAAAAGTGAAAATCTAACAAATAGACACTTTGGGAAGAACCATGGGGAAAACCTAGCAAACATGCACCATGTGTAATCAGTTATTACTTCTCTAGCAATTAGGATACCATCTAGTTTTTCTCCCCCTTGTCATTCCTTGATCACATCCTTCATATTGCAAGAAATCCCTACTCCTTGATCATAGCCTGTGAACTAGTTAATATCCATTATTATCTTACACAAGCATCACCAATTTGTACATGTGGCCTTTGTACATAGTTTGTGTCTTGTCCAGGGAGCATATCACCTACACAATGCATGAATTTGAAATTGAATTGGGAGCATGTCACTAAGCACATGTTATCCATTGGACTTATCACATATCAAATTAGAGCTAAAATTTGTAAATCCTCTATGATCTTAAAAAAATCCTAAACATTAAAATACGATCCTGAAATAATCCTAATAATTCAAATATGATCCTAAAAAAAGACCTAAAAATAATAAAATGTCCTACAAAAATCCATAAAATCATAAAATGTCCTGAACAAGTTGATAAAAATTATAAAATATCCTAAACAAATCTATAAAAATCATAAAATGTCTTGAAAATTTTGATAAAAATCATAAAACGTCTGGAAAAATCACATAAATACCTATAAAAAATAATGATGAAACTCATTGTACACAATGTGAATGCATATTCATGAAACTTTAGTGTACAATGCAAATAGACTGACGATGAACTAAACTAAACCCAAGATATCATCATCAGAATGTAATCTTTATGAGTGTCTCATGTTTCCCTAACTACAACTGATAAAGTAGCTCTTAGACCAGCATCTTAGTGTCAATTCTAGAATGGGAATATGCTAAAAATATAGATCTACAAGAATGCATGCAAGATCTATGACTATAATGTAGATTGTATGCTATCAAAATGGATATGCAACAAGCTAAACATGCGATAAATGATGCTAAATAACATAAAAGAAATACTAAAATGCTATAAACTTGATAAAATGATAATGCTAAAATGATGAACTAAAATGTGCCTATAGTGAAGATGCCTAAAAATTGGGTCCCTTGGCTCTTGGATTTCCCTCCTATTTATAGGATTTTGGAAGGGGTTGGGGTAAGACTCAAGATCTTCACCTTTGATTGATGGGTGAAAGTGAAACTAAAAATATCTCATAAGAGGCCAGGAGGAAGAGTCCAACAGACTTGGTTTTGAGGATATATGAGCATATTTCTAATTCTTTTAAGTGAAAAAGGGAGATTTTCAATTTTGTAAGGATAAATGATTTCTTTAATTTAATAAATGTCTTATTTATTCTCAACACTTTGTCTTTTTCTTCCTTCTTTTTTGAATTTCATTTTATGAATTTGAATCATTTTTCTCCTCTTTTAAATTTGGTTTAGGTCTTGTTAATTTGATAGGTGATTAATGACCTGATGTGATCTTTGATTTGAAAGTCTATTGTGTTTCTTCTAATTTTCTCTTTAATTTGCACTGATTGACCAAAATTGCATGGTTTTAGTCTTTGCCAATTTTTGGGTGTCTACAAATGCTCCTCTTTGAGCTAATATGCAAAGCATATTAGTTCAAAGACTATCTTAATTTTCTAATTTTAGGTCAACTTCTAATGATTGGATGTTTTATTCGATGATGTTTTGATATTTCATAGTTCTCATGGTGTGTGTATGTTCATGGTTTAATGTCTAATCATTGATGATTTGATGTTTTGATTGTCATTGATTTGATGATTGGTGTTTGATGTTATTGTTTGGATACCTTGGTTTTGGTAGACTTGATGTTAGCAATTTTTGGCTAGGGTAGGATGTTTTTTGATTTTGTAGGAAATTTTGATGACCTAGCTTGAATGTCCTAGTTTAATATGGATATACTACCCCCTCAGAAATGAAATTTGAAGAAAATATGAGACTGCAAAAGTTAATTAGGCTCCAATTTTATTTTTGAAATGTTATAAATATGATGGAAAAATGTGTTTGATACAATACCCAAGTCATGAGAGTGAGAAAAATATTTAAATGGTGGGTAATAGGGTGAAGGAGTGATATAAATGCTCCTTAGGGAGGGTTAAATAGGTCAAAAAGACCTTTTACCCTTGTCATTTTCACATTCCCTTTTGCATTTGGTGATTTGGAGCTTTTATTTAGTGAGGATGGTGGTCCCTTTATGAGAGCATAGATTCGAGAGGGGTCATCGGTATAAGCATCTAATAGACTACTGTGCCCCAATAAGTCATCAAGATCCTCTATTTTTAAGATTTTGCATGTGTACTTGAGGTTTTTTAGAAGTTTGTGCAATTTTTTATGAAAAATGAGATAGTTTAGGTAGTTTAGCACATTTAAATTGCCTTTTAGCACATTTGAATTTATTTAGTGCATTCGAGCAATGTTTGAGTGCATGTGTAGGGAAAATTAGTGCATATAAATCCCTAGGTATTAGGTGAATTAATGCATAGGGTAAAACAATAGTGCATATAGGGGATTTAATGGTACATTTGAAAGTTTTAGTGCATCCTAGTGATCTTATAGCACATATGTTTATTTTTGGAATGCATTTGAATTAAATAGAAATTATTCCCTATTAAATAGTGCATATGACTATTTTAATAGTGCACATACATTTTATAGCACATATGAGGTAGAAAAGAGCACTTTCAAATGGTAAAGTGCATTTTCCTGTTTGAATGTATTGAATTGATTTGGTAGCGAATATGTCCTAGGAAATAGCACAAAAGTTTATTGGTGTATCAGAAACTAGATGTAGGGCCTCTGTTGAGCATAAGATCATGCAAAAGGCTAGATTTAAGTCTGTCATCTAAGAATTTCCATCATAAGTAAACAATAGTAATCAGGCATTCATGAAGTGATATTGTAGGAGCAATTTGATAATAGATAGGTGATTCCCTAGCTTAGGATATAGAGTAGGGAAGAAAAGAAATTCCAACCCATGATAGAGAAAGACAAGCAATAGGTTCAAGATAGAACCAGTAGCTAGGTAGCTAGATATAAATATGAGACTGATGTTTGATGATCGTTTTTTGACAAAAACTGATGTTTCAATTTGTCTTGATGAAAAATAGGTGCATGGGTGAAAGCTCATGGTATGAGGATTGTATCCATGGCCCTTAGAGGCAGTAGGTCACTTGATGAGCATAGACTGTTAGGTGATAGATAGATGTGGGTTGACATATTTATTACAGATGCCCTAGTTTTGAGTGAACAAGGGATTACTAACAGCTATGGTTGAGCAGTGGCACTTAGACCACAAAACATTTCATTTGCCAATGGGGGAGATGACAATGACTCCTAAGGATATATACATGATATTTCAGATCCTAACTCTAGGGGATTTGGTTTATTATGATTAGATGATCGGTGGTGTTGCATTTCAAGACTTGTTGGGGATGATAACATCAGTGATGACAATGTATCGTTGTTTCAGATGTTATAGTATGATACATTATCGACAGTGTTGGCTGGTTTGATAGGGGGATTTTTTTTGCTAAATCATTGAGGTCAAGGGTGTCCGGTTTGATGGGGTCATCTAATATAGGATATGATCCCATGGAGATTTGTTTGGGGTAGCTATATTATAACCCACTTGTACCATGATTTACATTAAGTTGTGTATTTTCATGCATCATCATTGTTGGCAAGGGTGATTTTTTTACAACTATGGACATGGGAGCATTTTCCCATTACTCATCCACTGTGTGTGTGACAGTGGCCTTAGGGTATGACATTCATGTATAACTATTGTGGTCTGATCATGCAGCCCCATTTGGGCAAGACAGAGTATTAATAGTGGGTTTTGGATGATATTAATGAGGTTGTGTGGAGACCTTATAGGTTCATAGAGCCATGGTTAGAGGATGATGATGAGATGTTATATTTCTTCAGCCTAAGGTATTTTCTTAGTCAAGTTCTAGCCATGATAGAGCAATTTTGTTTCAGGTGGGTGGTGAGGCAGTTTGGTCGATAATAGGGCATGCCACAAGGGGTAGATATAGTCAAAGAGGGTAGTGTGGGGGCTGAATCTAGAGTATGAGACTTTTTTGGAGGCCTTCTTATAGATTATAGACACACCACAACCATGGGCCTTGTGAGATTGGGTGGCAGATGCAGCTATGGAAGAGGATTATGCATAATGGTTTTGGGATCATCCCTTCCCTAGATACATATATTTGATTGAGCTTATTTCAGGGATTGATGAGCCATCGAGTGGGGGAGAGGATGATGATGATGAGGGTGTTCTAAGGAGAGGTAGAGGGAGATGGTGGGCTAAAGGCAAGGTGAGAGGTGTGGGAAAAGTATAGGGGAGGTGAGGCTAAGTAGCTATGGTATTACCACAGAGGGGAGTGGTATGAGGCCCAGTGCAAGGATTGATGGATGTAGGGAGGGTCAAGGGGATCTAAGGCTAGGGTGGTGCATAAGTGAGAGGACAAATGGTTGGTGGGAAATGGGTGGTCAGAAGGACAAAGGGGTAGAGTGAGCTAGAGCAGAGCAGGTGAGGGTAAAGTTGCCAAAGAATGTATAGTTTGTCTAGCACCAAAGGCTACAGGTGTAGGGCTTGATTAGAGATCTACCAGGTGCACAGCCATAGGGATAGTAGTAGGTACCACTAGATGCATAACCATAGGTAGAGGAGCTAGTACCACTAGAGGTACAATTGCCACCATAGAGGCTAGGGGGGTTGATTGATTTGGAGGCATAAATGAGTGCCATAGAGGCTTGGATGGGTAAGGTGTCAAGTACCTTATAGACATTCATATCTGTGATGACACTAGGGCCACCATTGCCACTAAGGATAGATGAGGCATCAACAAGTTAGATTGTTGTAATTTGACAAGTTGCACCATCAATAGATACAATAGAGCAAGTGCTCCAAGAGGGGATGAGTGCCCCCAGTGAGTAGGGACTATTAGATCAGGCACCTACTCATGGATGAGAGTATATTATGTATTGTGGCCTCACTCCTCATTATGTATGATTATTCTTTTGATGTTCATTGGACATTTGTGCTGATGTACTTAGTTGATCCTTGAATTGTAGACATTTATGTTATATGATCATTTGATGTTTGTGTTGGTGCATTTTATCTAATATTCATGTGATTTTAGCCTTTTGATGGATTGTTTGACTGTGATATTGCTTTATGAGATATCCAAGCATATTGATGTTTTAGATGTGTGTACTCATGATATCATGGAATTACATGTACATGTGATCATTTGATTTGATGGATATGGTAGGAGTAGATGTAGATGTGTATATATATGTGAATGATTAACGTAGCATGACATATGGATAATGATTATAATAGATGGTATGTCACTAATGATGTAATGACATGAAAGAAAATGTGGTAAAATGAAATGTGATGTAATGAAATTGGTCATAATGGAATGTAATAAAATGGAATATAATGAAATTTAACATGATGAAATTTGATGTAATAAAATGAGTTGTAAGGTAATGAAATGGAACGAATCATGAAAAATGCATCGTAATATAATGAAAATTTGATAAAATGAAATAATATGTGATGTAATACCATGTGAGCTAATGAAATGAAGTAAAATGAAATAGGTAATGAAATGGAATGAAATTTTTAATGAATGAGATGATATGTGATGACATGATAGGTAATGAAATCAAATGAAATGAAGTAAAATGAAATAGGTAATGAAATGGAATGAAATGTGTAATGAATGAAATGATATGTGGTGACATGATAGGTTATGAAATGAAATGTCATGGGTAATGAAATGAAGTAAAATGAAATAGGTAATGAAATGGAATGAAATGTCTAATGAATGAGATGATATGTGATGGAATGATCAGATCTATTGTAATGAAATCAAAAAAAAATTGGTGAGTGAATAAAAAATGTGATGAAATGGCAAGGAAATGGAAATGATATGATGTAATGAAGTATGATACGAGATATGATAAAAATAGGATGATATGCAATGGAATAGTAATTAATGTAATGTAATGTAATGAGATGGAATAAAATGATTTTTTTTGTGATGTGATGCAATGTAATGTAATGATATGAAAATGAAATGAAAGTGTGAATGAAAATAAAAGTGTAAATGAACAAATGTGTGGCAAAGTGTCATGGAATGGAAAATGATGAAATGAGGATAAAAAAAGGAATGTAAATGTGTGAAGATGGGATGAAAATGTGATAAAATGGGATGTGACAAATAGAGTGTGAGTGAAGGTGAAAAATGGAAGGAAATGAAATTGTCTAAGATTCAAAGGCTATGAGGTGGAGTGTTAACTTTTGAGATTCAAAAGCCACAAAATGGATGGATGATATGGTGAGATGAAAGGAGATTGAGTGTGAGAAAAGATGGTGTAGTGAATCAAACAAGATGGAATGTGGTTAAATAAGATTGTTCAAGATTCAAAAGCCATGCAAGGCAGCAGATGAGGTGGTAAAATTGGATAGTGACTAGAATTTTTTGAGATTCAAAAGCCATGTAATGCCATGAGTGGAATGAAAAGATGAACTCATGAAGTGTAATTCTGGTTTGGATGTTGCAAAGAGACTAAGTCCATGATAGTTGAGTGCTAAAATCCCATCTTGATGTTGATGTTGATGCTATTATCCATTATTCAATAACCAATCATGAATTCATAGACTAATGTTTGTGAATTACATCCTAATTTATGTTCCAACCATTTGTTTTCAAGGAACCTGAGATGAAAATGCAAACTAGATGAATGCAACTAACTATCACTTTTTTAAGGAGATGAAAACTAATTGTCATCATAGAGCATGTGATAAAAAGTGACTAAGTACAACCACCACTAGTTCAGCTATAGTGATATGAATACTATGTCACGTCGAGAAGTACCAACAAAGATGAATAGTATACATGAAAATATGACACCTTTGTCTACTTTAATGATGTTGTTGGGGACTATAGCACAACAGGCATTGTAGGTGATATTGGATGACAAGCTCATGATGTAGGTGGAGAATAGTCCCCCTTGGATGATGAAGAGTATGTTAGGAGTAGAGGAGGAGGTGGGGGAGATGAAATCTCCTAAAAATTCCATGGGAGAAGATTTGAAGGATGTGAGAGGTAGTGGTAGGGGTGAAGTTGTGAGCGAGATTTGTCAGTTGATTAATCTTGGGACTCTAGGATAGGGGACAACAGAAGGGGGGATGAGCAATGTAAATGTGGAGGAGCCATGACTAGAGGTGGGAGGTATAGATCAATCATCATGAGAAGTGGAGGAATTATGGAGAATGTTAGCCACTGAGACAAGTCAAGTAGAGAATGCAAAAAAGGAGGTCACATTTTTTTTGGGATTTATAGAGAAGGTGCAGGAAGATGGGGTGCAAAAAGAGGCAAGACAGTCCAAGTGGTGGTGGTGGTAGAGGGAGCATAGACGTAGTCATTAGAAATGGAACTACATGTGGAACACATGTGAGTAGAGGGAAGTGATGCAAAAATGAAAGTGGAGCAATCATGAGCTTAGTGATTGCAAGGATTGCTGAAGATGGTGCAAGTGGGTTTAGAGAGTTCATAGAATGAACTAGTGTTACTGCAGTCGCGATCAAAGTCATTTAGGGAGGCAATTGCAAAAGAAAACTCCTTGGCATTGAAGTTGTAGGAGTGGTTAGTGTTAAGTGAGGAGAAGGTGAGGAAATTGTAGTCATGTTTGGGTGAGGAAAAAGTAGACATGGAGTGATGGCGAATGGTGACTGATCAAATGCAACAAGAGTAGGATGTGGCCCAACAAGTGATCACTGCACCAGGAGTAAACAAGTTGGTGGAGGATGTGTTCATGGAAATGCACTAGATGGTGAAGGTACACCAAGAAGCTACTTATTAGATGGGACATTATTATTAGGCATTCCCAAATGAGGGTAGGCGAGAGACACAGTTCAGAGATAGGGAATTTACACAACTGTTGAATGCACAACTACATAGTGGGAGGTTTCCAATTCCCATGGATGTAGTTTGGGTACATAGGGGGTTGATACTAGGGGCTTCATCTTCTGGAGCAAAGCCAAAAGAGACACCTTTGATTAGACACCCTATTTTGCTACCTTCCTAGGGAGGCCAAAATAATTAATCTACTAGACACTGTGTAAATGTAATGTTGTCATTGTCATCGTAGGAGAATAAAGAGTTTGTGCTTATTGTTGTGGCAATCAAAGGGACAACAAATGTTGACTGTAATGCATTGCCATGTGTATTTTTGGTATTTTTGACATATATTTGGATGTTTTTGCATTCTGTGGAATATGTAAATGTTTTTGGATTTTTGATAGGTATTTGAATGTTTTTGTATTTTGCGGCAAATATTGGAATGGTTGTAATTTTTGTAAAAGTAGGAACAATATGATCTGTAGGGTAAGGATAACCATTACTAGTAGGCAAGAATGTCTACATGGGCTTGTAAAGGAGAAGTAATATAGATTTATGCAATATATGGAGAGCCACAATGGGTAAGGCATAATTTTGTGTACATTAATAGTCATTATAGAAAATTATAAGGCCAATGTGGGGATATTCCTCTAGGTATGTGTCAAGACAGAGGTGCACAAGGCCTGTAAAAAGGTTCTTTGGCCTAAAAGGGCACTGGAGAGGTCTGAAAAAGGACACTCAAGCCTTGAAAAAGGCACTTGAGGGGCCTAAAAAAGGCATTTTGGACCTAAAAAGGCAATTTGGACCTAAAAAGGTGTTTGGGCCTAAAAAGGCACTAGAGGTGTCTAAAAAAGACACTTGGGCCTTGAAAAATGCACTTGAAAAGCCTGAAGAAGGCACTTTGGGCCTAAAAAGCTGCTAGAGGGGTTTGAAAAGGACACTTGGGCCTTGAAAAAGGTGTTTTGGTCCTAAAAAGGCAATTTGGACCTAAAAAGGTGTTGGAGGGGCCTAAAATGGAAATTTGGGCCTAAGAAGGTGCTAGAGGGGTCTGAAAAGGACACTTGGGCCTTGAAAAAGGCACTTGAAGGGCCTAAAAAGGTGCTTGAGGGGGGCCAAGCTTTCACACTTACACTTACTTATTCTATGCCCCTAGTTGAGTGAGGATGAAAGAGTCCAATAGATATTTGGGCTTTTGAGATAGCATTGATATATTTGTTGAAGGGGGCTAGACTAATCATGGCTATTGCAACATAAATAAGACTAATGATTTGTTGGGAATTGTTGCTTATGACAAGAGGAAGGAAATGGGGGCATCTCTTGCACTATCTGCATTGTGCTAGATTTTCCAAAGTCTAGTGAAATGTTTCAGGATATTACTTTGCTACTTCTTAAGAATTGGGGAGGCATGTTGAGTTTAAAATATTTTATGTCCTATTGTATAGCCTAATTGAGCTAAAGCGATGCAGGAATTAACAACAATTTAGTAGTGTTAGTTTTTTGAGCATTTTTGGCTATGTGCAATAATTATGACCCCTTTGCGAACATTTTTGGCAAATGTGGACAATTTTTGAACTCTTTTTGGTAATTTTAGACAATTTTTAATTTTTTTTGGTAATTTTTGACAATATTTAGATTTTTTTGATAATTTTAGGTAATTGATGAATTTTTTTGATAATTTTAGGCAATTTTTTTATTTATTTTTTGATATTTTTAGAAATTTTTGAATTTTTTTGATAATTTTTGGTAATTCTTGGATTTTTTTGACAAGTTTTGGTAATTTGTGGATTTTTTTGATAATTTTAGGAAATTATTATTATTTTTTTGGTAATTTTAGATGATTTGGAGGTTTTTGGGAGTGGAATGAGGATGTGAGTGAGATTTTTTTGGAATACAAAGGGTAACCAAGACTGTGTGAGGTACCTAAAGAGGCTGGGAGACTAAGATGGGCCAAAAGGTAGGAACATGGGCATGGATGGTTGTGTTTGGGATGTGAGGGGTGTAATGAAAGGAGTATAGGACATCAAATGGGTCAAACAAGGACTAAAACAAGGATTAGTACTGATCATTGGTCAAGGTGGATAGCTAAGATGTGCATTGATTTTCCTGCAATTCATGTCTATGGTATCCCAATACATAATCAGACTCCTTGTTTTGTTGAGCTTGTTGTGCTCCCCTTTCTTGCTATCATACTACCTATCTCTCTTACTGTAAACTACATATGATGCCAAAGAACCACATAACTATGACCCACAAGTTTTTCTCGATTGGGTATGTGTGAAATTAACTCAACTGTAGTAGAGGAGCCCCAACAAGAAAAATTTGTCCAGAGGTAGTTGCTTGAGGGCTGTCTTGACTATTTTCAGCATTGAAGAACTTGTGTTGTTCAGGGAAGTCCAAAGGTGTTGTCTCTCACCCTTTTTCAAACCAAAGGTGGCATTCTCACTTCTTTTGTACCAAACTAGTTTTTTTTTTTTTTTTCCTTTTCAGGGGGGGAGTTTGTTTTTTTTCTTTGGTATTTTTGATGTGTCTCTCAAAGTTCTAGACATAAAACCATTTGAGATGAATGCTATTGATGGGTTCTACTAGGTCTGTGCCATCACAATCTGAAAGTCCATAAGTACCAGTCCCAAAGGACTCCATGACAATGTAAGGACCAATCCAATTGGCCTCCCATTTTCCTTTCTTTTTCCTAGTCACTTGGTTCTTAGGGTTTTCTTGGAGCACTTGGCCACCAATCTAAAAAACACAAGGTTTAACCTTTTTGTTGTAATTTCTTGATAATCTATTCTGATACACTTTGAGATGTTCATGTGTTGCACACTAATGTTCTTCTGAAAACTCTAGCAATTCTAGATAGGCCACTCTGTAATCCTCATCTGATAAGACATCTTGAAGAGTAACTATCAAGGATGGGAACTCAACTTCCAAAGCTAGATTTTCTTCACAACCATAAATCAAGGAGAAGGGTGTTGCACTTGTAGGTGTCCTTACACTCATCCTATAGGCCTAGAGAGTGGGGTTCAACTGTAAGTGCCAATCTCTACCAATATCATTGACAATTCTTTTGAGGATGTTGATAATGGTTTTGTTGGTGGCTTTTGCTTGGCCATTTCCTTGATGATAATAAATTGATGAGGAGTGGTGTATAATGTCAAAATTTTCACATAATTCATCAATTATTTGATTTTTAAAGTACAGGGCATTAGGGCATTATCCATGAGAATGACATGAGGAATAATTCATCAATTATTTGATTTTTAAAGTACAGGGCATTGTCCATGAGAATGACATGAGGTATGCCAAACTCACAAATGATATGGTTTAAAATGAAAGAAGAGATTTTTTTCCCCATAGAGTTGGCAAGTGGTACCACTTTGACCCACTTGGTGAAGTATTCGGTGGTGGTGATAATCCATTTGTATCCACTAGAGGAGGTTGGATGGATGGCTCCAATCAAATCAAAGCCCTACTAATAAAAAGGCTATGGTGTGGCCAAAGGGTTGAGCTCTTGAGCTGGCACATGAACAAGGTTACCATGGATTTGACATTTTTTGTAGGTTTGGACATAGTCGATAGAATCCTTTTCCATGGTTGGCAAAAAATAGCCATCCTAAGAATCTTCTTTGCTAGTGTGAACACACTAGAGTGTGACCCACAAATCCTTGCATGGACTTCCTATAGAGTGACTCTAGACTCATCCTTTTTGAGACATCTAAATAAAGTATCGTCAAGACCTTTTCTATATAGTGTATCAACCCCCAAGGTGTGTCATGAGGTTTTTTGAATGAAATTTCATTTTTGGTTACAATGAGAGGTCAGATGGAATGGTATTATCATGGAGGTAAGTGATGATGGGGCTATACCAAAGGGAATTGGGAGTGTCTAAGTGGAAAATGATAAGGGAATCAAGTTGAATAAATGTGGGTTGAACCACCTCTTCTATTAGGAACTCATGCCACTTGTGTTTCTCTAGGAGTTGGAGTAAGGAGGCTAGGGTGACCATAGCTTCTACTACTCTATTCTTCTCTCTTAGAATTTTCTCAAAAGTAATGTGAAAAAAACATGCCTTGAGTGTTTCAAGCATATGTTAATAAGGAAATAATTCTTCATCTTTGGTTTGGTAAGTGTCAGTAACTTGATTGATGATCAACTGGGAGTCTTCATAAACCACTAGTGCTATTAATTTCCATTCTAAAGCTAGCTTGAGACCCAAGACCAAAGCTTCATATTCTACCATGTTATTAGTGCAGGGGAAAATTAGTTTGTAAGACTTAGGGATGGTCACACCTAGTGGCATGATGAACAAGATACCAACACCTGATCCATTGTGTGTGTATGAATCATCAAAATAAAATTTCCATGTTATTGGCTCTATCTAAAGAATGTGCATATCTAGAAAATCTACTAGGATAGGATTTGAATCCTTTATAGGTGCACCTACCACTTAATCAATAATGGCCTATCCTTTGATTTCCTTCTTATCGACATACTCAATGTCAAACTCACTTAGGATCATCACCCATTTAGCTAATTGATCAGTTAATTCTATTTTTCTGAGAAGATATTTGAGGGGGTCAATTTTTCATATAAGCTTGAATTTGTGTGTTAAAATTTAGTGTATAGCTTTTAGAAAGAAAAAACTTTGGCTAGGAAATCCTTTTCAATAAAAGAGTAATTGACTTCATAATTGACCAAGGTATGACTAATGTAATAGATAGGTTGTTCTTTTTCTTGGTCATTTTCTTGTGCTAGGAGGGATTTGATTGATTTATCCATTATAGAAATGTATAATAACAAAGGTTTGTGTGGTATGAGAGGTACTAACCTGGGTGGATTCATCAAGTAGGTTTTGAGTAAGTCAAAAGCCTTCTGGCAGTGGTCATCCCACTTAAAATTTATATCTTTTTGTAGCAAGTGTGTGAAAGGTATACACTTCTCTGCCAACTGAGAAATGAACTAAGGAACTAACTGAAGCTTGCCTTGAAGAGAGCATAACTAACTTAGGTCCTTTGGAGGTGGCATATTGATTATGGCTTGTACCTTTTTTGGTTCAACTTCTATCCCTTTGGATAAGACAATGTATCCCAGGAGCTTGCCTAATTTAATGCCAAAAGTACATTTCTTGGGATTGAGCTTGACTTTGAATGCTTCTAGGTGGGTGAATATTTTGGCCAATATGGAGAGATGTTCTTCTTAGCTATTGGATTTGGTGAGAATTTCATCCACATAATCTTCCATAAAAATATGCATCATATCATGACAGATAGTGGTCATGGCTCATTGGTAGGTAGCCCCAACATTCTTTAGCCCAAAGGGTAGCACATTCCAACAAAATGTGCCCTACGCACAAGTAAAAGTTTTTTTCTCTTGATCTTCTAGTGCTATCCTAATCTACTTATACCTTGAAAAACCATCCATGAGTGAAAACATGGAATGAACTACTATTAGATTGACAATGGTGTTGATGTTGGGATGGGGGAAATCATCTCGAAACATGCTTTGTTTAAATCTCAAAAATTGATGTAGATGGGTATGCTGCCATTCTTCTTTGATATGGGAACAATGTTGGATATCATGATGCATATGCCAAGGGCCAAATGAAGTTGTTGTTGATTAAATTTTCTAACTCTGCTTTGACTAATAGAGCTATATGGGGATGTATCTTTCTAATATTTTGTTTTACTAGCTTGGCCTTTAGAGAAATGTTGAGATGATGGTGGATTAAATTTGGGTCTAAGTCGAGAATGTCTGCATAAGACCATGCAAAGTTGATCTATTTTTCCTTAAAGAAGTGAATGAATTCCTTTCTTTCATCTACACTTAAGTACTATGCCAAATAAATGACCCTTGGTTCTTTCTCTATACCAATGTTGATTGGTTTTGTTGGTTCAATCAAAATAGAAGATCTTTTCGCAGAGTGTTCGGGTAAAGTATCAATCACCCATCTATGGGTTCCATAGTTGGGTTTTCACCTTAGGATTCATCACTTCTATTTGTTTCCATTTTTTTCTTGAGGTCATCCATAACTTGGTAGTGATCATTGAGGTTGTGGAATGCTTGACCTGATGTAATTTGATACCAGACTCAAGTATATGCCTTTCTTCTATTCTTTTTCAATGAGATGGTTCAAGTGCATTAAGGTAGATGAAGACTTCATAGTTAGTGTCAAATTAAGGGATGTGGTGAGTCTCAATTTTATCCTAGTTAATGATTTCATGATGAACTAGGGGGAGTGATTCATAATATGGAAAGGGTTCAGGAGGGTTTAAAGACATGATTTCATTGGATGGCTCATACATTGTATCGATTAGATTTATGACATGAGCTTCTTCTAGAGCATCAGGAAAAGTAGAGCTTGTGAGAGGCTTGAAGTAGTCATCTTCAAATTCTACTAGAAAGAAGTCAGGGAATGGCATTTGAAATTGAAACCCTTCAACATGTTCATCATCTTCTAAGCTGCTCTGTTGTATCCTAATTCTCGATGAAGTGGGTCTTAGACTAGAGGTTGTTCCTTGTGTAGCCAAACTATTAGGTGTGGGTATGTGAACTACATTACATTTTTATCATGAAGAGACTCCTTAGATAATGACTCAAATTCCCATTTAGTGGAATTTTCATCATCTTTGTTATTAGAGGTGTTTAAAAATGGTTCTTTCATGAGATATGAATTGGAGAGGAGTAGGTTATCATTTATGATGTCAGTTGTTTTCTGGCTATAACCATCCTTTTGTTTAGGTACCCATGTCAGGAAGAGGAGGAATCATTATTCTTAGGATGAGCTTTGGAAGAGGCTTCTATCCTATCTTGTTCATCATATCCTACCCCCATTTGGACTTGTTGGACTTGAATTGTGCCATTAGAGGTTCAATGATGCTTGCCCCTTTCCCTAAAGGACCATCTCCCATGTATCCCATCTTTTTCATTAGGTCAAAACCTTTTCCATGTAGGTTGGGGAAGATGTCAATGTTTTGTTGACCAATTTATACCACTGAGCTTGGAGGTGTTCTACTTTCTTTGATAAAATGGGCATGATAAAGCTTGGTGGATAATGGTTTTCCATGAGATCTCAGAGGAAGTGGTGGATCAAATAGGGAAATTGAGTACCCACCCACCCCTTTGCAATGCTATTTATACTTTCTATCAATTTCTTTCATCAATCTATCCATTTCTTCGTAGTGTGACCATTTAGGGTCTTTAGATGATGATGGCAAAGGAATGGAAGGACCTAAACAACCCACTTTATCTTTACCCTTAGTTGACATTGATGAGTGGTTATTGTTTTGGTTGGTAGAGCATGAAGTGTCTATAGTTGTGGACTAGCTGATGTTATCTATTGGTGTGCTAGTTTCTTCCTTGTTTTGAGGGACAAGGGAATTACAATATTGGTCAAAGTGTTGATCTCTCAGTATGGTAACCTCTTGACCCATGTAAGGAAATTTAAGACACTAATGATAAGTGGAAGGAATGGCTTGCATGTCATGAATCCACAGTCTTTCCAAAAGGATGTTATAAGTTAATTGTAGGTCTAGGACCTGACAAATAGTCTCTTTTACACTTGGTCCTACTCTCATTGGCAAAACAACCATGCCTTTGGAGGATCTTTCCTTTTCGTTGTAAGCTTTGATGGTAATTTTCTTTCTTGGGTCAAAAAAATCCTTTGTATACCCTAGGGATTTTACTAAGTTGAGTGTGCAAATATTGAAGCTTGATCCACCATCAACCAATGCTTTCTTAACTCTATTTCTATGGATAAAGATTTAAATATACAAAGGAGATTTTTGGGGCTGGATGATCGACATATCATCTTGGGCTAAAAAAGATATGCAATGAGGGGTGACTAGGTTGTTGACCATGTTCTAAAATCTACTCATACCCAAATCATTTGGTACTAAGGCTTTAGTGAGTATTTCTTTATGCTCTAGGGAGATCTATAATAGTTCAAAAATGGAGATATGGACTAGAGTCTTAAGTAATTGGTTAACCAAGTTGTACTTGGGTAAGGAGGAGCTTGCAATAGCATGATCAAGATTTGTCATAGGTCTTGGTAAGATAACCTTAGAGGCTTAGCCTCAGATATTGGCATTTGAGGATTGTTGTTTATTTTTATCTTTAACTATGATGACATTTATAGTGTCATCAAAGCCAAAAATCATGTTAATTATATTGTCATAATAATGCACATAATTAACCTTAGTGTAAGGGGGTGCATTCTGATTGGCTTTGGAGGACTCACCCTTTTCATGACTCATGAAGGGGTACTTGAGGCCATATGGTCTTCATTATTTCTAAGGTTGTTTACTTTGATGACCCCATCATTGATTGATTTTTGGATTAACCCCTTAATGGAAAAACAATTATTTTTTAAATGCCCCCTATTTTGATGGTAAGCACAAATGTGCTTGCCATTCCACTATTTTGATTTGACTTGGGGTTCATAGGGTTTGGCCTCAGGAAGTACAATGAGCTCATCAACCAGTAGGGTTTGCAAGGCACTCTCATAAGACACCCCAATAGGAGTATACACCTTGGGTATATCAGAGGACTAGTATCAGCGAGGAGGAGGAGCTTGATTGTAAGAAACTTGTTGATTGGTCATTGAGGGGATATTTACATTGTATCAATAGAACAAGCGGGCATTATCTTGTTGGGGTGCATTTGGGTTAGTCTTATTGGCAATAAGATATGATTGGTTTAGATGGGATTGGTTTTGAGGTTTGAGATGGTTGGCTTCAACCATCCTATCATTAACAGTGTTCTTGTTGTTGTTTCACCACCATGACTTTTGTTTATTGGTGGCCTAATTGGAGGAATTATGAGTTTGCATGGAGTTATTTGAAAATCTCTTACCATCTTTTGATAATTTAATGATGTCATTATTTTGTAAGGTCTCTTCTAACTTAGCAACATTTTCTAAGGTGGTTTTGAAATCTTTGGCCCTTGGTGTTGGAGCTAGTAAGTCATTGGCTTGGAGAGACTATTAATGAAAATGTCAATCTTCTCTTTATCAGGTATGTCTATGTGATACATAGTGAAATTGTGTCTCCACCATTGTAAGAAAGTTTTGAATGACTCACTGGGAAGTTTTTTCATGTTGCATAAGTTGATCGTCATAACTTCCCTTTCGATATTATAGGAATATAGGGAGATGAACATGGAAGCTAGTTGGTTAAAGGTTTTGATACTAGAGGGTAGCTTGGAAAACCACTCCATGGGTTTCCCTCTAAGACTTCTAGAAAATAGTCACATCAAGTATGTCGTATCATGGAAAAATTCCATACTCACAGTATAGAATTGTCTAAGGTGGTCTTGTGGATCTGATGTGTCAAAATATGTATCATACTTTGGGATTTTTACATTTCGTGGGAAAGGTATAAAAGTAATGTTCTTGTCAAAGGGGAGAGGACACACAATTTTGAGGCTAAATTCTACAGGTTGTTTCTTTCTCTCTTCATTCTTTCCATTTCCATTTCTAGGTCTTGTAGTTTTTGTGTGACAACTGTATGCTCAAAAGTGTCCCACTCTAAACCTTTCTATCCAAAAAATTCCATGAGTTTGAAATGCTTGGATGTTGGCTTAGAGCTTCCTATCCATAGAGTGCAAGAGAGTATATTTCAAGAATAAGAAGGCTCTCAGATGAGCCTTAGAGATACTCTTATTGCTAGTAAACCATGCAATGGGACATACCAAAGACCTCAAGGATGCAATGCAAATAAAGATTAAGCTAGAATGAATATGAAAAGTGTAGCTATCCTAAGCATGAATGAGAGTGTTACAATCCAAATATTAAGCTATGTGAGATATATTACTGTAAAATAGAAGCTACAACTAACATGCAACATGAATCTAAGCTAACATGCTATGGTATGAGAGAATGTAGACAAGAAATAGAAGTTCTCCAAAAAGCTCCAAAGAAACTTGTTAGAAAACCTGCAGCATAACAATACTCAAAATATGGATGGATGATCAACAATGGAATTTGAAAAGAGGAGTGATCCATGTGTACACACAAGTCAACCAATAAAATATAAGTTGACTTGTCATATAAGACAAAATTCACAAAGCCTTTTCTTTTAATTGCAAAATAGAAAAAGGACTTTATGTGTGCACTTTAAGT
The DNA here is from genome assembly GCA_028749045.1 of Cupressus sempervirens. Taxonomy (NCBI): domain Eukaryota; kingdom Viridiplantae; phylum Streptophyta; class Pinopsida; order Cupressales; family Cupressaceae; genus Cupressus; species Cupressus sempervirens. The sequence goes on along the minus strand of CM053783.1, from coordinate 520,851,501 downwards.
GGGTTAGAAGAATGGGGTCTTTTATTTAATTAAAAGGGGACATGTTCTTTTAATCAAATAATGAACTTAGGATAGCATAGTCAAACTATAGGTTATAATCAAATAACTTGATTATTAGCAATTTGGTCTAGGTAAATGCTTAAATTAATTTAGCCAAAATGTTGAAAAGGGGGCTAATAGTCTAGATGACCATTTTTAGGTGATTACATTTTCCCCTCTTTGAATAATGCGTGATCAATCTGGGAACACATTATGTCAAAGAAAATAGAAAGCCAAGTAAGAGATGATAGATATAGATATCTAATTTTGAGGAATGAAATGTAGAAAAAGATAGCAAGTCTTGAATGTACAGCCTGATAGTGGTAGTACTGAATACTAGGAAGAGAACAATGTTAGAATTCAAGAAGAATGTTAACACCTAGAAAAGTGGATAGAGTGAGAGCAAGTGAGAAGATCAAACAAATGCTCCTAAGTAGTTATAGAGTGTTTCTTCCCCCTCGGGATCAAAATCAAAATGAGGTAAGGGGACGTAGAAATAAGCTAGACATGAGAAAATTAGAATATAGCAATGTCCAAGATGACAGATAGATGATTAGAACCCAAGAATGACTATAAGAAACTAATAAAATGCTCCAGTTTGACTAGAGTTGACCTTGAAGGATATAGCATAAAAATTAGGTTGAAACAAGTAGAAAGGTGATTTTAGACATGAAACAGTGAATTGAAGTAGATATGAAGTATGGAAATGATGAAGACATGAAGAAATGAAGATTCTCTAGTGATGATTCAGAGATTAGACCTCAAAAGGTTAGCTAACTGCTCAGAAGAAAGTAGAATTTTAAAAGACAATTTTGACCATCAAGATGAACTCGAATTTGGATTTCGATCCCAAAAATGAATCCAAGACTTCAAAATTATTTAAGAGGTCAAAAATTTATATAATTTGATGATAAGATAGAAAAGAGATGAAGTGAAAGATTAAGAAGGTGAAAAGACATGAACAAGAAGAAAGTAAAGAAATATATGAAAGGAGTTAGCCGATATGTCTGTGAAGAGATGAAGAGAGAGCTCTCCCCATATGCAAGAATGCAAGACTAAGCTAGAAAATGAACCTAAAATGCAAGCTAATATAAAAAGTGGTTTACCAACAAGAAGTGCATAACATTTAGACTCTTAATTTCATCATTGAGCATTTATTAGGGACATCATGAGATCATACAACCATCACTAGTATAACTACGAGGATATGAATATGATCAATATCAGATAGGTATGTGGAAATCCAATCTAAGCATCAGAGACATGTAAGTCAAGATAACTACATGATTAGATTCCCTAAGTTTAATTTAACAAGATTAAACCTATATCAAGGCATAAGTGCCAGGATAAACCCCAAGTGCGGTCTTGCTAAATAGTCAAGGATGATACATTTGTAAGTCAAAATGTTGAATAGGTCAAGCATAAATTCTTACAACACTATAGACAAACAAAGTATACCCACAAGTAGAAATCAAGAAAACATGCCCCATGCCCCCAATCTTCTAGTCAATGACATCCTTGAAAGACTATTAGGGATGGAACATATAGTAAAGAAATCATCATAGATAGCACACAAAGTAGATAAAGATCAGCATAGCTCAATTATTTAAGTGTTAAAGTGCATGTGTGTAAGTCACTTGGCCATTTCTTCAAGACTTGATTCTGATAGTGAGAAATATCGCGACATCGGAGAACGTAGGTAAACTATCTAAAAAGTGTTAAAAAAACACTTGATGTCAAGGTGGGGGAAGTGTTGAGAAACACTATTTTGTGAGTTGTCAAAGAAACCCTAATGCACAATAATATCTCAATAGGCTAAGTAACTATGCCCCCGAGACAAGGACAAGAAACAATTCCAAGCCAGGAAATGTGTAGTGAACTAGGTGATTGAGATTGATAGACATAGGTGCAAGGGTTTCAAGTAGTGCCTATTTCTAGGTTTTCACCACTTGACAAAAACAAAATTAGGACTTTTTTCAATTTTTTTTGTATTTTTGTATTTTTGAATTTTTTTTGGTGATACATCAAAGCACCTATTGTTAGGTTTTCACTAAGATGATCATTTTTTCAGGACATTTTCTGATTTTTAGGTTTTTTTTCAGCATCATATATGATTTTTTGGATTTTTTAGAATCATTTAGAGATTTCTTTTTCTCAAGAAATATCACATCATTTTCTCCCAATGTCTAGCAAGGTATAGGACACGATGGAGAAACAAGCAGATGGATAAGAAAAGATGCATAAGAAAGGAATGTGAAGCAAGTGAAAGTGATCCTCAAGAACTGACTCCTCAAGAGTACCCAAGCTAGGGAAAGAGGTGAAATAGTCATATGAAGCATATTTTGGATAAGCAATGAAAGTAATGAGAAATATAGAATTTAGGATAAGTAGTAAAGCCAACAGGTGATATAGCATGAAGCATGTAGTCCAAAAGAGGAGCCATGTCAAGAGACCTATGAGAATCATGTTTCATTTATTGTGATCAAGACCAAGGGGTCAACTAGATAGGATAGGGATGGGATAGAGCAATGAGAATAAAGCTCAAGATGGAGGCTATGAATGAATAAGAAAGCACAAATAGAGAATCTCGTGGATAAGATAGCCAATATGCAAAGATAACTTAACATTGTGAAGATCAAAGAGAGAAGAGGGGATAGATGGATGATGGAAGAATTATGCATGATGCTTGTTTGCCAAGTTTTCATCAAGGTACTTATCCAAGGTGCCAAAAGAAGTAGTTTTCACCATAGGATAAATTTATTTCTCTTTACTTTTGCTGCCAAGGTGCCACAAGAAGTGGTTTTCACCAAGGCACATTTTCATTTTTATTTCTTTTTTCTTTTTCTTTTTTTGAATTTTTAGAAAGAGCTCAAGCTTTTTGAATGTAGATAGTTCTCCTATAGAAAAGATAAGTCATGATAAGCCAAGACCATAGAAAGGTATGCTAAAAGATGTTGATAGGGTGATGAAAGAGAAATGGTAGTAGGAAGGGTATATGGAGGATAATAGTTCATGTATAGAAAGTAAGTGTAAGCTTTAGAGGATTTCATAAGGGTAGTTGAAATATTGGACAAGATCAACATTGACACACACCTTGAAGGGTATTGTAATGATGGAGGAATCATGGATGAAGTAGCTTGAGGTTTAGATGTATGAGGTGGTAAAAGAGATTTGGAAAAAAGTGGAGTGGGAGGCTTTGGAATATTTTTAGAAAGATTTTTGGAAGAAGATGGAATGGAAGCCTTTGTAAGCTTGAATGTCAACTTTGAAGTATTTTCAATATTCAAGTCTTTTAAAAGAGACTTGGGAATCTATATAGCTTTAGATTTTCCTTTGGATACTTCAAAACACATTTCTTCGATAATGGATTTAGGAACCCATATTTTCTTTGATTTATCTTTTTTAATAGTGGACCTTTGCGGTCTCTTTTGTGCATTCTCCTTCTTAGCATTCACATGTTGATTAGATGGGACATAGTGATCTTTCTTTTTCAATGGATTCTGATGTTTATTCACTTCCAAAGGACTTGGGATTTGTGGATGAATAAGGCTGATATGACTGGTTTAGATGTATAGATGCGTGAAAAGTCATCAAGGATGAGTGTCTTTGTTGATCTTGAGGTATTATAGGAGAGCTAGGGAATGAGCTAGGAGTGGAAAGTGTAGGAGATGAAGGAGCATAAGGTCCCAATATAGATAGAAGGTTTAAAGGCTTTAGCTCTAATGGATGAGGACCAAGGATAGATTTAGAAGATGCCAAGGGATAGTGGGAAGGGATATCAACATCTTTAGAGTGAGCAAAATGGTCAAAGCCATCAATAGACTCATGAGTAACTTTGATAGGAACAACATTTTTAATAGAAGCACTTGAAGCTTGAGCACAATTTTGAAGTGGATGTAGAGAAGTAGAACATGAGGGGATGCTTTGATCTTGACAAGTAGCTTTGGATAGCATATGAAGAGAAATTTTCTCATAATTTTCAATAAGCTCAGGGGAGATAATGGAATTGGTATCTTCATCATACTTGGGGGATGGAAAAGACATAGGATATGAAGGGGTGAAATTTTGAAGATGAAAGGGTGCTTGATCTTGATCTTTCTTGACATATATAGCTTTTTCTTTTTGAGGGTCCTCTTGACATGGAGCTCCTTCTAAGGACAAGGGAGAATGATGAGTAAATGAAGTAGTGCATGGATTAGGCATAGTAGTGCATGAAGGTTGAGGATATTTAGGATTAGTAGCATGGAAAAGGTTTGGAGCCAAGTGAAGGTTAGCTTGAGTTTCTTTTAGAGGTAGCCCTTGAGGATACATGTAGTCAATGTGGAAAGCATTAGGTTCTTTATTTGATGGATGCATGTTGGAAAGCTTTGAAGTGTTCGGAGATGCATGAGTGTTGGAAGAAGTGGAGGTATCAAGGAAACCATCACTAGACATAGGTTCATTAATATGATCTTTCTCAAGAAAAGTATCCTCATCACATGAGTCATTAGAGGTATCAATAATTCCATTATCAATAAGATCTTGAATTTTATGTTTTAGCTCAATGCAATCTGAAGTACCATGCTCATTATGTTGATTATAATCACAATAGATATCCAAGAATGGTTTTCCATATTAGCTAGACTTAGGTAACCTGATGAGCTTGGTGCTAAGAAGTGTTTGCAAAGTGTCATCATAAGAATCTTCCAAGGGAGAAAGAGTTCTATCAAAATTATGTCTAGATTTATTTTTTTGTTTCTCAAGTGAATGGTATGCATCCATGTCTTCATCATTCTCTTGGTCAAAGATAGGTCCATCATGAAATTTTGTCATAGGCTTAAAGGAGGTATCACTTGCTTGTTCTCTAAAGTGGTCTTTAGATATAGAAGATGAGGACATTTGATGTCTTGAAGTAGAGCGTGTAGACCTAGAAGAAGAGGATGACCTCAAAGAAGGTGACTGACATGCATGTAAAGACCTTAAGGAAGATTCATGTAATGATGCAATCTTCTCCTCTAACCTTTTCTCAAGTTTAGAATTCATTTTTGTCATGCACTTAGAGAGATGAAGGTAAGAAAGATCATTTGTCTCTTCTAGTTCTTTGTATTGCACATATAGATCTTGAAACTCTTTAGTGACATGGAGGATATCATGATCATCTAGATTTGGTTGAGGTTTGGTAGCACAATCTTTGAATTCCATAGTGGTAAATAGTCAAGCATGAAGGAGACTAGAGGAAGCTAATAAGGTGACACAAGATAACTTGATGTCCAAACTAGAGAGGTAGATTATTCACTTGCCAATATAGTAATGATAGAGTAAAGTGGCTTTTCAAGAAAGTGTCCAAGTTACTTATGACACTAGTGACTCAAGTCAAGAGCTAGGCAAGAAGCCAATAGCCAAGTAGATAGAGCAAGTGGGGTGACAAGTGAATAAATTTCCCAACCCAAGAGTGTTGTCAAGAAATCAAGGTAACCATTTCAGCAAAATGATAACTAGCAAGAAAACATAGACCATGAAGATAGGAATACCATGAGCATTAAGACCAAAGAGTCACTTTAAGCATGTTCAAGCACTAGAGACATATAAAAGAAAAGTCATATGATGAGACTCCTCTTAGCAAGAAACACAAGAAAATGTTTGCACTTGATGTTTTGACTTGGTTGACAAAGTTTGACAATAGTTTTTGATTAGGAAAATAGGTTTTACAGGGATCTTGAAACCCAAAGTTTTACAATAGTTGATAGCATAGCAAGTTTGATGTTCAAAAGCAATTTCTTTCCAAGCAAGATAGTGACACATGAATTATTCTTCAAACAATCAAGCAAGGGACAAAGCAACCTTGCATGATATAAGCATATGTGAGGTCTCAAAAGAAATCCCTAGAATTATCATCATGTATATGTTCAAAAGATTTCCACAGGTCTAGCACATTCGAGAACACATCAAGCAATATCTACCTAAATGTCATGGTTCATTACTCAACAACTTGGCTCGTGCTTGATGCTCCTTCACCTCACACCAAGTGGTTACCCACAAGAGATATTGGCTTTGTCATGGAAGTACCATAAGCACAACCAAGGAAACACATATGGTGAGTGTAAAATCTTGGGCTGATCTGAGTAGTCCACTAGGATTGATCCTTGTACCAAGAAGTTGAGCAGCTAAAAAGGGTAGTTACTAACTTAGGGTGTTTAGATAGGGCTTCTGTTCATAGTGTTCCTCTTGCTCCTAATTATGAGACACCTCACCTAGTGATGAGCAACCAATCTCATGACCACAAGAGTACCTTAAGCATTCTTGTCTAGTGATCTTCCGATGGTTGAAATCCCATAAGAAATCACACTAGGTGAAGACAAACACTACATCTACCAAAGTTTTGTGTCCTTGATAGCCTTGAGTTTATAGTGGGTTGGAAGAGCCAAGTAATCTGCTTGTCCCCACTTGGGTCGTTCCTCTAAGATATTTCAAGAGTAGGCCCTCTAAAGGATCCTAACTACCACAAAATGGATCCACTCTCAAGGTTCAAGTTTTATGATTCACCTCAAGGGTGAAGAGCATACTCTTCTACCTTGATTGCTTCCCCCAAACACACCAAGAAGATTCAGTTGTCTCTTACTCTTGAAACCAAATGGTAAGTCAAGATTTCTAATTCACCACAAGGGTGAAGAGCATACTCTCCTATTACCAAAAGACTCCAATACCAAGTTTTATGTGCCTATGAAAATGAACAATTAGTCAATGTCACACATGAAAACAAAAAATCAAGCAAGTTTGGGTTTTTATGCTTTGGTCAGACCTACAAACAATGTTAGTAGCCATTGTGCATTTGAAGCTTTGACATGAATTCTTTTGTATGCAAGGTTTCAATTTTTCTTCACAAAGAGGGCAACCTGCAATCATAACTTGTTAGCCCACAAGTTAGCAAGAAATAATCACAAAAACTGCAAACTAGACCTCTATAAAACAGCCTAGAAATTTGCTAAAAAATAACAATCAGCTAGCTAAGAAGAAATTTGATCAAATCCCTCAAGAAATGAGAAAAACTTGTCAGGCGATACTTGTCACTAAAAAAATGTCATGTGATACTTTATGGTAAAGAAAGGCGACAGTTTCTATGCAGATGATACTTTTTCTTCAACCCTACAATAGAGTTTTCCACAGAGGGTGATAGAATGCAAGCTTCAAGTGCAACACTATTTCCAAAAAGTGTTGCACGAAAGTACTGTGAACTCTCATGCAAAACTGAAAGAATGTCGCCCAACACCATGACTATAAAAAAGAAGAAGAATGCATAACAGTAAAGGAAATGCAAGCAAAAATAGGGAAATGTAGGGCAAAACATACAGTCCTACCCCACAGTGGGCACCAAAAATGTACACTCAAAAGTGTCCCACTCTAAACCCTTCTATCCAAATGATTCCATGAGTTTGGAATGCTTGGATGTCAGCTTAGAGCTCCCTATCCACAGAGTGCAAGAGAGTGTATTTCAAGTTCAAGGGCTCTTAGTTGAGCCTTAGGAATACTTTTCTTGCTAGTAAACCATGCAATGGGAGGTTCCAAAGACAAGATGCAAGAATGCAAATGTCCCAAAGAGTTCCTCAAGGATGCAATGCAAATAAAGATTAAACTAGAATGAATATGAAAAGTGTAGCTATCCTAAGCATGGATGAGAGTGTTACAATCCAAATATTAAGCTATGTGAAATAGATTATTGTAAAATAGAAGCTACAACTAACATGCAACATGAATCTAAGCTAAAATACTATGGTATGAGAGAATGTAGACAAGAAATAGAAGTTCTCCACAAAGCTCCAAAGAAACCTATTAGAAAACTTGCAACATAAAAATACCCAAAAGATGGATGGATGATCAATGGTCAAATTTGAAAAGCAGAGTGATCCATATGCACACACCAGTCAACCAATAGAATATAAGTTGACTTGTCATATAAGACAAAAGTCACAAAGCCTTTTCTTTTAATTGCAAAATAGAAAAAGGACTTTATGTGTTCACTTTAAGTGGGTTAGAAGAATGGGGTCTTTTATTTAATTAAAAGGGGACATGTTCTTTTAATCAAATAATGAACTTAGGATAGCATAGTCAAACTATAGGTTATAATCAAATAAATTGATTATTAGCAATTTGGTCTAGGTAAATGATTAAATTAATTTAGCCAAAATGTTGAAAAGGGGGCTAATAGTCTAGATGACCATTTTTAGGCAATTAAAACAACATCTAGGGGTGACTCCTCTTTGTCTCATTTGAAGTTAGTCACATCAAAGTCAAATGGAAATTTTGCACCTTGTTGCACTAACACTAGTATATAATGTTCCTTATGTTTCTTAAGTATCTTGTCCATGATGTCGACAAGCTCAAGATTTTGTTAGAAATATTCAATCTTAGTTTCAATACTTCTATCATCCCATATGTTAGATGAACCCATTGTGGACATGGATTTTGAGTTTTGATTGAACAAGGGTGACTTGTGAATAGTTTTTTTTTGTGGGCTATCTATTTTTGTAGTAGGCTCGAGGAGATTTATAGGTTTTGTGTGCTTAATGGTTCTATTGGCTATTCTAGCACTCACTCATATAGGAAATCACTTCAATTTTGTAGCTGTACCAATTTTATGTGGTGGCATGAAATGTGAGTTGGATTCATTTAGTTCTTAGGAATTTTTGGAATGTGAGAGGTTCTATTGACCATGATTTGTTTTTAGTAACAAACTATATAGAACAAGGCATTTGACAATGTTGATAAGATTAGTTTCACTTTTGCAAAGTCAAGTAAGTGATAGATGTGTGTCTTTGAACATTTTTGGATTGATGTGTGAGAGGAAGTGATGATAACTATTGGGTTGATAATGGTTTTTATAGCTTTTCTTATTTCAAAAAGATATTTTTGGTCGGATATGGAATTTCTTAGACTTTGTAAAATACTAGTAAAGAAAAGGGTATCCAAATTGGTTATTTGTTCACAATTATTATGCACACAAATGGCCTCTATTTTATTTTTTTTCTCAAATGCATCATAGGAATGGTCAAATGTGTTATTTAATTGATCATATGCACTATTTAAATGCTCAGATGTGCTATTTGAATTGTCATATGGTTTGTTTCATGGTTCAAATGCATTGTTCGACTGGGAAAATGTGTTGTTTAAAGGCTCAAATGCATTGTTTGATAGGAATATGTGTTATGATAGAGATCATAAGCATTATAGGATTGTTCAAAAGTAGTGTTTTATGTAGTATATGCACTACATTTATAATTATTCAACAATGTTCTCATTTTGGACTCGGTTTCTCGATACCAATTTGAAGTTTGTCTTTTTGGAAGGTTTGTGATCTGTACTAGTGTTCATTATTAAGTTTAAAGCACTTCCAAGCATAGCAGTAGTAAGATCAAAATAAAATGTAAAACCACATGCACCTAGTAAATGGAAGAAAATGGCATTCTAACAAGGTTATCTAAAGCTAGTGACTAGTGGATCTTAGTGTTTAACAAACTATGTTTGGATTTACCTCTCCTGTGATAGAGAGCTTCCCACCAATGCTAAGGAGGTTTAGTGTAATCCATTATAGGAATACTTGAGGAAGGCTATATTCTAAAAATGGGTGGCTTGCATTGGATTAGGAATACAAGATTGGAAGGAAATCCCTCTCATCAGCCTTGCTAAGGAAACTCAAGAGGTAGCCTTTCTATGGCTAGATAATCGTACCTAGTGAAAAGCAAGAAATGGAAGTCACAAAAAGGTTTGGGAATTTGATCACTCGATAAGAGAGAGAATATCCCTACTATTTTGGCTCCCCAAACACAACACACACAAAGGTTTATTCACCATCCCTTATACTACTAAAAAGAGAGGGACTCCTAGTTATGCTATGTGTGGGTTCTTTCCTTGTTCAATTGTAATTGATCTCTATAGAAGGTCAGGCATTCTAATCAACTCAAAGGAGTTGAGAGCATAGGCCTACTTCTATTTTGGTTTAATGAGGTTGAACACTTCAATTAAGCTATTTTTGGAACCTTGAAATGCTACACTTTATATTGACAAGAGTAGAGGTCTACTTACCCGATTTGAAGATAGGAAAGGCTAGGCATTTTTAGGAGGGTCTTCATTCCTATTGCACATTTTCTGCAATCTAGAAGATTTTCATTAATTTAGAAGGGAAAAAATTTGGAGCAAGCAAAGGTTAGGTGGTTTTAGGAGGGTCTTCATTCCTATCACACACTATCTACAATCTAGAAGCTTTTTGTTAACTCAGAAGGGACATATAAGCAAATGAAATTTGGATCTGGAAGTTAGATTTAGGAAACTATGAATTTTACTAGATGTGAAATATAAATACTCATATGCATTATAGAAAGCCTTATATGCACTATTTAATTTGGCAAATATGCTACAATAAAATTAGATGTGTTGTAAGAAACTTTGTATGCACTTTAGAAATGATCAGATGCATTACAGAAAAATGTAAATGCATCATAGAAAACTTCAAAAGTGTTGTAGAAAGATGTAAATGCATTAAAAAAAATTTAAATGTGCTTTAGAAAGTTTAAATGCATTAAAATATAGTTCAAAAGTATTAGAATATCTCTTAGAAACATCATAATAGAGCTCTGAAGCATCAGAAAATTTAGATCTAGCCCTTGAGTGTTTGGGGAAGACTTTGAGACATTGTTCTCATTAATATGAGGCCTCCCAAATGTTGCAAAACTTGTATTTGATCAGATCTATACAATAGAATAGAAAGAAACATAGATCTATACTAGAAATGCAAGATTAGACTGAAAATTTTGATAAAAGAGGGGCTTTTGGTTCAAGCCCCATGGTGGGTGCCAATTTGTACATGGTGTGAACTTGTATTCATGAAACTTTAGTGTAGAATGCAAATAGACTAACAACAAACTAAACTAAACTCAAGATATCATCATCAGAATGTAATCTTTACATGTGTCAGGTTTCCCTAACTACAACTACTAAAATAGCTCTCAAACCAACATCTTAGTGACAATTCTAGAATGGAAGTATGCTAAAATGCAAATCTACAAGAATGCATGCAACATCTATGACTGTAATGTAGATTGTATGCTATCAAAATGGATATGATACAAGCTAAGCTTGCAATAAATGATGCTAAATAACATAAAATAAATACTAAAATGCTATAAAATTTCTAAAATGATGAATCAAAATGTGCCTATAGTGCAGATGCCTAAAACTTGGGTCCCTTGGCTCTTGGATTTCCCTCTATTTGTAGAATTTTAGAAGGGGTTGGGTTAAGAATCAAGATTTTCACCTTAGCTAATGGGTGAAAGTGAAACTAAAAATATCTCATAAGAGGACAAGAGGAATAGTCCAATAGACTTAGTTTTAAGGATAATTGAGGATGTTTCTAATTCTTTTAAAATGAAAAAGGGAGATTTTCAATTTTGCGAGGATAAATGATTTCTTTAATTTAATAAATGTCTTTTTTATTCTCAACACTTTGTCTTTTTCTTCCTTCTCTTTTGAATTTCATTTTATGAATTTGAATTATTTTTCTCCTCTTTTAGAATTGGTTTAGGTCTTGTTGATTTGATAGGTGATTAATGACCTGATGTGATTTTTGATTTGAAATTTTTTTGTGTTACTTCTAATTTTATCTTTAATTCATACTAATTGATTAGAATTGTGTGGTTTTTGTCTTTGCCAATTTTTGGATGTCTAAAATCATAAAATGTTCTAAAATAACTATAAAAATTATATAAAAAATTCCTAAGGAAATGAGCAACACAAAAACATCAATATCCTTAAAAACCCTAAAAAAACATAACACCCACCAAAAATTTGCAATAAACCTTGTAAATAATCACTTTAGATAATTACCCTTTTTCATAAACACTTGCACTTTTGTAGACTAAAACTCAAAGCATGATACTTCAATGAAAATCATACCTTAACCTACTATTTGAGCAACTTGAATCAACAATCAATCTAAATTTTCACTATGATCCTATCAACCAAACCAACAAATAAACCTAGCACATGATCAATCTAACACTCTCTAAAGACCTAAAACACTAAAAAACAAGTAAAAATGGACAAGAATAGTATTTACCTCATGCTATTTATAGATGATTTATTTTTGCTATTTTTTTCTTTGATCATGGTCTTATGCCACTTGCTGATATAAACTAATCTATGAGAGTGGTCGAGATGGTTCATGTTTTTCTTTTGTTTTTTGTCTATTGAATGTCCCTTTGATTGTTTGGGGCATGTATATATGCCTCAAGAGGGATCAGGTCATTCTTTTTCTGCATCGTGCTTGTTTATGCAAAAGCCTTGCATTTGCACTTTTTCCCTCTATGGCCATGATGTGTCACATTCCATTTGCCATATCAAAATAAAGCTCCTTTGACATGTAGTGCACTTTATGAAAGCAAAAAGTCCTCACCTCCTATTAACTAGTCCTCATCATCTCATCTCCTCGATCTTCTTGTGTACATCTCTTTCATGACCACCATGGTTATGTACTCTAACACACTAAAAGCATCATCATCCTGCATTCATGTATATGCCAAAAGTCAAAAAAAGCCAAAGAAAGCCATATCTAAACATGTCATTCATCTTACATTTTATTTGCATTCATTTCATATCATTTTACATTTTGTTTGCATTCATTTCATGAGAAAAACATGTTACAAAAATATAGATAATATTTCCAAAGCATAATATGTAATAAACCAATGCATGATGTCATCATATAAAGACCACATAGAAAATCATAAGTGCATCCATATATGAAGTATAAAAATGTGTGCATAGTTTGTCTCATAGAGTCATCATAACATAGCTACATCTCATAAATGTCTCAAAAAGTATCAGAGTACGTGATCATAGTTTACAAAAATACTAATTTCCTATAGGCGTGAACCATGAAAGAGTATAAAAATAATAAGGAAACCCCTTTACACATGAGCATGTCTAAGTCAACCTGTATTATCCCTAAACTCACAGCCCTTGTCCAACCTCAATGATGACCCCTCACCTATCTCTAGTGGCCTCAATAGGCCCATCACACCTCCACTACTTTGTGTCCTTTGTGTCCACCCAAAATGAGACCTTGTTGTATGGTAGCTCTCTACTCTCTACTCTAGTGGCACTATCATCTCTTAGTGTCCCCTCCAATACGTTGTCTCTACATGTGCCACAACCATCATCCAAGCCAACTCTAAAAAAAATGCATCCTTAATGTTAATAATGAAGTCTCAAAACTCCTAGGCTTCTCTTTACCCTCTATATTTGTACTTCTCGAGCAGCTATCATAGTGTCCCTCTTGGTTGTAACTCAAACCTATGTAGCTATCATAGTGTCCCCCTCTATCATAAACCAACCATCCCTTTCTATCACTCCTCTAACTAACTCTAGAGCCCTCTAATTACCTCCATCATCTACAACTCTAATTTCCTAGGCCTTGTCCATATTGGTGCCAACATACCCTCTTTTCCATTCACTGGATCCTCCTTTATATCCATCACTATAGCATCCACACTTATTTCCTCCCCTCCACCTAACACCTCTCTATCATCCTCCTCATCCTCTCCTCTAGCACCATCACTACCCCCACTATCTCCACCCTCCTCCTCATCATCATAAGAACACTCCTCATCATCCTCCCCATCCTACTCCTCATCCTCCCCATCCTAATCACCTCCCTCTCCTCATCATCATCCTCCTCATCCTTTTCAGCCCCTACCTCCTCATCTATCTCCTCCTCACCATCCTCCTCATCCTTTTCAACCCCTACCGCCTCCTCTATCTCCTCCTCACCATCACCCTCCTCATCCTCTTCATCCTCCTCCTCTCCACCCTACTCTACCTATGGTCTCACATGTACTACTAGAAATGTTGAATCTCTCAATAGCCTTGGTTGATACTAAGAAAACCATCTATCATATGCTACTATCATGACCACATTTATCACATCCATTTTTACTCCCCACAACCTATGATATATCTCCTATAACTATGTAGAGGCCACCTATGTCCTAATAGACACCCCTCACTCTTTGACCTCTTCTCTAGATTGAACAAATAGAGCAAGCCCTATAGGAACATCCTAAATCTCACCAAACTACCGACATACCCATTTTGGCAAGTACATATGTATCACTAGGTGTCCAATCACAATATGACCAATCAAATAAAGTTCCTATATGTATTAAAAAAGGTGGATTGCATCATGATCCCACCATGGGAAATCTTTGTATGGTCTCCAAGAAAACTATGCCATCGTGTCCAATTGGTGCCTGATGAGTTTGGTGTATCCTAGTGGTCTTCATGCTAGTACCCATCTATAGTTGTATGTGCAGGGCATGTCCTCAACTAACTCCCTCTCCATAAGTGGATTGAATATGGAAGTATGATCATAAGCCCAAATCTATAGCAATGTACCTCCAATGCTCAAAGATAGAGAGTTAGGTCAAATCAAGTAGAAAGATGAAATGAGGTAAATTAGAGTGAATTGAAGTAGGTACAAAGTAGAGAAGTGATGAAGACATGAAGAAATGGAGATACCCCAGTGATGATTCAAAGATCAGACCTTAAAGGGTTAACTAATTGCATACAAGAAGACATTATTTTAAAATACAATTTTGACTAGCTAGATGAACTCAAATTTCAATTTTGATTTGAAAATGGATCCAAGACATCAAAATTAGCTAGGGCCATAATTTTTATAGAATTATAAGGAAATTGGAAAATGGGTCAAAATTGATTCAAAGGCCTATATAAGGGGTCCAAGAGTCATTTTCAACTTCATTTTGTCTTTTGTGAATTTGAGATATTTTTGAGTGGTTTGAAAGAGAATGATGGCTTTAGCAGGGATTCTAAGCCACTAACACCATTTTGAGCATAATCGGTTGCACAACTAGCCACCCAATTATGAGGCTCAATAAGTTTTCAAAAATTTCATGCTTTTATGTCATTTAATATCTTTTTTAGCATATTTTATGATTTTTAATGTCTTTTTGTACAAAATATTGTGTGATACTTTAAAAGTATTGCACACCTACTTTGAGAAGTGTTGCATGACTATTGTGAGAAGTATCATATGGGAGGCACCCAATAGTCACACGATATCAAGTTAAGTATCACATGATACAAAAGTGTCTTGTGACTACTATAAGAAGCATCACATAATACTATATCAACAAAAAGTATCACACAACTATTAAAAGAAGTATCACACAAATATTTCTTAAGCATTTTTTTCATGTTTAAAGTAATTTAAGCATGTGGTTTTTATTTTTCATGATCTATTATGGTTAATATTGACACTTTGTTGTTGCTTTACTTGATTATGTGGATAGTTTTTCTAGTGATACTGATCAAAACCCCCAAAGTCATGGGGTTATGTGTCATTTTTTATCTAGATTATGATGAGAGGGTAGCATTAGAGAGCATGGGATTTAGATGGTTGTTGCACATGCTCCATATCTAGGAAAACCATGGGTTATTGACAATAGTGGTTGAGTAGTGGAATAGTGAGCATAACACCTTTTATTTTACCACTAGTGAGACCATGAACACCCTTGAGGATGTATATTGCATCCTATGCATACCATGTCATGGTGATCTGGTGAGTAGTGTGGGTATGTCTTGTGATTTGTTTGTTTAGGTTCTTTATCTTTATATGAGGCATATTGATATGATATTTTACATGTCATAGGTTTACTATGATTAGATGTTGATAGAGGGGCAGTTAGTGATACAATAGTTATTTGAGGATGCAACCATCCAAGACTGCCACCTTAGTTGGGACAAGTTGATAGATGAGTATGGAGATCAGTATCCCTTACCTTTCCTCATCTGTTTACTAGTTACCTAGGCCCTTGTCATGGATAGGAGCCAGAAGGGCTTCCCTTTAGGATGGGGGTGATTAGTTGCAAATATAGTGGGTCAATTGAGATAGATGGAGTGGGGACTAGCTATCCTTGTAGAAATGTACCATGAGTTACATGAGATAGCATATCGGGAGGGCAAGACCTGGGTGTATGATGTAGTTTTACCTTAGATTCTAGTCTGGGAGCACATAGCAGTGATATAGCCTTAGGTGCAGTGACAAGAGAAGAGTCATCCATTCATATACAGATACATAGTTTTCATCCTCTAGACACACACCAATGATATCACATACTATATGAGTCTTTTAATGAGTTGACATCATTTTTTTGGAGACCATATAGTTAGAGTGTGTGAGATGGGAAAAGACCTAGGAGTTAGAGTACATACACTACAACTAACCACTCGTTAGGAGGTATTCTAATATAGTAAATTTCTTTGTGATAATATGGAGGCAATTTGAGTAGAGATAAGTGATATCTACTGATGGCACCACATATGCCTGCTTCCAAGGAGAGGAGGATCAAGGCTGACTACCTATGCTAGATTATTAGATAGTACTACGAGATACAAATTTGATGTGATATGCTTGGGATTATTGTCTAGATGTGGAAAATGTGGGGGTAGACCCAACTTACCTTTATGATATCTAGAGGCATCAATTTCCATGTTTTATAGAACTAGATGCATTGCCAGAGGTAAAGGGATGGGAAGGAGATGGAGGAGATTGTGGAGGGGGTGAAGGAAAAGGGGTGAGATAGATGGAGGTAGGGAGAAGTTTCTAAGGGCCTATATGGAGACAAAGATGGTCCACATCCATGAGGGAGGAGGAGGAGGAGGAGAATCTTGAGGAGGCAGGGAAACCACTAAGGTAGAGGATGGTGGAGAAGGAAGAGTTATGAGATGAGTAGTTGGTGGGAGGAGATGGGGAGGATCCCATAGATTCTTAGATTCAAGCACTAGAGGTGGATTATAAGGGCTAAGGATGACCATTTCTATTAGAGACCAATAGCTAGTGGATGCACAGTCAGACCTTGAGAGATGAAAGTGGATGCTGATAGATGATCTAGAGGAGTTCTAATTAGAGGTAGAGTAACAAGGAGCTAGGGAAAAATAATACCATGGTTTTGCATTGTTGTAGTTCTTGTGGATCAGTAAGTACCTATGTACTTAAAGAGAGAGTGGGTAAATTAGATAGCCACTAGTGAGAGCACTAATGATTCCTCCTTAGACACAACCTACTCATGAAGGAGGGAGCCTATCTTAGGTCTAGGTTGATGTCCTCAAGACACATTTTTTATGTATAATTCTATTTTGAGATAGTTATCAAGATTTTGGATCTATTTATGAGATACTGGATTCGATCAATCTTGATTATGTACTTGTCTTAGTTTATGCTCATGTGATGGATGTTTCAACACTTGTGTTTATGTTTCCATGTGGTTGTTTTCTTGTGTATGTTCATCCTCATGTTTATGTATGCTCAATTTTCATGTTTATGTTTATGTACTCATGGATCTCTCATAGGTTTTTTAGTTCTTGTGTTTGTGATGTGGACTCATGTTCTGAAAATGTGATTGTTGGATAGATTAGTTGTGATGATCAGATTAAACCCTTGTGATGAAAGGTATAGAAGAAGAAATAAAGTGGATGTGGTAGACCAAAAAAGTATGATCCAAATAATAATATGATATTCAATTGATTGTAATTGATATGATATGTACACTAGAGGTGCTTATATATAAAGGCCTCTATGATGCATCTAGAATGTCTAGGAGTTAGCAATATGATAAGCCTCACAACTAAGCACATGTCCACTAGGAATGGATTATCCTCCATTAAGCATAAGAGTTAGTGTGATGATGAGTGGATAAGTCTACAAAGGTGTGTAATGTAAAATTATGGTGTAGATGTAGTCTACATGACAACTCAATTGATTATGCATACTCTAGTGTTGTAGACACCATGTGCTAAATTGGAGTTGCTTACTCCTATGTTGTCAACAAGACAACTCATGAGTATGTAAACTCCTAGATGTTTAAACTAATAAATAATAAAATAATGCATTTATCCTAAGTAAACTTAAGTAAAGTGTAAATAATTATTTTTTACACTAACACCTCTCCCTAAGTTCAAATTAGGGGAATACACTTAAGCTCACAAAAGTTATCATGAAATGCATAATGGGTCCTAGCTACGAGGCCATGTTAGGTACCCAAGTATAATGCAATGCTAAAATGCAATAAAATATCTCTACAAATGGAGAAAGAGGGAAAACCTCATGGGAAAAGCCCTCCCCAAAAAAGAGAGATATGTATAATATAGAAGAGAAGGATCTTGTGACCCCCTGGTGAAAAATCCATTACCTTCAAGAGATCTTGCAAATGAAGATACTTGACCTCCGTGAAGGGCTTGGTGAAGATGTCAGCTACCTACTACTCAGTAGGAAAATACTACAATGCAATGACCTACTCATGGATCAGCTCTCTGATGTATTACATATGAACCTCAATATGCTTTGTCCACTTTGGCTCTAGACACTCCCAATATCTATGGATTCTTCAGATTTGAGTCAAGGTGTCCTCGGAGAGGTGAAGCAAGATTAGTCTCCAATGGCTATGAAATAATGCATCTATGGCTTTGATACCATGTATGAATTTTCCTTAGTGAAAATTTCACCCAAGACCAAGAAGCACAATAATTGGCACAAATAGACCAATAGAGTATGATCAAAATAACAATATGATATTCAATTGATTGTAATTGATATGATATGTACACTAGAGGTTCCTATATATAAAGGCCTCTATGATGCATCTAGAATGTCTAGGAATTAGCAATATGATAAGTTTCACAACTAAGCACATGTCCACCAGGAATGGATTATCCTCCATTAAGCATAGGAGTTAGTGTGATGATGAGAGGATAAGCCTACAAAGGTGTGTCATGTAAAAATATGTTATAGACATCATGTGCTAAATTGAGAGTGTGAACAACTATGTTGTCTACATGACAACTTAGTTGATTATGCATACTCTAGTGTTGTAGACACCATGTGCTAAATTAGAGTTTCTTACTCCTATGTTGTTAACAAGACAGCTCATATGAGTATGAAAACTCCTAGGTCTCTAACCTAATAAATAATAAAATAATTCATTTATCCTAAGTAAACTTAAGTAAAGTGTAAATAATAATAATTTACACTAAGAAGACTGAGAAGATATGAATGCAATTAGTTGAAGATATGAAAGGGTGAGAAGATATGAAGAGAGAGTTATCTCCATATACAAAATACAAGACTAAGCTAGAATGAGTCTATAATGCAAAATTGTGTGAAAAATGGTTTACTTGCAAGGGATGCAAAACATTTAGACTCTTAATTTCATCATTGAACATTATTAGGTATATCGAAAGATCATTCAATTATCACTAGTATAACTATGAGGATATGAATATTATCTATATTGGATAGATATGTGGGGATCCAACCTAAGAATTAAAGACATGTAAGTCAAGGTGATTAATGCAATTCGATCCCCTAAGTATAGTATAGCAAGATTATACTGATATCAAGGCATAAGTGTTGGGATAAACATGCCCCATTCCCCTAGTTTTCTAGTCCATGACATCCTCAAAAGACTATTAGGGAGGGAACACAGCAAAGAAATTGTCAAAAAGGCATAGAAATAAAATAAAGTTCAACATGTCTCAACAAGTTTAATCGCTAAGTGTGTGTATATTACATGTTGATTTCTTCAAGACTCACATCTGATGGTGAGAAATAGTGTATCATACTAGATTGTAGGTAAGATATCTAAGAAGTGTTGAGAAACACTCAATTTCAAGGGGGAATTATTGAGAAACATTATTTTAGATCCTAACACACAAGAAGACCCTAATAAGCTAAGGAGCCATGCCCCTAAGACAATGACAAGAGTAGCACTAGTAAAATTTTGGCAAATAAATGGCTACATGACTAAAACTTTTAGTAACAAGACTAAAAATTTTAGTCTCGTGACTAAAAGAGATCAAATTCTAGTAATGTATTGCAATTTATAAGTGGCTAAATAAATGAATAATTTGGTCATTAGATAAAGTCAAAAGGTTTCACAAAGATAAGTGACTAAATGAATGATCAAATAAATGACTAGAAAATTGGTCACTAATAATTAGTCACCCAAAATGATTTATAATTTTTTTTTTATCTTATTAATGCAATCTCTTAACTTTTTTTAAAATTTAATTAGTCACTAATGGAGTTTTTATCTTATAGATAATTTGTCATTAGTTATCTTCCTTGAACATCCATGCAACTAATATTGAATGAGAAATGAACTCAAAATCACCCCAATTTGCACTCAAATTCTTCAAAATCTATCTATGAATTATTGAAGAAAACCAAAACCCTCCATGCACTCAAATGAAAATTCCAAATCTATCTCTACATATCAAAAAATTCATTTATCAATTTAGTATTTAATTATCTCAATATATAGTTTCTATTAGTCACATTAATGTCATATAATAACCATCTTAAAATTTAATTATTTTTTTATCATTATATTTAATATATTTATTATTTTATAAATAGTAAGAGCCATTATTCAATAAATGTTAAACCTTTAACTTAAATAATCTATTAATAAAATAATAAATTTGAGTAGTCAAATTTGATAAAACATTTCTTTAATAATTGAATAGTTATCTAGAATATATTATTGGATTCACCTTTCACGCTCATCCATTTTGACCCTTGGTAGTGCTTACCCATGAATACAATAGAAATAGAGGAATAATGAATTGAAGTTTTCAATGATTGATAGCCACCTGAACATGACTAGAAATTGTGCTATAAGTGTAATGCCCCACCAAGGGATCCAAAGAGTTTAACTAAGTTTTCCAAACAATTTTTTTTTTATACATGAAAGATAAAACCAATCATAACATTTGCGGAAGCAATAGCAACAATTCAAATGAAAATAAACATAACATATATACATAACAGGCTTCATTCTTTAAAGATCCCTTAACGTTGTATCACATCTAAATTAACTATTCATCTACCATTCCATCCTTATGATATAACAATGATACATCCAATGTACTTAAACAATATACAAGTGTCCTTTTGTAATTATATTTTAGTTTAACTCAATCATCTACTGTACATATCACGGGGTATGAAAAGCTTAAAAGAATAAACATCCAAGTAAATAAAGTACATCATCATTATCTAATATTAATTCATGATGCAATAACATAAATGAAACCACATATCATACATGATACATCATCACAAAAGATAACCATATATCACAAACATAAATAACTAAGTGCACGGTTCCTCCCAATCGTAAATAGCATCATTAAACCATCGTGAATCCTAGCCATCCCTCTGTGCGTAACATTCCAAAGCACCGAAGAGATCATCAGTATTAACATAGTAGGAATGTCACTCCTAAAACATCCTACTAACATGCAAAGTAAAGCGTAATAAATTATCAACTAACATATGCAAAGTAAAGCAAATCATCAATATAAGAAACATACCAGTAAATACATCCATCATAAGGTATATTATCTATCATAATGCTCCAAGAACATAATGAAGAATAATTACCAACCAAGGATACTCCAGCCATGGTGTCTCGGATGGATCTCAAATGATAAGAGTGAAAATACACTACCACCCGATCGCGTGGAACCTAAGTGGTCCACTCCCACCGTGCTCAGGAGATAATCTCAAGTCCCAAATAGGATATCAATACACATAGCATAAAAAGTTCAGAAATCCTAAAAGTATACTAACTCAAAGGTTCCATCACACAAAAATGACATCTAATTCCCAGAGGCACAACAATGACATGTAGAAAACCTACTCTGCAAGTGAGAAAGTGTCATTGCAATCATCACGTACAAGTTACCCTGGCAGTTAGCTAAACTCCATGGGCATATACTGATCTCATGTGGCCACTAGTATCCTCTCATACTGATGAGATATACTACTGAATGCACAGTCGCAACCATGCATTCTCACTACTCCCATCCTAGCCTGTACAAGTGCTCAAGGCATGGGTGAGAACATCAAAACAATTATATTTTTAGGTACATTTAATCCCGATTTAGTGTGTAAATGTTATCACTTATTAACCAAACTTACAAAGAGTTACCCTGGCAGCCACTTAGGGCCCCGACCCCCATTGCAAGCCACTTCCCAACACTACAAGTAGATTACCTACCCTAAGCTCATGGAATCAGAAATCTCAAAATCATAAAATATAATCCATAATAAAATCATCAAATATTCATGATAAAAGCATCAAATATCAACAATAAGAATTATCAAATCTCCAAGATAAGAATCATCAAATCTCCATGAGCATCCAAAAAGAATCCATAGAAAATCATGACCACAACAGTTCTCTATTGGCAACTAAAGGCATCACTGATAATCATAAGTATCAATTGGTTCTCAATAACCAAAATATATCTCAAGATAAATGGTTCTCAACAAGTAACCAAGAATATTTCAAAATCATACTGATCAAAGACTCCAAAATTATTAAGTTAAACATGTCACAACATGACATCATCAAGAAATAAATCCACATTTCAGTCCCATCATGGCGACTAGAAAGTAATCCAAGGATAACTGATCAATGACTCAAAAATGGTTAGCTGAAGTGTCTCATTCACATACATCTCAGCTTCACACATGAAGACTAATGAACAATAATAATCAGTAAATACAAACATTTCATAGAGCATACGATCACATTACCATGGTTGGGCTTATAAAGATCGAGACCAATTAAGATCAACATGCCATCACATTCATAACCCCCGAGCCTCTGGTAACAACCTAAGACTGGTCAACACTAGTTAACCCAAAACCTAAAACAAGAAGCATATAGAATACATGATGCAAACACATGTTATGGTTTACTAAATTCACATAGTTGAATAATGTCTAG
This sequence comes from Cupressus sempervirens, assembly GCA_028749045.1. Taxonomy (NCBI): domain Eukaryota; kingdom Viridiplantae; phylum Streptophyta; class Pinopsida; order Cupressales; family Cupressaceae; genus Cupressus; species Cupressus sempervirens. The sequence continues at coordinate 520,828,618 of CM053783.1, read as the reverse complement.
GGGTTTCTAGTTTTCTGTTTGCAAGTATACTTCAAGTGTTTAAAGTTATCATTTGACCTACAAGTCAACCCATTTGTTCCCCGATAGCATTATTCTGAGAATAACTTAAGGATAATTATTCACTAAACTGATCATCATTGACCTTAATTAAATTGTCCTTTATATTTAACCATGATTCATATTCTAATTGATTAACCTTTCAACTTTCTTAGGATCATTATTCATTATATTATAAGAGGACCAATTATCATTCTTCGAATAAGAGATTATAACTTTATTAAAATGATCAATATTCTAATAGTCCTCAATTAAATATTACTAAGTCTCACCATTAAAACATATAGGGTCGTTATTCAAGTTATGAGAGTATGACTTATCAACTTCGATGTAAATACTTCACAACTCTGCTAGAGGAATCGATATTAGCATATCAATTAAAACACTATTACATAACTTGATTATTAATTAAATTTAATTAACTCTAATTAATTGATTTAATTAATAATTACATAATCATAGCAACGTTCCAATTAATATTAGTTGACTAATAATTAACTATAATTATGTATGATAAAAATCAACTATAATTCAATACTCAAAAGATCATATTAATAATTCAATAGTAACTATTGAAAATCTTAAATGACCATATTCGTCATCTTTCAAAAAATACTAACATTCCCTTAACAAATTCGTATTATCATTAATCTTTTACCAAAATTCAATCAATAAATAATCTCCACTAGATTAACTCTAATCAAATTTATTGATATCTATTTAAACCATTATTTATTAATAGTTTGCTAGTCCTTACAAACATTAATAAATAATAAAATCCTCAAACTATACATACTCGATCTATAGAATCCTTCAATAAACTCATTAGTTAATATTTGGCTAACTCTTAACTCCATTAAGGTATTCAAACGTATTAACCAATAACATAATAATTCAGTCTTAATCCAATATCATTTGAAGTTTCTAAATTTAAATCAATATAATATAAATTATCATCTTACAATTATTTAATCAATATTAAAATCAACCATTAGACTCCATTTTCTAATTTTTCTAATAATATTTTGTCTATATAAACGTTGTTTGAAAGAGATCCCTATCACAAACCAATAAGACTCATTGTAGATTTTAACATGAATAATCTCCAAATTCTTAACATTATCATCTTCATTAAACAATTCTAAAATTGTTTAATATATATTAAATAGTATTCAATATACATTATATAAAGTTCACTATATAAACTATATTAAAATCTCTTTTCTTTTAATTTTCTCTCATCCATTTACTTAGATTGACTAATAATTAATTACACTTCTTCTACTATTAATTAATCTTAATTAAATTTGATTTAATTAGATTAGATAATAAACCATATAAAACTAATGCATATTAATAAGATTCTAATAAGGGAATATTTCAATAATATATTTAATTCATTCCATGCTTTGATATATTATTTTTGTGAAGTTTAAGGATAAAGAACTCTTAGTTATGCAAAATGGAGAAATATCTCTCCTTGAATAAAATAGTTCCAGTACGACGGCCATATCTCCCTAATGAACCATTGGATCGGGCTGAAATTGAAATATGTTGGAGAGGGCCAAGTTATGCCAATTTTTACTAGATTGATTGAATAAATTCGATCCCGATAAAAAGTTATGAATGACTGAGTTCGGGTCTATCCAAGGGGCAACGACAGGAGAATTTGTGATAAATTAAGAATTTCTTCTTAAAATGTAATTGTTCTCTAAATTTACCCATTCATCCATCTAATAGGTTTGTCCATACGCATCTGAAAAGATAATTTGATAGAAAGATTACATCTAATCATACGAATTTTTAACTTAGAATTTCTATTTTAATTTCAAATCTTGTCTATCTAATTTCACAGTATAAATTCGAACCCAAAACCGATTAAGATCTAATTATTTCTTCTTAATTGGATTTAGGATTTTTCTATTGTTTTCTTCTCATCTAAATAAAATATCTAGATTCCAATTTCAAATACAGAGAGTATTCAGACACATAAAATAGATATGATGAAGATAGGAAGAGAAAGAGTGCAAAGGGAATATGAGAATATCACGAGTGCACTTGGACACTGATGTTAATTTGCCATGCCTCAGAAGTCCATAGAAAATCCCTTCCTTCTCTATCATTCACAATTCTTCCAAGAACCCAAGCCGATCGAATCTTCCAAGTGATTAGAAGAGCTAGAAGGAGCATAGAAGCAAGTAGAAAATATATGAGCATATGAATCTTCTCCCATGCATGTAAGTTTTGAAGTTTTTATTTTTTTTTTAGCTTGTAGCTCGAGGCTTTCATTAAGCTTGTAGCTTCCATTAAGCTTTTCATTTAAGCTTCTATGAATGCCTGAATATCAAGAGCTCTCAAAAAATCTTTGGAATGCTTTTTGAAACCGCTGAAAGGTGTCATCAACTAAGCATGGGTCTTTTCCAATTTTTTTTGATGAGTCATAGAATTGTAGACACCTTGTGCTTAATTGATGCACTAACCTCCGTGTTGTTGACACATGTTAATTCCCATGCAAGCTTATAACTCCAATTTACTTTTTAAATAATCTCTATTTAAATTTTATAACTTTTATTTTAATTTTTATAACTTTTATTATTATTATTTTATTTATTACTTTATTATTATTTTATAATTATTATTAATTTTAATTTCTAGTTTTCTTTTATTTAATTCTTTTTCTCCAATAATTCACATTTAATTAATTACAATCAAAATATCAGAGATCGTGATATTTTATTAATTTTTTCAAATAAATAATTTATTAATTAAATCTATTTATTAAGACTTAATTAATGAAAAATTCACCATAGACCTCCAAGATAAAATATGAAAACCCATCATAGAACAAATCATACAAAATAAATCTAAAGGGTTAAAAATCATGAAATATGTCATCCGACACATTCGGTGGGTATTCAACTCAGATACTTGTTCTAATTTTCCAATTAGGACAAATGGCTCAAAGGGTTGGGATTTGGACTTGAGAATTTATCTTCCCTCTCTTATCATTAAGATAATGTGATAGGGTACGCTCATCTTGGCAATTCAGAGAAGTCAATACCCGGTACCTGCAACCTACATAAAAACCATGCATGTACAAACACAATATATACTAAACTAAATAGACAATGGTAGGAAGTGGTGCATCGTGTAGATCCCGACTAGCAGGTGACTATGACTCCCTTCCTTAACCAGATCAGACACGTCATACAAAAGCAAACACGCAAGGCAAAAACGCACACCATACATATGCAAATATGGGGTAAGTATCCATAAGAAAGCACATATGATAATAAATCATCTTACTAATCATCATTAATAACTGAAAGCAATGTAATAATCATCATCAATAATTGCGAACACTAAAAATAATCATCATACATACATGAAATGTAGAGTCTAAATAATCACATCACATAATAAACTGAATCCATAGCACAATATCTGATAATCTCAAAAAAATGCTGCTAACCAAAAATATAAAACTAGCTCTAAAAGAGTTCAACAATGATAACAAAATGCAAACTAGGGGCAGGCACTACATCCACCCCCCCTAGGATTAGGCTTACTCCTGGAAGCCTACAAGAATGAAAAACTAAGATACTCACTATGTGAGTCCCATTGAACCCTTTCTCTCTGTAGGGAAACATATTTCCACTGAGGATATTACAACACCCTTAGAGCAATATGATTCTGGTTTAATGATAAACCGAAAACTATATTAATCTAACATTCATTCTTTTAACAACTACTAAAATAGATCCCTTAATTCATTCTAAACAAGAGCAACTTAATGATTGCAAAGATAAACAGATGTTTACTACCTTACAACATAGATAAAAGATACATATTTTGCAGCTAGAATGAATTTCAATTTTTAGTTTTGCCTTCATTTAGATTTTCAGTAAAATTTTTAGTTTTTAAAGCTAAGTGTTGAAATATAAAAAAATATGCAAGTAACAGTCTTAAGTTCTGTTTCAGTTCACCTAGTTTCAAGTTTTCAGTTTGAAAAAGATACACATGATAGTTTTAAGTTTTTTGTTTTATTCAACAAGTTAATAACTAGTAGCATTCCAATATATCCAGAGCTCTCAATGTTGAAACTCGGGCTCTGATACCAAATGTAATGCCCCGCCAAGGGATCCAAAGAATTTTACTAAGTTTGTCAAACAATTTTTTTTTTTAAACATGAAAGATAAAACCATTCATAACATTTGTGGAAGCAATAGCAATAATTCAAATGAAAATAAACATAACATATATACATAATAGGCTTCATTCTTTAAAAATCTCTTAACGTTGTATCACATCTAAATTAACTATTCATCTAACATCCCATCCTTATGAAATAATAATGATACATCCAATGTACTTAAACAATATACAAGTGTCCTTTTGAAATTATATTTTAGTTTAGCTCAATCATCCACTATACATATCACAGGGCATGAAAAGCTTAAAAGAATAAACATCCAAGTAAATAAAGTGCATCATCATCATCTAATATTAATGCATGATGCAATAACATAAATGAAACCACATATCATACATGATACATCATCACAAAAGATATAAACATCCATCATAAAAGATAACCATATATCACAAACATAAATAACTAAGTGCACGGTTCCTCCAACTGTAAATAACATCATTAGACCATTGTGGATCCTAGCCATCCCTCTGTGCATAACATTCCAAAGCACCGAAAAGATCATCGATATTAACATAGTAGGAAAGTCACTCCTAAAACATCCTACTAACATGCAAAGTAAAGCATAATAAATCATCAACTAACATATGCAAAGTAAAGCAAATCATCAATATAAGAAACATACCAATAAATACATCCATCATAAGGTATATTATCTATCATAATGCTCCAAGAACATAATGAAGAATAATTACCAACCAAGGATACTCCAACCATGGTGTTTTGAACAAATCTCAAATGATAAGAGTGAAAATACACTACCACCTGACCGCGTGGAAGCTAAGTGGTCCACTCCCACCGTGCTAAGGAGATAATCTCAAGTCCCAAATAGGATATCAATACACATAGCATAAAAAGTTCAGGAATCTTAAAAGTATACTAACTCAAAGGTTCCATCACACAAAACTGACATCTAATTCCCAGAGGCACAACAATGACATGTAGGAAACCTACTTTGCAAGCGAAAAGTGTCATCATAATTATCACATACAAGTTACCCTGGCAGTTAGCTAAACTCCACGGGTCCATACTGATCTCATGCAGCCACTAGTATCCTCTCATATTGACGAGGCATACTACAGAATGTACGGTCGCAACCATGCGTTCTCACTACTCCCATCCTAGCCTGTACAAGCACTTAAGGCATGGGCGAGAACATCAAAACAATTATCTTTTTAGGTTCATTTAATCCTCATTTAGTGTGTAAATGTTATCACTTATTAACCAAACTTACAATGAGTTACCCTGGCAGCCACTTAGGGCCTCGGCCCCCACTGCAAGCCACTTCCCAACACTACAAGTAGATTACCTACCCTAAGCTCATAGAATCATAAATCTCAAAATCATAAAAGATAATCCATGATAAAATTATCAAATATTCATGATAAAAGCATCAAATATCAACAATAAGAATCATCAAATCTCCATGAGCATCCAAAAAGCATCCATAGAAAATCATGACCACAACAGTTCTCTATTGGCAACTGAAGGCATCACTAATAATCATAAGTATCAATTGGTTCTCAATAACCAAAATATATCTTAATATAAATGGTTCTCAAAAAGCAACCAAGAATATTTCAAAATCATACTGATTGAAGACTCCAAAATGGTTGAGTTAAACATGTTACAACATGACATCATCAAGAAATAAATCCACATTTCAGTCCCATCATGGCGACTAGAAAGTAATCCAAGGATAACTGATCAATGACTCAAAAATGGTTAGCTCAAGTGTCTCATTCACATACATCTTAGCTTCACACATGAAGACTGATGAACAATAACAATCAGTAAATACAAACATTTCATAGAGCATACGATCACATTACCATGGTTGGGCTTATAAAGATCGAGACCAATTAAGATCAACATGCCATCACATTCATAACCCCTGAGCCTCTGGTAACAACCTAGGACTGGTCAACACTAGTTAACCCAAAACCCAAAATAAGAAGCATATAGAATACACGATGCAAACACATGTTTTGGTTTACTAAATTCACATAGTTGAATAATGTCTAGGGGTTTTCAGTTTTCTATTTGCAAGTATACTTCAAGTGTTTAAAGTTATCATTTGACCTACAAGTCAACCCATTTGTTCCCCGATAGCATTATTCTAAGAATAACTTAAGGATAATTATTCACTAAACTGATCATCATTGACCTTAATTAAATTGTCCTTTATATTTAACCATGACCCATATTCTAATTGATTAACCTTTCAACTTTTTTAAGATCATTATTCGTTATACTATAAAAGGATCAATTATCATTCTTCAAATAAGAGATTATAACTTTATTAAAATGATCAATATTCTAATAGTCCTCAATTAAATATTACTAAGTCTCACCATTAAAACATCTAAGGTCATTATTCAAGTCATGAGAGTACGACTTATTAACTTCGATGTAAATACTTCACAACTTTGCTAGAGGAATCGATATTAGCATATCAATTAAAACACTATTACATAACTTGATTATTAATTAAATCTAATTAACTCTAATTAATTGATTTAATTAATAATTACATAATCATAGCAACGTTCCAATTAATATCAGTTGACTAATAACTAACTATAATTCTGTATGATAAAAATCAACTATAATTCAATACTCAAAAGATCATATTAATAATTCAATAATAATTATTGAAAATTTTAAATGATCATATTCGTCATCTTTCAAAGAATTCTAACATTCCCTTAACAAATTTGTATTATCATTAATCTTTTACCAAACTTCAATCAATAAATAATCTCCACTAGATTAACTCTAATCAAATTTATTGATATATATTTAAACCATTATTTATTAATAGTTTGCTAGTCCTTACAAACATTAATAAATAATAAACTCCTCAAACTATACATACTCGATCTATAGAATCCTTCCATAAACTCATTAGTTAATATTTGGCTAACTCTTAACTCCATTAAGGTATTCAAATGTATTAACCAATAACATAATAATTCAGTCTTAATCCAATATCATTCAGAGTTTCTAAATTTAAATCAACATAATATAAATTATCATCTTACAATTATTTAATCAATATTAAAATCAACCATTAGACTCCATTTTCTAATTGTTCTCATAATATTTTGTCTATATAAACATTGTTTGAAAGAGATCCCTATCACAAACCAATAAGACTCATTGCAAATTTTAACATGAATAATCTCCAAATTCTTAACATTATCATCTTCATTAAACAACTCTAAAATTGTTTAATATATATTAAATAGTATTCAATATACATTATAAAAAGTCCACTATATAAACTATATTAAAATCTCTTTTCTTGTAATTTTCTCTCATCCATTTACTTAGATTGACTAATAATTAATTACACTTCTTCTACTATTAATTAATCTTAATTAAATTTGATTTAATTAGATTAGATAATAAACCATATAAAACTAATGCATATTAATAAGATTCTAGTAAGGGAAGATTTCAATAATATCTTTAATTCATTCCATGCTTTGATATATTATTTTTGTGAAGTTTAAGGATAAAGAACTCTTGGTTATGGGAAATGGAGAAATATCTGTCTTTGAATAAAACAGTCCCAGTACGATGGCCATATCTCCCTAATGATCTGTTGAATCGGGCTGAAATTGAAATATGTTGGAAAGGGCCAAGTTGCGCCAATTTTGACTAGAGCGATCGAATAAATTTGATCCCGATAAAAGGTTATGAATGACTGAGTTCGGGACTATCCAAGGGGTAGTGACAGGACAATTTGTGATGAATTAATAATTTCCTCTTAAAATGTAATTGTTCTCTAAATTTACCCATTCATCCATCTAATAGGTTTGTCCATACGCATCTGAAAATATAATTTGATAGAAAGATTACATCTAATCATATGAATTTTCAACTTAGAATTTTTATTTTAATTTCAAATCTTGTCTATCTAATTTCACAATATAAATTCGAACCCAAATCTGATTAAGATCTAATTATTTCTCCTTAATTGGATCTAAGATTTTTCTATTATTTTCTTCTCATCCAAATAAAATATCTAGATTCCAATTTCAAATACAGAGAGTATTCAGACACATAAAATAAATATGATGAAGACAGGAAGAGAAAGAGTGCAAAGAGAATATGAGAATATCACGAGTGCACTTGGACACTGATGCTAATTTTCCATGCCTCAGAAGTCCATAGAAAATCCCTTCTCCATCATTCACAATTCTTCCAAGAATCCAAGCCGATCAAATCCTCCAAGTGATTAGAAGAGCTAGAAGGAGCATAGAAGCAAGTAGAAAATATATGAGCATATGAATCTTCTCCCATGCATGTAAGCTTTGAAGTTTCTATTTTTTTTTTAGCTTGTAGCTCAAGGCTTCGATTAAGCTTGTAGCTTCCTTTAAGCTTGTAGCTTCCATTAAGCTTTTCATTTAAGCTTCTATGAATGCCTGAATATCAAGAGCTCTCAAGAAACCTTTGGAATGCTTCTTGAAACCGTTGAAAGGTGTCACCAACTAAGCATGGGTCTTTTCCAATTCTTTTTGATGAGTCATAGAATTGTAGACACCTTGTGCTTAATTGATGCACTAACTCCCGTGTTGTTGACACATGTTAATTCCCATGCAAGCTTATAACTCCAATTTACTTTTTAAATAATCTCTATTTAAATTTTATAACTTTCATTTTAATTTTTTATAACTTTTATTATTATTATTTTATTTATTACTTTATTATTATTTTATAATTATTATTAATTTTAATTTCTAGTTTTCTTTTATTTAATTCCTTTTCCCCAATAATTCACATTTAATTAATTACAATCAAAATATCAAAGATCATGATATTTTATTAATTTTCTCAAATAAATAATTTATTAATTAAATCTATTTATTAAGACTTAATTAATGGAAAATTCACCATAGACTTCCAAGATAAAATATGAAAACCCATCATAGAAAAAATCATACAAAATAAATCTAAAGGGTTAAAAATCACGAAATATGTCATCCGACACATTTGGTGGGTATTCAACTCAGATACTTGTCCTAATTTTTCAATTAGGACAAATGGCTCAAAGGGTTGAGATTTGGACTTGAAAATTTATCTCCCCTCTCTTATCATTGAGATAATGTGATAGGGTACGCTCATCCTGGCAATTCAGGGAAGTTGATACCTGGTACCTGCAACCTGCATAAAAACCATGCATGTACAAACACAATATATACTAAACTAAAAAAACAATGGTAGGAAGTTGTGCATCATGTAGATCCCGACTAGCAGGTGACTATGACTCCCTTCCTTAACCACATCAGACACGCCATACAAAAGCAAACATGCAAGGCAAACATGCACACCATACACATGCAAGTATGGGGTAAGTATCCATAAGAAAGCACATATGATAATAAATCATCTTACTAATCATCATTAATAACTGAAAGCAATGTAATAATCATCATCAATAATTGTGAACACTAAAAATAATCATTATACATACATGAAATGTAGAGTCTAAATAATCACATCACATAATAAACTGAATCCATAGCACAATATCTGATAATCTCAAAAGAATGTTGCTAACCAACAACATAAAACTAGCTCTAAAAGAGTTCAACAATAATAACAAAATGCAAACTAGGGGTAGGCACTACAATAAGTGATGTAAAACTAAGACTTGCACCAAAAGGAGGTGCAATGGATAGGTAGGTAGTAAATTATACTCTAAATAATGTATTGAAGGGTGTACAATTATGAAAGAAAAATGAACTCTATTAGTATTTCTTATAGTTTATAATGTAATTGAAATGATTTTAAGATTATACACAAATTTTACAAATAAATAAAAGAAGATCTAGATCTAACTTATATGCTCACTTTTTCCACTCATAAGATTTTTTTATGATAATTCGGTTATTTTATTAGCTTCCATTTTAAATTTTAATATAAATATTGATTGTCAACTTTTTCTAATATAAATAAATAAGTTATTTTGTTTATATTAGGATATAAATAAATAACTTATTTTTTCTATTAATCATTTTTCCTACATTTTGATCATTATAATAAAGATTGCATTTGAAAAACAATTATATGTTTCTATGATGAAAAATTGGTAATTATGAGATTTAACTATATTGAGCCTTTAATCTCTTTATTAATTTTTTAGATCACATTCTAGATGATCCTTAATGAGATTCAATATTTTATTTGATAAAAACTTTATGAATTATATGATACATAGAAGATATTTAATAGATTGGGCTATTTTGTTATATATCAAGAATTGAGTTAATTAACTAAGTTTATTAACAAACTAATAAGATCTATTAAAGTTATATTTTCTTATTTAAAACATGTATATAAAATATATATAATATATAAAAACATCTATAAAAAGGGTCTCCAAGTTCAAATTTATAAATAAGAATGGGTTTGTGATTGTGGAATTTGGACATTCTTGTTATTTCTCATTTAGTTTTGGTATATAGTTTAAGAATGACAAAATAATACAACTATGTTTTTTTTTTTATAGCTTAATTGCATGTCACATTCACTTTTAAAAAATTGGTAATTTTTTGCCCATTTATCTTTGAATTCTCTTAACCACATAAAACAACACCTCATACCAATTAATAGAGAAACTTTACATTGCTATAAAAGGTATTAAGTGGTGATTTATTAATGGTTCAAGTGTACCATTTGTTGCCAAGATAGACACAATTTATTAGTTGCAAGGAAGATAAGTGCATAAAGTTATTTAAAATTTGTGATGATAATAATGATAACATTTTTAAAAATTATTTCAATTAAAATATTATGTAAGATATTTACAAAAAAATTTAAGCATCTTTTGAATGAACTACTTGTTGTGTTATTAGTCTCATTGTACCTATAATCAACCACTTCTCTCATAGTAAGGAGAACATTTAAAAACAAAATAATCTATGATTGCAATCTTCATTGACCATATTTTACAAATATGATAAGAAACATGATTTGATTAGTTTTAATGCAAAAAGGGTATGAAGAAACATTGAGCTATGCCAAAAAGAGTTGGATGACCATATTCTAAAATTGAAAATGATGAATGGGCCCTTGGTCTACTGGTGAAGTTGAATGGCTCACAAAGAGGCCACTAGGGATCAAGTCTTGGTGAGTGCAAGGCTCCGACATCATAAGGGATGAGGTTAGGATTGTTTCTTGGGTGATTTTGATAGTGTGGATAGCCCTTAGTCCTTCACTCAAATACAAAGAGGTTTCAGGCATGAGTGGGGCCATACCAGGTCCCTAAAAAGTCTATGCGGTGGCCTTCACTAGTTGGCAATTCAAAGGCTTCACACCTCACAAGTCTGAACCCTCCAAAAAAAATT